>JASAUF010000438.1:1972500-3172500 GCA_030180095.1 Magnolia changhungtana | reverse complement strand
TGACGCCCAACATTAGTTCAGTTCTCAGGTGTTCAATACATTGGTTACTATATTTTCTTCTACATTTTTTGTTTCCATCGTTTGGGTTTCTAAGAAAATGGCATCATGTTATTTAATGTCCACCATTACTATCCATGTGTTACTTGAAAGGATTGAGAATCAGATAACCCTTTAGAGGAATGCATATAACCACATTAAAGTGGTATACATTTACCTCAATCCAAGTTGTCCAAATCATGCAATTCTTGTTGATTTTCAGGTTGCAAATGGATTATTGCCACTACAAAAGCTTTATCCAAGCAAAATCTTCCAAAATCACTAGGGAATTGATTTGGGTTTGTTTTGGATTTTTGGATTTTTAATTCCGATTGCATAATCCAATGCAACATTCCATTTAAGTTTTTTTTTCACGATGATTGATTGCTTTTATTTGGCTAGATGTTGAAAATGGAACTGATGACCTACAAATGGATGTAGTTTACCTAACATACAATCCACTTTTGCAAGCATTTTATGCCAGGGTCCAATTGGAAACAAAATTCCTGTGGAATACTTCACAAGCCTGTTCATTTCTCTAGATTTGGACTTTGTAGTGCATCCTCGTTTCTTTCTATAAATCATGCTTCTATAGAACAGAAATTTTCCTTTAAATGATATATAGATGGTGAAGCTTGAGTTTTTTCTTATGTAGTAGTTTCATCATGCTACTACCTTTTTGCCTTTAATAAATGAAGCTTTATTGTTCAATGTCTTGTGATGTAAGTGGAATGGAATGATTAAGCTCCATTATTTTTTCATGATAAGAAAATGTGGCTACCTGATTGAGAAGTGTGACGTGTGAGGAACAGAGACAAGATTTAGAGTTGATCTAAGAGGAAGCTGATGGGAATCTTGGGTTACACTAAATATTAGAGTTAAATAGAAATAGAGACAAGATTTAAAGTTGATCTGACTCAGCTGAGGTGGAATGAATCCGAGTTTTTATTAGATACCAGAAATTACAAGGACTGAGTTAGCTTGATTTGTTTGGGCACGTGGAGTGCTTGACTTGTACTAACTAATTTCAAAGTGGGACAAAAATCATCAGATTCAGCTAGATATGCCATCACATTTTCACCACAGATCCTAAAAGTTGGTCAATCCAAGATGTAGGTGGGCCACACCATAGGGGAAGGTGTAAAATCATGCATAAAACCTCTGAATTCACAGTGATTTATATGATGCGACTAACTTTTGCAAGGCATGGCTATCAAAACCTTACTAGAAATGATTTCCAGGGTGTAGTATGCCTTGATGTGTGTTAGTTTGTATAGACCCTGTCCATCCGTGTTTTTAGATCATTTTGGGACATGATCCCAAAAATGAAGAAGAACCAATTACCAGGTGGACCATAATTTAGGAAACAGAGACGATTGAACATCCTACCATTAAAAACTTCTTTGGGCCCACCTTAATGTTTCCATAGTATTTATTTATTTTCCATCCAATCTGTTGATAAGGTGACAAAAGCTTGGATGATGGGAAAAAACAAATATCAGCTTGATCTAAAACTTTTATGGCCCATTAATGGTCAATCACCACTATTTCCTATGTTATGGTCCATCTGATAATTGGAACTGCTTCATTTTTTAGATAATGCCCTAAACTGATCTGAAAAGTATAATACTTTCATGAAATTTATTGAATTCATCTTCTCAGTTATGTTTGGTATTACGTAGATGGAATTCATGTATTAAAAGAAATGATGTAGAGATATGAGATCAATTTTAGGAACTCTCAAATGTGGCCTATATGATGTTTATATGAAATTTACCATGATTAGTAGATGCATCACTTCATTTTAGTAGGGTCCACTAATTCTTAAAGTCAAATTCAAGCCATTTTTTATGCAAATCATTGACTAAACTACATACACATTTAAAAATTCTCATACGTAGCCCATCATGATGTTTATGTAAAATCCACCCTAATCATTGGGTGCACTACCCTATTTTCGCGATAAGGACTAAAAATTAGCCTGATCCGTGATTTGGGTGGGCCATCCAAAATAAAATAGTAAGACTCACCCTCCAAATTATTTCTTGTTGTGTGGCCACCTAAATTAGGAATGGGTTTGATTTTTAGTCTCGATGTCTAAATTTTAGCTTGGCATTTAATGGTTGAAGTGGATTTCATATAATTATCAAAGGTGTAAATTCCTCTCATGATCCTTTTCTGTCCTATGGAGAACCTCTTCCCTTGACTCAGTTACAAGTGCCTTTATAAGGTAATTTCTATCAAAGAAGCAGTACTTGACATCAGACATGTGCTAGAAAAGTATGCTGCATGATATGTTAATTTGAATCAATTAACCATTCCTCACTAGAATTGTTCGAAATTCCACATCAACTTTTATTTCACTTTTGTCAGATATGACTTGGCTTCTAACATTGTCAAACCTGATTATACTTGCTTTTCCCTTTTCTGGTGCCTACTTTTCTTGTACATGGTTGCAAGTTTCATCATTCTTGAATATGAAGCAATTACAAGTAAACAAGATATCAGAATCATCAAAGAATGCATGAAATGATCCCAATTTGCAGAAATTTACTAAAAAACAATCTTGTTTCATTTTCAGCATTAACTCCATTCGAAATTATCGCAACACAACAGGTTGGGCCTTTAACAATATCATTTTATACAGGTGTTGAGAGTTCTAACTCCATAAAAGCAGAAACTTGTACTTGAGACAATTACTAGTGAAAAATAAATGAATGAGTGAGGATAATAGCATCCCCCCTTTTGAAATCCTATTGAATTTCTTGACAGTTTAGATTAGGATACTAGCAACCCTACATAGAAGGAATATAGATACACTAGTAATTCCCCTCAATATCTTTATATGGATGTTTCTTGCTTTACTTACCTTTTATGTTGTTTTAAAATGTATTAGCTCGAAATTGATTGAGTAGACCCGGATGTGCATCGGAGCTATCCGGATGTTGAGCGGGGGTCCCTAGAAGGTGGGAACCACTGTTATGACCATGATGAAGCTGTCCATTTCCTATAGACAGCATTGGAGTGGCCTGGCCATTTGGACAGGCCATGTTTATGTATTTGCTCGAAATTGATGAAGCAGACCTAGATGTGGGTTGAAGCTATCTGGATGTTGAGCAGGGGTCCCTGGAAGGTGGGAACTGCTGTTATGACCATAATGAAGCTGTCCATTTCCTAGACAGCATTGGAGTGGCCTGGCCATTTGGACAGGCCGTGTTTATATCTGTATTTGCAGGGACCACACCCTTAACCTAAACCACATCCTAAACCTATAACCTTAACCTATAACCTAAAGTTTAACTTACAACCTGTAACCTATAACCTAAACCTATAACTTATAACCTAAAATCAATTCCCTAAACCTAAACCTTAACCTATAACCTAAACCTAACCTTAACCTATAACCTAAACTTTAACCTATAACCTATAACCTATAACCTAAACTCAATTCCTAAACCTTAACCTATAACCTAAACCTAAACCTAAACCTATAACCTACACTTAATTCCTAAAACCTAAACCAAAACCCTAAACCTAAACCTAAAACATAAATGTATTCTCAATTCCCTACTATAACCTACAACATTAACCTAAACCTATACTTATAACCTAAACCCTAAAACTAAACCTATAACCTTAACCTAAACCTAAAACCTAAACTTAAACCAAAACCAAAAACTATAACCTTAACCTAAACCAAAACCTATAACCTAAACTTATGACTTGTAACCTAACCTTAACCTAAACCTAAAACCTAAACCTAAACCTATAACCTAAACCTATAAACTAAAACCTAAACCTAAACCTAAAACCTAAATATATTCTCAAATCCTTAAACCTAAACCACACCTAATCCTAATCTCAACTCCCTAACCTAAACCTAAACCTAAACTTTAAACCTAATACCGAACCCGAGCCCGATTTCTAAACCTAAACCTTAACCTATTCTCAATTCCCTAAAGCTATAACTTATAACCTAAACTTAAACCTATAACCTAAACCTATATCCTAAACCTAAACCAAAACCTATAACCTAAGCTTATAACCTATAACCTAACCTTAACCTTAACCTAAACCTAAAACCTAAACCTTAACCAATAACCTAAACCTAAAACCTAAATGTATTCTCAAATCCCTAAACTTAAACCTACACCTAATCCTAATCTCAACTCCCTAACCTAAACCTAAACTTGAAAACCCAAACCTAAACCCAATCCCAAACCCGAACTCAATTTCCTAAACCTAAACCTTAACCTATTCTCAATTCCTAAAGCTATAACTTATAACCTAAACCTATAACCTAAACCTTAACCTAAACCTAAACCTATAACCCTAACCTAAACCAAAACCTATGACCTAAACCTTAACCTATAACCTATAACCTAACCTTAACCTTAACCTAAACCAAAAACCTAAACCTTAACCTATAACCTAAAATCTAAACCTAAACCTAAGACCTAAATGTATTCTCAAATCCCTAAACCTAAACCTACACCTAATCCTAATCTCAACTCGCTAACCTAACCTAAACCTAAACTTGAAAACCCAAACCTAAACCCAATCTGAACCAAACCCGAATCCGAACCCGATTTCCTAAACCTAAACCTTAACCTATTCTCAATTCTTTAAAGCTAGAACTTATAACATAAAACTAAAATCTAAACCTAAACCTAAAACCTAAATGTATTCTCAAATTCCTAAACCTAAACCTACAGCTAATCCTAATCTCAACTCCCTAACCTAAACCTAAACCTAAAGCTCAACTTGAAAACCCAAACTTAAACTTGAAAAACCCAAACCTACTCTTGAAAACCCAAACCTAAACTTGAAAACCCAAACCTAAACCCGATCCCAAACCCGAACCCGATTTCCTAAACTTAAACCTTAACCTATTCTCAATTCCCTAAAGGTATAAATTATAACCTAAACCTAAACCTAAATATAACCTTAACCTAAACCAAAACCTATGACCAAAACCTTAGCCTATAACCTATAACCTATAACCTAAACTTATAACCTATCCAATCTCAACTCCCTAACCTAAAGCTAAACCTAAACTTGAAAACCCAAACCTAAACCCGATCCCGATCCTGCACCTGAACCCGATTTCCTAAACCTAAACCGTAACCTATTCTCAAATCCCTGAAGCTATAACTTATAACATAAACCTAAAACCTAAACCTAAACCTAAAACCTAAATGTATTCTCAAATCCCTAAACCTAAACCTACACCTAATCCTAATCTCAACTCCTTAACCTAAACCTAAACCTAAACTTAAAAACCTAAACCTAAAGTTGAAAAACCCAAACCTACTCTTGAAAACCCAAACCTAAACTTGAAGACCCAAACCTAAACCCGATCCCGAACCCGAACCCGATTTCCTAAACCTAAACCTTAACCTATTCTCAATTCCTAAAGCTATAACCTAAACCTAAACCTAAACCTAAACCTTAACCTAAACCTATAACCTAATCCTAAACCTAAACCTAAACCTATAACCTATAACCTTAACTTAAACCAAAACCTACGACCTAAACCTTAGCCTATAACCTATAACCTATAACCTATTAACCTAAACTTATAACCTATAACCTAACCTAACCTTAACCTTAACCCAAACTTAAAACCTAAACCTTAACCTATAACTTAAACCTAAAACCTAAATGTATTCTCAAATCCCTAAACCTAAACCTACACCTAATCCAAATCTCAACTCCCTAACCTAAACCTAAACCTAAACTTGAAAACCCAAACTTAAACTCGATCCCGAAGCCGAACTCGATTTCCTAAACCTAAACCTTAACCTATTCTCAATTCCCTAAGGCTATGAATAATTTTTTGTATTTTATTTATGATGTTAAATTTATATGTATTTATGCGTGGATGAATGTCATGTGGATAAGATTGTTTGTGTTTGGATGGATGTAGTTTATGTTTGGATGAATGTAGTTTATGTTTGGATGGATTTATTTAGTTTGGGTTTAGATGGATGTGAATGTAAACATGATGAAATATATTATATAACAGGTGTATATCAGGAAGAATATGATGAACTATATTGTAACAGGTGTATATCAGGAATTTTGAAAAAAAAAAAGAAGAAGAGACTTTTACCTATGAAATATTTCGTAGGTAAAGGTTTTATCCACATTTTTTACCTACGAAATATTTCGTAGGTAAAATTCTCATACACGTTTTTTGCCTACGAAACTTTTCATAGGAAAAAGTCTAAACTACGTTTGGAATTTACGTTAAATATTATATTTTTACGTACGAACCATTTCGTAGGTAAAAGTCTCATACACATTTTTTCCCTACGAATAACTTCATAGGTAAAGGTCTCAACAATGTCAAAATATAATATTTTTACCTACGAAATATTTCATAGGCAAAAGTCTCATACACGTTTTTTACATACTAAAATAGTCGTAGGTAAAAGTTTCATACATGCTTTTTACCTACGAAACCTTTGGTAGGTAAACGTAAACTTTTCGATTTTTGGTTTTTTTCAAAAATTCAAAAATGGCCTTTACCTACAACAAGTTTCGTCGGTAAAGATGGCTTTTACCTACAAATTTATATTTCATAGGCAAACGTAAGCTTTCCAAAAACTTTTCAATTTTTGTTTAAAATTCAAAACACCCTTTACCTATGACAATTTTCATTGGAAAAGATGACTTTTACCTACGAAATTATATTTCATAGGTAAAAGTAACCTTTTCGATTTTGGGTTTCTTCAAAAATTCAAAACATCCTTTACCTACAAATAGTTTCATAGGTAAATATGACTTTTACCTATGAAATTAGAATTCGTAGGAAAAAGTAAGGTTTTGATTTAACAGACCCTTTAGCTACGAATATTTTCGTAGGGAAAGATGGGTTTTACCTTCGAAATTTTATTTCGTAGGTAAAAGGAAGGTTTTGGAAAAAAATAATTTCACAGACCCTTGAGCTACAAATAGTTTCATAGGCAAAGATGGGTTTTCCCTACGAAATTTTATTTCGTAGGTAAAATCAGGTTTTGGATTTTCTAAAATTTAACAGACCCTTTAACTATGAATATTTTCATAGGCAAAGATGGGTTTTCCCTATGAAATTTGATTTCGTGGGTAAAAGTAACGTTTTCAATTTTTTGTTTTTTTAAATGTTCTAAAGACCCTTTAGCTACGATTTGCATAGGTAAATATGGGTTTTCCCTACGAAATTAAATTTCATAGGTAAAAGAAAGGTTTTGTATTTTCTATTTTTTGAAAACTTTGACAGACCCTTCAGATATGAATAGTTTCATAGGAAAATATGGGTTTTCCCTACGAAATTATAATTCGTAGGGAAAAGTAAGGTTTTCGATTTTTGGTGTTTTTGAAAAATTAAACAGACCCTTTAGTTACGAATATTTTAATAGGTAAATATGGGTTTTCCCTACGAAAAAGTTTTCAATTTTTTATTTTTTTTTAAGTCAAAAGACCCTTTAGCTATGCATATTTTCGTATGTAAATATGGTTTTCCCTATGAAATTTAATTTCGTAGGTAATAGGAAAGTTTTGGATTTATGGATGTGTTGAAAAATTTTAAAGACCATTTAGCTACGAATATTTTCGTAGGTAAATATGGGTTTTACCTACGAAATTTGATTTCATAGGTAAAAGTAAAGTTTTTTATTTTTGTCTTGCTGAAAAATTCAAAAGACCCTATAGCTACGAATATTTTCGTAGGTAAAGTGGGTTTCACCTACGAAATTGTAAAAATAAAGTTTCGATGTTCGAAAAGTCAAAACACCCTTTACCTACGAAAATTTTCGTAGGTAAAGATGGCTTTTACCTACGAAATTAAATTAAATTTCATTGGTAAAAGTATGCTTTTAGCTACGAAAGTAATTTTCGTCGGTAAAAGTCATCTTTACCTACGAAAAATATTTTCGTACGTAAAAGTTTCGTAGGTAAAAACCATATTTCTTGTAGTGAGTTATAGTGGTGCGCCTGTGTGTACAGCAATTGTTCAATAACAGCCACACAGAATGCTACTCCACTCCTAATATCCTCACACAGGGGATATTAGTGTTCACTATCAAATAGGTTTTCACAGGTTCACCCAAAACCTTTACAACTGTGTCTTTTTCAAAGGGCTTACACAATTCAAAAAACTCTCACTTCTAAGTTTTCTGGCTCTCCTCAGATAACCAACAACTTTGAGATTTTTTTGGCTTAACCTCAAATAAAACCAAATTCAGTAAATTACACAAAATGTAAAATACCTGTTTTTCTTCTTTGTTGTACCAGCCCGGAAGAACCAAGTCGGAGTAGATATTTGAATGTCAAGGTTCAATGTCCAATACTCACAATATAATGGTTTTAAGTTCTAATAGATTTTAACTTAAAAGAAATGGGCTAGCTTTAATTGATTTTGATTCCAGAAAAAGGAAAATAAAAACTTCCTCTTTTTAAATTTGATTGGAATGCAAGAAGCAAAATCAATTAATCAAAGCTAAAGAAAGAGAATATTAAATATGCACACTTAGCTTGAATGGAGCACAGACTTATCTCTCAGAAGGCCGAATTAAATTAACTTGAATTGCTTGAGTGGTGTAGTTTATTCTGAGATTCTTGCTCTATTTATAGGTGAGCAAAACACGTCTTCGACTAGTCTAAAGACCTCTACGATTGGTCATAGATCCAATAGAAATTTGAAAATTCGGGCGCAATAAGATAAGACAATTTCACGACTGGTTGTAGGTATCCTTCGACTGGTCGTAAGTCTCCTTCGAATGGTCGAAGCTAGCCGAATTTCAACGTTGTAGTTTGAATCGTAGGTCTACGACTGGTCGAAGAAACAATCGACACTGTTTATACGACTAGTCGAACAGTCCCCAGGACTAGTACTGTTCGAAGCCTAACAGAAAATTTTTGAATTTTGCAACAAACTTACGACTGATCCAGGAAATTCTTAGACAGGTCGAAGCAATGCTAGGACTAGTCGAATATAGTCTAGGACTAGTCTTAGAACAGACCAAAATCACTTAAATAAAACATATGGATTATGTATCCAAGATGGCCTACTCTAAAGGTCAACCTAAGGTCAGTCATTCCTCAATAGTGAAGTAAGGACACTAAAACTTAAAGATGAGTGACCTTGAGCATAATGAAACTTGAAGTCTTGATGTAGCTCAAACTTGAAAGCTTCTTGAGATCTTGAGATTGAACTTGAAAGCTTCTTGAGATATTGCATTATCCTTGTCTTAAATTAAGTCAAACAAACTCACTTCCTTGAGTCTTGACTTGGCATATCACGTGTAGAGCTTTGTTCTTCAACTATGCAAGCTTCATAACAAGATACATATAGTGTCTTTGGCACCACAAATTTGACAATAAAAAGGGCTATAACCTATAGCACTTACAATCTCCCCTTTGTCAAATTAGTGACAAAACACACTTCTAAAATATACTTCATAAAACAGAATATCTGGTTAACGAATCATGCACTAGTTATTATCAACTGGCATACAAGCATGAACCTACAAATCAATATTCAACATACAGTCCACCTCTGTACATACTCCCCCTAAGTGACATACATAATTCTACTCCCTCCTCATAATCATTAGACACATTGATATACATATTCTCCCCCTTTTTGTTACAATAGGACAAAGGAAGCATAGAACAGATGTCGAAGGAAAAATAAGTAAAGAGAAATATGAGAGGTAACAAGACAAGATACAAGCAATTCACATAATTCATAAGCTGTGCCAAGTCAAAGATAGCTACAATCTCAAAACCAGTTAAGCTAGTGCAAAAGAAATAAAGTTAATACAGACCAGTAATCATAAAAGAACTAATCTAAATTAGATGAAGGAGCAAGGATGGAAGGATCAAGTTGATGCATGCCTTTGTTCAAGCGCCTAAGATATTTGCGCATATACTTGAATTGCAAATCATGAGTAACAGGCATGTTTTCCATCTTAACATTTATATTCTTAACTTTATCCTCCAATGCACGCAGACGTGCATCTAACTCAGAAGGTTCCTAATCTGGTTCATTTGTAGAATCAGATTTAAGTTCTTCAAAAATGTCATCCATATTAATATCATCAAGAGGAAGATCACCAGTTTCTTCCTCATGTTTAGCTTCAGCATTTCCAACACCATCACCTTGGCCAGGAAGGAATTCCAACTTCATCTTATTGATATTGGAATTGTTAAAAATCAGATGATGGATAGGGGCCTCTTTAACAGGCATGTCGACTAACATATGTTTAGCCAACACAGTCATCAAATAAGTAAAATGGATGTCACTATGACCTAGATGAAGTCGAAATTGAATAATATGGTGACAAATCAAGGATGGTAAACAAATATGAGCACCTCTGGCAATAACATGAAGAACACGAACCATGAAGGACGTCAATTCGGATTTATTACCAGATCGAGGATATAAATTAGACACAAAGATCTTGTGAAGAACTCTGTATTTGGATAATAAAAACTTTGAAGGTAAACTTTGAAGGGAGCGCATTCCCTTTATGTGTTCATTAAACATCCAAATTGCATAAATCTCTAGTAAGCATGCATTTTTCAGTGACTGAGGGTTTATCAGATAAATTATGAATAGGAATGCCCTCAACATTCATAGGAATTTTCATAAGAGCTGAAATCAAATGATGATCAACGTCAAATATTCCTTCTCTTGTGGCTATCGTAAAAGTTAAATTATCCAATGAAAAAGTATTTATGCATGCGAACATGGACTGGGCAATGGACCGGTATGCTGGCCTAAGTTATCTCAACCTACAGTCTGAAGAATAGGAAGGATATCAAATGGAGCAACATGATTAACATCAACAAGATGTTAAACAATAACATTACGCAATCTAATGTCCCGAACATAAGACGGATCATCATCGGAGGCCTGAAGATGATGCTTCGTAAAAGGAGTAGATCTGGATGAAGATGGATCACAGGATGCTGTCTTTTTACCTCTAAATTCCATTTGTAACAAGGATTTTAAGAAAACAAGGAGTTACAAAGGATCGTGAAGTGGGTTTTCTCAAATCAGATTTTGAGAGTGGAAAAACCCCAAATCTCAACAAAATTAGAAATATACAACTTCAAGAAAGAAATAGAAGCAAACTTGACACAAATCCATAAGAAATAATCAAATGGAACATTAACCTCAAAGGATTTGGAAGGTGGGTTCGATTGGTCAGACGTCGGCTAGTCGGAGAGGAAAGTTGAAATAAGGAAGAAAAAAATTTTCCCCAATATAAGTCAATCAACACGATCTACGACTGGTCGTGGGTTGGCTTCGACCGGTCGTGCCACATCAAGTCGAGGAAATCCTCGACTAGTCGAACATCACCAAAAATCTGATTTTATGCATATTTTGCAAAAAAAAATGAAATTTAACCTAGCAAATATATATAATATGATACAAGTAGGCATAAATAATCATTTTAGAATGCACATGCCAAGATCAAATTTCATTTTGTTAAACCTGCTTTTATCGAGCGGTTTAGTGAAAATATCAGCACGTTGATCCTCGATAGAGATATATTCCAAAGATATAACTTTTTCTTCTACTAATTTACGAATATAATGAAATCTAATGTCAATGTGCTTAGTACAAGAATGCTGAATAGGATTTTTTAAAATATTTATAGTACTGGTATTATCACAATATAAAAACATAGAATCTTGTTTAATTCCATAATCACTTAGCATACGATTCATCCAAACAAGCTGTGTGCACGCATTACCAGCTGTAATATATTCAGCTTTAGCAGTTGAAAGTGATATAGAACTTTGTTTTTTCCTAAGCCAAGAAACTAAACAGTTTCCAATATAAAAGCAACCACCACTGGTAGATTTTCTATCATCAAGATTACCAGCCTAGTCAGCATCCGAGTACCCAGCTAATTGAACACTAGTGTCATTAGGATACCAGAGACCGAGATTAACTGTACTTGCAACATATAGCATAATTCGTTTAACAGCAATTAAATGAGACTCCTTAGGATCAGACTGATATCTAGCACAAATACCAACATTTAAAGCAATATCAGGTCTACTAGTAGTTAAGTACAATAAACTACCAATCATACTACGATATAATTTCGGATCCACATTTTTTTCCTGAGAATCTATTGAGAGTTTCAAGGTTGTACTCATAGGAGTATCAAAATTCTTACCATTCTCAAATCCAAATCTCTTAATCAAATTCATAGCATATTTAGATTGAGAGATGAACATTCCATCAGGTCGTTGTTTTACTTGTAACCCAAGGAAATAATTCAATTCCCCAACCATGCTCATTTCAAACTAAGATCTCATCAATTCTGTAAAGTCAATAGTCATGTTAGTACAGGTAGATCTATAAATAATATCATCAACGTAGATTTGAACCATTAAGATATCTTCGTTATGTTTCTTAACAAACAATGTTTTATCAACACTTCCCATTTAAAAGTTATGACTAAGTAAAAACTTAGTCAATTTCTTGTACCATGCTCTGGGAGCTTGCTTTAGACCACAGAGAGCTTTTTTGAGACGGTATACATGATCAGTAAGCTTAGAGTCTTCAAACCCTGTAGGTTGTTCAACATATACTTCTTCATGTAAATCGCCATTTAAAAAGGCACTCTTTACATCCATTTAAAAAATTTTAAACTTTCTAAAGCATGCAATGGATATAAAAAGGCACTCTTGTACCATGTTCTCGTTTGCTCAATCTATAAAGATTTCTATAGTGTACATGTCCAAGACGTTTATGCCATAAATCAGTCTCGTCTGTATGGACCATGTAACAAAATTGACTAGTTGAGCTGTATTCGCTTATAATATAGCGGTTTTCAGATGTTCTACGTCCAGTTAAAATTACCGAACCCTTGTTATTTAGAATCTCACAACTTTGATTAGAAAATCTTATATTATGATCATTATCAAATAGTTGAAATATGCTAAGCAAGTTATGTTTTAGGCCTTCAACCTATAAAACATTTTTGAACAAAGGAAGGTTATGAAGTTGAATCATACCTTGGCCCATAATCTTACAGTTGCTGCTATCACCAAATGTGACTGATCCATCAGTCATGTCTTTAAGATCAGTGAATAAAGACTTGTTGCCTGTCATATGCATTGAGCATCCACTATATAAGTACCACTTCGAATGGCTTCTAGCTTTGAAAGCAGTGTGGGCAACCAAGCAAGTAACTTTACGAACCCATCTCATTACTGTTTTGGGTTTAGGAGTATAATTGGTCTTCTTGTATTTGTGATTTTTGTACAAATAAACTATTAAGTTAGATTTTAAGAGCTCCTTAAGCAAATCAACTATTTTTTTCAGCTAAAGGGTTTTGGTTTTGATTTTTGTAATAGATATGATTACCTCTGGTTTTGAAAGATTGAAAAGGTTTAACATTTTTATAAAACTTTTGGCTTGAACTTTTCTCTTTTGAGTTAGAGGATTCTCCTTTTACAAACTTGGGAGGAGTATTCTTCTGTTTAGGAGGAATATTTTTGTCATAGCCTAAACCGGATCGGTCGCCACATTTTCTTGATCCATTTAAAAGTTTTTCTAATTTTGGATCACCTTGGGCATACCTCCATGTATCCTTTAAACTCAAAAGGGAAGAGACTTCAAGTTTAAGTTTATCATTTTCAGATTTCAGATTTTCAATAAGAGTGGTTTTGAAATCTAGATCACATATGTATTTTTCAAAACAATCTGAAAGATGAGATTTTTCTAAAACAAGAGACTCAAATCTTTCTCCAAGTCCTGAAAAACTTTCTTTTTGAAATTTTAGTTTTACGACAATTTTACAACTTTCCTTGTATAAGGCATTATAAGCATCTTGAAGATCTTCTTCATTATCATGATCACTATTCAGATTTTCTTCACTGGTTGAATCATCATAATCTGAAAAAGTGAACTTGGCTAGAGTCATAAGGGCCTTAACTTCATTGCCCGACTCGGTTTCAGAATCTTCTAATTCAGAAGAGGCTTCAGTGCCAAAAAATTCATCCCAAGTAGCCAACATTCCTTTCTTTTTAGGTTTGTCCTTTTTAGGACACATATTTGCTAGATGCCCATATTCTTGGCAGTTGTAACATTAACTATCTTTCAAAGTTTTCCAAGATTTAGATCTAGATTTAGATCTTTTCTTTTCATTCGATTTTTGAAAATCGACCCTCTTTTTACTTTTGAAAATCTTGTAAAACATTTTTGCTAAAAGAGCCATATCGTCTTCAGAATTTTCTAAATCAGAATTTTCTTGAGAAATACTTTTGAAAGACTTAAGGGTTATTGATTTACCTTTAGGAGCTTTAAAAGTTAACTCGTACGTTTGTAAAGACCGAACCAACTCTTCTACCCTCATGTTATCCGTATCACAAAGTTCCTGGATTGTGGTTACCTTAGAATTGAACCGTTTAGGTAGTGAGCACAGTATCTTTGTACATACTTTACTTTCTGGAATATTATCGCCAAGACCCCACATAGAGTTTACAATGTCATTTAATCTAGTGTAGAAGTCCATAAACATTTCATTTTCTTCCATATGAATTTCTTCAAATTTGGTTGTGAGGAGTTGGACTTTAGATTTTTTTAATAATTGAAGTACCCTCGTGTGTCATTTCTAATATATCCCAAGCTTGCTTTGCAGTATCACAAGATATGATTCTTTTAAACTCATCCGATGATAGTGCGCAAGTGATTGCATTTAGTGCTTTTGCATTTGCACTACTCTCACTCTTCTGAAGTGTGGACCAAGAAGTATAAGGTGTTATTCTCATTGATTTTGATCCATTTATACGGGTTACTTCAATGGTAGGAGGGCTCCATTCAGTCACGGTGGCAAGCCACACACTTTCATCCATGGATTTAAGGAAAATCATCATCTTGGCTTTCCAATAGGCATAGTTAGAGCCATCAAAGGGTGGAGGCCTAGTGACTGAAAGGCTATCAAAGTTTGACATCTTAAATATAGCTTAGATCATTAGCTTATGAAATTAATCCAAAAATAAAGCAATTAAAACAAGCTATTAGGCTTTAATACCACTTGAAATGGCCAAGCTATATGTCCTAGAGGGGGGTGAATAGGACAACGCCAAATTTAAAATAATTACAGCGGAACTTAATAAAGAGATTAGCGAAAATAAAGTAAATTAATTCACAATGCTGAAATGAAAAGCAATCTCAATAAACAAGTATTGAGAGGTTGATACAAAAGTTATTCTAAGTACAACTTTACACCAAAAACCAAAGTTTATAATAGGATAACCTTATTTCTAGAAAGATCTTTGTATCAAGAACTCAAACCGAAGAGGAATAAATAAATTGAAACTATACTGAGGAATCAAATGCAATCTCAAATATTGATTGTTCTAAGGACAACCATGCACCATAAAAATGGCAGGGCAACCTTACTAGAACAAATAGAGAAACTGAAGCACAAACTAATAATTGCAAGAGATAAATTGTGAAAATATAAGTCTAAACTATTACAACATTCCCCACTGAGCTTGAAAAAAAATGATTACAACATTCACATCCACATACATCACACAACTGAATAATTAAAGATAAGAAAATGAAGCACACATACACACAACACAAAGAGTTATAGTGGTTCGTCCCTGTGTACACCAACTGTTCAACAACAACCACACAGAATGTTACTCCACTCCTAATATCCTCACACAGGGGATATTAGCGTTCACTATCAAATAGGTTTTCACAGGTTCACTGTGACATCTCGAAAAAATCCGTACAAAGACCCGAGTACCACCTCAGGCAGAAATTACTAGGGACCAAATCCTTTAGAAATTAGGCGAGAGTTAACTAATTAAACTAGAATTCATTTGAAATTAGCGCTAATCATTTTAAATTCGATCTGCAAGACCCAAAACTTGTAGAATCATTGACGCTAGGTTACCCTAAAATCTAGGATCGAACTCTATTCCCGGTTACTCTTGAGAGCACATTGAAACTTCGTATCGGACCTGGACCGCACGTCAAAAGTCCGATTACTATGAAATTATATAATTAAGACCGTCTTGCTGAACTTGACTACCACCTCGGAAATCAAGTTCACATAGTATCCCAAAGCTATTCGCTTGAGCCCGGAGCAAAGTGTGTCAGAAACGTGAATAGTTTTGGAAATAAATTCCGAACTTAAGTAAACTGAGACATGTCGCTTGCGGGCCAAAAATAAGGATTCAAACTGTCAGAACCTGACCCAAATACACCCTCGGATCAGGAAAAATTTCATACACATGTCAATGTACTTGTAACCCTGATCAAGTGGCGATGACCATTGAACTGAAACTGGTCCGCCACGGGCGATCTGTAAACCCGATCGGATTAAAAACTCAGCTTGACCTAGATCCAACATAAGGGAGCTTAAGTCCGACCTTATGCTCAAGGGCGGGCTCCGGAAGTGCTCCATTGAGCTGAAACAGATGCTCTTTGGACATAACATAAGTATGTCTTGGCCTTAGGGTCATTCCCATCAGTTCTGGGCCTATATAAGGACCTTAAACCCTCTCCCTCTCACTTCACACGAATTTTCTAAACCCTAAGAAAGAGAAGAAAGAAAAGAGAGAGAGAGAGAGAGAGAGAGAGAGAGAGAGAGAGAGAAGTGGGGATTCTTCCTGGGATTCGATCCCGTCATTTCACGCACTTAGCTACCCTACCTGCATCGCTATTCCGGCGATTTCGATGTTACACTTGGGTAAGAAAACCTAACCCTAATTTGGCTTAGGGTTTCTGATAGTGCTAGTTATGAAATGGCTAACCTAACTCATGCTATAGGTTGCAAATCCGCCGTTGACAAAGAATTAACGTCTAAAACGACTCCGTTACGCGTTTATCGGCGTAACGTGCGGACTACAGACGTATAGGTTATGGTTTTCAAAGCTTTAAATGTTGGATAATGATAGATTCCTGATGTGGATGTTATTTCACATACAAAATGCGTTGTTTCTTTTACGTTTCAGCTATATATGAAATTTATGGAGTTTAGCGTATTCTGTGTATTTATAGAAAATACCGTATACGTACAAAATATGAAAGCGTGTTTACCATGATTAATTACTGTGTGTATATGCTAGTAATATGTGTAACAACTCCTCGGCGAAAGGATTCGCCCTAATACATGTTTTGGCCAACATACGTTATGTATGTTAATTCGTGTAGTCTAAGTGTTTGTACAAATGCTTGTATAAGTAAGTACTTAGTAAATAGTGCTTTGGGTGGGTGTGAGATAGGATTCTCAACTACCTTAGTTAGTTTAATCACTTTACTTATGAAATGTATGTGTTTGGATTTCCTGTTTAAGTTGTATTTTATAACATGCTTGTTAACATGTTTGAACTACTTAGTTAATTCTACTCTGACCACTCCACATGCTTACTAGTTAAGGATTAAATGTGATTGGGGCTATGTTATAGTCCAGGCAATGAGTAACAGGCTTTGAGTTCGTGGCTGAGATTCATTCGCCACATAGGACATGTTTGACGAACCCGAGCCGTACTAGAGTTGTCGGTAGTGGTTAGGCCACACGGAGTGTTTACGCACTTCATGTCGATCAACTTCAAATGCGCTCGTAATAGTCTAGCTCATCAAGTAACTCGATTAACCCGATGTATGTTCACCATGTTTGAACGCTACTGCTTGAACCTAAGGTAACAAACTCACCAGTGAAAACCCCATTAACCTTGGTACCTTGATCCGCACTATAAGAAAGAGGGTTTTTAGCGACGAAACTTATTTTCGTCGCTAAAAGTGAGCTAAAAGTCACTTTTAGCGACGAAATAAATTTTCGTCGCTAAAAGTTTACTTTTAACGACAAAATTGTAAATTCGTAGCTAAAAGTCACCTTTACCGACGAAATTTTTTGTCGCTAAAGGTTCTTTTCAGTTTACTTTTAGCTACGAAAATTTTCGTAGCTAAAAAATGTGGTGGAGACTTTTAGCGACGAACATTTTCATCGCTAAAGGCTATAAACAAATTTTTTAGAAAAAAGATAACTTTACTTTTAACTATGACAATTTTCGTAGCTAAAAAACGTGTTGGAGACTTTTAGCGACGAACATTTTCGTCGCTAAAGGTTCAAATTTACTTTTAGCTACGAAAATTTCCGTAGCAAAAAAAACATGGATGAGACTTTTAGCGACGAAACTTTTCGTCGCTAAAGGCTGTAACAGTTTTTGACCTTACTGGACTTTCTTCGTCGCTAAAGGATGTAAACAAATTTTTACAAAAAACGTTGATGGTACTTTTAGCGACGAAAATTTTCATTGCTAAAGGGTGTTTCGAATTTTTGAATAGCTACGAAAATTTTCGTGGCTAAAAGACATTGATGATACTTTTAGCGACGAAAAGTTTCGTCACTAAAGGGTGTTTTGAAATTTTGAAAAGCAAAGAGTGGAGACGTTTCCTTTTGGCGACGAAATTAATTCCATAGCTAATGGGGGGCTTTTAGCGACAAAAATTTTTGTCGCTAAAGGGTGTTTTGAATTTTAACAAAAAAATTCGCGCTGTTCTGGAAAAGTTCGCGGTAAGACTTTTACCGACGAAAATATTCATCGATAAAAGTGTTTTTCCTAATGTAAAAATGTATATATTCTTGTAATAATGTAAAAATGTTTTAATTTTTAAAAATTTTTGTTGGTAAAAATGTGTGTGTATATATATATATATATATATATATATATATATATATATATATATATATATATATGTTTTGTTTTTATATCATTTATAAATTTATATATATCTAATTAAAATGTAATAATTAAATGATTTGTAATATCACATAAAATAGAATATTATATTGAAAAGTTTAGAAATTTTAACTATCTTTAAGAAAAATTTTGAGAACAAAATAATGCTTTTGAAGAAAAAAATCAAAGATTTTGAAATTTTTGAGAAAAAATTAAAATATCGAGAAAAATTTTGAGATTTTGAAAATAAAAATTCAAAATTTGTATTTTAAATATTTTTGAAATACTTTATAATAAAAATGATATTTGGTTAAAAGAGTAAAAAAAAATATACAAAAAAAATATATATACATTTTGAAAAAAAAAATGTTATTTTTAAAAGGAAATTGAAATTTATTTGTGAAAAATAAAATTACTAAATTATTAGGCACATCCACTAATTAAACCTTTAATTGTTTTTGGACAATCTAATCTATTTAAATTGAAGAGTAAATAACTTCAGATGTTTAAATCAAATTTCACTGAAATTGTTGATCAATCTTGTATGCGCAATATCTTTCTCATATGTAGCCTGATTAAGGTTCCAAAATTATTCATATGATAATTTCAATCGGACGGTGAGAAGCTTCTAAAATTATTCATTTGAGTTTGGTATGATTTGCATCTTCTGAAATTCTATATTGATAGTAGAAAATGTAGCAAATCATAGAGCTTTGCTAAGCGCACACGTGTGTGCAATTAAACTCGCGTACATGCCACACATATGCCAGCATGGCACATACATGCTAGATCTCACCCATCCATCAAGTTGGTCCTACTCTGTATATGTTTTTTTCTTCAAAATAAAATCTGGTCCAATGAGTATGTGGGCCTCAATTTGGAAACAGCAGATGGGTTAGAAAACTTCAACCAGGTTTTTCAGAATCGTACTTTTTTTATACAAATTGTGGCCCACATAACACATGGACCAATCGGATTCTTGAATTAAGTTATTATTATTGTGTTTCTGTTCTGATGGATAGACTGGATCTCAGATCTATTGTGCCATGCTGGCAAATATATGGCATGTATGGGATGATCAGATGTATGAACGAGATGGTTGGATAGATGGATGGATGGATAGTATGGTTGGATGGATGGCATGGATGGATGTTTAGATGACTAGATATATAGATGGATGGAATGATTAGATAGATGGATTGATGGATGTTTGGATGATTATATGAGATGAATGGATGGTTTAATGGGGGATGCAATGGTTGGATGGGGGATGAGATGAATGAGGCTCCAATAGGCCACTAAGGGGCCAACAAGATGTATGAATTTTATCCACATTGCCCATCCATTTATACGTATCATTTTAGAGTATGACCCCAAAAATAATGAAGATTCAAGGCTCCACAAAGTGGGGATTAAATTCCTACCTTTGAAAAATTCTTGGGGGCCACAAAAGTTTTTGATTAAGATGATATTTACTTTTTCACTTCATCCAGGTGTATATGACCATATCAACAAGTTGGATGACAAATAAACAATATGGTGGACCCTAAAAAGGTTTCAATGGTGGCCATCCTTAGCACCATTTCCTATGGTTGGTCCACTTGATACCTAGATATGCATTTTTTTTTTAATCTACTATAATCTAAAATGATATGAAAAAATGGATGGATAGTGTGGATACAATTCATACATCTCTCCGAATTGATGGATGGTGTGGATACAAAACACACATCAAGGTGGAACACATATAACTAGTGACATCACTTCAGTAGGAGTCTTGCAGAAACAGATTAGTTATTCGCTCTGTGTGCCCCACCATGATGTATGTATTTCATCCATGCTGTCCATATAATTTTTTTATATCATTTTATGATATGAGACAAAAAAATGAGGTATATCCCAATCTAAAGTGGACCACATTACATGAAACAGTGTTGAATGAACATCGACCATTAAATTTTTTTTTAGGGGCGATAAAAGTTTTGGATCAAGCTGATCTTTGTTTTTTTCCCTTCATCTGGGTCTGTATGACCTAATCAGCAGATCGGATGTTAAATATATAGTACAGTGTGCCTTAGGAGGATTTTAATGGTGGATATCCAATCACTATTATTTTCCTATGGTGTGGTCCAAATTATATTTATGTCCCATCCATTTTTGGTGTAAAGACTTAAAATGATCTGTAAAAATGGATGAACGGAATGGATGAAATACATGCATTATGGTGGGGCCCACAGAGCACCAACCACCAGCCCAACGGATTAGCTACTCCCCCTGACACCGGTCAACGAATGGTGGTCGGTACTATGTGGGCCCCACCATGATTTATGTGTTTCATCTATGCCATCCATCTATTTTTAGAGATCATTTTACGGTATGCGTCCAAAAATGAGGTATATCCAAATCTCAAGTGGGCCACATTATTGGAAACAGTGTTGAATGAGGGTCAACCATTAAAAACATTTTGGAGGCATTAAAGTTTTCGATCAAGCTAATCTTTGTTTTTTCTCTTCATCTGGGCTTGTATGACCTAATCAACAAATTGGATGTCAAAGAAATAGTTTAGTGGGCCTTAGGAGGATTTTAATGGTGGATATCCAATCACTATTGTTTTCATGTGGTGTGGTCCACCAGAGATTTATATCTCTCTCATTTTTGGGATCAAGCTCTAAAATGATCTTTAAAAATGGATGAATGGAATGAATGAAACACATACATCATGGTGGGGCCCACAGAACACCGACCACCAGTGACGAGGCTGGTGTAAGGGGTAGTAGCCGAGACGTGGATTGCGTCCCACCCCAGCCCGGACGGTTATCTATCCGAGCAGGTCTCTGTGGGGCCCATCGTGATGTAAGTGTTTTATCCACGCTGTTCATATTTTCTCCCAAATAATTTTAGGATTTGACAAAAAAAAATTGAAGTAGGTTCACAACTCCAGTGGACCACACCAAAGGAAGTTGTAGTGATAATGACACCCACTGTTGAAACCTTTCTAAGGGCCACCGTGATGTTTTTTTACCATCCAACCTATTAATAAGGTCATTTAGACGTGGATGAAGTGAAAAAATAAATATCAGCTTGATCCGAAACTTCCCTAGCTCTCAATAAATTTTTAATGGTGGAAGTGCAATGCCCAATTTGTGGTCCACTCAAGCCTTGTTCCTGCCTAATATTTTGCACGATACTTTATAATGATCTGAGAAAAAAGATTAATGGCGTGGATAAAATAGTTACATCACAGTGGGCCCCACAGAGCCCTGCCCGGACGATAATAGGTTGGATGCAATCTGCGTCCTCCTAGTAAAAGACCCCAAATATCCAACATGCTCGCCCTCACTTTCAATCTCCCTCTCCCATTCCCTCTCTCACTCGCCCTTGCCATCTCCCTCTCTCGCTCCCTCTCCATCTCTCAATCTCGCTGCCATTCTCACGGGCTGCAAAAAAGTTTACAACCCTAAAAGCTCTCTCTCTCTCTCTCTCTCTCTCTCTCTCTCTCTCTCTCTCTCTCTCTCTCTCATGTCGATCTCTCTTCCTCTCGATCGGACTGTTAGCTATGCTTAACTGCAGCAACCCGGAAACCCATCTCCACACATAGGGGTTTGTATCCATTGAGTGCATTGACAAATGGGGTTGAGATAAGGGTTTGGGTTTTGATTTGAGCACATGATTCTTAAAATCGATGTTAATGGAGTGGAGATCTATACTAATTTTGGATTAAAATGCATAGGATTTAGATTAAGTTGTTGTTTTAAGAAAGGCATGTACAATTACATGATGCTTGTTAGATATTTGATGAAATGGGCTTTTCAAGTTTGGTTGTTTGGATGATGCTTGTTAGATATTTGATGAAATGCCCAAGAGAAATCTTGTTTGGGTAGAAGTAATTCCATAGTTTGTGCATGAAATAAGTATTCTTTTATTCAGTTATTCTATATAGTTTGTGTAGAAGTAATTCCAAAAAACAAAAGAAGAAAAAAAAAAAAAAAGGTGGGAAATACAGTGTGATTTTTGTTCTTTAATCAAATTTCTGTTTTCTCTTTGTTCTTCAAAAAAAGAAAAAATATTGCAATTTGAATACCCATCATGCTTGCTCACTTTTTATCCTTTTTTTGGCGAAAGCCAATCTAACTTTTATGCATTTATGATCTTTTTTTTTTCTTTCTTTCCTTTCTTTCTTCCTAATCTGTAGATGGGAAATGTAGCAGCCATTGCAACTGCATTTGGTGGAGGCTTGCCTCCTAGAAATCATTTTAAATGATTGATCCATCAAAACCATCTAGGTAGTGGGGCCAATTATGTGTCTTTCACCGCTAAGAAATCATTCTAAATGATTGATCCCACTTCCTATCCTTGTGGCCATCAAAATGGATTGCTAACATGACAAGGCTACATATAGTGGTAGTAAATGGAAGGAATATGATTTAGGAAGTTCGGAACTCAGTAAAATAGCAAAAGTTGCATTCACCCTCTTTCTCAAAAGCTGGTTTTACTATTATTTTCTTGAATCAAATCATATATAAGGTACTTTCCATTTTTTTCTTTCTTTTTTCCTGTTGTAATTAGTTTTCTTTAAAAAACTAGTAATTTGTTACTCCATTGGATTTAGTAAGATTGGTGTATGTCATTGGTGGATTCGTTACTCCTCGAGGTGGGCCTTGCCTAGTGAATGGCTTGGATCCCACAAATGTATGTCATTTTGGCATGTGTACCAACAGTCCATGTTGATGTTAAGATTCAATTTTATTGTTATTCGATCTCAACTTAGAATGCATGTTATTTGAATCGGTTTGGATGGTCTCTTGAGTACTGATCCTAGCCCTCAATTTCATCTAGAAACAACAAAAACAGTTCCCAGGTATAAGACGAACTTTGAGTCTTTTTATTTCCTGCATGAATCCTAGGAGTGTAGTGTATCTCATTAGTTGAGATGAAAATGCTTGATTGGTGCCACAGTTTCTATCCAAGCATATCGAGATGTTTTGAAATCGACCAAAAATTAACACTTTGGTGAAAAATGGAGGAAATTAGGGAATTCTAATTTTTTCTATTTTTATATTAGAAAATATGTGTAATTGTGCATCTCACTGTGGACACTATTATATATGGCCATGAAAAAAAAGTCCCCTTGATGGGAATCCTAAACCCTCAATTTGTGGCTAGAAGATAAATGTTTAAGAAGGGAAAAAAAAGGACAGTTCCACATTCAACCAAAAATGGCCAAAAAATTCCATGGCTATGTTCCTTCAACTCTAGTGGATTCATCCATGGTGAGCCCATTAGATCGAACATTTGGGTCATTGAATGGACCCAAGGCCACTTGTCTAAACCCAATAATATAACACAAAGTCTTATCCAAGTATTGTTTGATGCCTCTGGAAGAGCTCATCTAGTTTCTTTTGTTGGTATGAGACAATAAAGCTAAGCTTTCATGGCAAAGTCATTACAAGAAATAAGAATAAACAAATAAGATTGAGTAGATTTTTATTTCTTTATTTTTATTTTTTTTTGGAAAGGTAAGATTAGTTTGGTGATTTTCCTTTAACATGAGTAATTAGTTTTTTAATTCTCAATATCTTTTTTTGTCCTTATCTCTTCACATGCATTCTGATAGAAAGACTAGGGCAAGGATTTGGGTTTAAGAGAGGGCTTGGGATGAGGAATTTCCAGATCTTCTACTATTTGATCAAACAGATGGAGCTTTTCAAGCCTAAAATCCCTGGAAAAGTAGGTATGTATGTTTATGGCATCAGCCCCTACTATTTCAGCCATCTAGGTCATGCTCGCTCTACAAAACTTTTGATGTCCTGTATAGGTACATCTGCTTGTTTTCATTCTATTTGCTATTTTATTTACGCACTTGCTAATATCTTACCCAACAACACTAGCCATCTTTATACATTATGCTTCATTGGCAACTTGAAACCAAAAAAAAAAAAAAAAAAAACATCATTATGGAGTGGGTTCAACCCTTTCTTTCTTAAAACTTTCTTTTCCATTTGTTCCTACAATTCAACCTTTTCTTTCTTAAAACTTAATGTCCATTTAATTCATATACTCCTCTTCATTCTATTGTCATGAATTATATTAGTTTGTGAGATGGGAGAGTCACTCGTTGAAATGCAAGGTGCTATGGCCAATTGTGAAATCAGGGATATTTCTCAGCCTTTGCAAGTGGGTTCTGTCGGGCAGGTGCATGCTTTATATTCTATTTAACTTTTTTTTTTCTTTTTCTTTTTAATTCCTGTTTAGGTTGTCGGTAGTAAGGAGCATGGGCAACCCGATGTTTCCATGAATCATCCACATGATGTGGGACTTGATCGTTTTCCCCAATACCCTCCAAAAGGCTATGATTTTTTTATTGCATTTTGTGAAGAAGATTTGATTGAGAAGAAGATTGATTTTCTAGTAAACTGTGTCAGCAAAACCAATTTTTTAATGGTGGATGTCCAATTCACTATTGTTTTCGCATTGTGTGGTCAACCCAAGCTTTAGTTCAAGCTCATTTTTTAGTTGTAGCAGCAACTTACCACTTCCCATATCATTTTCACAACCAATTATACATTTTAGTTTTTTAACGATTTGAAGGCAACAGCTGGTGGTGGAGGACTTGGGATGCGTCTAGCTAATGAACCTGACGAGTTTGTGAAGTTGTTATTGGTATGCGACCAACTAAACTTAATTTCTATGGTATGTGTAAAATGTTGTACATTCAAAAGATCACCTCTGACTTCTATTTCATTTTGTTTATGTTTGTCTTCAAAATTCACACTGTATTGTCCTTTTTTTATCCTTTTTTTTTGTACAGCAAGCGAAGAGCAAAGCTGCAGCTACATTTGGTAATGATGGAGTTTATTTGGAGAAGTACATACAAAATCCCAGGCATATTGAGTTCCAGGTACATATTCCGATTGAAATTTCTATCACATCCATTCCATTAGGGGCTATTTAGATTGGTGGAAATAAATAACTGAGAAAATGAAATCAATTTCCTCAGATGTGATGGTTTCCCTTGCTTGCGAAAGACAAGAGGACTGAGGAAATTGATTTCCTTTTCCTCAGATTTCCTAAAAAAAAGGTCCATTTCCTTTTCCTTTCTAAAACCCAAGAAATGGGGATTTCCACCTTTTTGGAGAGACAACTCTCTTTTTTTGACCATTGGCAATTCCACATTTCCATTGAAATCATATATGCTGAAAGCCTAACACAAACAAATTTTTAAGTGTGCTAAAATACCACATTTAAGGGCAAAGGGCCAAAGATTACTGGAAGGCTAGCATCCTCCAATTTGGAAGATTTTGGGGGCATGGTCCATCTTCTAAATTAAATCCTGTAACTCCCCTAGTCAACTCTTAAACTCTTTTTTTTTTCTTTATTAATGGTAACACTACAATGGGTGGTTTGGACAATGCGTTTCAAATTCAACGATGAAGAGAAGGATATCCATGATGATAGACTAGTCTGTACCAACCCACCCAAACATTTCCTGGAAAAAGGAAGGAGGTAAAGGAAAACCGAAGCTTCCTTCCAGTACTTTTTACCTAACAATGGGCCACAAATTACCACATAGATTACAGGTTAAGAAATTACCGCTGCTGCTTTTGTGGTCATCATTCCTAAAAGCCACTAGATCTTGATGCAATGGCTGCAAAAAAATAAAAAAAAAACCTAAGGGCTTGTTTGGAAAACGCCTAAGTGGAACAGAACAATATTCCATGCTAAAGGCCTGTCTGTTTGGTAGACACCTAAAAATGAGTTTCATCTTATTTTAAAAATTGAGAATTCTTCATCTCCTAGCTGTCGTTGACGACTGGTCACGTGAACGTTTTCTCTATGAAATTGTCATCTTCTCTAAGAAAAGAAAAGAAAAACTATGATCCTTAGAGCTCATGATTGTTTGTTATAAAGATTATTTTTATGATCCTTACTAGAAAGAAATACAATCTCTAATACATAATTGCAATTAACTAAAATGAGAAAACTCGCTTTTATGACTCTACCAAACATGCCTTAAATGGTTTACGGTCGCACCAACTACAATATCATTTCAACCAAATTGGTACACAAAATGCAGGGTCATGAAGCTAGAAAGTCCTATCTCAACTGATATACATCTCTATCAAGACCATCCAACTTGTGGGTCCCATTGTGGATGGAACATATGTACAAAATCACACTGATCAAGCAATCCTAACCATCTAATTAATGGTGATCAAATGGATGGTTAGAAGTGGGATAGTTAGTGGTCTGAGTTTGAACCGAAAAATCGATGGTTTATATTATCATCTCTGTGAAATTTTGATTGGAGTTAGAAGATGCAAAACCACCCTGTGAGATTTACAAGCTTTTAGGAGACCATATAAGAGGTGGACTAGATCGAACCAGTCAGCTTGTTTTGGAACAATTTCAATTGGACTAGATCTTTTAGATTCCCGATTTATGGAGGAATGGAGCCTAAGATTCGATTTTGGTCCAAGAACAAGGTGGAACGCTTTGTCAAGTTTCCTAAAGTGGAAGGAATGGAACCATCTAGATGGTTAATGGACAAGACTAACTCATTCAAATTCACAAGATTCCCTATTTCCAGAGGTATTGAAGAAAGTATTCTCTAACCTTTATAACCAAGCTTTAGATGCTTGTTTTAGTTTATGGAGTGCCTTTTTTGGTTTGCATGCATGCCTTAACTTCATATGATCATAAAATTCCATAGGTTGATCAATATATATAATGAAACCCTACTCTCTCACAGCAATGTGAGAATAACAGCACTTCAGATATGCATATCCTTTATCTTTCTTGTATGTAGTTACATGTCAAATTCATTACACTCAATTCAGGTATGGTTTGCACCAATTCAAGAGACTGTACGTTAGGCATTCAATATATAAGACTGGAGTGAGACTGATTAGGCATTTAAATGTGTTGCAGGATGTTGTTTGAATTGCTTGTCCTAACAGGTGCACAAGTTGGAATGGATTGGACTTCTATCTTGAGAAAACGCCATAATTTCAGGTAGATATTATTGTAATGGAAAGTTAAAAAATTAAAAGAGAGAGAGATAATGAATTCATGGAAAGAAATCTTCTTTATCATTAGGGCTGCTTTCGCCGGGTTTGATGCAGAAATCGTCGCCAACTTCACAGAAAGACAAATAGCATCAGTGGCCACAGATTGCAACCTGTATTTAAACAAGGTTTGAGGTGCCGTTAACAATGCTAACAGAATCATCTAGGTGAGATTGTTGATTGGACCTGATTTTATTTAAATGATCTTGATAATCCATTTTATTTAAATGAGCAGACCCGGATGTGCGTCGGAGCTATCCGGATGTTGAGCGGGCGTCCCTGGAAGGTGGGAACCGCTGTTATAACCATGATGAAGCTGTCCATTTCCAATGGACAACATTGGAGTGGCCTGACCATTTGGACAGGCCGTGTTTATGTATTTGCTCGAAATTAATGAAGCAGACCCGGATGTGCGTCGGAGCTATCCGAATGAGCGGGGGTCTCTAGAAGGTGGGAACAACTGTTATGACCATGATGAAGCTATCCATTTCCTATGGATAGCATTGGAGGGGCCTGGCCATTTGGACAGGCCGTATTTACGTATTTGTTCGAAATTAATGAAGCAGACCCGGATGTGCGTCGGAGCTATCCGAATGAGCGGGGGTCCCTGGAAGGTGGGAACCGCTGTTATGACCATGATGAAGCTGTCCATTTCCTATGGACATTGGAGGGGCCTGGTCATTTGGACAGGCTGTATTTATATCTGTATTTGTAGGGACCACACCCTTAACTTATAATTTAAACCTATTCTCAAATCCCAAAACCTATAACTACAACCTAAACCTATAACCTAAACTCAATTCCCTAAACTCTAACCGACAACCTAACCTAAACTTATACTTATAACCTAAACCTATTCTCAAATCCCAAAACCTATAACCTAAACCTTAACTTAAACCTACAACCTATAACCTGAACCTATAAACTTAAACTCAATTCCTAAACCTTAACCTATAACCTAAACTAAACCTATACTTATAACCTAAACCTATTCTCAAATCCCAAAACCTATAACTATAACCTAAACCTTAACCAAAACCTATAACCTATAACGGAAACCTATAACCTAAACTCGGTTCCTAAACCTTAACCTACACCCTAACCTAAACCAATACTCCTAAACCTATTCTCAAAACCCAAAACCTATAACCTAAACCTAAACCTTAACCTAAACCTATAACCTATAACTTTGAACCTATAACCTAAACTCAATTCCCTAAACCTTAACCTATAACCTTAACCTAAACCTAAAACTTAACCTATAACCTAAACCTTCACCTATAACCTAAACTCAATTTCCTAAACCTTATACCTATAACCTAACCAAAACCTAACACCTAAAATGTATTCTCAAATCCTTAAACCTAAACCTACACCTAATCCCAATCTCAACTCTAACCTAAACCCAAACCTAAACCTACACCTAATCCCAATCTTAACTCCCTAACGTATTCTCAAATTCCTAAACCTAAATCTACACCAAACCTAATCTCAACTCCCTAACCTAAACCTAAACCTCGAAAACCCAACCCAAATCCGATTCCGAACCCGAATCCAATTTCCTAAACTTAAACTTATAACCTTAACCTAAACCTATTATCAAATCCTAAAACCTATAACCTAAACCTAAACCTATAACCTAAACCTAAACCTAAAACTTAACCTATAACCTATAACCTTAACCTAAACCTAAACCTTAACGTATTCTCAAATCCCAAAACCTAAACCTACACCTAATCCTAATCTCAACTCCCTAACCTAAACCTAAACCTTAACTTGAAAACCCAAACCTAAACCCGAACTCGATTTCCTAAACCTAAACTTATAACCTTAACCTAAACCTATTCTCAAATCTCAAAACCTATAACCTAACCTACACCTATATAACCTTAACCTAAACTTAAAACTCAACCTATAACCTAAACCTTAACCTATAACCTAAACTCAATTTCTTAAACCTTAACCTAAAGCTATAACCTAAACTCAACTCTCTAACCTAAACCTATAACCTAAAGCTATAACCTAAACTCAATTTCCTAAACCTTAACCTATAACCTAACTTAAACCTAAACTTATAACCCGAACCCGATTTCCTAAACCTCAAATCCCTACACCTAAACCTACACCTAATCCTAATCTCAACTCCCTAACCTAAACCTAAACCTAAACTTGAAAACCCAAACCTAAACCCGATTTCCTAAACCTAAACTATAACCTTAACCTAAACCTATTTTCAAATCTCAAAACCTATAAACTAAACCTAAACCTAACCTATAACCTTAACTTAAACTTAAAACTTAACCTATAACCTAAGCCTTAACCTAAACCTAAACCTTAACGTATTCTTAAATCCCTAAACCTAAACCTACACCTAATCCTAATCTCAACTCCCTAACCTAAACCTAAACCTTAACTTGAAAACCCAAACCTAAACCCGATCCCAAACCCGAACTCGATTTCCTAAACCTAAACTTATAACCTTAACCTAAACCTATTCTCAAATCTCAAAACCTATAACCTAAACCTAAACCTATATAACCTTAACCTAAACTTAAAACTTAACCTATAACCTAAACCTTAACCTATAACCTTAACTTATAACTTAAACTCAATTTCCTAAACCTTAACCTATAACCTAACCTAAACCTAAACCTAAACCTATAACCTGAGCCCGATTTCCTAAACCTAAACCTTAACGTATTCCCAAATCCCTAAACCAACACCTAATCCTAATCTCAACTCCCTAACCACACCTAAACCCGATCCTGAATCCGAACCCGATTTCCTAAACCTAAACTTATAGGTTATATAGGTTAAGGTTAAGGTTTAGGTTTTATGTTTTACTTTTAAGTTATAGGTTATAGGTTTTAGGTTTAGGTTTAGGGTATTTTTGTTTATGATTTTAAGCTTATATATATTTATGCGTGAATGAATGTGATGTAGATAAGATTGTTTGTGTTTGGATGAATGTAGTTTATGTTTGGGTTTGGGTTTAGATGGATGTGAATGTGAATATGATGAAATATATTATATAATAGGTGTATATCAGGATGAATATGATGAAATATATTGTTAACAGGTGTATATCAGGAATTTTGTGCGGAATTTTGAGCTATACATATAAGAAAAAGAGACTTTCAGCAACGAAAATTTTCGTAGCTAAAAGTTTTGTAATTTATTTTTAGCAGCGAAAATTTTCGCAGCTAAAAAAGTCTTGGAAGTTTTTTTTTTGCAGCAAAAATTTTCGCTGCTAAAAGTTTGGAATTTTTTTCACGAGTATTTTCGCTGCTAAAAAGGACTTGGAAATATTTTTTAGCGACGAAACTTTTCGCTGCTAAAAGTCATGGAAATTATTTTACAAAATGTAAAATGTTCACTGCTAAAAGTTTTGGCAAATTTTTTTAGCGGCGAAAATTTTCGCTACTAAAAGTCTTGGAATTTTTTTTGGCGGCGAAAATTTTTGCTGCTAAAAGTCTTAGAATTTTTTTTTTGCAGCGAAAATTTTCGCTGCTAAAAGTCTTGGAAATTGTTTTGGCAGCCAAAATTTTCGCTGCTAAAAGTTGTCGACATTCTTTTTAGCGACGAAAATTTTCGTCGCTAAAAGCATTACATTTAGCGACAATACGAATTTTTCGCCGAGAAAACCCTTCTACACCGGTCTTTTAGCGACGAAAATTTTCGTCGCTAAAAGTGTTTTAGTTACAAAAATTTGACTTTTGGCGACGAAAATTTTCATAACTAAAAGTGGTATTTTTTTTAGTGCCACTAAGACTCATGAGCCGGACATGGTGGTATGGGACACCTTGGTCGAGTTGTCGGCCTACACTGGAGCGATGAGCCTCCCCGTAGTGACCAGTGAGCAACCGAGACTCGTGAGCCGAATATGGTGGTATGGGACACTGTATTCGATCTATCAGCCTACATTGATCAGGTGACGAGTCCTTTGTAGTGACCTCAAGCGTACTCTAAGTCTACACGGGGGCGACGACCCTTCCGTAACAACAAGAGTATAAACTAGGCCTGCACTGATCAGGTGACGAGCCTTTTGTAGCGACCTAGAACCGTAACACCGTATGAGAATTGTTGGGACTGACGACCCTAGAATGGATCATTGTTTGGAAAATGATATAAGGGAGGTACCTTAGTTTCCCAAATCTTGCTGTATGAAAAGGACTAATAAGAACTTGGTAATTACACTCATAACATCGCACTGCATGTGCCCCAGGTTGAAGAGCACAGAGGGAAGAAAGCATGCCGCGACCGTAAGATGGTGTCGCACGAGGGAGTGTAGGCGAGGGCATGCATCATAAATATATTTCATCCTTGCATTAATAAGAGTATCTAGGAATGTCTGATATGTCTGCTTTATCATTACTGCTTGACTGAGTTGATAACTTGTTAACCTTTGCTCTATGATTCCACTGAGTTGATCACTCACTCCCACGTTCTAAGACGGTGTTCTGAACACCCACCAGACTCTGTTTTAGTTGCAGATGACGATTCGACTCAGGAGGCGGAGCCTGATTCCTATGGCGATTAGGATACGTTCTTGTATATGCAGTTCTCTGGCGATTTCACTTAGGCCATCCTGATCGACGGGGCTACAGGGCTTATCATTGTAGTTGAACTATTTTTGACATTTTGACTCTTGAACTATTACATGTATATGGTGACTCAGTGATGTGTTCATACTCTGGAGATCGATAGTGATCCTTTTGGGCTCATATACGTTTATATACATCTTTCAGTCTTTCGCTTGCGTTGTATAAATTGATTTGGAGTATGAATTACTGTTTTGGTATAATCCCACTCATGATTAATACACTAACACAGACAACATGTAATCATAAGCATATATGTTGCATAAGTGATGTTTTGGAACTCGGGAGTTGAGTTGCTACTCGACCCTCGATTTTCAGGGCATTACATTTAGCCAAAACCTTTACAATTGTGTCTTTTTCAAAGGGCTTACACAATTCAAAAAACCCTCACTTCTGAGTTTTCTGGCTCTCCTCAGATAACCAACAACTTTGAGATTTTTCTGACTTAACCTCAAATAAAACCAAATTCAGTAAATTACACAAAATGTAAAATACCTATTTTTCTTCTTTGTTGTACCAGCCCGAAAGAACCAAGTCGGAGTAGATATTTGAATGTCAAGGTTCAATGTCCAATATTCACAATATAATGGTTCTAAGTTCTAATAGATTTTAACTTAAAAGAAATGGGCTAACTTTAATTGATTTTGATTCCAAAAAAAGGAAAATAAAAACTTCCTCTTTTCAAATTTGATTGGAATGCAAGAAACAAAATCAATTAATCAAAGCTAAAGAAAGAGAATATTAAATATGCACACTTAGCTTGAATGGAGCACAGACTTATCTCTTAGAAGGCCGAATTAAATTAACTTGAATTGCTTGAGTGGTGTAGTTTATTTTGAAATTCGTGCTCTATTTATAGGTGAGAAAAACACGTCTTTGACTGGTCTAAAGACCTCTACGACTGGTCGTAGATCCAACAGAAATTTGAAAATTCAGGCGCGATAAGATAAGGCAGTTTCATTACTGGTCGTAGGTCTCCTTCAACTGGTTGTAGGTCTAATTTGACTGGTCATAGGTCTCCTTCGACAGATCGAAGCTAGCCAAATTTCAATGTTGTAGTTTGAGTCGTAGGTCTACGACTGGTTGAAGAAGCAGTCGACACTGTTAATACAACTAGTCGAATAGTCCCCAGGACTAGTCGAAGCCTAATAGAAAATTTCTGAATTTTACAACAAACTTACGATTGATCCAGGAAATTCTTAGACAGGTCGAAGTAGTGCTAGGACTAGTTGAATAAAGTCTATGACTAGTCTTAGAATAGACCAAACTCACTTAAATAAAACATATGGATTATGTATCCAAGATGGCCTACTCTAAAGGTCAACCTAAGGTCAGTCATACCTCAATAGTGAAGTAAGGACATTGAAACTTAAAGATGAGTGACCTTGAGCATAATGAAACTTGAAGTCTTGATGTAGCTCAAACTTGAAAGCTTCTTGAGATCTTGAGGTTGAACTTGAAAGCTTCTTGAGATCTTGCATTATCATTGTCTTAAATTAAGTCAAACAAACTCACTTCCTTGAGTCTTGACTTGGCATATCACGTGTAGAGCTTTGTTCTTCAACTATGCAAGCTTCATAACAAGATACATACAGTGTCTGTGGCACCACAAATTTGACAATAAAAAGGGCTATAACCTATAGCACTTACACATACAACTGACATGCAAGCAAATTCTACACCCATAATCACTAATTTCTACCTAGATTTGATAAACGGCCACCTATAGCTAATAGTCCGCACCTAGGGGTTACCGAAGGCTCACTGAGTGGCTTTTGGGGTGCCGGACTCGTGGGTTGACGCGTAGGAACCTGTGTCACATAGATTTGTAGGTTAGGACACATGCATGTGGCTCCTCTTGCTGGAATTAGGGAGATGATAGGGCGGTTACCTTTTTGGATTGCAGCAAATCCCCTCTTACTATGGCAAAGATGTGGTTTTCAGCATGAGGTCATGGTAGGAGAGGGAATCCTCTCAATTCTCACCATTTGAGCTCACTCTCCCCTTCCACTCTCTCCTCTTTCTCCTCTCTCTCTATCCCTCCCTCCTTTGCTGGAAAATTCATATGAGAGTGTGGGAGAGGATTTTTAAAATTTATATAGCCTGGAAATTAGATCATTTGGCCCTGAGAAGGCTGGACCTAATGCGTATACCCTTGGTGGGTGTATTTTTGGCCCCTGGGGCTGTCCTAGTGGCCTCCTGGTCCATCCATGCTATGGAATAGGTGTCTCATAGTCAGATGAAGGGTTGTCCCAAGTTTGGTGGTAAACGGATGAGTCAATTGATCGCAGGGACCCGATTTGCGATCAACAGTCACTGATGATCGATCGGGCCTACAATTATACGGATATGAGCAGGGAAAAATCCCTGACTCATGGCTCAAGTTTGATTGCAATTCAACGGTTGGAAAGTCTCAACTTCACCATTTTAATGGCAGAGCCAATTCACTTGAGTTTCAAGTTTCAACTCCCGGAGAGTCATACTTTTCAACCTCTATCTTCACGGTCTAAGTTGTGCGGTTCGGGGCATCGTTTGGGCCCACTACCTGCGATGGACATCAAGCTTAGTGAGATAGAAATTATTCTATAATTTTGGAACTAATGACCCACTAACAAACGGTCTAGAGCTTGTTCGGGTAATCGGGGCATTTCTAGAATAAATTAAGTTAGGAGATTTCTTGGGCGCAGTTGTTAGGTCTAGATTAACTAAGTTCACAGTGTGGCCTATTCAAAATTAGCGGAAATATTCATTTGGTCATGATCGCTGAATGAGTGACTGGGTTGATTTGGTTCATTAGTCAAGATCTGGGCCATAGCTGACTTGGCTTTGTGTAGATCTTTAATTTAGTTACGATTGTCTTGATTAGTCAGAGATGGGTCAGTTAGATTTTAAGCCCTAGATAAACAAATCATGGGGCTAAATTCGATGTTTAAATGATCAATCGGATTCGTTGGTTTTCTACGGTTGATTAATCTTATTTGTACGGTTCTTTATTGGTACCAGCCGCGTATAGGCTCACTTTGAGCGTCAAGGGTCAGTAAGTGATGACGTGGCTAGTTATATATAAAAAATAAAATAAAAAAATTTAAGAATTTTTTGGCAATCCAAAATAGTGAAAATTCAGGTTGTTACAAAGGGTTTTCCACATTAAATCTTTATGTTATGTTGCGTTTGCTTGGTGATCTTGGATTGCTAACATAGATCCATATCTATGTGATTCCGCAGCACAAATCCCAACAATATGGTTTTGATCAGTACACGTATGATTTTAATCATTGGAGTACTTTGCATGTAGACTCTAATGCTTACTGGATCAGGACTCTTGAGCAGCAACAGAGGGGCATGTGTAGAAGATCCAAGCATATTAAAATTTTGGCTTACCTTAGAATGGTTGGGCCATCTCTAATAATTGATACATATTGGACAATCTTGACCATTGGATTGGTGTGTTTTTTTCTCCATTTTTTTATGAATGAAATGGATGATCAAAAGAACCTTTTTTTCTGCTACTTTTACATTCCATTTTCCCCACAAATGTCCTACAAAAGCAATCATGACCATCCAAACAATGTACTTTTGTGTATGGCCCATCCAAGCTATGGCCTACTTGATCCAAATCTAGAAATTTCTGTTGGTTAGTTGTCTAAGGGGGTGTTTGTTTTTCAATTCACCCTGAAAATCCATTTAAATGACTAATTATAATCTAATCAAATTGGTTGCACAATTTTGTCATCTGATTTAATTGGTCCAAACTTGTACTATTAAGATATGAATGATTTTTTTTTTCTATAGTTAGTAGTATTTCCTTCAACTATGATATTAATGAGATAAGAGAGCAACTCAATTTTATTTTTTTAAAGCATGATCTTGAAAATTAAAGTAAATCTAAATCTTAGGTGGACTGCACCACAGGAAACAATGGTGATTGACAATTAGAAACTTCTTGTGGGCCACAAAATTTTTGGTTCTAGCTGATATTGGTGTAGTCCCTTAATCTAGGTATTTGTGACCTTAATTATCAACAAGTTGGATGGAAAATAAACATTACGATGGCTCACAAGAAGATTTTAACTGTGGGTATTCAATCACCATTGTTTCATATGATGCGGTCCACCTTCAATTTGGATCTCCTTAATTTTTGAGGTCATGCACTAAAATAAGCTGCCAAAACAAATGCGCAATGTGGATGTAAGGCACATACATCTCCATAGGCACCAGAGGCAAAGCTCCACGGATATACTCAAGCTGTGCCTCTTGGAAAAGAGATGATTGTTGTTTGTACATATGTCATTGCCCACCTAAGACACGTCTTGGTTAATCGATATAGTCAATCCTGTCAACCCATGAAAACCCTTAGGGGCGTTTGGCACATGGTATTTAGTGTTGAAATTTGTGGTTTTTGAAAATAATTCAAAATTTTGAATATTCGGGAATTTGCCACTAAAACTATTTTCAAAATTTTCAAATTAAAAAGTGCAGTGTGTGCTTTTAGTTGCACATCAGATCTAGACAGGCTTGTCTTTTCTTGAAAGCAATTCGCTTGTGACCCATCAGCAATTGATAATGGGGTGAATCACACTTTAAGGACAGCGTATCATTTTACGTGATTCAGCCTAGTGAAACGAAATTGATATTTACCTTATTTTTATTTTTTCGGTATATCCAACACATTTTTCTAACAATCTTAAAGCATAAATATGGATACCGAAAGTGTTGCATTAGTCAAACTGATGAATAAAGATCTGATTAGATTGGATTGGTTCAACGATTCAAATTTGACTAGGTAGCAGGACAAGCTGAAATTCCTGCTAACTGCACTAAAGATCTTCTACATTCTAGACCCGACTCTCCAGCATCTACCTGAAGTGAAGGACACTAACACTCCAAAATAGGTCGCTGCTAGGATTAAGCAACAAGAAGAAGAATTGCTGTGTAGTGGCCATATTCTCAATGCTCTCTCTGATTGGTTGTATGATTTGTACACAGGGATCACATCAGCTAAAGAAATTTGGAGCGCACTGGAATTCAAGTACAAGACTGAAGAGGAAGGTACACAGAAATTCCTAATTGCTAGGTATTTCGACTTCACAATAATAGACAATAAGCCGTTGTTGGCCTAAATCCATGAATTACAATTAATTGTAAATAAGATAAAGGCTTTAAAAATAGACCTACTTGAATCCTTTCAAGTCGGAGCTAATATCGCAAAATTGTCTCTGTGCTGAATAGACTATAGGAAGAAGTTACGGCATAAATTCAAAGAATTCACCTTGGAACAAATCCAAAAGCATCTTTGTATTGAAAAAGAATCCCATAACTGAGACAAGAAGGATGACGTTGTCCCGTGCCAATTCCACTCAATGTTTGGGAAGAATGGAAAAGCTTGGAATTAGATTAGATGGAATTGCATTTGGTCTTGTGCCAATTCCACTCAATGTTAGCAAGTTGTGTAGGTCCCACCATGATGTGTGGGCTATATCCACACCGTCCACCCATTTTTCGAGATCATTTTAGAGCATGGGCCAAAAAAATCAAGTAGATCTAAAGTTCAAGTGGACCCCACCACAGAAAGCAGCGTGGATTGAACACCTACCGTTGAAAACTTCTTTGGGGCCACATAAGTTTTGGATCTGCCTCATTTTTAGGCCCATGCCATGAAATGAGGTTACGAAACGGATGAACGGTTTGGATATAACACATGTGTTATTCTCAATAGTTCCAAATGATGGTATGTATATCTATTCAATGTACAACAAACCAAAGAGTGAATCGGACAGTATTACAAACATAGCATGGAATTAAGCTTATCCCATAGTAACATGGGACAATCCGTGTTATATGTAATAATTACATGTTTTTGAATCCCATCCCACCTAATCCTTCTCAATACCATGTGCCAATCACCCCCTTGCTTACAAAGGTCTACCATCGAGTGATGTTATGAACTCTAGTGGGGGCCATCCAATAGAATGGAGGATGCTAAGCTTCTAATTCATGAAAGAGACAGCCACTACTAGTCTAGCTGCGGTCTTGATCCCTATGTCTTTCGCCCCTTTCAGACTAGTGTGGACACGATCCACCAAGGTGTTTGGGTCGCTGACTGTGGGGCCCTCGATCTCTGTGATGTATGTGCCTTTAATCCACGCCAACCGTTTTGACAACTCATTCTAAGGCAGGATCCTAAAAATGAAGCAGACTCAAATCTCAAGTGAACCACACCATAGGCAACAGTGGTGATTGAATACCTACCATTAAAAAAAATCTTGTGGAGCACTGGAATTTTTATTTTCCATCCAACCTGTTGATAAGGTCAGAAATACCTGGCTGAAGGACCCCCACAAATATCAACTTGATCCAGAACTTTTATGGCCCACCAGAAGTTTTTAAAGGTCAATCATAACTGTTTCCTGTGGTGTGGTCCACCTAAGATTTGTATCTACTTCATTTTTGGGATCATGCCTTAAAATAATTTGTCAAAACCGATGTTTGCACGGTGTAGATGTAAGGAACATATATCACAATGGGCCCAGAGTTAGGGATCCACTCACCTTCACCTTGGTGGATTCTGTGAATTTGGTGGGCCCATCCATGAAAACACTTAATTACAAGGATGATGCTGATATATGTATATATATGTACATGTATAACATATACATGTATACATACATATACATATATATTATAGATGTCCATGTATTGTAAGGGGGCATTACTCTCTCCATGTATATCTATACATATTAAGAAACTCTAATATTCACGTCCTCCCGGGGAGCGGATTAGGTGGGCCTCACCGAAGACAGTGTGGCTCTTACTGTAGGGCCCACCTTCATGCATGTATTCTATATCCACACCGTCCATCTAATTGTCTAGATCATTTTATATCATAAGCCCAAAAATGTAGGAGATTCAAATCTCAGACCATACTATAAGAAACAGTGATTGAATGCTGCCGGCTGCAATGTTTCTGTAATGTATATTTGCCATCCAACTTATTATTAAGGTACCAAAAACCAGGATGAATGGAAAAAATATATATCACCATGATCCAAAACTTTTGTGGTCTATTAATGGTCAATAACCACTGTTTCAAGTAGTATCGTCCACCTGAGATTTGGACCTTCTCCATTTTCCATGTCATGGTATAAAATGATCTCGAAAAAAGGATGGACGGAGTGGATATAGAATATATACATCAAGGTGGGCCCTACCGTAAGGCCACATGTCTTGGGTGGGGCCGGACAGCACATAATCGGCTCCCGTTGTCTGCGTTCTCTCTCGCTCCTCTCTCCCATATCTTCTCCATTTTATCTTTCAAAGACCAAATTGAGGGAGTGGATACCACCCGTATTAATTCGTTTACCCCGCTAGAGAAAGTAGCGCCAGCACTGCCTAGCGCGATGTACGCAAGCGTTTCCCTTTCAAAAAAGTTGGAAACGGAAGATAGGAAATTTTTTTGGAATAAGATCCACACCGTCCATCAGATGTTCCATGCCAATTTCGGCCATGATCCCAAAATCAGACCTATCCAAAATTCAGGTGGACCAAACAAAATTGATAGTTTTCCGTCCCCTTCCCAACTTTTTCCTAGCGTATGGTCCACAAGAGTTTTGGATGGGCCTGATTTTTTGTTTTTATGGTGAACAAAAGGCTATACACCTGATAGATAGTGTGGATCTGAAGCACCTTTCCTTCCTCGCACTACACCAAAATTGTCATTTAGGAACGGTTTTAAACCGTTCCTAAATGCTTCAGGAACGGTTCAAAACCGTTCTTAAATGAGGCGTCGCAGAAAAACAGGAACGGTTCAGAACCGTTTTGGGTACCATTTTAAATTTTAGAAACGGAATTTTAGGAACGGTTTTAAACCGTTCTGGTGCCAACGATCACATTTCAGGAACAAAAATTTAGGAATGGTTTTAAACCATTGTTAATGTTGCCAATGGTCATATTTTAGGACGGAATTTTAGGAACAATTTCAAACCCTAATAAACACACGGAATTATGAAATTTAGGGTCAAGGGAAATAAATTAATAGAAGTTAATTGCATTCCATCAAAATAGAGATTAATCCAAAGAAAAACAACCATAGAGAAACAAAGACTCAATCCAAAGAAAAACAACCATAGAGAAACAAAGACTATTCTTTGTGCATCCTATACTATTAAGAGTTGTTCCACATCAGAAATTAATTTTCAAATCCAATTTCTACAGTCTTGAAATTTCCATTACGAAAAAATTTACAAGAGTAGGTGATAGGGTTTCTTCAATCTCTTTCCCATCAGTCTTCACTCTGGATGCCTTTTGTTATACACACCCCAACAACTTTATAGGATTCTCCCAACAAATGGCAAACACTTGCTACAACTAGAATCCTGCAATTATAATAGTACAAATGTTTGGAGAGAGTGATCAGGCAAAAGGTTAAAGCATGAGACAAATGTACAAGAAAATCAATTTCGATTTATGCCAGGAAGGTCATAGATGTGTGTGGATGTGCTACCAAACTAAATTGCAATAGCTAATCAAATAAAACAGAAATGGTCAAATTCTACTTCTATAGCATTCACATTAAGGGGCAGAGCACCAAATTGCAATAGCAATACCTTTTAGGTTGGAAGGAACATAACTGCAACTTGAAGGCCACTTCCACATTGTAATATGAGGAAATATCGTTACAATTGACTTCCTTCTCAGGTTTCTCTACAGTGAGAACCATAGAGCGCTATACAAATCACCAAAAATAGCAGGACTGGCCTGACCCTTGGGGCCATCACTACTCAGATTTCAGATACAATTCACTGAAATAAATCACATATCCATTCCCACTTCCTTTGGGATAAGTCAGATTTTCCAGTCAATAAAACAATCGGAAAACAAAATTTGTTCTTCTTCATCTACCCACCTCAGCCAGACACATTCACTTAAGCCTAGCCTTCATGAGCACATGAACAATAAAATCAGAGAAATAGAATTGCAGAAATTCATTATCTTCTAGATGTGGATCGACTAATTTTCAAAGTATATGATTATAATGTTAGTTCCATGTTTCAAAAGCAATTCAAACTCTTAGTACTGATTGATCTAAGTAAACAAACACAAGAATTCAGCCATACTGCAGCCAACATGAAAATAATCGTTACCCCATGGATGAGTTTTCTCTTTGAAGCAACCTTCAATTTGAGAAAGGCTGGCTTCATGGTTTTCTTTCTCAGATATGGTTTGAGAATGTTCATCACTGGTATGAGCTTGCCTTCCACTCGGTGAAAGAACATCCTCCAAAATTCCTTGGTTCGATGGACTTGGAAAGACATTTCAGACTAAAGCATATATCTTAATGCACAAACACCAAACATAAGTCTATCCTCATGGTGGCATTAGTAGAAGATTTACCAGGGACTGCAAACCTCTCAACAGATCCTGTATGAAAGCCCACTGAAGAACCCAAAGATTTGTCTGTGTGGCATTTCAGTTTGGCCTCATTTTCTATTCGAATTTGATACTAAGCTTTTCCACAAAATTTCTTTCATTTGCTTCAAGCTCCTCTTCTAGGTGTATAGCCCAAATTGTGATACTAATGGAAAGGATTTTAAAATGAACACACTAAATTATAATTAATGCTTGTTGGACAAGTTTCACAATTTAATATTTAGAGCATCCACCCCAATCCTGTAATTGTACTTGGATAAGAAAGAAGCTCCCAAATTAGCAAATATCAAAACGAGAAGAAAGAAGCAAGACGCAACCACTTTATATATATATATATATATATATATATATATATATATATATATATATATACCTTTACCTATGAAATATGCCATAAAAATATAATATGGGAATCCTCTCTGTGTGTTGCCCTTTCCTAAAACTTCCCTCAATATAATTCCAATCAAAATTAGTTGACAAAAGAGTATAATTACGAATAAACATTTTTGGAATAGCTTTTTCAAGAAAATGTTACTTGCATGACCATTATGCAAGAATGTCAATTGCTCACTTTAAATCTCATGTAGAAACACGAATCAATGGCTTCCATTGTTATCAAATGCGATCGCATATGCGCATATGCAATCGCATATGCGCATACTTTTGATCGCATCGCATATGCCATGGCATACTTTTGTATGCGATATATATGCGATCGCATATGTGAGTATGAGATCGCATACTGCATATGCGATCGCATATTTCCCAATAGCTAAGAGTGAAATATTTTTATTTTTATTTTTTATTTTTTCAAATTGGAGAACTTTTGCCTATAATTAGGCACTCATATCTCCTCCATTTTCACTATTCTTTACTCCAAAGCTCTAAATCTCTTACTCTTTCTCTCTTACACCTCTTTCTTTCTTACTCTAATCTCTCTACAATTATTTCAATTATGTTTATTTTTTGTATTTTATAAGTTGTGTCAGTTGTAAGTTATAACTTGTATGTTGTTTCAAGTTATCCATTTATCATTAAAATTTCTTTCTTCAAGTTTATAATAATTAGTTATCTTTTAATGTAGCTTGTTGATTGTTTTGTTAAAATTTATATAATATAAGTAATTAAATATATCACTTAATGAAACACACAAATTATAATGAAATAAGTAAAATAACCCAATCCAATCATGTGTACTAATTAGACGAGTTTTCCCCTCTTTTTTTTTAGAATTTTTAGAATTTTTAGTTTTTTTTTTTGGAAAAAAAAAATATGCCATGGCATATGCGATTGTGCGATCGCATATGCGAACAACATATGTGGATCGCATGCAATCGCATATGCGATTTGACAACATTGATGGCTTCCACAACAGAACATAATGACAGATGGTGTAATGCACATAAAATGAATGTAAAAAGTGTCCTAGGAAACTTGTCTTTACAAGATGTGAGCGACAAAGATCTTCCATTGCAACCAAAACTCACAGTATCCAAAGGCTTGCTTGTGAATTCAGATCCTCATGTCCAAAGGCTCCATTGGAATCAAAACTCACACTATCCTCATTGTGCTGCATAAAGATTGCCCGAAACATTAGAAAAGTGTAACCCGAATCACCAATACACAGAACTGCTCACTGTTGTGAATTCTGCCATTTGGGTTTTTATTGAAACTGTGATTTACGATTTTGGATTTTTAGGGCTTTTGTTAAGTTTATAGAAGATATCAAATGGGATTTCTTATTCTATGTAGTGGGCCACAATTGTATCAATGATGAAATGACATCAATTGACATATTGCAATATAATAAAATAAGAAAAATAGAGAAAAAAATCAATGCAATTCAAGACACGGGAAATTCCTGCGATTGGAAGTCACCGAATCAAACAACTACATAGCACAATGTATATTGAATGGTGGATTATTCAGGAAATTCCTATCTCTGTGAGAATATGTTAATAACATGCCACATGACAAGTTCAAGTTCTAAGTTCTAAACAAAACCTGTTTCACATTGTCATAAACCATTGACGGGTCGGTGAAATCGATGACCACACTAACTGGTTTCAACTGCCAAAGGAGAAAGAATCTCATCAGAATGAAATACACAGGGCAGAGTCCGAATTGGCATCGAAAAAGTAAAATTCAAAAACATTTGACATCAGCGACAACAACTTCATGGAAGGTGAGAAACCAGGATAATATCCTTTCAAGATATAAATAGTAAGAGGCAACAACGAATAGAGGACTTTTTTTTGGTTAGCACCTTAGTACACACACCCCACTGTTAGCCACAACGCAAATAGAGCACGACTAGCCACACCCAATTTGACTTGTATCATCCACCATGGAATTTGTTTCTCAATGGAGTAAGCTAAAAGAGAAAGACCATTTATTTCAGTAAACAAACTTCCACTTCATCCTGAATAAATAAACCAACCGATCCAAGACAAACTGAGCATAATCTAAGCAAAGATGAAGAGTGCGTATGCATTTTCAACTTTTCTTCACCATCTTTCCTAGTTTGTTGACTATCAATGGTGGCGCCATCTTTGACACTAAATATCTTTGCGCATTTAGTCATTCGTAACAAAATGAACAATCAAATAAACACAAGTAAAGAATAATAACAAAAATAGGGGGAAAAGATTATTCATCATTTTGGTTTTCAGCATGCTCATATGCTTTTATTAACTAGGAATGGAGAGTGAGGCTACTAATGGAGCAGTCCTCTGCTATAAAATGTCCGTCTATTTCCTACCATTTGGTGGGCACGAAGAAGATCCAAAGAAGGGTCGTAAAAGCCCAATGTACTTGAAAGGTAACAAGTTTGCTTTTTTGAGGATTATTCCATATATCCTTTTGTTCAGTTCATTTATGAAAAACTATAAGAGCTTGTTTGCAACAAATATTTCTTGATAAATGGCATTAGCCATTCTCGATTTCATTAACTGTCTATGCCTACTAAGCATTAGTATACCTATTACCAATATAAAGATACAAAATGAATTGGACTGATAGTCTCAATCATATGCAATTTAAAAACCATATGCCCTATCTTACCTTCATCACACAATAATTTCTTCCCGACTCCCAAATCCAAAGTGACCTATCACGTATTCCCTGTCAAAAGCTACGAGAAGAAGGAAACAAGGAATTAAAATTCACTATGCCACCTTGATTCAGTTGTCCCTAATATCTCTGCTACCAAAACAAGGAATGGGGAACTCTACTGTTTCATGTATCTAAATAAAAACTAGCAGGCCTGGAAATTGGTCTGTTTAAGAGTGCTGAAAATTAAAAAATGGACTTTAAGAGAAAATAAGGGCACAAACAACAAGAAAAAACCAAGTTTCTATTAGTTATTATATCAAACATTTGGTATGCATATCTCCCTTTAGAATTTCATTGAACATCTAGTACGCATCACCATTAACCTTCTGTTCTTCAACCTAGGACGTAATAATTTGCAAGCAAATTCAAAGTAGGGTAACCAAATGATTTCAATTTGCAGTGTAACCAAATGATTTCCAAATTGGGAAATATACAACAAACTAATCTCTTCATATGCAGCATCTCTCGAGCTAATAATAGAAACAGAAGAATGGAAATGTTTATTAGTTTCATTTAGTCACCTCATATATTACAGACGCCCCCTTCTGGGTTCCGTCTCCTCCTATAATGTAGACCTGGAAGATAGAATGGTACGAATCATGTGAAGTCTAGCAACATGAAGTCTAGCAATAAAATGACAATTAAGCTTTTATTCCCTGCAAATCATGTGCAAGTTAAAAATAGACAGAACTACTCTCTTGTGCTGTATATACCAGATTAATCCCCGTCCTAAATGCTATCAACTATCAACAAAAATAATGGAAATGATCATGATAAAATAAACAATCATGTTTATTAATTACTCACCTTAAAAGCTACATTTTGATAACCATATACAAAAGTATATCCAAAAGGATTGCTTGTGGATCCCTGTGTTTGGATTGCAGCTCGCCCACCATCCCTGAAAAAGAAAAGAAAGAAAAGTAACAATCATCATCATCAAAACTAACAACCCAGACTCCCAACCCCTTCATTCTTAAACTGAGTGGGTATTGGTTAGATCAGTCAAGCCCGACTATCTAGTTGCAAAGAATGTTGTGGAACCTGTTGTGGTGTTGCAGCTTAAAATCGATTGGTTGGATTATGCTAGCCTTGAATTCAGTAGGTATACCTTGAATTTAAATATGCCAAACACCTAGGCCAAATTCCTCATGAGATCTATTTGTCAGCATGCATGTGCTTATGTCTACAAGGTGCCTGGTTTGCATGAGCATTCCATGTCGATTTCATACACCGACCAATTGAGGTAGAAGACTAGAACTCATCTTCCATCTAGTCTGAACAAAAGATATATAATTTTTGTAAGTGAACAAAAGAAATGAAGAAAGAATGAATGATGACTTGTGGATTGGAAGTGAACAAAAGAAATATAATTTTGTAGGAGCACTGGAAGTAGTGACCCACCATAAGATTGTGGACTTCCAGATGCTATCCCGATTGATCCATGAATGATGACTGTGCAGGCATCGAAGTTCTTCCCTGTGTAGGAGCACTGGAAGTAGTGCCATCCCCATACTGCTTTGGTTCCCCAACAAGATCGCACTTTTCAACTATTACATCCAAGTTGATGATAATAATGATCCTGATTGTAGTGAATGAAATCATCATGAGAGAGAATATATATTTTTTTTAAAAAAAAAACACCTAGATGAAATGAAGAATAGATATGATATGCATATGCTGAGCATTTTAAGAGAATGAGGTTGGGCAGAATTAGCTTCAGCCCAAAAGTAATAGCCACATAGCTTTTTGTCTTACACAACCTAAGCAGAATATTAATTTTGAGTTTAGAAGGAAGAAAATGAATGGCCTTCCTAATAAGAAAATCACTTTCTGTGCCCTGCACACCTCCCACCTTTCCAGTGGCAAGTAGCTTTTTTCTTTTTCCTGATACAAAATGCTAAGGGAGAGAGAGAGAGGGAGAGAGGGAAATCAGGCATAAGGGAGCGGGAGAGAGAGAGAGAGGGATAGAGATTGAAAGGGAGGGAGTGAGGGATCGAGGGAGCGGGAGAGAGATGGGGAGTGTTGGAGAGGGAGAGAGAGGGATGAGGGAACGGGAGAGAGAGTTGGAATATTATTTTATTTATTTTTTTTTTTGTTGTGGTACGGTTCCCAAATCTGGAACAGCTTAAAACGTTAAACCGTTTCAGAACCAAAATCACGTTTCGTTCCAAAATTGATATTTTGGTGTAGTGATCTAATGGTCAAGATCAAGATCAATTTACATGTACTGTGGATTAGAGTTGCCAATAGGCCCAACTCCGCTAAGCTGAAGCATGTGGGTTCCAGCGCAACAGCTAAGTATCTTATTGCTAGCCCAGACATAAACATGATTTCATTAATCGGGACACTGACCACATTAAGTACCACTTAAAATTAGGTTTTATTATTTTATTTTTTTTATTCTGGTATGGTTCCAGATCTGGAATGGCTTAAACCGTTTCAGAACCAAAACCATGGTCGTTCCAAATTTGCTATATTGGTGTAGTGCACAAATGCTCAATAGGACAGGTTGTCTTAGTCCTTGAGACTGCAAACACAAATACAATCCAAGTAGTAGGTGGGCTAAGCTCTGGTACACAAGATCAACCCAAGCGCATCTAGGATAGGTCCAAAGTAGGTTGGCAGGTTGGGTCGTCGTTGAGGCCAAACTTAAGCCCAACCCGACCTTAAGAGGACCTAGACCCCACCGAACTAAACAATAATTCCAAAGCACAAGGTGCTCAACCCGACTTAACCCAAACCGAATTTGCGTAATGCAAACCCAACCCGAGGACCTGGACAACCAGACCCAACCCAACTCGATCTCGGGTTGGATCAATTGGTTTTGGGTTGACCCATACCCAAGTTGCAAATAGTAGTCCAAACCCAAATCAGTGATCTGGACTTGGGGTTATTGTAGAACTCAATTATTAATTGGGTAGAACACATAGCTCTAGCTACAACCTAATTTTTACATGTATAATCCATGCATGGTCTGTGTCCAACCTACTTTGGCTGGATTTTGGCTGAGCTTGAAGGCTTGTTGTGTGGGTTAGTGTGTGAGTTTTGAGGCCCAAGAGTGCTTGTTAGGCAGGTGTATGGATATGCAGAAATACCCAACAAGAGAAGCTTGTTTAACTATATAGGAATGGAAAGTTGGCTAGCCGGATGGATTTGGATCGGAACTTGATGCTTATCTACTGGGCAAAGTGGGAATGGACTAGGTTATATTGATGAAAGGCCATGCTTGAACTCGGACCTCTATCTTCAATGATCTTGAAGTGTTATGGTACTGTCACAGAGTACACCATGTCTGGTAAAATCATCAAATGGCATTTCTTTCATGATTTAAATATTTAATTTAGCTTAGTATGGCTTCATCTAACATTAAACCCAAAAAATAAAAAGGAATTCAAGTTGCCAAAGTTGATAAGTTTGGAACCAACCTAATTAAATTATCAACTTGAGGCTCATTTGGAACCCAAGCATAGTTCTAAACCGTCTAGGGCACCTTAAAACTTGGCTGAGTCAACTTAACCAGACAATTTTGAGTGAAGTCACTAGGAAACTTGCTAGTACCTTGATATTTGGTTTGATTTGTAATTGAGTATAAATATTGTGTAAACATTCACATTGATATCTATAAAGATTTAGAGGATTTTGTAAATTTCTGTAGAAGAGACAAGCGTATAATTGATTTTTATTTATTTATGTATTTTTATTTGTTTTTTGTTTTTTAATTTAAATCTTCAGTTTTTATTACATTTCAAAGTTGTGATATATCATGAGCTCTTAAATATGCCAAATGAAGTAACCATTGATTTTCAGACAATAATAGCAAGAAAATAGGTTACCTAAGTTATGATAGAGTTGAAGTTGTTTAATGCAGATGCATAATGTATGTACAAGAAAATAGGACCCGTCTTTGAATACTTGCACACCCTTGGAAATGATGCGAATGGTTTTGTTCAGACCGTTGTTCTTTTTTGTTCTACTATGGAGCAAGATGGATAGTTGCGAGAGATGTCTTGCTCTGTTCTTTGTCTGTGATGTGAATGGGTCATTGTTTGTTTGTAGGGATGTCTAATCTGATAATGTCATTGTATGTGAAAATACTTCGTGAATGGGGTCTGCCGTGTGTAGGGATGGCTATGCTATGATAATCAAGGAGAAAAAAAAACAAGGAATTTCGAAGCAAGGTATGTTTTACCAAGGAATGCACCAAATTATTGTGTTGGCTATCTGCAGTTTGATTGGAACATCACATGCATGGTAAAATGTCTTCCTTCTTATTAATTGAGGAAGAAGTCCTATGTGCATACTAGTTCAGAGGATTGACTCTCCCCTGCTTGGTCTTCTAGGTAGGCTGGCTGTTTGCTTTTTCTTTCTTTTTTTAAAATTTTTAATTTTTAATTTTTAGTAATAATTATTATTTTTATTATTATTTGTCAAGTTTTGGCTGTGTGTGGAAAGTAGAAAGGGTTGTGTCATCCCATGGCTGAGGTCCATTTCTTTTTGTGGTGCCCACCTGAATGGTGGTGTGTTCTCACCTTTCTTAAATAAATAAATCTAACCATTCTGATTTTGGGGGCTATGATCTATCTGCAGTGGATCCTACAATTCACCTTGTTTAACTTGAGTTACATATATGCCTTATCTCCAGCCACTGTGTTCATGCTTATGCCTGTCATACTCTGCTAGGGTATCAAATAACTCCACTGATGCAAATATTCATTGATGTACTTTTCAATTGAATTATGTTTTGATGGGCATTGTCCAGTTAAATTCTGAGGATGGCCTTTGCATGACAGGCTATCAACTCGAATGATGTCCAAACCATTCTCCTCTCTTAACTTGTGCACAATTGCTTCAAAGAGATCTGAGAGACATTTATTGCTGCAAAGAAGATGAAGCAATGAGCTAATTATCCTATGGACATGGACAAAAGAAAACATGAGCGTTATTTTTTCAAACTTAAGACATGAAGCTCGTCATGCAGTGTCCGACAGAGCATGTGATGGACATGAAAATCCTGGAGAACCATGTGGATATGCAAAATCATTTTTATTACATAAAAGAATAACTGAATCGAATGACAAGATATCGGGTTTTCCAGATTGACCGTATGGCATGTGTCCGACACTGGATACATTACATCAAGAGCTTCACTAAGCCCATGCACGTGCACTCTCTGATTCCACTGCCAGAGCTGACAAAACATAATAATTACAGAAAATTTAGTACAATTTCAAATCAGAGCCAAAATTCATCAGCAGAAATGAAAGAGGTACCCAATTCCTACGAAGCTGCTGCAAAAATAGATGTCAATGAACAGAAAAGAGGACTTTCAAACTATAATAAAATTTCCATATGACTTCTGCAGTCAACATCTGCATCGGAACGATGCGTTAATTACTTAGGTAAATAATTATTACCCATTTACAAGGTAATTACTTGCGAGATGAAAAATCAAACAGGTCCTAAGAGATTCTCTAACAAATACTTAAAGATCATATGATTTCCTGCAAATTGAACTGGTGACTTGACAATGTACTCTCTACAACCACTTACATCACTGATCGGCAAATTGGTTTCTCCACCTGTCCAATCAGTGAAAATTGTCTACCATGGCACATCTATGGCCCAAATAGATTATTGGTTCCAATCACAAACTACTGTCTCGTGTGCCCAAATTTTCGACCGTGAACAGGAATATTAAGCTGGTGCTACCTACAGGTTCGATTTCCAACCGTTACATAAGTGTAAGTCATCGTAATAGAAAGAAATGCCATATTCTGTTCAACCCATTGTTGGGGGTCTGTGAGGCTCACATTTCAGCAGTCTTAAGCCATTCATATATGCCAGCTCTATCATGGGTGGGTCATGCTTCAATATCCCCACATCGAATGATCCTACCAATCCAATAGGTGGCTCGTGAATGAACAACTACAACCAAGGTCCACATCTGATGAGGCCTCAATCCGATGGTTAGGATCATCAGATGTAAGAGAATTTTGGAATCTCCCTAATTCAAGACCTAACCCACTGCATAAACCGTTCCGATCATTAAAACAAGCACCAAACTTGTACTGCTCGTCAGACCGAGTAAATTGCCCAGTTGAACATCATACACTTCCTCAAGAGGAACTCCAACCAAAAATATCAATTCTGAATACAAAGCAGACAAGGCAACAAAAATGCATTGGAAACAATCTCACTGCAGCAAATCTTGGAAACTACTGCAATTAAAATCTAGTTCTAAGCAAAAATCTAAAATTTATGATGATTTAAAACTATTGCAATCAAATTTGAAGTTCTAATAAGAGTAAATCAGCCATAAAATTCGGAATTGAATTAAACCAAAGAAAATACATCGCACGCAACAGGATGCTTATCATACCAAACTTTCTCATATGAGCACGAAATCTTCAAGGCAACGGGCCTGGATTGAATCGAAACGCCGCTCCGCGACTTCAAATCCCACAGATTGAGCTTCTGAAGACTCCTCTCCTCAGTAGAGAATCGCAAGGAACCGTTCGGTTTCTTTCTGATCCTCTCGAAACCGATCCATGGGCAAGATTTCAAGCGCAGAGCACTAGGAGTCTCCATGCTTGAAAAAATTAGGAAAACAAGATTCCACAAAATCGATTGCTCTTAATATTGGAAATCCTGTATTTCAACGAAATCACTGCCGCACATCAAAATCGAAAGATCAGGCATGATCGACGATCGTTGTGAATGGAGAAATCGGGCTTTTGGATATCTGATTTTCCACGTGAAATGGAGATCGAGAGAGAGGGTTAAGATCGGGAGATGGAAAGAGAGGGAGATTGAGAGAGCGAGAGGGAGAGGGAGATTGAGAGAGGGAGACGGAGACGGCGGTGATGCGAAATGAGGGATTTTAGGGCATTTTGGCGAAAGAAAATGATGAAAGTAATGCGGTAGTCTGCGGTGCGGTTACAGTAATGTGACTCTCGGGCCATGTGGGTCCACTCAGAGGTTACTAATCGAATCCATTCCATCCATCTGTTTCAAAATAAAACAATAAAATATAATAATACCAAATAACAAGATCTAACACTCAACTGCGACACACCAACAAAACAGGGGAAATAACAGTGTATAACAGTAGCAATTCCAGTACGGTTCAATACCGTTTCAGTTCAGTTACGGCTTAGAGCCGTTTCTGAATCAAAATTCCATCCGTACCAGTTTGACGATTTTGGTGTAGTGTCGGTGACTATGCAATGCAAGCTAGAATTGTCCGTTTGAAGCTAAGTGGGTCCACCATGATGTTTGTGTCAAATCCAACCTGTCCATCCGTTTTTCTATATCATATTAGGGCATGAGCCCCAAAATGAGGCAGATCCAAAATTCATCTGAACCGCACGACAGAAACAGCGGGAATTGAACATTCACCATTGAAACATTAGCAGGGCCACAGAAGTTTCGGGTCATCTTAATATTTGTATTTTCAGTTGGAATGACCTTATGAACGGTTTGGATGGTATATAAACATCACGGTTGACCCTTGGGAAGGTTTCAACGGTAGGCATTTCCCTCCCCAATTTTTTCCTCTCGTGTGCCCTACTTGAGCTGTAGATCTTTCTCATTTTAAGTGCTCCAATTTTAACATGAAGTGATAAAACGGATGAACGGAGTCGATTTCTCAAAAACATCATGGTGGGACCCACTAGCTTCCCACTGCAGAAGGCAATCCCCCTGCCTAGGTTTGGTAGAATACATCTGGATGTAATGCAATAGGATACGTCGGGAGCTTAGCCTTTGAATCCGCATCATTTTTGGCTCTGTGGGGTCCACCGTGTTGTAAGTGTTTTATCCACGCCGTGCTTTTTTCCGATAATTTTAATATGTGAGCCAAAAAATGAACAGTACCAAGGCTTAAGTGGACCACACCAAAGGAAGCTGCACTGATATGACACCCACCGTTGCAACCTTTTTAAGGGCCAACGTGATGTTTTTTTTTACCATACAACGTATTCATAAGGTCATATAGACGTGGATGAAGTGAAAACACAAATATCAGCTAGATCCGAAACTTCTCCAGCTCCTGAGAAGTTTTTAATGGTGGATGTTCAATCTCCACTTTGTGGTCCACTTAAGCCTTGGACCTGTCTCATTTTTTGGCTCATAGGTTAAAATTATCGGAAAAAGGTGTTTAACGGCGTGGATAAAACACTTACAACACGGTGGGCCCCACTTAGCCCTGCCCAGACGGATTACCGTATGGGCGGGGGTAGGACGCAATCCGCGTCCATCATTTTCTAATTATCCAAACCGTTTATATCATTAACCTTACTTTGAACCGTGGAAAGGAAAAACAGGAAACCTCTTAATTGGATCACTTCATTCCTTATAATAGTTTGGGACTTCTTATTTTGAACATGAACGGTCACAAATAGCTTTTATATAATCAAAGGTTGAAATATTCAACCTTAGAGTTGCTTTAGGCATCCCTATGCATGCAAGGGAATTCCTATCATATCAACGGCTTATATCAATGAAACGAACCCAAATCAAACGGTTAGATTCCAACGCATCTTATTGCAATACGTGGAGATGTATTACTCTTCCGACAATGCCGCATTTAACGTTAAAAAGGTGGGCGCGGATTCGGTACTACCCCTGCCCGCCCATAGCTCAAGACGGGCTGGACGTGTAGCTCATTGATTAGTGGAGAGTGGTTACGTCATATGGCAATGACACGTCATCAAATAGAACGGAGTTTTCCAAAATAATCCAAACGTTTTTTTTTTTTTTTCAACTGAGTTGATGTCATCAACTTATGTGGGCCCTACCATGATGTATGTTGTGTATCCACACCGTCCATCCATTTGGAGAGATAATATTAGGGCATAATACAAAGAATGAGTCAGATCCAAAGCTCTAGTGGACCCCACCACAGAAAACAGTGGGAAAATTGATGCCCACCATTATAAAGTTCTAAGGGCCATGAAAGTTTTCGATTAAGCAGATATTTATGTTTTCCTTCTTTCATGTCTACTTTAGCACATGAATAGGTTGGATCTGAAATAAACATCATGGTGGACCTTCCCAAGCTTTCAACTGTGGGCATCATTTTCTCCACCATTTTCTGTGGTGGTGTCATACCCCAAACTCGGAAAACAGGCTCACAAAACTCTTGATCACCGAATCCGGTGTCGACAACCTCCGTAGTACCCCATTCTCGGCTCCCAGCGCCCATACGCCAGATTCCGATCCTGGGATCCTACAAGGCGGATTTTCGGTATGATTTTTTTTTGTAATGGAGCATAACCAAGTCACAAAACAACATCACCACATATCCACTATATCAAAAATTTTAAGTATAATGTGAATGAAAGGGAAATACAATATAATGGAAGTCACTACGATAAAATCGCTAATTTACGACGGACCAAATCCATCGTAAAACCAAATAAACGACGGTCTGTCGCTATTTAGTGGGTCGTTTTTGGTTTTACGATGGATTTTATCCGTTGTTAAATCTGCGATGGATAAGGTCCGTCGTATACTAGCCACGGATAAAATCCATCGTAAAAAATAAAAAATCCGTCGGTAAAATTCAAAAAATTAGTCGTCACTAAAAACATTAGCGACGGATAAGGTCCGTCGCTAATATTAGTAAGTGACGGACCTTAAATCCGTCGTTATTTTTACCGGTCAAAAATTAGCGACGGATAACGTCCGTCGCTAATATGAGTAAGCGACGAAACTCAAATCTGTCGTTATTTTCAATGTTCAGAGTGTAGCGACGGATTTGGTCCGTCGCTAAAATATCTGTAAATATATATATATATATACCAATAAATTATTATTAAAAAAAATTTAATCTTGCACTGGATAGTCATTCAAAAAATAATTCACACTATTGTTTGATCAGGATCCTATTCGCAAAATTGGTAACAACTCAATTCAATAAAAGAGGAAATGACCCAAGTGGCCCACTGCAACAAAAATTCACTTCAACCCTCCTAACTAAACACTTCCCCCTACTAAACTAGGACCCATACAAAAGAAATTACCTGGAACTTCAACTGTTGGCTATGCATTGCCTTGTATTGGCTACTTAGTATCTGCTCTTGTTCAACCTTCTTTTGAGTCATTCCTACATATATTACAAACAACCAAATTCAATCCAAGAAAAGACTAGTTTAGTCAACCCTTCATATATTTCAAATAACTAGCTCAAATCCATGGAAAGTGAATAGTTTAATCAACTGAAACCAATTAACAAAATAAAATATTAGAATTCATCATACCCATTAGAGGTTAAGGTAAAAGCATTTCTTAACTTCATAGCATTCACTGGGAGAGCACAATACAGTTTGAAAAGATCTTTAGATGTGGACAAAGGAAGTGGGTCCTGCCAAGATTTGATAACAATTGATGTCTTGCCACATATCTGACCCCACATCTAATTTCAATGGGAGATGGTAATGGTGATCATGGAGCCCGACAATTTGTTGGAGAAAAATCCAAGCCGTCCACTATTTCCCTCATGTGATTTTATGGCTTGGACCAAAAAATGATCTAAATACAAAGCTCAAGTGGGCCACACGGAATGTTAAAGTGCATATTGAATGCACAAATTGTCAGGGGCTTCAAAAATTTTAGATTATGGAAAAAAAAAAAAATCAAGTGGTTACATTCAACCCATTGTGAATGACCTTCTGAACAGTTGGAAATGCCATTTTAACAATTTGAATGGACTAAAAGCATAAAATGCCATTTTATCAAATTAGGCTTACTAATTTAATTTTATCTATCAAAAATTAGTAAATGATCTTTATTATTAGAGACATATACAAGCTGAATCTAACTTGTTGGAATAGATTTCTAACTGCCCACTTTTTTTTGTAAAAGAATAGTTAGCTATTACTTACAAAAAAATATAATATTTTATATCCTTCACATGCTTATAAGGAACTGTACCTAATTAACTGACCGAATTTGTTACATATGCTGTGTATCTCGTGAATGTATCACACACGTATTTCTCCAATTGTACCATTTTCTTTCTAAGCAATCCTCTTCTTTCTACTTTCTCTCATCATTTAATGCACTCGCTTTTATTATCAGGCTCTCTTCCTCTACCCTGTGTGATTGGAACCAAGGGACAATGTCTACAAAAGCTTAACACCGATAGACCACTAACCCCGCTCATCTACAGCTAGGAATGTGTAAGGGCTCAGAGGGGCCGTCCTAGTGTATGAGTTTTATCCATGCTGTCTATTTATTTTTTCATATTATTTTAGGGTACAAGCTCAAAAATTAGAAAAATACAAGGCTTAAGTGGACCACATCACAGGAAGCAGAGATGAAAACGACACATGCTAGTGAAACTCTTATGGACCACTCTGAGATTTTTCTCTACTTGATTTTTGGATTCATGCCCAAGGTATCTGTTAAAATGGATGGACAACATGGATATACAATACATGCATCTAGGTGGTCCCCACTATCAAGGACTCACCATGTTGGGTGAGGTCTCAAAGACACTTAATCTGCTCTCAAAATAATTCATAAAGTGTCTCTGGTGTTGATCAAGTTCGTAGTGCATTGACGTTTCAAAAATTTTGCAAGCCCCACAATGATATCATATACAAACCGTCCATCCATTTTTATTTTTTTTTATATCATTATTTTTTTTAGATCATTTTAAGTATGAGCCCAAAAATGAGGCAAATTGGACGCTGAGTAGACAGTGGGGATTGAATGCTTATCATTGAAAACTTCTTGGACGCCGTAGAAGTTTTGGATCAAGCTGATATTTGGGGCCCGGATTAGCTACTGACAGGTTGAGTAGCGTGTCAGGCTACTCAAGTGAAGTCACCAAGTTCCATGGCCCCACCATGATGTATGTTTCGTATCCACACCTTCCATCCATTTGGAGAGATCATTTTAGGTCAATATCCAAAGAATGAGTTAAATCCAAAGCTCCGGTGGACCCCAGCACAAAAAACAGTGAGACAGTGACGCCCTCCATTAGAAACTTCTAAAGGCCATGAAAGTTATAGATCAAGCTGATATTTGTTTTTTTCCCCTTATTTCACGTCTTTTTTAACTTTTGAATAGGTTGGATTTCAAATAGACATTATGGTGGGCCTTAGGAAAGTTTCAACGGTGGGAATCACTCTCCCCACTATTTTCTGTGGCGGGTCCACTACAGATTTTTATCTGCCTTATTCTTTGGCTCATGCCCTAAAATGATATTTTAAAATGGATGGACGGTGTGGATACAAAACATACATCATAGTGGAGCCCACCGGACTGGCTACTTAACCTGCCAGTATCTAATCCGCGTCCTGATATTTGTGCTTTCTTTCCCTTCATCCATTCAGGTCCAATAGACATTATGAACAGGTTGGATGGTAAATAAACATCATGGTGGGCCCTAGGAATGTTTTAATGACGGGTGTTCAATGTTTACTGTTTCTTTGTAGCGTGGTCCACGTGAGATTTAGATCTGCCTCATTTTTAGGTTCTTGCACTAAAATGATCTTTAGAAACTGAGGGATGGACAGATATGTGACACATACATCATGGTGCGCCCATGTTTATGGAAACGTACACTTGCCCGTAGGTGTTAGCACCTAATCCACTTTCTGTTAATATGGGAAACGTAAGATTTTTCTCGGAACCAACAATAGTTTGAGATACGCCCACCCTTCAAATTTTAAGGGCCCCACCGTGACATTTTTTAGAAATCCACTTCGATCATTAGCTATGTAATCCCATGTTAGGCTAGGACAAAAAAAAATCAGGCTAATCAATGATTTAAGTGGGCCATACCAATTGAAACAATTGAGAGAGACTTCCACCCTTGATTTTTACAGGCCCTGTCATGATGAGAATATAAAATCCACTCCAACCATTAGCTCCCACACCAAAAATTAGGCCTCGAACCTAAAAATTTGGCACATAAGTGATTAAAGTGAATCACACCAAGGGAAAGAGATTGGAGGATGAGCTTTCTACATACACATTTTTCAATTATGTGGTTCATGTGAGCCAGGGATGGGGCTGATTGTTTTGCACTAGGTCTAACTTGAGGTGGCTCACCTAATGATCGGGTGGATTTTACATAATACTACAGTGGGGCCCACTTAAGTAAGCAATTCTTTTTCATCAATTGAAATAACTTTTATATGGAAATTTTTACTAGCATTAACTGTTCATTAAATGCCCAGCTAGTTGGACGAAAATGAATTGTCCAACTAGTTGTGTGTGAGCATTTCTCATATATGTATATATATATATATATATATATATATATATATATGAAAATGTTATTTTTTCTTCTTTTCAACCAGTAGTTTTCATTTTTCTAAAAAAGTTCTAAATCCTTAAAAAAACTGTAATTTGCATATGAACTACATTCTGTTCGTGAAATAGAAGAGAAAGGAAAAAAGAGGCATACCTTCTCTGAAATTTGTGGTAATCTCTGCATTTTTTTGTTTGGTTTGTTGTGGATTTCAGTTGTTCTAGATCCGACATAGCTTCAATGGCGGATTTCAGTTGTTCTAGATCCGACATTGCCAGAACATTTCTCATTGATGCAAATGCAACGCAAGTAAGACTTATGAGGTTCTCCTCAAGGCCCATGAGGCAGCGATAGGTGCATTGAAGTTTAGGAATAAGGTCAGTGCTGTTTACCAAGCAACAGTCTCGGTGGTAAAGAAGGATGCTCCTGAATTTGCCTCTCATCTTACAAAGTCAGCAGGAACGGGAATCGGTCTCAAGTTCCGTGAGTCGGGATTGAGTTTAAATGCCAGGAACGATCAGGTGTTGAAGCCTAGAATGGTTTTTAATGTATCTCTTGGGTTCCAGAACTTGCAATTAGAAACCAACAATCCAAAGACTAAGATGTTCTCGTTGTTGCTTGCAGACACCATTATTGTCAATGAAAAAGTCGCTGGTTGTGACTTCAATCAGCTCCAAGTTAGTTAAGGATGTTGCATACTCATTCAATGAGGAAGAGGAGGGAGGAGGAAGAAGAGCGTCCAAAGGTCAAAGCCGAATCCAATAGAGCTGAGGCATTCTTGTCGAAAGCGACTCTAAGGTCGGATAATGAGCGGTTCTGCAGCTGGAGATGGCTGTGGTTCTGCAAAAGCTTCAAGCGATCTCATTGCCTACAAGAATGTCAATGATATCCCACAGTCGAGGGAATTAATGATACCGATCGACCAAAAGAATGAGGTTATCCTTTTGCCAATCCACGGTAGCATGGTGCCATTTCACATTGCTACCGTCAAGAGTGTTTCAAGCCAGCAGGATGGCAAAAATTGCTATAGGATGTGCCTTGGGAGTTTTAAATGATCGCCGAGTACCATTCAAACTAAAAGGGAAGTTTTATAGAATAACTGTAAGACCAACCACGCTTTAGGGAACAAATTGTTGGGCAAGGGGAAGGCCCAAAAAGACGTGGATGGAGGTAGTAAGAAAAGACCCGATGACCTATGGTCTAACTGAAGGTATGGCCCTTGATAGAGTGGAACGGTGGAATAGGATTCATGTAGGCAACCCTAATTAATTAGGATATGGCTTACATGATGATGATGATGACAATTATTTCATATATAAATTGCAATATGAATATATATATATATATATATAACTATATTACATACACTTAGTATATGTATTGGAATTTGGAGCAACCGATATTATCCCACCCCCATTGTACCATGTATTAGAGGAACTAGTGGTGAATGGATGTTTGGTTTATCCAAAAGGTATCCAGTTTGAAGCTGAAAGGCATAAAAAGTGCCTCTTCCAAGTTCTCCTACTCGGTCTTCCACTCAAAACAAAATGTTTACTATTGATCCTAGTATTATCTACTACATACTAGTAGCATACAACCAATATTGGGGCACCATACCATAAGCTAGAAAATTTCATGTCCCCCTAAACAAGGCTCCATTGATAACATATATATATATATACACACACACACATACACACACACACCCCATAAGTTTTTTATTTTCATTTACAATACATTCAACATCCATTCAACTATTAACAACATTTACAAAAAATAAATTATATCCAACCAACTCTTAATAATAATTTACAACTTAACCTGCTAGGAACCGTCATTCACCGTAATGTCTTACAGCAGAGCGGGGTCTGATGAGTTACAAGTTGACCCTAACGACAGCATATAAATGAAGCGATAAAGATATAAATGATTCAAGATTAATTAAAGGTTTCGAGAACTTACATCCACCTTACTCTTATTGCTAAGTAGTCCTGATGAAAATGCATACACACTACAAGAAAAGGAAAAATAAATAAAAGATTTGTAGCTGCACCGATACGGTCTAGTATGAACGGCTGCCTACGTACCCAATATTGGAAGATTGGGATCAAGCCACTACGTAGTTCTTAATATTTAAATCAGAACATTTTACGCATAAGCATAGAAAAAATCAAAACAAAACCTAATAGAAATATGTGTACCTTCTATCACGCATAAGAAGATGAAAAGCTGAAACAAATCACTGGATTAGTCAAGCAAAACTACTAAATAATTCAAGATAAAGATTTAGTCAAATAATATCCAAAATAACCTCAAACACAATCCATATGTCCTGACCAAATTACAAAAATATGTTCTTGACTTAGGAAAAGTTTTAAGTAAACTCCTTTAATATCTATGTTTTCGTCAACACTCTAGGCCAAACGAGAATATCACCCACGTCGCAATCGGCTAACGTCTTCTCAATGTCATCAAACACATTCGCGTTGTGAACTTCAACAACATCCAATATAACTTTGATGCAATCTGGAGGGATGCCTGCATTATCTCTAATCAAACACCCATGTGCAACAACTCGACTACAAATATCTGTCAAATGACAGATTTGTTCCACCCATGGAAGTGGAGGTGGAAGTGGAGTTGATTCATCACGATGACTTGAGGTATCGCCAGATCGATAAAACCCCTACAAGAAATAATTTTAATTATTTTCATAGATAAAATGGTAACTATACATTATTCTTTAATTGTTAAAATACCCGAGAACCAACCGTGCTAGGAGATCATTGCATTGGTTGAACTAGAGTATTTATTTGATTATGAACTTCAAGCAAACGTTCTTCAATGTTCAATATCATGTTCTTGCACTCGTTGAACTTGTTTTCCAACTTGTTTTCCAGTTGCTCTTTTAATACAATCATCGATGCTTTAACCTCAGCAATTTCGCCCTTTCCTTCTCTAATTTCATTAATGTAAGGGGTTGAAGCAATAATGGTAGTTTTTGGAATATGACCCAACCCTCTTACACGTCCTCTTTTATCAAGACCACAAACCTAAATGATAATCAGCCATTATTAGTAATGCATGTATATTAGTAACAAAAAATGTTCAGAAAGCTAAGTATGTCAAAGTGAAGAGAATGAATGAAAAACTCATGAACCTGGGTCATGATTTAAATCATTATGCATACAAGCCGGGTCATTGACAACTATTTCTTTTATTTTTTCTGTTGTGATGCTCAGCTCCTGTGAAGGGAGAAACCCGTCGGATCTAGTATGAGTTGCCAGAAACAATTCAGTTCTCGTGATTTGAGTATCTGAATTTTTTTTGTTGCTGTAATTTACAATGAGAAATCATGTTAATTATTCTATATTCTTAAATTGGATTAAAAGAAATTAAAGTTATGTAAAAAACTTACAATTAACTCTGCCGTCCTAGCAGACCCCGGTCAACCAGTCATGTGAGGGAACTTCATCTCTCTTCTGGATTCCTTTCCCTTTTCACGACGAGACTTCGCCTCTTCTGTAGATTCGTAATCAACGAATTTGACCCAATCTTCTAGCTTGACACCATTTGGGCAATTTTTCTTTCTGTCTCCATCATTATCACACATATCCAGGACACTTCCTCGTAATCGGTTCTTCCAATCCTTCCATATATCATTAGCACGCTTAATTATGACACTTTTACAGTTGTTACTATCGTCAACATCATATTTAGCCTACATATTTCATTACACAGGGCAATTAGTCAACAAAAATGATATTATAAACATTAGAAAGTAAAACTCATGTATTTAAATGCTTACCAAAACAGTTGACCAAACATTATCCTTGATGGTATCTGGCACAAGCCGCCAGTTTTTGTATGTAATTAAACAATCAGTCCTGACCACATTTCCTAGAAATGAGTTGAATTGATTTTTATTAACTCCAGTAATCTCTCCAATTTGACTGATTGAAACTTTTATCCTTGTGGTGCTTGCTGGGGCAGAACTAATAGGCCCTACATACGACATAATTTCTAAAAAAAAATTAAAATTAAAATGATTAGTCATTTAATATGTTGTTATACATTATAAAGAGATGACACTATACACATGCATATGTTTTTGCTAAATGAAAAGGAAAATAATCTAATATAGTAAATGCAATTAAATTTACTTCAACCTGATATGAAACTTGATCAGTTTCTTTTCCGCTTCTGAATACATGGGTTACATTCAACAATTTCTACATATGACCCTTCTTGTATATCTTCACTAGTTGGGTCATACGGATCGTCTATTAAGGAAGGGCTCGAGGAACCTGTAGTCAACCTGGCCTCAAACACTAGCGGATCCTTAAATGCATATGCATCTTTTGTTAGTCGCTTCGGAACATCTAAGACAACATGCCAGTCATCTCTTATCGGATCCTTGCAATAGAAGACCTGAACCGCCTAAGATGCCAAATGGCTCATCCTCTTCCTTGATATTCCTTCTAAACCTTCCTAGGTTTACAAATATCAGATTTGTTTCGGGATCTACATAACATCCATTTGAAGTATCTTCGATATGCACCCAATCACAGTAGAACAATGTTATCTTGAAGCTGAAGTAGTTTAATTCAAGAATTTGTCTAATGATACCATAGTAGGTGGCTTCCTGTTCTTCCAAGTTTTTATCCCTGGCACTCGCCCTGAACATAGTTAAGGCTTTCATAAAGACCCCGCTAGTTTATGTTGTCAAGTTTTTTTTCAGAGTCTGATGTGCAAAAAACATATCCATTTACTGAGTATGTACTGTATGATGTGGCATCATAGCTAGGACCAATAGCGATTCTCTTAAATTGTGACATTTCTTCATTCTCTAATTGTTCCCTTAACCAAGCATTGTAGTTTACTTCTTTTCTCACCGACGGATTGCCCCTCCTGTTTTGTCCCTTACGTGTTTGGCCATAAATATATTCATTGTACTTCCTACAATTCACATACAATATAATATATGAATTAAATTTTTACTTTGCATGGTACAATTTAAAAACATTAAGGATAGAAACGAAACATAGACTTTTATCAACATACCCTAGCCATTAAGCATTTTCAGCATGATGTTGTAATACCCATCTGCGTGCTTGTTGATATTGCACATTAGTAAGAAGATAACTTTTCCCTTTTTTATCGATTTGGAAATTATCGGCATTATCATCACCCTCATCATAGAATATCTTTTTCACTCTCTTATGGCTTCCTAACATCTTATCAGGCATGTAGTCCATGCAGTACATCATGGACTCTTCTAGTATGTAGCGTTCAGCAATACAACCCTCTGGATAAGTTTGATTCATCACATACTTTTTGTATGTTCTCATCATCTTATACACATTAAAATCAGATATAGATAATAATAATAATAATAATAATAATAATAATAATAATAATAATAATAATAATAATAAGGAAAAAGAAAGTTGAGAATTCTGATAATTAATGTTACCTCTCAAAAGGATACATCCACTAATATCTGACAGGTCCACAAAGTTGTGCTTCCTCTACTATGTGCACCACTAGGTGTGTCATAGGAACAAAAAAAAGATGGGGGGAAATATTTTTCGAATACACATAATGTTTCCACTATTTTATGTTTTATATTTTGAAGCTCCTCACGACTAATAACTTTCAAACATATGACGTTGAAGAATCTTGACATTTCACAGATGGCGTTGCGCAATGTCTTCTTCTTTCCCAAAAACGAGTGCATCAATAAAACTGGTAGCAATTGCTGCATCACAATGTGATAATCATGCGACTTGAGGGCCTTTAGCTGACAATCCTCTAAATTGACACGATGTGTCCAGTTTGCACAATATCCTCTTGGAACTTTCAAATTGCTCAGTGTCAGACAAAACATGTTTCTTTCAGATGTGGACAACGTGAAAGGAGCTTTGGGTAAGAATAACCTACCGTTTCTTTCTTCAGGCCACTAGACTTTCATATCTTCATAGTCTGAAGATCCTGACGGGCTTGTAAACCATCCTTAGTCTTATCTTTTGTATCCATGATTGTTGCAATGAGATTCTCGGTGACATTTTTCTCAACATGCATCACATCCAGATTATGACGAATGGGCAAATGCTCCCAGTCTGGCAAGTCAAAAAGGATTGATCCCAGTACAAAATACAATCATTAGGGCATGCATGTATTGTCTCATAGTTCATACCCAATGAACTGATCAGCCTCTTTGCATTATAAGTACTATCTGGCAAAGAGTTCTCGTTAGGCAAAATTTTCTTGAGCAAGTTTAACAACTCTGTAAAGCTATTGTCTGACCAACAAAACCTAGCCTTCATACTCAGCAACTCCACTGTCACAGACAACTTTGTATGCTCCGGTTTACACGATGGATATAGGGGTTGTTTTGCATCCTCCATTAACTTCCTATACCGAGCCTCATCGCCTAAGTCATCATGAGGTTCAATATCATCTTCATTGTTAACCTCATCCATACATGCATCTAACTCAATGAGTTGAAAACAACTGAAAGCATCATTCACCAAATCGACCATTCTAGGTAACACATCTTCATTACGATTATCGGCAGATGTACTCGCACCTGTTTCAAGACGTTGTTCCCCATGGAGAAACCACGTCGTGTACGTTTGATCTATGCCATTAAAAACCAAGTGTTCGGAAATGGTTTCTAATGTCATCTTCCCACGTATATTACAACACTTGGCACAAGGACAGCTGTGCTAGTCTTCCCCATTTGAATTTTGTTTCACGTACTTTAGAAACGTTGCAACACCTTCCATGTATTCAACAGTTAACCTTCCTGCCCTCATTCAGTTCTTGCATGGTGTCATGGAAGCCATCTCTGGTAACGCGTACATGATGTGTTTAAGTCAGATTATGAATGAGTATGTCTATCTAATTTGTAATCTAAATGAACATGATTCAAAATACAACTCATTTGTAAATGTATAATCAAAGCAAAAGAACTGGTAACCTAAGTTGTTTTCCTGCAACCAGCCTCACCAGATGCCAGCACCACCTGTTCTCCATACATAAATAGATAAACAAAACTCAGAGCGTGACATCAAATAACATTGAATCCTCCTTTCACCAGCAGTAACAAAAAGAAAATGCTCAATACAAGTGTAACAGGTTTATCCTCCTTTCTTTTTATTAAGCATGGTGATGGGGATATTCTTTTCTAATAGATGGGTGTAATCTATATAGTTAGGAAATTGCATTTTGGGTTTTCATCCATGGATGGTTAGGAAATAGGATAAAATTTACTACCAACAATTTCTAAGCATAGATTATTTGGACCTGTATTTAATTTCATCCATTGTTCATTCAAATGGTCCACCCCACATAGGGCCACCAAATGGTATAAGTCCCATTGTGAATGAGCATTACCAAAAGAATTACATTGATCTGATGATCCTTGCCATCCAGTTGGTGGCCATCAACAGGAGAAATTAGACAGTTGTTATCATCTTACCAGTGTGATAATGGTTCATCCACAAACGCAGCCTGATGTAAATGTATACCACTTGCACAATAAATGTGGTGCCGACCCATTCAACGCGAGAATGGATTAGGTGTTACCTGCGTAACACCATAGTGGGTGTTTCCTGGATTGTGGGGCCCACCTTAATGTATGTGTTATAAAAATCAAAGTTTTAAGTGGACTACACCATAGGAAATAGTGGTAATTGTACTACCACCATAAAAAACTTCCTAAGGGCCTCTATGGTGTAGTCACCTATAGATTTGTATCTGCTTCATTTTGGGGGCCATTGGTATATATCCATGTTGTCCATCAATTTTTTCAGCTCATTTTAAGAGACAATCATAAAAATTAAGCAGATCAAAATCTTTACTTTCATTGAGAATCTAGTCTCTTGGGTACGTGTCCTTTCTTTAATTATCTCTACTTTCATGATCCAAATACTTGGACATATCTACTGTACACGTGGCATACATGTATCTCTATCAACACTGTTTAAATAGTGGGGCCAAATGCAGATGTTCATATGAAAAAAATCATATTGCAGGACTGTTGATTTTAAATTTTCAATGGCAGCCTTCAAATCAACGGTTTAAAATGTAGAGTAGTCCAAACTGTGCGAACAAAGCTCTATTTGTCAGAGGAAATGGTTTGGTCAATTTGATCAGAGGCCCACGAATTGAACGGCTTCTGTTAAGGTATGCACGCACATCCATACACTAATGTATGAACCTTCACAAGCATATATTTCTTTTTAAAAAATAATAATAATAATAATAATAAAATTTTATCATAGTCTAACAACTTGGCTTTATTTCATTAGCATGCAGATGTTTGTCAAAAAAGAATCATTGACAATCATTTGAAAGTTGGTGGTCCACTCTCTAACAAGCATATGTAATCCAATAAAATAATGCCATGTCTTTGTCTTATGGAATTTGGTGTTATCCAAAAAATACCTAATCCACTCCCTAATAAGGCCGGCCCACAGCTTTTTGGAAGCTTGTTTTGGCAGTCCATTTATTTAGTGCATTAAACGAAATGGATGGCTTTTAGTTGTTTTGGACAGCACATCTAACCAACATGGCCCACCTGATGGTGGTTTTTGTCCTTGGCATTGTTCAAAAACCTGAAAAGGTGTGCCCTTGAAGAACTCATAGTGTATAGGCCATCAAACCCATTCATCAGGAGAACCCCACCAGGATGAAGGCACAGACCAAAGGTGTGCCCTTGAAGAACTCTGGTAGGCCAAACCATGTGAATATATAGGTATTAGGCGTGATTTTACATTGCTCCTGTTTATGTCCTATCTAAGTTTTGGATCAGTTTTATTATTTGGATGTACGGTTAAAACATTACAATCATAATGAGTTCAAAAAGGGGGTGTATCTATTAAGACCAAGGGGCTGAAAATATCAATTCCCATAACAATTACACATAAACCCAACACCCAAAAAAACAGGGGGGTTTCCAATCATGGGGGTTATGAATCTAGGGGTTTCCAATCATGGCGCTGGGAGAGAGATTGAGAGATGAATGAAAAGGAAAAAAAAAAAAAGATGAATGAACGTTCCAACATTTTGATGGAAATGCATGCAAGAGATTTGGTAAGGATAGTAAGGAGAAGAAAAGGAAGAGATGGATTAGGGAAATAAGTTGTACCTCAGTAGAGGTGAAACGGAACGCAGGGCCTTCCATTTAAGGGTGATGTTCGATGGACGATGACGTGGACGATGACGCTCCAGCGGCCTTGGGAGGATTTCTCGATGGAAGATGAGGGAAAAGTGGAAGAGAGGGAGAAGAGGAGCGGGCGTGGGATAGTTTTCTTGTTGTAAATAAGATAAAATTTTCAAATCCATATATTGTGAGTTTAACATAATTTATAACACAAGCTCTATTAACGGTCGTACATGCATGGGACCATTTTCTACATGGTTAAGATTTTTTTACATAATAAAATTATAAATATTTACTATTTGCACCTAGACTGATTATTTGGATGGTTTGGATAACTCTGTATCATAGCCACTATTGCTAGGGATGAGTCACCACTATTTTACATAAAATACAAGACTCACAATGCAAAACCGTGGATTCAAAACGGTAAGTTGACGTTTGGACCTGGCATCGCTCTATGGGCCCCACCATGATAGATTTGTTTCATCCACACCGTCCATCCATTTCACGACATCTTTTGTATAAGATCCTCAAAAATTAGATTGAAATAAATCTTGGGTGGACCACACAATCAGAAAACATTATTGGTTGGACATATGTGGGTCCACTGGAGCTTTGGATTTAAATCTTGGGTGGACCACACAATCTTTGGATTTAACTCATTCTTTGGATATTGCCTTAAAATGATCTCTCCAAATGGATGGAAGGAGTGGATACAAAATGTACATCATGGTGGGGCCTACGGAGTTTGGTGACATCACTTCAGTATCTAGTCTCCAGACGCCGATTTCCTGCGAAAGCCTTTCGCAGGAACTTCCTGCGCAAGAATGCTGGGTGGGGCCCACCGAGATATTTTGGAGAAATACACTCCGTTCATCTGTTTTAGGAGATCATTTTAGGACACGTGACCAAAAATTAGGTGGATCCAAAGCTCAAGTGAGCCACAAGAGAGGAAACAATGGGGATTCGGTGAGCACCGTTGAAACATTCTTATGGACATGAAAGTTTTGTATCAAGATATTTTTTTTCAGTTCTTTCACTTTATCCCATTGAGAGTGACGTTATAAACGGTTTGGATGGCCCATAAACATCAGAATGGAGCCCAGGAAGGTTTCAATGGTACAAATTTCTTTCCCCAATTTTCCCTCTTGTGTGACTCAATTGAGTTGTGGATCCAACTCATTTTTTATCAGACATCCTACAATAACCAGCCCCTTGGCTGGTGGTCAGTGCTCTATGGGCCCCACCATAATGTATGTATTTCATCCATTACGTTCATCCATTTTTAAATATCATTTTAGGAATTTATTCCAAAAATGAGAGGTATATAAATCTCGGGTGGACCATACCACATGAAAATAGTAGTGATTGGATATCCATCATTAAAATCCTCATAAGGCCCACTGTACTGTTTATTTAACATCCAATCTATTTATTAAGTCATATAGGCCTAGATGAAGGGGAAAAACAAAAATCATTTGGATCCAAAACTTTTATGGCCCCCGAAACGTTTTTAATGGTTGACGCTCATTCAACACTGTATCCTATAATATGGTCCATTTCAGATTGGGATATACCTCATTTTTGGTCTCATGCCATAAGATAATCTTTCAAAATAGATGGAAGGCATGGATGAAACACATACATCATGGTGGGGCCCACAGAGCACTGACCACCAACCATTGGCGGGTGCCAAAGGGAGTAGCCAATCCGTTCCCCTTATTTGTAGCATGGTCCATTTAATCTTTGGATATGATTCATTTTTTGGATAATTCTTTAAAATGATCTCGAAAAATAGATGAATGATGTGGATTGATTCCAAATTTTCAGTAAATCCAAAACTCAAGTGGACCATGCCACATGGAACAGTGTGGAATAATCATTTTCACGTTGATACCTTCCTTGGGCCCACAATAATATTTATTTGCCATCCAACCTGTTCATAATATAAAAAATATATGAATGAAGATAAAACACAAACATCAGCTTGATCCAAAACTTCTATGGCCTCCAAGAATTTTTCAATGGTAGAGGTTCAATCACACTATTTCTTGTAGTTTGGTCCACTTGAGTTTTGGATATGCTTCCTTTTTGTTCTTTAGACCTCAAATTATCTGTTAACATGGATGAATGGAGTGGATAAAATAAATAAATAATGGTGGACCCCACAGAGTTTACTCTGATAAGGGTAATGAGTAACCTAAATATAGTAAATATAGTAGAGAGGGGTTTCCTTGAAACATTCATAATCATATATTGGGCCTGCCTAAATGTGATTCACATATCCAACCCACTCATTATGTGTGTCCCACTTGGATGAGGGGTCAAACCAAGTTTCAGCCGCATCCAAAACTCATGTGGGCCCCACCAAGTGCTTTTATATTTTTTAGGATGTCTTTACATGGTTTTAGATGGTATGGCCCACCTAAGTTTCGTATACGGATGATTTTTGAGATGTCTCATAACCTAAAGGGGACACATCAAATGCATGGTGTTGATGTTCGACACACATCATGATGGGCCCCACAAAACCTACTAACATCAAATTTTAGGTTCTCATGATGTTACTAAGTTGGGTCATAATTTTGACCAGAATATTTGGCCCATTTTACATGTCTGGTCCATTCACTCTACTTTACTGATCAATACCCACAATTTGACTAGTTACTCACCTCGATCAAGCTACATATGAGGAAGATATTAGGCATACAAGATTGATCAACAATTTGAGTGAAATTTGATTTTGACGTTTAAAGGTTCAATTAGTGGATGTACCTAATAATTTATTAACAAATATTTTTTATTTCACAGATAAATTTCAATTTCTATTTAAAAATAACATTTTTTTTCAAAAATTATATATTTTTATGCTTAATTTTTCTTTGAAAACTTTTAACAAAATATTATTTTTATTATAAAATATTTCAAAAAAATTAAAATATAAATTCTGAATTTTTATTTTCAAAATCTCAAAAAATTTCCCAAATTTTTATTTTTTTTTCCCAAAAATTACAAAATGCTGATTTTTTTTCTTTAAAAGCATCATTTTGTTTTCAACTTTTCAATTTTCTTTTTTAAAATGATATTTTTTTTTTCAAAATCTCATTGTTTTTATAAAATATTATGCTGGGGCCCACATTTTTAATTTTTTTTATTTTCTTTTTTAGGATATTTTTTTTCTCAAAATCAAATGCTTTGTTTTTTCAAATTTATCAACTTTATTCAAAAAAGAATTTTTCCCACAAAATAGATTTTTATTAAATCACTATTTTTATTTTTGCAAAATCTAATTTTTTTCTAAAACATTGTTAATTTTTTAAACTTCTCAATATTCTTTTTCATGTGATATTACAAATCATTTAAATATTAATTTTAAATTAAAAAATAAAAATAAAAATTTCACTCATTTGATATAAAAACAAAATAAATTTTCTTTTTGCATTCAATCTATTGTTAAAAAATAAGCTTAGATATAAATATGTACAATTAAACCACTGAAATTCTATTAAAAAACAATTATTATACTACAAAAAAAAACTTAATTTTCCACCATATTCCTATAAAAATGAAAAAAATTAAAAGATAAGGCAAAAGTCCTTTTACGACGAACCATGATCCGTCGCAAAAGCAACTGAAAAGTGCACCATTTTGGTGTTTTAGGCGGGAATTTACGACTGTCACAAAATCAAGTTTTCCGACGGATTTTGTTCGTTGCCTACTAACGACGGACCAAAATCCGTCGTAAATCAGATTTTAGCGATGGATTTTGGTCCGTCACTAAATTCAGTGACGTTCAGACTACGGATTTTCGACAAACAAGGGGGTTAGCGACGGAACTTTTCCATTAGCGACGGATTAAATCCGTTGTTAAACCAAGAGGTTTTAGCGACGGATGAAGTCCGTCGCAAATTGCCCCTCTTGGCGTAGTGAGTAATCGAATCTCCAGAGGCTCGGTTGCACGCTCCAAACTCAATGCTCCTGCAACCTAACGCCACCTGCACGCATCTATCGTACATAATCTTATAGAAAGCTCAGAGGGTGGTGAAAGTGTGTGTAAGGAGAGTGTCAAGTATACAATATCAGAGTAATGCGGAAATATATGGTAAGTCCATGAATGCTATCAACTATACTAAAGCTATGTGATGCAAGGCATGAATGCTATCGGCCATACCAAGGCCATGCAATGCGAGGCCTATATAGCCAAATGTCATATGTGAGATGTAAAACAAGCATGCTAGTACTCATCAAGTACACATCAGTACAGTTCCTCTCTAGATATCATCGGGGTCTAATACACCTCACACTGACTGCCTCCTCCCTAGCTACACGGTCAAATGAGTGGAAGAGACCACACTATCCGCCTGACTAGTAGTCTGCCAATACCTACCCGGCTCGTCGATAGCGGACACATTTGCGAGCTAGTCAAACTCAGCCTATCTTATAGCCCCCTCACTCAAACAATAAGGCCACACCCCCTTCCAACCGACCATGACACAGTGGGAGACGCGGCCTACTGGTATTCTGCACTCAGGCGCTCGTGTATCCACTCAGTCTAGACGTTGGAGCAACTTCTGGTACCAAAAAGGTTCTGAAATTTTCGTCCAAGGATATTCTAAGTGCCCACAATGCTAGAACCAATATTTTCGGTATCCGATACGATCATCCACGATGTGCCTGTGGAGACCACAACCCTGATGTTGCTAGGGCGTGCAGTGATCAAGTCACACATATGTGAGATGCATGAATCACACCGTACAAACATGCAGCAATCTCGCGCGTACAACGCGCTCATGTCAGGCACTCCGTCTCATATGGAGTCCCGTAATGTCTCATCCCAACGGCTTATGCTATGATCAAACATTCCTCATATCAAGCATACATATGATGCGTATGGGCCTGAATCATGGAGTTATACTAAGCATTTTATAAAGTAATGAACTATCCTTACAATGCAGATGGGCCTAGACGGCCTACACATAATGAGTATGGGCCTATCAATGGGCCTTAAGGAGGGCCACAATGCGGACATTTAACCAACATTGTACTTATAATGTGGACGTCAAACCAACATTGCTCCCAAGGCATAGTCCGCTATAAATATCATTACACACAAACCATGGGAAATCACACATTGCAACAGACCTATATACATCTCATTAGTCTTGACCCATAGTCCTCAAATACATCAAATGGGCTGCCTCATATGGGCATTATATCAATCAACCGGGCCGCCTCAATGGGCCTTATGTACCTTGCAATGGGCCATATCTCATGGGCCTTTGAAAACATCGCAATGGGCCTCGTAACATGTCTCATAAATATCAAAGTGGGCCTCAACAACGGGCCACAAGTACATTGAATGGACCTAATCACATGGGCCTTATGTACATCAGGGTGGGCCTCAACAATGGGCCACAAAGACATAAGATGGGCCCACATTACATGGGCCTTATGTATGTCAAATGGGCCACAATAATGGGCCACACTCGAATACAAGTGGTGATAATGATTTCCACCATTAAAATTCCCAAGGCCCACGATAAGATGTGTTTCCCATCCAACCTATGGTGATAGATGAAGTGGAAATAAATTTCAACTTAATGTGAGACTACTATGGCCCTTCGAGATTTTGAACGGTGGACGTCATTGTCCACTACATCAAATGTTGGGGTCCACTTGAATTTTAGATCTGACTTACTCTCTAGCTCATGCCCAAAAATGAGCTTTAGCAAATGGGTGGACAGTTTGGATGCAGCCCATGCATCATGGTGGGGGTCCACTTGAAGGCCCACCATCGTGTACATTATATATAATACAATATAATATATATATATATATATACAATATTATACACACACACACACACACACACACACACACACACACACACACACACACACACACACACACACACACACACATACACACACACACACCCACATACACTTACACACACGCTCACACACACAGGCATGCACCCACCCACACACCCACCGTCGACGGTGGGAATAAAACAATTACATCACTGTGGGCTCCACCGTCCAGGCGGACGGTGGAATTAAACACATACATCATTGTGGGTCCCATGTGGGGCCCACCATAATATTTATTTGGCATCCAACCGTTCACAGGGTCACGCATGCCTAGATGAAGGGTAAAATAAATTTCATATTAGATCCAAAACCCCTGTGGTGACCCAAAAAGGGTTCAATGACAGCCATTAAGTCATCACTGTTTCCTATGATGTGGGCCACCTGAGTCTTAGATGTGGCTGGATTTTGGAGGGGCCCCACTTCAGGAAGGGGCCCACCCATCAAACGGGTTGGATGGCAAATATACATCATGGTGGGGCCCATGGATGGGGTCGTGGGTCCCTGCCCGTTTCACGCTGATGCCAGCAGGGTCCTGCTGCACAGCAGCAGCAGCAGGCGCTGCACCCCTCTCTTTTCTTTTTTTTTGAAATCATGTTTTTCTGTGGTTTTTCACGTGTGGGGCCTGCATATGATGGATCCACCCCGCCCAATGCCTTTATGGCTCAAGACAAGCCAAACGAGTCCGATATTGTATATATTTTGGTGCATCAAATTGTCAGAGTGGATTTCAATGGCAGACACACTGTTTGTTATGCTATGGCCCGCCTGAGAGTTGGATTAGTTTCATTTTTTGGCTCAATGCCTAAAATGAGTGGGTAAATAGGATAGATGACATGGATCGAATACATATATCAAGGTGGGGCCTATACGAGTGGGCCACCATGAAGTTTGTGAACCAAGCTTATATTTGTGTTTTCCAAGCACGTCCAGCGTTCCTAGACGCTGGACAGTTTAGGCCTAACACACGTATAAGGTGGGCCCTGTTTAGGTGGCCCACCAAATGGTGGGTGGTGTGGGTACAATACATATAAGGTGGGCCCCACTTATAAATGGATTGGTTAGAATACAAGCCTCATGGTGGGGTCCATTCGAGTGGGCCACACAATCACACCAATATCACATGAAAAGAAGAATAAAAGGAAAGAGAGGGAGAGAGGGAGAGAAAGAGAGAGAGAGAGAGGGACCCCGACACTATGGGCCCTCCGTTGCAACCAATCATACATTGAATGGGTCTCATTACTTGTGGCCCATCAAATTGAAAATCAACGGTGGAGATCCTTCCTCCGCCAAAATGGAAGGTCTAGATGACCCTATTCATGCAGAAAATAAACATCATGATGGGGTCCATGGAGAATGGCCCCATCATGGAATGATCATAGGCATCAAGGTGGGCCATTGGCCACATCAAGGGTCCAAAGTGAGATCCATACCATCGATTGGTAGGCCTCACTTGGCCCATCATAAAAACATAAAAATCTAGCCTATAGAAGCACCCACCATTCGATCTTCTCAGTCAGTTGGAACGCCTATCTCCTTGTGTCTCACTTTGATGGGGAGGATGAGAAATGAAGGGCTAGGATGATGGATTTTTGGGAGAGAAAGGTGGGCCACACAAAGTCATTTTTCTCTCATTGAAGGGCTTGGACGTGAGCCTCTTCTCTTGCTCTTGGTGTTACTTGGAAATTGTGAGGAGAAAGAGATTGAAAATGGGTGGTTGTAAGATGGATGGATGTGAGGTAAGTGATGTGAGGTAAGTGATGGGTGAGGTGAGTGATGGGTTGACTTTGGTGGTTACTTAACTTGTGGAGAAAGAAAGCATGGGTTACTTGTGCACTTGACATGATGTGATTGATTAATTGATTTGAGTGATTAATTGATGGGACATGTCGTAGAGATTCTCTTGGGATTGCAAACGCGTGGCGTTTCTTCAAAATAAACGCTAGCCCATATCTTCCGGCTTAGGTATCGGATTGGTGTGCGAGTCACGGCGTTAGAACTGCGGCAATGGTGCGGTCGCAATGGTACAAGTCTTGGATTAAGCCGACTCAATTCTACAGGATATGACTTAGGGTCGATTACAAAAGTCGGCAATCAATTACGGATTACCGGACTTCGACGAAAAGGATCGCGGGATTCGTCAGAACCGTACGAACTAGGATACGGGTCTTACAGCTCTCCCCACTTAATAAAAATTTTATCCTCGAAATTTATACCACCATCGGAACTAAACGTAACTCATAAGGGAATAGGAAACACAACATCATGTATATCAAAATATCATAATTATAGCGTATCATCATAATTAAACACCTAAAAGATGGGGATAACGCCCATGAATCTCAAGCTCTAACTCCCAGGACGCCTCATTCATGAACAATCTAGGAAGACAGTATAGGGGCCAAGACACACGAATCGTCGATGACTCCTCATGATGCCTGAGGATCCTGCTGCTGCTGCTGAGGACGGGGACACTCTCTCCTACAATGCCCTATCCCACTGCACCCAAAGCAAGCACCAGAGAACGGTCTAGGTGGTAGGGGCTGCCGAGGGTGGGGGCACTCCCAGATGCGGTGCCCCGTCACACCACATCTAAAGCATACACTTAAGGACTGACGTTTAGGTGATGCAAATGCTCAGAAGGACGGATGGTTCTTGTGCCTATGTGGCCATCGACATTGCTGCACCTGGGAGCTACCAGAGGGGGCCTTCCTCTTCCGGTCTCCTCTCTGAAGAATGGCGGTATTGCTTGCAACATCTGCAGCAGCAGGTCCGCACTTACGGACATGGTTGGTGCTGCGCTAGACTTGGATGGGGGTGCAGAAGTCTCAGCTGGGGGAATAAGAATCTCAAGTGAGGGAACGAAAGTCGCTCGGGTCACTCTCTTGGGTGTCATGTCCTACAAGAAGGAACAATGGCATATCATCCTTGGGAACTCTCGAAGGCATAAACGTTAAGGGTCTACGTCGAAAAATTGCTAAGTTATTCGAACTCGGAACCTATTTAAAGTTCTTAGCAGATATGTGATGTGATCTTAGGTATTCCCAAGTTATGCTCTGATACCAACTTCTGTCACACCCCAAACACGGAAAATGGGCTCACAAAATTCTCGATCGCCGAATCTGGTGCCGAAAGCCTCCGTAGTCCCCCATTCTCGGCTCCCAACGCCCATACGCCAGATTCCGATCCTAGGATCCTACAAGGAGGATTTTCAGTATGATATTTTTTTTGTAATGGAGCATAACCACAAGCATAACCAAGTCACAGAACAACATCACCACATATCCACTATATCAAAAATTTTAAGTACAATGCGTATGAAAGGGAAATACAATATAATAGAAGTAACAGAATCTCCAGAGGCTCGGCTGCACGCTCCAAGCTCAACGCTCCTGCAACCTAACGTCACCTGCACGCATCTATCGTGCATAGGCTTATAGAAAGCTTAGAAGGTAGTGAAAGTGTGTGTAAGGCGAGTGTCAAGTATACAATATCAGAGTAATACAGAAATATGCGGTAAGTCCATGAGTGCTATCAGCTATACTAAAGCTATGTGATACAAGGCATGAATGCTATCAGCCATACCAAGGCTATGCGATGCGAGGCCTATGTAGCCAAATGTCATATGCGAAATGTAAAACAAGCGTGCCAGTACTCATCAAGTACACATAGCAGTACAATTCTTTTCTAAATATCACCAGGGTCTAATACACCTCACACTCATTGCCTCCTCCCTAGCTGCACAGTCAAGCGAGTGGAAGAGACCACACTATCCGCCTGACCAGTAGTTTGCCAATACCTACCCAGCTCGTCGATAGCGAACACATTTGCGAGCTGGTCAAACTCAGCCTAGCTTATAGCCCCTCACTCGAGCGGATAAGGCCACACCCCCTTCCAACTGACCACAACACAGTGGGAGACGTGGCCTACTGGTATTCGGCACTCGGGCGTTTGTGTATCCACTCAGTCTAGACGTTGGAGCAACTCGTGGTACCAAAAAGGTTCTGCGATTTTCACCCAAGGACATCCTACGTGCCTACAATGCTAGAACCAATATTTTCGGTATCTGACACGACCATCCATGATGTGCCTGTGGAGGCCACGGCCCTGATGTCGCTAGGGTGTGCAGTGATCAAGTCACACATATACGAGATGCATGAGTCACACCGTACAAACATGCAACAATCTCGCGCATACAACGCGCTCATGTCAGGCACTCCATCTCATATGGAGTCCTGTAATGTCTCAGCCCAACAGCTTATACTATGATCAAACATTCCTCATATCAAGCATACATATGATGCGTATGGGCATGAATCATGTAGTTATACTAAGCATTTTATAAAGTAACGAATTATCCTTATAATGCAGATGGGCCTAGACGGCCTACACATAATGAGTATGGGCCTATCAATGGGCCCTAGAGAGGGCCACAATGAGGACATTTAACCAACATTGTACTTACAATGTGGATGTCAAACCAACATTGCTCCCAAGGCACGGTCCGCCATAAATATCATTACACACAAACCATGGAAAATCACACATTGCAATGGACCTATATACATCTCATTGGCCTCAACCCTGGGCCGCCTCATATGGGCCTTATATCAATCAAGTGGGCTGCATCAATGGGCCTTATGTACCTTGCAATGGGCCATATCCCATAGGCCTTTGAAAACATCACAATGGGCCTCATAACATGGGTCTCATAAATATCAAAGTGGGCCTCGACAACGGGCCACAAGTACATTGAATGGGCCTAATCACATGGGCCTTATGTACATCAAGGTGGGCCTCAACAGTGGGCCGTAAAGACATAAGATGGGCCCACATTACATGGGCCCTATGTATGTCAAATGGGCCATAACAATGGGCCACACTCGAATACAAGTGGTGATAATGATTTCCACCATTAAAATTCCCAAGGCCCACGATAAGATGTGTTTCCCATCCAACCTATGGTGATAGATGAAGTGGAAATAAATTTCAACTTAATGGGAGACTACTATGGCCCTTAGAGATTTTGAACGGTGGACGTCATTGTCCACTACATCAAATGTTGGGGTCCACTTGAATTTTAGATCTGACTTATTCTTTAGCTCATGCCCAAAAATGAGCTTTAGCAACGGGGTGGACGGTTTGGATGCAGCCCATGCATCATGGTGGGGGTCCACTTGAAGGCCCACCATCGTGTACATTATATATAATACAATATAATATATATATATATATACACAATATTATATATAATATAATATTATACACACACACACACACGCACGCACGCACCCACATACACTCACACACACACGCACGCACCCACCCACACACCCACCGTCTAGCGGACAGTGGGAATAAAACAATTACATCACTGTGGGCTCTTGGACGGTGGAATTAAACACATACATCATTGTGGGTCCCACGTGGGGCCCACCATAATATTTATTTGGCATCCAACCGTTCACAGGGTCACGCATGCTTGGATGAAGCGTAAAATAAATTTCATATTGGATCCAAAACCCCTGTGGTGACCTAAAAAGGGTTCAATGACAGTCATTAAGTCATCACTATTTCCTATGATGTGGGCCACCTGAGTCTTGGATGTGGCTGGATTTTGGAGGGGCCCCACTTCAGGAAGGGGCCCACCCATCAAACGGGTTGGATGGCAAATATACATCATGGTGGGGCCCATGGCTGGGGTCATGGGTCCCTGCCCATTTCACGCTGATGCCAACGGGGTCCTGCTGCATAGCAGCAGTAGCAGGCGCTGCACCCCTCTCTTTTTTTTTTTGAAATCATTTTTTTCTGTGGTTTTTCGCATGTGGGGCCTGCGTATGATGGATCCATCCTGCCCAATGGCCTCTATGGCTCAAGACAAGCCAAACGAGTCCGATATTGCATATATTTTAGCGCATCAAATTGTCAGGGTGGATTTCAATGGCAGACACACTGTTTGCTATGCTATGGCCCGCCTAAGAGTTGGATTAGCTTCATTTTTCGGCTCAACGCCTAAAATGAGTGGGTAAATAGGATAGACAGCATAGATCAAATACATATATCAAGGTGGGGCTTATACAAGTGGGCCACCAAGAAGCTTGTGAACCAAGCTTATATTTGTGTTTTCCAAGCACGTCCAGCGTCCCTGGATGCTGGACGGTCTGGGCCTAACACACGCACAAGGTGGGCCCTGTTTAGGTGGGCCACCAAATGGTGGGTGGTGTGGGTACAATACATATAAGGTGGGCCACACTTATAAATGGATTGGCTAGAATACAAGCCTCATGGTGGGGTCCATTCGGGTGGGCCCCACTTATAAATGGATTGGCTAGAATACAAGCCTCATGGTGGGGTCCATTCGAGTGGGCCACACAATCACACCAACATCACATGAAAAGAAGAATAAAAGGAAAGAGAGAGAGAGAGAGAGAGAGAGAGAGAAACACGTGTGATGGAGGGACCCCGACACTATGGGCCCTCCGTTGCAATCAATCATACATTGAGTGGGTCCCATTACTCATGGCCCATCAAATTGAAAATCAACGGTGGAGATCCTTCCTCCGCCAAAATGGAAGGTCTAGATGACCCTATTCATGTAAGAAATAAACATCATGATGGGGTCCATGGAGAATGGCCCCATCATGGAATGATCATAGGCATCAAGGTGGGCCATTGGCCACATCAAGGGTCCAAAGTGAGATCCATACCATCGATCGGTAGGCCTCACTTGGCCCATCATAAAAACACAAAAATCTAGCCTATAGAAGCACCTACCATTCGATCTTCTCAGTCCGTTGGAACGCCTATCTCCTTGTGTCTCACTTTGATGGAGAGGATAAGAAATGAAGTGTTAGGATGATGGATTTTTGGGAGAGAAAGGTGGGCCACACAAAGTCATTTTCTCTCATGGAAGGGCTTGGATGTGAGCCTCTTCTCTTGCTCTTGGTGTTGCTTGGAAATTGTGAGGAGAAAGAGAGAGAAAATGGGTGGTTGTAAGATGGATGGATGTGAGGTGAGTGATGTGAGGTGAGTGATGGGTTGACTTTGGTGGTTGCTTAACTTGTGGAGAAAGAAAGCATGGGTTGCTTTTATACTTGACATGATGTGATTGATTGATGGGACATGTCGTAGAGATTCTCTTGGGACTGCAAATGCGCGGCGTTTCTTCCAAATAAATGCTAGCCCACATCTTTCGGCTTGGGTATCGGATTGGTGTGCGAGTCGCAGCATTGGAACCGCAGCGACAGTGCGGTCGCAATGGTACAAGTCTCGGATTAAGCCGACTCAATTCTGCAGGATACGACTTAAGGTCGATCGCAAACGTCTGTTATCGGTCTCGGATTACTGGACTTTGACGGAAAGGATCATGGGATTCGTCAGAACAGTACGAACTAGGATATGGGTCTTACAGGTGGGGTCCACTACAGCCTTGGATCTGACTCATTTTTTTAATCATGCCCTCAAATGATCTCTCAAAATGTATAGACAGTGTGGATACAAAACATACTTCATGGTGGGCCCACAGAAGTTGGTGAAGTCACTTTGGTAGCTAATTCGCGAATCCCATCCGGGTAATTGTAGGAAGCGGATTGCTTACTGAGTAACGTACCCTAACCGTACTGAATAAACTCTATGGGATCCACTGTCATTCATACATTGTATAAATTCCGTCCATCCGTTTTATCACCTAAATTTAGGGCTTTAACCCAAATATCAAGCATATCCAAATCTCAAGTGGACCACACCACTGGAAACAGTGTGAATTGACATCTACTATTGAAAAATTCTTCGGAGGCAACATAAGTTTTAGATCAAGCTAATATTTGTGTTTTCCCTTCATCCATGTCATTGTGATCTTATGAACCGTTTAGATGACAAACAAACATCATTGGGCCTTAGAAAGGTTTCACCGGTGAAAATAAATAATTCCACTGTTTCCTGTAGTATGGTCTATATAAGCTTTAGATATACTTTAAATTTGGGTTGAACCCTTAAAATGATCTGAAAAATCAGATGGACAGCGTGGATAAAACACATGAATTCATAGTGGGCCCAACAGAGTTTACTCAATACAATAACGCAATCCGATTTCGTAATTGTATTTGGGTTTCTTGGAAATCACGCTATCTATTTGGTGCGCGGATTGAATAGCCATACTCGCTATGAAGTGACGTAACCCAATCCTATGGCCCCACCATGACATATGTTTTGTATCCACACCGTCCATCCATTTGGAGAGATCATATTTGATCCTGGTCCAAACAATGAGTTAGATCCAAATCTCGAGTGGACCCCACCATACAAAAATAGTGGAGAGAGCGACGCCTATCATTAAAAAGTTAAAGGGCAACAAAAGTTTTTGATAAAGATGTTATTTGTGTTTTCCTTTCTTTCATGTCTGAGTTAATACATGAACAGGTTGGATCTCAAATAAACATCATTGTGGACCTTTGGAAGGTTTTAATGGTAGGCATCACTCTCCCCACTGTTTTTTTGTGGTGGGGTCCACTCTAGCTTTTGATCTGACTTATTTTTTGTATCATGCCCTAAAATGATTTCTCCAAATATATGGACGGTGTGGATACAACAGATGCATCATTGTGGGGCCCACAAAACTCGGCGACGTTACTTTATTAGCGAGTCTCGCTACTCTGCGCATAGAAAAAGGTAGAAAAAAAAAAGGAGACGGTTGGGGTTCTCAGTGACCGAGTATAAACGCGAGCTAATGGCTCCGTTTGTTGACTTGTCTCTGCCATATGACATAACCACTCTCCACTAATCAATGGGTTACACGTCCAGCCCGTCCTGAGCTCCAGACAGGCGGAGGTAGTACCTAATCTGTGCCCTAAAAAGGTTACCCGCGGGGGGAAACGGATTGGATACTCCCCCTGCCACCAGCCAATGAGTGGTGGTCGGTGATCTGTGGGCCCCACCATGATGTATGTGTTTCATCCATACCATCAATCTATCTTTCTAGATCATTTTATTGTATAAGACCAAAAATGAGGTATATCCCAATCTTAAGTGGACCACATTACAAGAAACAATGTTGAATGAGCGTGAACCATTAAAAACCTTCTGGGGACCATAAAAGTTTTGGATCGATCTGATTTTTGTTTTTTCCCTTCATCTAGGCCTGTATGACCTAATCAACAGATTGGATGTCAAATAAATAGTACAGTGGACCTTAGGAGGATTTTAATGGTGGATATCCAATCACTCTTGTTTCCTGTAGTGTGGCCCACCTGAGATTTATGCCCTAAAATGATCTGTAAAAATGGATGGACGGATTGGATGAAACACATACATCATTGTGGGGCCCACAGAGCACCGACCACCAGCCACCGGGCTGGTGTCAAGGGGAGTAGCTAGTCTGTTTCCCCCGCGGGGACGCTGTGGCCAGAAACGGATTGGCTACTCCCCTGCCACGAGCCAATGGCTGGTGTTTGGTGGTCTGTAGGCCCCACCATGATGTATGTGTTTCATCCATGTTATCCATATATTTTTATAGATCATTTTATAGTATTACACAAAAAATGAGGTATATCCTAATCTCAAAAGAACCACATTACATGAAACAGTGTTGAATGAATGTTGACCATTAAAAACTTTTTGGGGCCCATAAAAGTATTGGATCAAGCTAATCTTTGTTTTTTCCCTTCATCTGGGTCTTTATGACGTAATCAACAGATTTGATGTTAGATAAATAGTACAGTGGGCCTTAGGAGGATTTAAATGATGGATCCAATCACTATTTTTTCCTGTGGTGTGGTCCAACTACGATTTATATCCCTCTTATTTTTAGTATGAAGCCCTAAAATGATCTTAAAAAATGGATGAACGGAATGGATGAAACAAATGCATCATGGTGGCGCCCACAGACCACCGAACATCAGCCACAGGGCTGCTGTCAAGGAGAGTAGCCAATCCGTTCCCGCTGTGTCCACTACAAAAGGGGGACCGGGATTTTCTGGGAAAGCCTTTCGCATGGAGTTTCTGCGCAAGGATGCTGGGTGGGTTCCAAAGAGATATTTTTGAGAAATCTACCTCGTCCATCCATTTTGCGAGCTCATTTTAAGATGTACGACTAAAAATGAAGTGTATCCAACACTTAGATGAGTCACCCGAGAGAAAATAGCAAAAATTCAGTGAGAATTGTTGAAGCATTCTTATGGCAATAAAAGTTTAAGTTTTGTATCAGGCTATCATTTCGGTGCTTTCACTTCATCCCATTGAGAATGACCTTATAAATGATAGCATATAAACATCAAGGCGAAGCCCAGAAAGGTTTAAACGGTAGTAATTTCTTTTACCAACTTTCCCTCTCGTGTGATGCACCTAGCCTGGTATCCCGACGGGCCTTCGTGCTTTGCCCGCATTGGGCCGGTTTGGGGTGATGTATCAGGCCCATCAGTCAAGCTTCAACGTAGCTCCACAAAACCAATAAACCAGCCCGACTCGATTGGTCTTTTCTTCTTTCTTTTTTTTCTTCTTCTTTTTAGCTTGTTAGTACACAACACTGTCAGTTCCACACTTCACTGTTAGCCACCTCCACTAGGGATCGATACCAAGACCATAGTGTTGAAACGAGGTATCTTTCACTCAGTCTACCACTTGAGCTATGGATCAAGGTGTCCAATGGGTATTTTCTAAACCTAATTTTCTCATCATAAATATCATCTATCTATAGAGATATTCACGGCTCGGGTCAAGTTATGTGACCTGGGCTAGTTGATTTCAGCCCATCAGGGGCGGGGTGGATTTGGGGTTAGGTTCAGAATTGCAAGCCAAGCTTGTACAAAAATCAGCCAGGCCCTAATGCTGTAGGATGGTATTTGGATTGCCACTTAAGTACTTTGTGGGCACCACCATGATGTATATATTTTATCCATGCCATCAATTCATTTTTCCAAATCATTTTAGGGCTTTACTGAAAAAACGAGGTAGATCTAAATATCAGGTGGACCACACCACAAGAAAACAATAGCAATTGAATGTCCACCATTTAAAACCTCCTAAGGCCTACTGTAATGTTGATTTAACATCTAACCCGTTGATTAGATCATGCAGACCTGGATGAAGGGAAAAAACAAATATCAGCTTGATCCAAAACTTTTGTGGCCCAATCAGTTTTAAATGGTGGGCATTCAGTCAAGACTGTTTCCTATGATGTGATTCACTTAAAATTTGGATCTACCTAGAGGTGGGCATTGAGTCGAGTCGGATCGGATTGGGTCTAACTCGACTCAATCCAAAACTTTCAATGCCCTGACCCGAACTTGAGCCGATCCGGGACCGAGTCCTGGCCCTCTGACTCAATCTAATTCGTCGTACTGCTGGCCTGACCTCGAACTGAGTCCGACTCGATCAGGGAAACTGAGTCAGATTGGGTTGGGTACGGTTCGGATCAAATCCTCTGTTTCAATGGTAGACGTTCAACCCCCATTGCTTTTTGCAGTATGGTCCACTTAATCTTTAGATCTGTCTTATTTTTCGGCTCAAGCCTTGAGACGAGCCCACCAAATGGATGGACGGTTTTGATATAACACATACCTCATGATGGGACCCACAGAACGTGCTTACTTCAATACACCAACTGGCCTAGTGCATTGGTACACCTACCAATCTACTTCACATCCAAACATTGAGAGAGGTTACGAGTTACCCTCCAATTAAAATATTCATGATCATTTTTTGGGCCCACCGAGGTGTGGTTCACAAATCTAGACCATCCATTATGTGTGTCCCACTTTGATGAGGGGTGAAACCAAGTTTCAGATGCATCCAAATTTTAGGTGGGCCCCACCAAGTGCTTTTATATGTTTTAGGAATGGCTTCACATGATTTTAGATGGTAAGACCCACTTGAGTCCGTATACGGCTGATTTTTGGGACATCCCATAATTTAAAGGGGACCCATCAAATGCACGGTGTTGATGTTCGACATGCATCACGATGGGGCCCACACAGTTCTACCTCATTAGAAATTCCCATGAGCTCGACCACATAGAACCATTTCCCTATCTTTGTGTTAGATCTCGGTGCTCGATGCACCTTGAGCCATGAACTAAGAGGAGAGATTGGATACTCCCCCGCCACTAGCTAATGGCTGATGACCGATGCTCTGTGGACCCACCATGATGTATTTATTTCATCCATGCCGTCCATCTATTTGTCTATATCATTTTATGGTATTAAACCAAAAATGAGGTATATCCCAATCTCAAGTGGATAACATTGCAGGAAATAGTGTTGAATGAACATTGCGCAAATCGGATTGGTTTAGATTGGCCACTGATCCGAACTCGACTCGATGTACGGCCGGATCTGAGTGGGCCTACTCGATCCGACCCGAACCTGACCTTAGGCTCGGTTCAGTTCAGATCGGATCGGGTCGGATTGGGTCGGATTTTACCCAGCTCTAGATCTACCTCATTTTTTGGACTCATACCACGAAATTATCTAAAAAATGATGGACAATGTGGATGAAACACATGCATCGTGGTGGGCCATAGAGCACCAACCACTAGCCATTCCGCATCTGGTACGGGGCTGGCCCATATTGCATCCTTAGATTGGCCAATTCGCATCTGGTACGCGGCTGGCCGATATTGCATCCTTAGATTGATCTACCATTCATGTTCTCAATGCTTCCATGTAGATATAATCGTGCTTCACTAATGATTTTATCATTTGAATCTTAGATATAAATATGAGCCATAAATATTCACCTTCATACACAATCGCCCCTTCAGGGAATATTTCTTAAGATGGCATTTCTCGGATAGAATCAGGAAGATGAACGGTTTGGATCATCATTTGAGTTCCACTCGGGAAATAGGACGAGGTACTGTTACGGGGTAGGTGCACCGTACCCTGTAAAAGAAAATTACCAGACTGCCTGGAATAGGTTCCGACCCAGTCATTTTCTCTAATTAGGGGAAAAGACTTACCTTTCATAAAATCCATCCCGTGCATTAGGTGCATTACCCCTTTTCAACCATTGATCCTATAAATCAAGCAGACTCAACACTCAGAAGGGCCACGTCATAAATTTTATATAAAAGCTTCTAAATTCACGTGATATGGCTCACCTGAGTTTTGTAACGCTGTGATTTTTGGGTAAATCTTTCGTTCTGGTGAGGCATATGGACTACATGGTATTTAAAAACCATGATGGCCCTATACAAAACTAATGGTGAGCATCCATTCTAACATTTTCCCATAGTGTGACCTAGTAAATATAGGATGGCTATGGATTTTATAATTATAGGTGAAAGTGAAGCAAGATAATGATGGACGAAGTAGATTTCATCAAACCTTCACCCACGAAGCTCTGGATGTAGGGTGTACGTAGCTCGTTATTGGTGCGCAGCTCCGATCAAAACCCGAAGCTTTAGGAAATTAATTAAAATAGGTTCTAATTATAATGCAATAAAGGTGTTTCCATGAATATCCAAAGACATTATTTATTTAACCCTCTAAATATTTTTTGCATTTTTAGAGTACAAAAATATCCTTGGACTGTCCTCTCCCCGTGGGACGGTAATTTTTTTTACGGAAGTTGAAGTTGAAGGGACCTTTTGAAAATGGCGATGTAAGCGCCAATAAATTAACAATTGGGGCCACCTCTTGGCCAATCTAATATGCTCACTTTAATCGAATAGCCTTGAACATACGGTATGGTAATTTATAAAAAAAAAAAAAAAAAAAAAATAAAAATAAAAATAAAAATAAAAAATATTGAAATTGTTTATGACCCACAACTGCATTAGTGTTGTAAGTTAATTTTGAACGATTTCCTCTAGTGTGGTCCATCCATAATGAGTTTGCCTCCAAACTTGGAAAGATGCCATGAAATTAAAACTCATTTTATGTGGACGGCTTGGATCTGCTATAAGACGATTCAATGGACTCCATGTCTTTAAGTTCAATAGGAGAGTCCCTTACGCGGGAAGGTCATTTAGAATTTTTCTTTATTTTTTCATGGGAATGGACCATTTGGCCATTAGGACCATTGCCACCTCTGTGGGACCCACTCCGACAAGCATTCAACATCATTCCCTCCATTTTGATGAGCTTCTGAGTTTTTTTTTTTTTTAAGATTTTCGACCACACGCTCCGACATATAACTTATAATGAACAAAGATAGATTTAGGTTAGGATAATAAAGGCTTTCATGTTTTTTTTTTTTTTTAAAGTGGGTATCATGAATAGAGTTTGAGAAATGGTGTGGTAGCTCCTTGTGTGTGTGTGTGTGTGTGTGTGTGTGTTGTGTGTGTGTGTGTGTGTGTTTATTGATGGGTATGAATGGTTCGAGTTTGTGAAATGAATGAATTTTGAAATTGAAGAATGTTATAATGGATGAATGTGACGAATGTTTAAATTGATTAATGTTGCCCACAAAGTGGGTCCAAAGTTATTATGGATCGTCAGTCCCATGAAAATGATCATAACTCCCTAATTACATGTTCGACTTTGGTGATCTTATAATACTTGAAAGGTAATTTAATGAACCTTCAAATAGATTTGGAAACACTTCATTTGGGCATCATTTGATTGTCTAAAAGTGGGCCCAAAGTTACTATGAATTGCTGATACGTACTATGTATCGTAAGTCCAACGAAAACGGTCATAACTCCCTTGTTACATTTCCAATTTAGGTGATCTTATACTCATTGGAAAGATAATTTGATAAATTTTCAAATGAATTTGAAATCACATCATTTGAAAAACCATTTGATTTTCCAAAAGTGGGCTCAAATTTACTATGGATTACCAATACTCATTATAGATCGTAGATCCCACAAAAATGATCATAACTCCCTCGTTACATGTCCGATTTTGGTGATCTTGTACTACTTGGAAAGTTAATTTTGATGAAATTTCAAATGAATTTAGAATCACAAATTTTGGACATCACTTTATTGCCCAAAAGTGGGCCTAAAGTTACTATGGATCGACAATACTCACTGTGGATCGCATGTACTCACTATGGATCATTGGTGTTACAAAAATGGTCATAACCCCCTCGTTATATGTCCAATTTGGGTGATCTTATACTCGTTGGAAAGTTAATTTGATGATTTTTCAAATAGATTTCAAATTAACTCATTTGAAAATCATTTAATTACCTAAAAGTGTGCCCAAAGTTACTATGGATTGTCGATACTCACTATGTGTTACCCATACTCACTCTGGATCGTCGGTCCCATGAAAATGGTCATAACAACATCATTACATGTCCGATTTGGGTGTTCTTATACACTTTGGAACAATAATTTGATGATCTTTTAAATGGATTTGGAATCACCTCATTTGGATACTATTTGATTTATAAAAAGTGGGCCCAAAGTTATTATGGATCGTAGATATCCTGTAAAATTCTATACGAAACCCTAGTACATCCATGAGTTATACTGTCAGAGGACCATACAGACCTAATAAAGTGCCCTAATTATCCTAGAATTGATGAATTTAGGAAAATTGAGACTAAATACCCATTTTCACTAATTGCTAGAGTTGTACACTCACTCAATTCGAAACTGAGTTCGCATAGGCTCAAACTGGTCTGAGATGCTAACTGAATCGAGCTGAGCTGAGTTCAAGCTAGGGTCAGCTACTGGCCAAGCTGAGTCGAGCTGTGCCAAGCTCGACTCGTGTACAATTTAACTAATTGTGGATAGGTAGTGCCTTGAACCTAGTTAACACTAGCACTAATTGTCAAGCACGAGAAATCTCGCGGCTTAACTTACTTTAGAAATGACCTCATTAACTAAATTATCTCTAGACCACTCGTTCGTGATCCGCTAGACTTAAAACTATAGAAAAGTGTCCCTCTTGTCGGGCATGATGTCCATTGCAGATGTTGAGCCAAAACCGCGTTGAGGATCGTTCAACTTGAGCTCACAAGCCGAGTGTGTGGAAGGTGTGAATGCCTTAGGAGACAAATTGAACTTAAGTTAAATGTTTACCCTCCACTTTTTGTCGAAGTTATGTCTTTTCCACCATTGGAATGCGATCAAACTTAAGACATTAACTGAAGTTGATTTCTTTCACATACGTGTATAGTCGCAATCCCGATCGACAATTGATGGCCGTAAAATATAATTAGGACCATACTCGTTAATCGATGCATATAAATGTCGAAGTGATCATATTCATTCATGGATCTCCACTGTGGTCACCTATCTCATGGTATAGATTGACCCATACACCTCTAAGTGGACCCTAATAATGAGAAATAACCTCACATAGGGTTAATATACTTCCCACATGGCCTTTGGGGCCATATGCACCACATCTGGTGCTATAAGGGTCCCCTTAGGGCATCCCTAATTTGAGAAAGTAAAGAAGAGAGAGAGAGAGAGAGAGAGAGAGAGAGAGAGTGTGTGTGTGTGTGTGTGTGTGAGAGAGAGAGAGAGAGAGAGAGAGAGAGAGAGAGAGAGATTGAGGTTTGAGAGGATTTGTGCACCCTATTGCCTTTCTTCCTTTTTATCACAACCCTAGCCGCTCCCGAATCCTTCATCGGATCCCTTTCGTTGATGATCGGAGGTAAGGATTGAGGCATGCTTCCCAATCCAAGTCTTCTTATGATTAATTGCATAAATCTTACAATATCTTATGTGTTGTTTAAGTTTCGGTGATTTTTACTAAAACCTTAACCCTAAAAATGCTCTAAGTTGGGAGAGACCCTCCTAAGGTATAGACTATTCCTTCCAGGTTTTCTTTTATCAACCCTTGAGGATCTTAGTTAATGAATCCATATTGTGGATAGGTTTTAGTACGCTATTATTGCTAGATTTAATTTATTAATGCGAACCTTTTTATTGCTTGCTTATGATTGTTAGCATGTTTGATGAAATGCCTGAATGAATGAAATTCCTGATTTTAGGGTTTGTGCACAACATTGATAAGTTGCTTAGTGATTATCTAGCTTACTTTATTTTATAAGTAGAACTATTACTGATGTGAGGTCAACTTGCAAAATGTCTACGTTAGGGGGTGCCCCACATTGGGTCAGCCACTCCAGGCTTGTTCGATCGATCGAGGCTGAACACAAATGACCAATAATAGCTGGACTACACGGGATGCTTTGCACACAATACCGGTTATGCCGTGATTCTCTCATGCCAATCAGATCGGTCTAATGTATGGCTGATCATTGTTTATTTATAATATTGAATAACACTAGATTGAATCTAGAATACCATCATTCTCTTTGAATGAGTCTACTCACAACCTTTAACATGCTACGATCTTAATAAGACTCCTGAACCGAACATGGTGGTATGGGACATCGTCTTCGATCTTTCAGCCTATGTTGGGGTGACGAGCGTCCCCTTAGTGGCCGCTGAGCAATGATGTGGCAACACGCCTACCACGTGTATTAGAATAGGGGAACCCTAAAATAGATTAAGGGACATGGGCTGAGCAATGATAGTGGCAACACGCCTACCACGTGTATTAGAATAGGATAATGAACCCTAAAATAGATTAAGGGACATGGGTAAGGAGCTACAACAGCCGCTACAAGCCTTATGATCCAGTTAAGGCCCATGATATAATGGTGCTACCCTAGTTTCCCCAATATGTTATTTAAATATGACTTAATAACTGTAACACCCCAAACATTTCAATACTAGAGTATTGAAAGTTCTCGAGTGTTACCATAAAATTTAACGTAATATGTACATGTGTACGATATTAATCTAAGTATCCTAACCTTACACTTATTCTCTAACACGAATCTGACCGTTGAGAAGGATCTTCATCCATATACCAATCCAGGAACATCACATCGTTAGAAAAACCTACTTTGAATATCTCAATTTCATTAATAGATAGATCTAACCGACAATCTTAAATTTAGAACGTGGAATCATGAGATCCACTGTTCATCTAGCCCACGACACCTATTGGCCAATTCTCCACGTGATCATGCAATTCGACTATCTGATTTCATAGACAACATTCAAAGTACAGCCTAGACTAGGATGGAAGCCTTCATACCCGTCGATGGTCAGATTCGAATGCAATCGGGCCATTGGATCGACATAATTGAATACCAAGGCCTAAAAGTATGGCCCAAAACCCATAATCTACATATTCATCACTTAATCAGTACTAATGGATCATTTAACTATTGAGATTATTGTTGATGTCTACGAAAGCAAGTCCCTAGGACCCATCGGATGAAATTGGGTTAACCTCAAAAGAAATCTAACTGTTAATGAGTTAGGAAATGCGATTTCACATGACGAAATAAGTTGTCGGGCCCACCTGAATTTTAAATCAGCCCCATTCTTGGGCTCGTGACCTTATGTAGGCCAATGAGTTGGATGGACGGAGTGGATGTTATATTACATTACAATGGGTCCCACGTTTAGACTGTGCGTGTGCACAAGGAGCGCACACCCGCACCACACCAGAACCCGGAGTCCAGTCAAAGTGGGTTTGACTTGCAATACCCGAAGAAGTAGAAATCCTTCTTCCTTTCGCCGAAACAGACGGACGGACGACGTCCATTTGGGACGTATCTTGGGCCACCACGATCATCCCTTAGGATGATCAAAACCGTCCATCATGTGCGGACCCCACCTCCGAACAAAACCCAACCAAAACCTCGTCCGGAGAAGATCGGGTGCATCCCCACCACCCCGACGAACGGAGCTTCACACCAAAGGCCGCGAGAATGAAGAACTCCTGATCGTTGCACACCACTGATCAGGGCCCATCCGGACCGTCCAAAGAATAGGAGTAGGAGTTTCGACCCTTCCCAAGAAGTTCGAAAGAAAAAGAAAGAATTAGAGGCTGCGGCACTCCCTGTTTTTCTCACGCAGAGACGGACGTCTTACGCTGGCTGGAAGGGAATCACCCACGGAAGTCTCCTTCTGAGATTTCGACCGAAACCATTCGTCAGATCTAGTCTGTTAATCCTCCAGAAATAATGATTTCGACCCTCCTAGAGATTTCGGAAAGATTGGAATAGGAATAGGGCTCTGTGTTGACAGAGGTTTCGGATCATCCAAATATTCACGCAAACCACGGAGAATCTTTCGCATCACGATCTTGCAAAAACCGGCGAACTCAGCATACGAAGCATCCATCTTATAGGACTCACGAAACTCCTGGGTCCCATCCAAAACCGACCTAATCTCGACAAAAAAAGAAAGAGAAGGGAAGAAGCATGATTTGAGACGATCTTTCGCACCCCAACCTGCGCAATTGCACCTGTTCGCGCACAGTGTAACTCGACGCTTCACACCTACGTAAAAAAAAGATCTGGAGACGTTAAAAATATATAAAATCCTCCTTTGCCATTGCTGGAGGAGAGAACGTCAACAAGAAACAGAGAGAGAGAGAGAGAGAGAGAGAGAGAGAGAGAGAGAGAGAGAGAGTGCTGACGACTTGCGGCCATACCGAGTTACAGACTTGGTCCATCAGAGAGGGAGCTCGAGTGTTAAACCAAGTTAACTCGGTTGATATTGGACGACTTGAGGTCCTGATCGGTCCAGAACCTGGGCCGTTGGATTGAAATTCAGGAACTAAACAAGGTAAGTTTTTAATTCAAATAATGTTCAATCAAAGTCCTATTAACTTGATTGTAGTTAAGTTTAGACCTAACCCTAAATCTACAACTATAGTTTTGATCATAACCATACAATTTATATAATAGGACAATCTAACTATAAGAGTTGCATTAATTGTGCTAGAATTTGGGCACGACAACGCAAATCTGGCAACGTTAAAGTGTGATTGAATTCTAAGGTGAGGGTTTTTATCCTTTAAGCTTACTTGATTTAGAGATGATATTATCTCGACATTTACATATTTCATGACACGGTGAACTTCCTTGTATTTGTTTAATTTATCAACACCAACTATATATCGTTGGGGAATAGTGGTTGAAGTGTGATGTTACTCGTTCATGGCCTTTTAGAATTTATGTGAAGGTTTTTTCCTTTAAGTTGACATTAATTTAAGTTGATGTGAATTACCTTGCCTTTTACATGCTCTCGTGATTTCCTTCCTGCAATTATTTAATTTATCATCAATAAACATCTATCCTTTTGGAAATTATGATATAATGTTAATTACAAGTGATCTTTATGAATTTATGTGGAGCGATAGATGCGGGCCTTGCCCTTGCGTTTATCAATTTGTTAAGTTAGCCCTTGCTACTCTTTTCTTTATTGAGTTGGCCATTGTCACTCTCCTTGTTATTGAGTTGGCATTATCACTCTTCTATTTGTTAAGTTAGCCATTGTTACTCTCCTTTTATTGAGTTGACCATTGTCACTCTCCTCTAGGGCTGAAAGTCGGGCGAGTTGGGTTGGGTCGGGTTGACGCTCAACCCTAACCCAACCCAACCCAACCTCGGGTTGGGAATTCTCAACCCAAGCCTAACCCAAGCGGGCTCGGTCGGGTTGATTGGGTTGGTCGGGGCATACGTGCTAATATTTTCATTATTATATTAGTTTAGTATATTTCAATATAGGACATATTTTTTATATCTATGTTTTAATAATTATATATGTGATTATTCGTCATAAAGAACTTCATTTTTTCTTTTTAAAAACAAGCTAAAATACAGGACAACTACTCCTTTAAAAGTCATGTAGCATAGCACGCAATCTATTTGGGAGAGAGAAATCCGGCATATCTTGTTAACTTGAGTCCTTAGAAATGACGTGGACAAATGAGACCCGACATCACTAGTGTGCCTTCGACACAAACGATCCACACTCAATTATAATTTGTAAGTAACTTATATATATTGATCGGGTTCGAGTGGGTCGGGCAACCCGAGACCTCAACCTGAGCCCAACCCAAGTTTTATCGGGTTGGTGTTTGTATAGCCCAAGCTTGAGATCGGACCCGATATATCCTGCCCGAGCCCAACCCAATGTTGGGTCGCTCACGGGTCAGTCGGGTTGAACCCACCCAACTTTCAACCCTACTCTCCTCTTTGTAAGTTATCTATTGCTACTCTCTTCCTTACTTTCTAACCTTGTGTTATACCTTTGAAGCTTGGGCATGTGTCTTGATATTCTAGAACCCCCATGATTCGGCTTTGTTCTCTATAAGTGCAAGTGATGTGTTAAGAGGCATCACAACTAGTGATTCAAATATTTTATCATGGATGTAGTGCGCTCTGAGTAAAGACCTACTTGGTCGACACGTAATTCCATAGGTTTTTGGGTAGTAGTGGATAAATTGATGTAAGTAATTCACAATGCGTGTTACATCACTTCCGGGATTGAATATTACAAATAGTCACTCCATGAAAAAATCACGTCACATAATTCATCCGACTCATATATTATACCACCTCGAGGTATTCACGTAAATCCACGGTAGCGTTAGCCATGCCGGCGAATATTCGTAGTTATGGGATGCTGGTCGAGTTGGGTTTTCTATAAATTATATTCCACATTGTGATTATCACTAGGTATGATGAGCCGCACACACTTTGCTAGGCATGCATCTCATGTAGGTTGTTTACACATACTGATACTCCTTGTAATAGTGGAATACGAGACGTATCAAAACCTTTACATTACTTTATGAATCTCTTGAATTATTGTTAATCTTAAAGGATAACTATCACTATGAGTAGGGCTTTGACCCTCTCCAATCGTACAGATGATAAAGGGGACGTACAGATTGAAGATGTAGAGGACCATCTCCCTATGGAAGATTATATTGAATGAATAAGAAGATAGTTTTATGATTTAGTTTTATATTTCTGCTGCGAACTTGATAATGTAATAAGCTCTCATTAAGAGGGTATTTGATTATTTACTGAATTCTCTTATTCTAATGAAATAATCAATACAGTTGATTTAATTCTCGTGAATGTATCTGGATGTAATCTAAATAAAATAAAATAAAAAAAGGTGCGAATTTTAAAGCATCCAATTTATACATCATTAACACCCGGTTTTCTCGGACACTAGTATAAACTATGGCCGTGAAAATTCGGGATGTTACAATAACTACCTGGCTAATCATGTATATCAATCGCACTTGTTGGTAATATTGGTGATGAGTCACATTACACTAGGATAAGTATTTTGCGAAAGGTGTTAGAGTCGCGTTATGCAATGCCTCAGATTTTTGCCAACTGGGAATTGGACGTCCTTGGGTACTACCTTTGATTTTTCAATTTGAGTGCATGTCCATACATGCATTCATGTGTTTGGGACCAAAAGGAGTGATGTGAGGTCCAACAAAATTGTCCAAAAGAGTGAAAGTTTAAAATTTTCAAAACATAGGACAACCTCGACAGTGCCACAAAAAAAAAAAAAAAAGAGTTTCCGAATAGTCTCTGGCGTTGCCACCGCCAAAATTGGACAACATGCGGTGGTGCCACCACCACGCCCCTTGTTCATCACTGTAGTAATGTTCAGCAACTGACAGTTTCAGTGTGCTGAATTCAAAAATTCATATATTTTGTTGTACAACTCTGATTAAGGTGATTCAAAAGCCAGATTGAATCTTGATGACTCTAGTTTCATATAAAAATAAATAAATAATGAAAAAAATATTCAAAGGATGTTAATTTTAAGACGTTTTGGAAATTGTACCAAAAATCTTAGTTTCAAGCAGTAGGTACGCCCAGAATTTTTAGAATTTTTATAGAACTTGAAATGTAATAAAATTTAGTGGGGATAAATCAGAGTTGATGATAAACTACTATAAAAATTTTTTAAATAATTTAGTTATTAAAAATACCAAAAACATTACACTAAATAGACCTATTAAAACTAAGAAATTTCTGCAATTACACATTGTCGATGGGCCATGCAGACGTTTTTCATCTTAAAGTTTCTATACTTGGTGTCTTCTTAAAAATTTCTTCTAATCATATTAGGAATCATCATATATGATGAAATTAAAATTTTCTATTTTAGTATATTTTACTAATTCATGTAGTTTCAAGTATAGTTGAATTATGGTTATTGATTACGGTGATTAGAGTTGAATCATCATTTCTGCTAATTGCAAATAGGTCGCGCTATGAAATTAGATAATCCAAAATCTAATCATCATGCACAAGAAATCTCACTACCAATTTATTCCAGAAAGGCCCGGATTATTCAAACAAGCTCTACACCGCTCGCTAGTGGGCCACTGTTGAGGGTAAAATATTGCATATTGGACCCCATTTATTACTTGGTTTTGTGCACATGATAATGCTTAATGTTCTATTCTAATCATGTTTGTGTTGTAGGGTGAATGTAAAAGCTTGGATTGAAAAGGATACTAAAAGCATGGATTTAATGCTCGAGAATTGCCGAAGCCAGCAGACAGATCAACCATCAATTTTGGGACCACCTGATCTCTGGATATGCCTCAATTTTGAACTCAACCACTTAAATTAGAGGGGAAAGTGGATGGACGGAATAGATTTCTCAAAACATCAAGGTGGGACCCACTTTACATGGTTGGTGTACACAGCAGTTGTGCACCCACTATGTACCGTGACAGCAAGAACGGTCAAACTGTCTTTAACCGCGTAATACTGCTAGAATTCAAATTCCGTCTGTGAAAACGCAAACAGGGACTCGCCGCACAATCTTTATGGGCCATCATCTTGATCCACCAGCTCGATCCACACCGTCCATTCAAACCGGACAAGGGGCCCGACTAAGATATGGGTGATCTTGGTCTGGGACATGCCAAATAGAGGCCGTCAATTCGTTAAACGGCGGAATCTTCGCCATAAGATCAATCAAGTGGGTCACATCAACGGTAATCCAAAACCATCCATCTCCGACCAGTTTTTCGAGGTGAATCCAATGGATGGAGTGGATTTCCTAGCCAGCACTGATCATGGGCCCCACTAGGTTCATCGCGATCGGCAGTGCGTAAAGACTGTGCACGTCCGAGCAATCCGGACGCGTGAACGGTGGACCAAGAATCTGATCCAAACCATTCATTCGCCAGGGAAGGGGATTTTGACCCTTCTCACTTAGTCAGATTGGTTGATCTACACAGATAATCACCCTAAAAATAGAGTAACTGCAGGATGCTTTCCGCAGTTTCACAATGCAAGAACAGACTTGTGTAAGAAAATTTCCAGAATTCTCCTCTGCGTAAACAGGGTCAGTGACCAACTTAGCTACCTTCCCATCCACTATAAAGCTCTCACCAACACCTGAGAGAGGGGGAACGTGAGCAAAGAGGAGAGAGAGAGAGAGAGAGAGAGAGAGCGGATCAGCCGGCTCCATCATCTAGAGTTTTTTTTCTTCTTCCTTTTTTTTTAAACTGTTTTGATTATGTTTTTAAGAGATTTTAGTTTAATCATGTTTAAGATTGGCTAAACCTCTTAGCTAAGGCTAAAAGGTGAAGCTTGTAGCATGATGGGTTGTTTTCTATTACTTTGATTCATGTTGTTGAACACTCTTTGATTTTAGTTTGATTATAAGAAATACTTTCAGTTTTAATGATTTGTTGTAACTTAAATTACAATGGATCTGCGATACCTTTGAGTATGTTCTTTTTATTGAGATTGTGAATTTAGAAAATCCTATTGTTCACCATCGTCCCCTGGGCATGGTTGGATGATGGAATCTTCCCTAACTCTCACAATTCTCTCAGACTGGTTATGGATCAGTAAATTCTGTTGTTTGCTCTGTCTCATAGGCATGGTTTTGTGATGAAATCACTTCTAGTTCTCATACCCTTCATCCATTGAGAAATAGATCAAAGAAAGTTCATATTTGATCTTGAATGAGATATATTTTCCAATTGGATGAAGATAGGACACTGATTCCAGTTGTGTTCGTGAATCAAGCATATACATCCCTGATATCTACAAGTGGATCCTTGAAAACCCTAGTTTCCCACTTTTGAATTTCGCAAAGTTTTTCATTAAGTTTTTCACAATTATTCTCTCACTTATTCCATATTTAGGTTTTCGTCTTCATCTAGTTCTAGTTCTAGTTGCTTTTAGAAAACACACGAGATTAGTCCTTGTGGATTCGACCTCGGTCTAACCGAGAATTTTTACTACATCGCAGCCCTACACTTGGGGTTGTGAACAAGTTTTTGACGTCGTTGTCGAGGATTAATGGTTGCATTTTTCTGAGATTAGCTAGTTTTGGGATTAGTTTAAGATTAGGTTTTTTATTTTCTAATTTTATGATTAGGTTTTTCTGTTTGGTTTTAGAAACTAACCTAACTTTCTTGTTTTGTAGGATTCTGCTATGGACTTTCTAAATTGGTAATCTCTTTCTAATTTTTATATTTTCTGTTAGGGTTTGTTTTCTATTTTGAGAAACTTTCTAATTCTAGATTTAGAAACTTGTTATTTTCTATTTTTAGAAACTAGCTAACTAATTTTGTTTTATTTTGCAGGATTTTAATTAGGAACTTCTAATTGGGTAACTTCTTTCTAATTCCCCTTCTCTTTCTATTTTTAGATTTCTATTTCCTTTCTCTCTTTTTAGGTTTAGGTTAGAATTTGAATTTGAGGGCTGAGAGTTTTCATGCCCAAGTGGGTCCGTGACAACACCCGACGTCTTTTGACTGAAGGAGGATTGGTTGAGGGGTTATCTATCCATTGCAGGATTAAATACCACTCGAGATCCTCAGAGTTAATTGAAGTGATGGCTGCAAATCAACCGGTAAATCAACAACTTCAACCTAGGGCTGAGGAAGTCCATGACGAGAATGAGGTGCATCAAGCACCCCCGCCTCGTACTTTGTGAGTTATTTACCACCGACGAGGGTGAGCACGCCCTCATGCATGGTTTTTTCAAAAAAATACGGGACATGGATATCAAGCCAGAGGTAATCCAACTCCTTCCAAAATTTCATGGGCTTGAATCTAAAAATTCATATCTACACCTAAAAGAGTTGGATGAGATTATAGACACTCTATACTTTCCAAATGTGTCCGATGACACGGTCAGGCTGAAACTCTTTCATTTTTCTTTGAAAGAGAAAGCTAAGACGTGGTTGCATTCATTACGTCCTTGATCTATTGGTAAATGGAATGACACGACAAGGGAGTTCATAAAGAAAATTTTCTCATACCATAAGACGAACACCCTTAGAAAGTTGATCAAGAACTTCGCCCAAAAGGAAGATGAAACATTTTTCTAATGTTGGGATTAGTTTAAGGATCTTGTCAGTTCATGCCCACAACATGGTTTTAAAACGTTCACAAACTTTTTCTATGATGGACTGACATCTCCCATGTGTCAGTTAGTCGAGACAATGTATAATGGGAAATTTATGAATAAAAGTGTCGATGATGTGTGGGACTACTATGATAAGCTTGTTGAAAACACACAATCATGGGATATCTCCTCAAAATCAAACGCCATGTCTCGGCCAACTCAATCCAAAGAGATGGGTAGAATGTATCTCCTGAAAGAGGACGATAATATCAATGTTAAAGTGGCTAATCTCACCAAAAAACTTGAGGCCATGGAATTAAAGAAGGATAAGGTTAAGGAAACTGTTTGCCGTATTTATGCTTGCAACATTCACACAACCGAAAATTGTCCAACAATACATGCCTTTCAAGAGGTGCCGAATGATCAATCCAATGTTGTGAATAATTATCAAAGCCTTTCAATGGACCTACCTCCAATACATACAATCCTAGTTGGAGAAATTATTCAAACTTTAGTTGGAGGAATGAACAAACTGGTAAACCTCAAGGTTTCTTCAACCAAATTCTAAATCAAGAGAAACCTCAAGAGGATCCGGTTCTAAAACATCTTCAAAAGTAAGAGCTTTTCAATCAGGGGATGCTACAAGCCTTTTAAGATCTTACAAAAGCTATACAAGGGCTTGACATAAGGAATACGAGTGGGAATAAGGGGAGTCTTCCAGCTCAACCTCTTCCCAATCCAAAACCACAATATGAAGTTAGCGACCTGAGCTCTTCAAACCAAATGGAACAAGCTAAATCTATCACCACTCTTAGGAGTGGGAAGACCATTAACAAAACCATTCCGGTTATGGCTGAAAAGCCTACGGACCCGGAAGAGGATAACGATGATAGACCTAGCACTGCTCCATAATAATTAAAACCAGAACTTCAAGGCAAGCCGGTTGCCCCATTCCCTAAATGGTTAGTTGCACCAAAACCTCTCTCTAACTCTTAGGACATTCTAAATGTGTTGAAACAAGTGAAGGTCAATATTCTTCTACTGGATGCAGTTAAACAAATACCTTCATATGCCAAATTTTTGAAAGACTTATGTATGACCAAAAGACAATAAAATATTTTTAAAAAAAATCTTCTTAACTAAAAAAGTTAGTGTCATCCTAAAGCAAGATGTGTCACAGAAATTCAAAGATCCCGATAGCCTAACCATACCTTATGTAATTAGGAACTACTGAATTCAGCACGCACTTCTTAACTTAGGAGCAAGCGTAAATCTGATTCCCTACTCCGTCTACAAACAGTTAAGTTTGAATGAATTAAAACTCACCTTAACCACATTACAACTTGCTAATCGCTTAGTTCGTGTACCGAGAGGGATAATTGAGGATGTGTTGGTCCAGGTTGATAGATTCTACTACCCGGTAGATTTTATTGTTCTGGATACAGAACCCATCAGTAACATGAGCACTCAAATTCTCGTCATTCTTGGTCGCCCATTCCTTAACACTTCAAACACAATCATTAATTACAGGAATGGAGTCATGAGTATGTCTTTCAGGAATATGACATTGGAGTTGAATATTTTTTTCAACATAAGCAAACGGTTAGAGGATGATGATGATTTCCACAATATTAACATGATTGACTCTTTCGTGGAAGATAGAACACTTTTGACCTATTCCTCTGACCCTCTAAAGACATGCTTGGCCCACTCCCATGATTTAGATGATGATATAATTAGGGAGATAGGTGTCATGCTTGATACCAAGCCGGTATTTGAAGTTAACCAGTGGAGGCCACAATTTGAAGAATTGCCCCAAACCGAAGTAGTGCCTCTACCGTTTAGCCTCAAGGCGCCGAAGCTTAACCTAAAACCATTGCCCTCATATTTGAAATATATCTATTTAGGTCAAGATGAGACATACCCAATGGTGATTTCATCCCACCTTGAGCAAGAACAAGAGAGTATGCTCATATCTACTCTCATTGAGCAAAAAGGAGCCCTTGGATGGGCGATTGCGGACCTCAAGGGAATTGACCCTTCGGTTTGTACTCACTGCATTTATTTTGAGGATAATACAAAGACCTCTCGACAACCACAACGTAGACTAAATCTAAACATGAAGGAACTGGTTAAGGCCGAGGTTCTTAAGTTGTTGGATGTGGGTATCATATACCCTATATCCGATAGCCAATGGGTAAGTCCAACTCAAGTAGTTCCTAAGAAGTCCGAAATCACCATCGTAGCCAATGCCAACAATGAACTCGTGCCAACTAGAGTTACTACTGGTTGGAGAATGTGCATTGACTACAGGAAGTTAAATACCGTCATGAGAAAGGACCACTTCTTTTTACCTTTCATTGATCAAATCTTGGAAAGGCTAGCTGGTCACTCATACTATTATTTCCTTGACGGGTATTTGAGCTACAACTAGATAGAGATAGCTCCTGAAGATCAAGAAAAGATCACATTCACATGTCCTTTGGGCACCTTCGCTTACATTCAGACTATGTAATGCCCCCGCCACTTTTCAGCGATCCATGATGAGTATTTTTTTCTAACATGGTGTGGCAATATCTAGAGGTCTTCATAGACGACTTCTTTGTAGTTGATCTATCTTTCAGCGATTACTTAGAGAATCTTAAATGTGTGCTAAAAAGATGTGAAGAAAAGAATTTGGTACTCAATTGGGAGAAGTGTCATTTCATGGTTCGTACGGAAATTGTCCTTGGACATCTCATCTCGTCTAAGGGAATTGAGGTATATAAGGCTAAAATTAATCTTATCTCTAACCTACCTCCACCCAAGAACATACGAGACGTGCCATCCTTCTTAGGACACGCTGGCTTTTATAGGAGAATCATAAAGGATTTTAGTCATCTCTCTCGTCCTTTATGTAATCTACTTCAAAAAGATACACCATACGAGTGGACTGAGCAATGTCAAGAAGCTTTCACTAAGCTTAAGGGCATGTTAACCACTGCACCTATTATGCAGCCACCTAATTGGATCCTTCCTTTTGAATATTTGTGCGACGCGTCTGACTATGCTCTTGGGGCAGTTTTAGGCCAAAGAAAAGAAAAGAAGCCCTACGTTATCCATTACACAAGTAGAACTCTAAATCCTGCCCAAGTGAATTACTCGACTACGAAAAAGGAACTTAGCCGTAGTGTTCGCTTTGGACAAATTTAGGTCCTACTTGATCGGATCCAAGATTGTCATTTACACAAATCATACAGCACTTGAGTATCTTCTTTCTAAGAATGATGCTAAGCCCTACCTGATTAGATGGATCCTCCTGCTCCAAGAATCTGATTTGAAAATAAAAGATAAAAGGGAGTAGAGAATGTAGTAGCTGACCATCTTTCCTGCCTTGATCTTCCTAATTCCCCTAAGACGACACATATCAATGACATGTTCCCTGATGTACAACTGCTCAAAGTCTCCCATTCGCCTTGGTTTGCTGATATTGCTAATTATCTTGCCACAGGTTTCACACCGACACATTGGACTGCGCAAGATAAGAAGAAAATTTTCACCGAGGTGCGCAAATTCTTCTAGGATGATCCGAATTTGTTTAAATATTACCCAGACCAAATCTTAAGGAGATGTGTACCAGACAATGAACATCAAAGTGTCATCTCCTTCTGTCACTCTCAGGCATGTGGTGGTCACTTTTCTGCTAAAAAGACCACGTCCAAGATTCTGTAGTGTGCCTTTTACTGGCCCATTGTGTTCAGGGATACTCATGAGTTTTGTAAAGCTTGTGAGCATTGTCAAAAATTGGGAGTATTGTCCCATCAAAATATGATGCCCTTGAACCTCATTCTTATCATAGAAGCATTTGATTGTTGGGGCATCGATTTCATGGGACCATTCCCCCAATCCTTTGAAAATCTATATATTTTGCTTGTCGTAGACTATGTCACTAAATGGGTCGAAGCAATTCCGTGTTAGAACAATGACCATCAAACGGTCATTAAATTCTTAAAAGAAAACATCCTTTCCTGATTCGGAACGCCTTAAGTCATCAATAGTGACAAGGGCTCACACTTTTGTAATAGGCTATTTGCGAATTTAATGAAGAAATACGGCATCTCCCATAAAGTGAGCACTCCATACCACCCACATGTGGGCAACCTGAGATTTCTAATTAGGAAATTAAACACATCTTGGAAAAGACGGTTAACCCTGACTGTAAGGATTGGTCAATCCGATTGACCGATGCTTTATGGGCTTACCGTACCACATTTAAAACCCCTATTGGAACGTCTCCCTTTAAACTTGTCTATGGAAAAGCTTACCACTTGCCTGTGGAGTTGGAGCATAAAGCCTACTGGGCATCAAAAATCTGAATTTCAATATGGACAACGTTGGCTCGCTACACAAACTTCAGTTGAATGAACTCGAAGAAATTCGGAACGATGTGTATGAGAACTCGAGAATTTACAAAGATAGGATGAAGGCGTTTCATGACCAACACATTCTTCGAAAATCATTCACACAAGGTCAGAAGGTCCTCTTATATAATTCTCTATTACATCTCTTTCCGGGTAAGCTCTAATATCGCTGGACCGGCCCTTTCACTATTACCAATGTTTATCCTCATGGGGCTGTCGAGATTCGAAATCCACCCAATGGCAATGAATTCAAAGTGAATGGAAATCGATTAAAGCCATTTGTTGAGCAATTTGATTCAAAGGACATGTCCATACCTCTGAATGATCTTATTTATCAGAATTAATCTCCTAGTCTGACGGAGGTGTAGTTAGGTTTATTACTTTCATGATTATGTTTAGGATAGTCAACTTTATGCTTCTTAGGATAGTTTGCTTCCGTCGTTTAGGATAGTTTGTTTTTTGTTAATAAACTCTTGTGCTAACCCACCTTCATGCTAAGATCCTTTGAAAAATGCTGTAAACTCTCTTCATCAAGTACTATCTCTCCATCACTCTTCTTTCAATTACGTTGTCTCTTTTACAAATCTTGTGTATTTCTTTTACATTGAGGACAATGTAGATTTTAGGTTGGGGATGGGAGATTAGGTTACCTAATCAGTGTGTTCTCAATTTTGAACAAAATTTGAATGTTCATCTATTTGGAAAGCGATAAGTTGTATATTTAAGACTGTTTTAAGTATGACAATAAGATAGAAATCGAGTTTTGAATTGTTGGAGTTGGAGAAACTAAGTAATCTATCACTTATGGTTCTTACATTCCCTTGGTTAAGAGGATGTGCGAATATTATTTTATTCAAATGTTCTCTGTGGATAGTATTAGATTTTCTAATTATTAGTATGGTGATCATTGAAAGATATTGACAACCGAGTTTGGAGAATTTTATCCACCTTAAAAGAAAAAAAAGAATCGGTTAAAAAACAGGAGATCGATAAAAAGGTCATAAATAATGAAGAATGACAACATCTTTAAAGAGAATGAAAAATGTCTTTGAAAAGAATGTAATGTCTTAAAAAAATAATAAAATAATAATTATTATTATTATATAAAGAGGATGAAAAGAATGAATGAATACAAATGACTGTCGATATAAAATCAAAAACTGGAAAAAGAAGGAAAATGGGATAAGTTCGAATCAATACTTGGGTTTTCAACCAATCTTGAAGTGATGAGCATGGCTAACATTATGAATAGATAGTATATTCACTGAGACATTGAAAAACTTGATATGCGAACAATGCTCTGACCTAATGGATGGAGGATTTATTTGATCGGTTGCCTATATGGTTCGCTCTAAGTTTTACTTTCTCATCTTGATTCTACTCATGCATACTTAATACACACAAGATTATTTTCTGAACAAGGTTGAATATTGCGCATTAAGTTCATTTTTCACATACTTTGCTCGAGACTAGCAAAATGTTGGTTGGGGATTGTGTTGAGGGTCAAATATTGCATATTGGACCCCATTTATTACTTGGTTTTGTGCACATGATAATGATTAATGTTCTATTATAATCATGTTTGTGTTGCAGGGTGAATTCAAGAGCTTGGATTAAAAAGGATACTAAAAGCATAGATTTAATGCTCAAAAATCGCCAAAGCCAACAGACAGATCAACCATCAATTTTGGGACCACCTGATCTCTGGATATGCCTCAATTTTGGACTTAACCACTTAAATTAGAGGGGAAAGTGGATGGACGAAATAGATTTCTCAAAACATCAAGGTGGGACCCACTTTACATGGTTGGTGTACACAGCAGCTATGCACCCGCTATGTATCATGACAGCAAGAACAGTCAAATCGTCTTTGACCGCGCAATCCTGCTCAAATTCAAATTCCGTCTTCATAAACGCTAACAGGGATTCGCCACACGATCTTTGTGGGCCACCATCTTGATCCAAAAGCTCGATCCACACCGTCCATTCGAACCGAACGAGGGGCCCGATCAAAATCTAGGTGATCTTGGTCTTGGACACGCCAGACAGAGGCCGTCAATTCGCTGAACGTCAGAATCTTCGCCATAAGATCAATCAGGTGGAACGCATCAACGGAAATCCAAAACCATCCATCTCCGACCGATTTTTCCAGGTGAATCTAATGGACGGAGTGGATTTCCTCACTAGCACTGATCATGGGCCCCACTGGGTTCGTCGCAATCGACAGTGCGTAAAGACTACGCACGTCCGAGCAATCCGGACGCTTCGGTGATTTGGACGCACGAACGGTGGACCAAGAATCTGATCCAAACCATCCATTCGCCAGGGAAGGGGATTTCGACCCTTCCCACGCAGTCAGATTGGCTGATCTACACGGACAGTCACCCTAAAAACAGAGTAACCACAAGATGTTTTCCACGATTTCACAACGCAAGAATAGACTTGCGTAAGAAAATTTCCAGAATTCTCCTCTGCGTAAACAGGGTCGGTGACCGACCTAGCTACCTTCCCATCCACTATAAAAGGCTCTCACCAGCACCTGAGAGAGGGGAAACGTGAGCAAAGAGGGGGGGAGGGGGAGAGAGAGAGAGAGAGAGAGAGAGAGAGAGGATCGGCCGGCTCCATCATCTAGAGTTTTTTTTCTTATTCATTTTTTTTATAAACTGTTTTGATTATGTTTTTAAGGGATTTTAGTTTAATCATGTTTATGATTGGCTAAACCTCTTAGCTAGGGCTAAGAGGTGAAGCTTGTAACATGATGGGTTGTTTTCTATTGCTTTGATTCATGTTGTCGAACTCTCTTTGATTTTAGTTTGATTATAAGAAATACTTTCAGTTTTTAATGATTTGTTGTGACTTAAATTACAATGGATCTACAATAGCTTTGAGTATGTTCTTTTTATTGAGATTGTGAATTTAGGAAATCATGTTGTTCACCATCGTCCCCTATGCATGGTTGGATGATGGAATCTTCCCTAACTCTCACAATTCTCTCAGACTGGTTGTGGATTGGTAAATTCTGTTATTTGCTTTGTCTCATGGGCATGGTTTTGTGATGAAATCACTTCTAGTTCTCATACCCTTCATCCATTGAGAACTAGATCAAAGAAAGTTCAGATTTGATCTTTAGTGAGATATTTTCCAATTGGATGAAGATGGGACTCTGATTCCAGTTGTATTCGTGAATCAAGCATATACATCCCTGATCTCTACAAGTGGATCCTTGGAAACCCTAATTTCCCACTTTTGAATTTCGCAAAGTTTTTCATTAAGTTTTTCACAATTATTCTTTCACTTATTCCAGATTTAGGTTTTCATCTTCCTCTGGTTCTAGTTCTAGTTGCTTTCAGAAAACATATGAGATTAGTCCTTGTGGATTTGACCTCGATCTCACTGAGAATTATTACTACATCGCAGTCCTACACTTGAGGTTGTGAACAGCCACTAAACCCAAGATTATGGAAAGGCATTCGTCTTAGTAGGCTTGACGTTCATCGCGTGACATCGAGCCAAGATCATGCCTCGAATCACTCAACTGGGACTCGAAAAGTTAGTGCATGATATGTACGAATATTCCTGAAATTAATCAAGAACTAAGTTAGTTGTCTGCATCTGGTCTTTGCCCAAGTTATGTCTTTTGAGCCGTTAGATCGCTACCAAATTTAAGATAATAACATAAAGTAATGTCCTATGCAAATCCATATAGTTGCGGGCCCGATTGATGGTCGGTGACCGTTGAACTGACTTTGGGGCCAATCATGTCCATGCATAGATCATCACTAGGGTCAAATACCCTACGATGGGTCCCCTAAGCCCCGTAATGGCCCCAAAGGTTAGAAACATCGTTCCATATGGCTAATATAATGAAAATATTAGCCTTAGGGCCATTTGTACCATTTCTTACACTATAAATACCCATTTACTTCTCTCTCCCTCTCTCCATAGAAATTTGCTCTAGCAAATGAGAGAGAGAAGAAAAGAAGGAAGGGAGAAATGGTGGAGCCCCAGTGCTAGATCTTGCCGTCCAATTTCCGTACTAGATGGATCTTGCAAGGTCCCACCTCTATGCCCAGTTTCACATTTTCCACGAATGAAATCCAACAATTTCAGGATAAATTCTTCACCCCTTGCTAGGTAAGAGGTTTCTTAGTTCTCTTTACACTTCTTTCTTTCGTTTCCTATATTTTGGGTTTAGAAATTCATTTCTGTTTTCATCGTTTCTCGCAAACCATAATGCTAGGATTGAGTATGTTAGGGTTTTGAGTCGTAATTATCGATTGGAGAGGTACATACTCTTGTGAGAGCCGTAATCGAGATCGACTCCGTTAGGATTTCGATTATGCACTAATTTTGGGTCCCGATTCGTCGAATGTAGTTGAAGGATTTTTTCAATCGAGTTAGTAAAGTCATAATTCATTGTTTAACATTTAATTAGGATTAAATCCACATCATTAATAATGGTCTTGTACTTTTATTTAGGTTTGGAGTGCCTTTCCCAAATTCCTGATGCTAGGGCCGCATGCAAATTGAGGATTTCGATTCCAAGGTGAATATATACCCTCAAGCTTCTACTTGGCTTTTTTAAATAATTAAATGTATTTGGTTGCTATTTGATTAATAACATACTTAATGAAATGCTTGAATGATAGGAAACTCTTAATATTATAATTCTTAGATGTTAAATGCTTAGAAATGTTAATATGATTGAATCGTGTTGAATTATTTAAATGTGAATAGCTCACTTTAGGGAGGCTATCCCAGGCTTATACAACCGACCGGAGTTAAACACGGATGATCAATAGTAGTTGGAGCTACATAGGATGCAATGCACATAATGTTGGTTTTCCCGGGGTCTTCCACAGTCGATATTATCAATCTAATGCAACCTCGATCATTATTGTACTTGATGATTGTATATCATTTAATAGAATCTGGGATACCACCATTACCATTGATTTAGTCTATTCATAACTATTAGTGCATTACAATCCTAAATACTCATGAGCCAAGTATGGTGGTATGAGACACTATGTTCGAACTATTTGCCTATGCTGGGGTGATGAGCCTCCCCATAGTGACCATTGAACACTGATAGAGGTGATAGAATGTTGTTCGAACGCCCCCCGTCAAATTACCCGATGTCAGAGTACTGTTCGAATGACTAAGCGTGAATGGAATTGGGTGACAAGCCATTTCCGTTGTATTAGTTTAGTTTTGAGTGACAAGCATGCACCTCTGAATTGATTATTCATACTTGGTGTTAGGTGACGACCCATACCGTGTTGATACCTTATTTTATATCAAGGGACACTGGTAAGGAGTCGCCACATGCCGCAATGAACCACATGATTCGGATAATGATTCGTAATATAACGGCAATATCCTAACTTCACCAACCTGCTATATGAACTGAGACTAATAATCACTTGGCTAATAATATATTAGAATAGGATGTTGCGATTTGGTGTCGGAGTCGCTTGTGAGGACGTATTGACATTTGCAGTTGAAGTCGTTTATGAGCGAATAGTGTTAAAGTCGCTTGTGAGAGAGTGTTGGATTGTAAAGAGCATGCATCATTTCATTATAGCATTAATATACTTACAACTAGATTATAAATTTGTTTGTTTGTTATGTCATTATTACTTGCGCTTGATTGTATTAATAACATTTGTAACTTGCTTAGTATCTGTGCATTAAAGATAACATGCTTAAGTGTATTATATGTATGAATATGTATTTCTTGTGAACCTGTTATTCACTAAAATGTCCCAAGTAACAATCTTGGGGGTATTTCTTCGCTATGTTGGCGTTTGACACCCCCTATTTGACATATGCAGATAACTCAAGAATAGGATTAGTCGGTGGTATGCTCAGGGTACCCAGTAGATCTCTAGCTTCTTCCCGTTGGGTAGTTGTTCTTTCGTTCATTTTGCAATTATTGTGATTTGTATAATTCTCACATGGGTGATCACCACTTTTGAAATTGTAACTTCTGGGGGTTAGTCCTATATTTTTGGATTTTGCTATCTCTACCTCGCTTTAGTTTAGCTACGTTGAAATGCATTACTCTGATTATTTGTGTGTGAAATAAATGTGAACCTGAATAAGGACACATGTGCATTTTATTAAGTTAACACCCGGGAACTTAGGATCGGAGTCTATATACTCGGGTACCGATTTTCAGGGCATTATACATGATGAGGGAGTGTTGGCATAGTGCGACATAGACGTTAAAGTCATTTGTTGAGGGAGTGTTGGATTGTGAGAATCATACATCTTACATCATATCATTCATGCAAATTAGAACTATATAGAAATTAGTTGTTAATTTGTTATAATTACCTACACTGATTATGATGATAACATGTGCAATTTAGAATAGATGGTACCACTAAGTTGATCCAACATTCTTCCACTACAACATTCATCCATTGTAACATTCTTCCCTTACAAAATGCATCACTTTCATGAACTCCTACCACTCGTACCCATAAAAAATAATTATTATTATTATTATAAAGGGAACCCTCATAACTCCTCCCTTTAACAAACTCCCATCATTGATACCCAAAAAAAAAAAAAAAAAAAAAAAAAAAAAACAACAACAACAACAACAACAACAAAAGTCACTATTATTCTAACATAAACCTACCATTGACCATAATTTCTTCTATGTCGGAGGGTGTGACTGAAATCTAAAATTAAAAATAATAATAATATTTTAAAAAAAAAAAAAAAAAAAAAAAAACAAACACACAAACACTAAGAATCTCCTCCAAAATGAAGGGAATGACGCCATAATGGGTCCCATGGAGGTGGCAATGGTCCTAATTAACGGCAAAATATTTCCCTCCCGTGAAGGAAAAAAAAAAAAACAAAGAAGAAAGAAAAAGAAAAGGCTAAATGGCATTCCTGGGCAAGAGACCTACCTATTGAACCCATCACACATCTTGTGTGAGGCCCACTAGATTGTCTTGTATCAAATACAAGCCGTCCACATAAATGGGATTTTAATTTCATGCAATATGCATAAGTTTGAGGGAAAACTCATCACGGATGCACTGCACCGGAGGAAACAGTTCGGAATTAACTTACTAAGCTAACGCAGTTGTGGACCACAGACAACTCTAATTAAACGACCCTACTCTAGGTTCATAACTTTCTGATTAAAGTTAACGGGTCAGATCAGCTAAGAGTTGGCCTCAATCATTAATTTAGTAGGTCCACACTGCCATTCTCAAAAGGCTCTCTCAACTTTTATGAGTAACACCTTTATTAATTAATAGGAGAGGCCCTGTGGATCCACATCAATGCATGTGATGTATCCATGCCATCTATCTGTTTTTTTAACCTCTTTTTTGGATACAGTCCTATAAACAAGGCACATCCAAACCTCAGGTGGATCACATAGTAGGGATTGAATTCCCACCGTTAAAAGGTTCCTGGAACTACAAAAGTTTAATTTGAACCAACCTGCTATTTTTGTTTCCTTTCGTCCATATCTACCTGACTTTATCAACAGTTTAGATGGCAAATAAATGTTACAGTGGGCTGTAGGAAGTTTTTAACTGTGAGTGTTCAATTAACTCTACTTTGATATGATGTAGTCCATCTGTGAGACTTGGATCTTCCTATTTTTTTGAGACCACGCCCTAAAATGAGCTGGAAAAACGGATGGAAAGCGTGGATATAGAAAACATGCGTCAACCCAGCCATTAGGATCTTGCTGATTAATCGCCCGACGCAGCGCTGTGACGAGGGAAGCGGATTGCGTAGTGAGTAACCCACTACGCTTACTGAGTAAACTTTGTGGGTCCACCATGATTTATGTATCTGATCCGCTCATTCCATCAATTTTACTAGATAATTTTATGGTCTGAGCCCAAAAATAAAGTATATAGAATGTTGTAATGGACCACACCACAGGAAACAGTTGAATTGAAGTTCTACCGTTGAAAAATTCTTGGGGGCCACAGAAGTTTTGGATCAAGCAATTATATGTCTGTTTTCCCCTCATCCATGTCCATATGATCTTATAAACAGCTTGGATGACAAATAACATCACTGTGGAGCCTAGAAAGCTTTCAACAGTGGAAATCATCATCCCCACAGCTTTCTGTGGTATGATCTACTTATCTTTGGATATGCTTCAATTTTGGGCTCAACCCATTAATTTAGATAGACCATGTACATTCAAGGTGGCCAACTGAGTTTAATCAGTACGATTAGAGTGTCCTGATTAACTCAGTAGGCAATCCGATTTCTGTGAGCAACCTCGTTGAGGGATATCTGAGGCCCACTTTGATCTATGTGTTTTATTCAAGCCGTACATCAATTTTGACAGATCATTTTAATTAATGAAACAAAAAAGGAAGTAAATCGAAGGTTCGAGTCGACCACACACAGGAAACAGTGGTGATAATGACCCCACCGTCGAAACCTTCCAGAGCCCACCGTAATGTTTTCTTGCTATTCAATCTGTTCAGGTCACAAGGACAGTGAAATCATAAATATCAGTTTGATCTAAAACTTCTGTAGCCCTATGAAGATTTTAGCAGTAAACGTTCAATCTCCACTTTTCCTGTGGTGTGGTCCACTTGAGTATTACAACTGTTTCGTTGTTAGGCTCATCATATAAAATAATTTTTCAAAAAGGATAGACAGCGTGGATATAACGCATACATCATGGTAGACCCATAATGCTCCTGATAGCTAGGTCCTGATTGGGGTAGTATCCAATCCGCGTCTCAAACGCGGCCGAAAAAGAGGGAGCGGATTGGGTACTACCCTGGGACATAGATATAGAACATAGATATAGAAGGATGATCCTGTCATGGGCTCTGTGTAACCTGCATGAGTATGTGTTTTATCCACACCGTACATCCATTCTTATAGGTTATTTTTTGGCATCAGCCCAAAAATAAGTAGATCTAAGACTCAAGTTGACCACACCATAGGACAATGACACCCACCGTTGAAACTTTTCTAGAGGGCCACCGTGATGTTTATTTGACATCTAAAATGTTCATTAGGTCTCAAGGGCCTAGATGATGGGAAAACATAAATATTATCTTGATACGAAACTTCCGTGGTCCATCATATTTTCAACTGTAGGCATTCAATCCCCATTGCTTTTTATGGTATGGTCCAGTTTGAGCCTTAGATCTGCTTAATTTTAATCATGTGCTCTAAAACGATCTGCCAAAATGGATGGACGGTGTGGATGAAACACATACATCACAGTGGGCTGCACAGAACCCTAGCAGGACCGTCCGTATCTAACTAGGTACCTTTCGGCTCAAGCCTTAAAAGGAGTTGTACGATACTCTGGCTATATAGTACTTAGAGATGGTACACGTGGAATATATTAACTTAAACTAAGTCGATTAAATTCTGAAACACACTGTTAATAAGTTACATTATGAAAATCAGATTGTTCAGAAAATCCTAACCTCTGATTTATGAACACTTGTCCCTTGACATAAGGTCGTACAATCATTTTCATTTTTTACCGTCCAATAAATGTCCATCAATCTAATAATTACAGAAAATATTAAAACTATTGTTTGGTCTATAATACATCTAATTGGTACGCATTGTTTGGACGGTTTATTTTAAATTAATTATACGTCAAGTATGAAATTTCACATTAATTTTGAACTGCCTTTGTATTATCTGTCATACTCCGCCTAAGTATCAAATTATTTATAGGCCAGTGATTTTGAATGAATGGAAAGAGGTTTTATAAGGAAGTTGCAGCTATCTACCAGACAAAAATCTAAAAATAGCGAGATATAGATGGAAAAAAAAAAAAAAAATTTGTAATACAAACGAACACGATACAACCACCTTCAGCTGCACACGTGGCAGATCAAACTACTGATCGTGACCGTTCACCCAGTAGATCCAATCATGGATAGCCAGTGATTAAAAAACCATATCAAAAGGATATTTTTAGTCATCTCTTCCTCTCCCCTTTCCCCCACAAAATAGTCACCGTTAAGTACTTTTCATTTCCATCATCCAATTAAAACCCAAAAACGGATGGCTAGGATCATCCATTTTGTGTAATATTTTAACCATGACCCATACACAGAAAGGCATGGTAGGTGCACGGTCTTGATCTTCCCCTAACAAGTGAACGGTGATGAGGATGTGTCCATCCTGGAATGGCAAGAAAGGTAAGTTGTTACGAGTTGAAAAACAAAGAGAAGTTGGAGAGAGATTGAGAGTGAGAGAGGTGAAGATGTTCTTACAGAACTTCATAAATACCCATGCAAATGCTCTCATTCCATACATTGAAAAAAAAATAATCCCAGTTCGAAAAATCACAATCCAAAAATACATTTTGCTTGTTTAGAGAAATGGGTTCCAAATCTAATCTTCAAATAGCTTGTTTGGTGTTCTTGTTTGCATGGGGAGCAGAAGCCGTCTCACTGGTGAAAGTTTTCAATGTAAAGGATTTCGGTGCAATCGCCGACGGAAAAACCGATAGTAGGAAGGTAAGCATGCAAGAAATAGAGTAATATTGGAATTTCACGTGCAAATGCAATGCAGGTCATTTTACTAAATTTGTTCATGTGCTTTGTAGGCATTTTTGGATGCATGGAAAGAAGCATGTGCATGGAATGGTATGGGTAGGGTTTTGATTCCCGAAGGCACATTCCTTGTGGGCCCTGTATTGTTCGAAGGCCCATGCAAGGGGCCCATTATATTTCAAGTCTCAGGGGTGGTGAAGGCGCCCGGTCTTGAAAAATTCCCATCGGATAGTTGGATAGTGTTCCACTACATCAACGGCTTGATGGTCACTGGAGGTGGGACATTTCACGGTGAAGGAGCTGAAGCTTGGCCACACAATCAATGTTCCAAGAACACGAAATGCAAGCTCTTACCAACTGTGAGTTTTTGATTCCTAGGTGGGCCGTAGATATGCCTACTGCTCATCCTATCCTACAATGCATGCATGCACGAAGATTTAGTTACTAACGAATTGAATTCATATCTTGTGTTTCTTCTATTCACAATCACAGTCCTTGAGATTTATTTCCGTCACCAATGCAACCATTCGTAGCATATCTTCGGTCGATAGCAAGCTCTTCCACATGAACATTGCCTCTTGCAATAACATCAAGATCCAATCCATTAAAATCTCCGCACCTGCTGAAAGCCCTAACACGGATGGTATCCACATAGGGGACTCGAGTGGGGTCAGCATTGTTCGATCTGTAATAGGCACTGGCGACGATTGCATCTCCATTGGGTCTGGCAACTCCAATATCTTCATCTCTAATGTTTTTTGTGGACCTGGGCATGGTATTAGCATTGGTAGCCTTGGCAAGTACCCCAATGAAGCAGATGTGGTTGGCATCAATGTTAGGAATTGCACCCTCATGGGCACTACCAACGGCATTCGGATCAAGACGTGGCAAGACTCTCCTATTCTATCTGCATCCAATTTTAGATTCCAAGATATAGTTATGAACAATGTCGCTAATCCAATCATCATAGATCAAGAGTATTGCCCATATATTGCTTGCAACAAAGAGGTATGATATTACTAACTTCCTAAGAAAGATATTACAAACATATATATGGAATGTTTTATAAATCTCCCAACTCATTACGTTTTCTTGGTGTTTGTTTCCAGGCTCCTTCGCGTGTTAAAATCAGCGATGTTAAGTTCATGAACATTAGGGGTAGTTCGGCATCTCAGGTTGCAGTCAATTTCTTGTGCAGCAAAGGTGTGCCATGTCAAGATGTGCATCTGCAGAGCATCAACCTGGAGTATAATGGATTGGATGGACCTGCCAAATCCTTTTGTCATAGCATCAAGGGAACTTCTTCTGGCATGCAAAGGCCACCATCTTGCCTCTAATCCTCATAGTTCTTCTTATCATAGATAGTTTCTCAACACTTAGAAGGAAACTAGGATGAAATGTATTTAAGTTACATGGAGCTTTCATCCTTAACATTCATCAGTCGATGCATGGGGTACTCATACATTGTACTGCTCGCACTCTAAATAAAATTAATTGTTTCTTCACTCAGTTATTTCTATGTTGATTTTGTTAACGATATTTCTTTAAAAAAATCTAGCGGATCCATAATGGATACTAATAGATAGAAATTGATGGATGCTCCAAAGGGATTGCAATCCAAAAAATGCAAATAGATTTTCAAGAAGAAATCAGAGATGATGATTTAAGAAACTCTCTGACTCAACTCTTAACTCGGTGAACTTTAGGCCTAGTCACTGTGAAAGTTGCTACTGCAATCGACTCAGTCCAAAATATAGTATGCTCTAAAAGAGGTTAATCAAACACTTGCCAGATTGTATATTCATCCACATGGACTGTCCAATGTATAGTCCTGATCATTGGTGCAACTCGGTCCAAACTTCATTCTAGGGTTTGTTCTCATCCCTACCCCAAACCCCTCTCTCTCTCTCTCTCTCTCTCTCTCTCTCTCTCTCTCTCTCTCTCTCTCTCTCTCTCTCTCTCTCTCTCTCTCTCTCTCTCTCTCACGAAGAATATATTTCCCTGAAATTTATAAGGCATTGTTTGGAAAAATGCAGGCTTTAAGGGGGATTGCACTTTCAGAGGCCCAAAAAATTACGAACCGCCTAGCTTTCTAGTAACATGCAATACACCAATGTTGATTGTTAATAGCTTGATTTGAAGACCTTACCCCTGTCAATACCAAAAATTTGAATTGGAACCATCTTCAGTTCTCCTCCAATACCAGAGGGACCCAGGTTACTAACAGAGAGCTACTATGGTATTCAACTTCCACCAACCAGGAGGAAGCTGTAGCCAAATGCTTATGGTTATATCCAGGTGACTTCTATGGTCATCAACGACTCCTTTGCAATGGCAAAAGACATCAAAAGAAGACATCTACATCTTCCTGAGCGAAGTGAGACATGCATGGAGTCAGATGCTTCTTCAATTCTTTTCCTAGTGTACCTGGGCCATACATGCGGTATGAAAGATCTTTCAAAAGCGCATATTCATTTCCAATTCCACCAATTACTAAACAATTTGAAGCTATTGTCTCGAAATAGCAACCAAGGTTTACTTGGATAGTTGGTCTCATTGGTATGTGGTATGAGAATAGGCATGTAGCACAGTTACATGGTATGTTGGGGGTAGGATCATGTGCCTCACTCCAATAATAACATGTGTATGCAATCTAGTTTTATGTATGAACTCATTGCAATTTATATATGAAATGATAGACCCAGCATGCTTTACTGTTATATTATAACTAAATAAATTATCATCTTCATCTAAGCCTTACTTCAATTAATTGGGGTCAGCCTCATGGTTCCTGTTCTGCCATTCCAATGTTTGGAATGTCATACTATTCAGATTCATGATGAAAGTTAGAGCATTAGTTTAAAGCCGGCTACCAACCTAACAAAACCTTCCTTTATCCAGTCCCGGGACCAGCAATTAGAGCCCGAGACTCCAACAGACGCTATGTTATAGATTATTACATGAGTTGATTACAACTAACTGCAATCTAATAGTCTATTACATAAGTTGATTAAAATCAATGAGTAGATTACAACCAACTAGTTATTATAACTAAATGAGTAAATGTATAAATCTTTACACTATAAATATAAATTTTCATTAAATTAGTCAATAGCAAGTATATAGAGCTATAATTTCAGTTTGCTAGAAATAAATATCTGAATGGCAAATGACCCATAATCCAGATCCGGACAAGTTTGTAAGCTCATGTCCCATTGAGTTTGGGCCCACTGGAATAATCGGCCAAGTCTTTAATTGACTTGACTCATTATATTTAGGCACACCTGCGCAGCAACACACGTGCGCACCTTTGCACACGTGTCATGGGTGTCTAATCTGAACAGTCCATGTGATGTGAAATCCCATGAAACCCCATGTGACAAATTTTCACCCTAATCTAAGATTCTGGTGGGCCATAGCAAAGAGAAATGCAAATCAAGGGAGGAAACTGTTTTCATTTTTTATGGCCCATCAAAGTTTTAGATCAAAGTAAAACTTAGGCCCAAGGGGTTTCATGAGGTGCTGCTTCACATGAACAGTTCAGATTTTGGATCCACATCACGTATAATTGATTCTAAAAAAAGTTGGCATATATATATATATATATATATATATATATATATATATATATATATATATATATAGAGAGAGAGAGAGAGAGAGAGAAGAGTAATGCTCACACACAACTAGTTGGACAAATTAATTTGGCCCAACTAGCTGTGTATTTAATAGCAAAAAATTACTTTTCTATCCCAAGTAAACATGTGAGATCCGTAGTATCGAGTTTTATATAAGTATGGTAGAAATTATATGTCAAAGATCCAGCTTTGCCATTAAATAAGGCCTATTAATTATATTTTATCTGCTAAAATTTAATAAACGATCATCATCAATGAAGCCACACATACAAGTTAAATATGTACGGCTAAAATGAATTTCTAATAGCTCCGTTTTTTTGTAAATAGATATCATACCATTAATCAGTAAAAATAATAATTTATGTCATTCATATGTTTAAAAGAAATCCTACCTAATTAATGGACTAGATTTCATATACATTTAGCATAAATATATTCCATGTGTGCAGCTTCCTAATTCATCCCATTTTCTCTTGAAATCCATTGCCTAATTTACATTTCAATTAATATTAATAAATGCTCTCATGTAGAGAGAAGTTGCTCGAGGTTATTTCGCAAAAGGAGTACCCAGCTTGGGTGGGCCTCACTGTGGTGTTAAAGTGAAATCCACCCCAACCATCAGGTGAGTCACCCTTTATTTGACCCAGGGCCAAAAAACCTGCCCATTTTATTTCAATTGGGCAACATTTATTGAAAAATTTTTATCGAAAAATCTGACCCTCTACACTATTCCCTAAATGTGACCCACTTGAATCACATTTGAGCTTGAGTTTTTAGCCTTTAAGCCAATCTTTTGGTTTCGCGTCTAATGAGTGTAATGGATTTTACATAAACATTATAGTGGGCCCTATAAAAATGGAGGGTGGACGTCTCTCTCAACTATTTTCCTTTGTGTGCCTCAAATTAATAACATATCATCTTGATGTTTTGGCTACTATCCTATCATGGGATTACACATCTAGTGGTCGGATTTGATTACACATATAATGGTCAGATTTGATCTCACATACACATCAACGTATGGCCCGTAAAATATCACTGTTGGCGTCCCTCCGGCACCGGTTCCCAGAAAATAGTTATGTTCCAAGGAAAGATCAATATCTTATGTAGCAAACCACACAGCATGGGCGTCTATAGATGGTAGAGATATGTCTGCCTCACCATGGTGTATTTGTTTTATCCACACCGTCCATCCATTTTCTGATATTACTTGAAGGCATGGCCCGAAAATTGAGGCTAATCCAAAGCTCAAGTGAACCCCACCAAAAGAAACAGTGGAAACAAACATATCTCTACCATCTATAGACATATCTCTATAGATGGTAGAGATATGTTTGCCTCACCATGGTGTGTTTGCTTTATCCACACCGTCCATCCATTTTCTGATATTACTTGAAGGCATGGCCGGACAACTGAGGCTAATCCAAAGCTCAAGTGAACCCCACCAAAAGAAACAATGGGAACAATGATGCTCGGTGTTGACATCTTCCTAGGACCCACCATGATGTTTATTTTCCATCCAACCTATTCATAAAGTCATATAGACCTGGATGAAGAAGGGAAAATACAAATATCAGCTTGATCAAAAACTTCTGTGAAACCTGAGAAGTTTTTGAAGGTAGGCCTTCAATCTCCACTTTTTCTTGTGGTGTGGTCCACTTGAACGTTGGATCTACCTCATTTTTGGGATCATACCCTAAAATGATTTGAAAATATGTATGGACGGCGTGGATAAAACGTATAAATCATGTTGGGACTGATTTTAAGTCCCTTGATATAACATTGGGTGATCCACTTGACAGTAGAAGTGGATTTCAAATTAATACCATAGCAGGGCCATCTAAATGACTAACCATTGTGACTTGAAACCACTCATCTCTAGTGGTATTCATCTATGTAATCGAGTGGTGCCGCAGCGCGGACAACCACCCTCCTATTTTTACAGGCCCACCATGATGTATAAGTAAGATTCACTCCAATAATTATATGCGTAATCCTATTATGGGTCTGGAGCCAAGAAAAAAAAAAAAAAAAAAAAAGAGGCATGCTAACCTTTGATTGAATTCAGCCACCGCAATGGAAACATTGGGAGAGACGTCCACCTTTGATTTTTACTATGTTCAACATAACAAGCATGTGAAATCCACTCCAACCATTAAAAATCTATGCCTAATGTCCAAAAATCAAGGGCATACGTGATTCAGGTGAGCCAAACCAATGAAAATAGTTTGGAGAGTGAGTTTTCCTTGTACATTGTTTTCAGTCATGTGGTCCACTTGAACCATAGATTATGCTGATTTTTTAATCCAGGTTCTAACACGGGGTGACTCACCCAATGGTTGGGGTGGATTTCACTTTAATATTATAGTGGGGCCACCACCGGTGGCTACTTTTCCTCTTAGAATAACTTTTCTGTCTTGGTATTAAATAGCATTAATTGGTCCTTGAATTAATCAACTAGTGGGACAAAAATGCAATGTCCAACTAGTTGTGTATGAGCATTTCTCATATAGATCGTGTGTGTGTGTGTGTGTGTGTGTGTGTGTGTGTATACACACACATGGGAAATGGTTCTATGCGGTCAAGCTCATGGGAACTTCCCGTGCATTTGATGAGTCCCCTTTAAATGATGGGATATCCAAAAAATCAGCCGTATAAGGAACTCAGGTGGGCCATACCATCTAAAATAATGTGAAGATATGCCCAAAACATATAAAAACAGTTGGTGGGGCCCACCTAAAATTTGGATGGTCTGACCGGCCCCTTGTCCAAGTGGGACACACATAATGGATGGGCTGGATTTGTGAACCACACCTTGGTGGGCCCAACAAATGATTATGAATGTTTTAATGGGAGGATAACCCCTCTCAACTTTTTACGTGGTGTGGCCCACACAAGTCATGGATTGACTTGATTTTTAAGCACGAGGCCCACCATGGAATGTTGTATTGACTGATGGGGTAGATGTTCAGCACGCATCATGGCGGGGCCCACACAGCTCGACCTCATGGGAAGTTCCCATGAGCTCGACCACATAGAACCATATATATATATATATATATATATATATATATATATATATATATATATATATATATATCAAGGGAGAGAGAGAGAGAGAGAGAGAGAGAGAGAGAGAGAGAGAGAGAGAGAGAGAGAGAGAGAGAGAGAGAGAGAGAGAGATCATAAGCCAATATGGGCTCAAAATCTGGTAGTGTCGAGTTTTGAGTTGATCTACCGAGTTTTAGAACTATGCTAATAGTTGTATGTATGCATACATGGGTCATTGTATGATTGGATTGCTATTTACGATGGACATTCTTGAACAGTGGTTTCTGTGATCATAGATAGCTGCGATTGGAATCAATGCCCGAGAAGAGAGAGGCGGCCAACCAAGCCGTGGAGAGAGAGAGAGAGAGAGAGAGAGAGAGAGAGAGAGAGAGAGAGAGAGAGAGAGAGAGAGAGAGAGAGAGAGAGAGAGAGAGAGAGAGAGAGAGAGAGAGAGAGAGAGCATGGGGTGTGGGGTGTGAATCCACCCCTCTTTTTAACGTCTCCAACGGTCGGTGAAGATTTGTTGAAGACCAAATCCTCTTGAATCATAGCAGTCCTATGATTTCAAATCTTTGCTTTAAGGGGATTCTAAATCTCATGCGGTTTTTTCCCTCCAAACATATAAAGCACAAAAATGGATCTCAAATCTACCAAAAGACTCGAATCACCACTGCCAAACAGGGTATGATTAGGACATCCTACGGGTCCAGTAATTGAATGCATGCGTTAGTACTCTCTGCCAATTTATTGATTTGAATTAGGGAGTTATCTGATATGATACTCTGGCTTCCTACGACCTTGGTATGCAAGAACCAAAAAATGGTACACGTGGCATATATTAACTCAAATTAAACATTCTAGAATGTAAAAACTGCTGGCTAAGTTACGTTGTAAAAATCATATTGGTTAGGCAATATCCTAACCTCTGATTCGTGCAAACTACTTTATGAAAATGAGATCATTAGTTATTTTTCATTTTAACTATTCAATAAATTTAGGTGACCAAATAAAATCTAAAGTACTTTCCATAATTTGTACAGTTTTGTTTGAGTTGTATGCCACTAATGCAATTTCTCAGTAATTTTGCCTTCCCAGCAATTTCCAAAGGCCTGCATATCACCTATCACATTCTACCCCAGTAGATAAGGGGGACGGAGTTTTTGTGCAAATGGTTTCAATTTCTGACAAGTGCGACCATGGTTCCATAATCCAGTCTCACTGTGGATGAAGAAAGCCCCAAAAATCCCGAAAGAATGGAAGATACAAGAAAAACATTTGAACCATTTTCAGTTGAATGCCCATTTTCAGTGGCATTTCTTCTTTAGACCTGTAGGCCATGAGCTTTTAAAAAATAAATAAATAATCGTTTCATGGAGATTTTTTGAGGCATGGTCCATCCCCAGAAATTGTCATTTCATGGAGATTCTTCGAGGCATTGTATATCCACAATGAGGGAGATATTTTGAGGCATGGTCCATCCACAGTAGGACACAGCAGACCAACAGCCTGGACTACCAAACCATTGGCTGGATTTGAAAACCCATGTATCATGAAAGTCATCAAGAGTAAAAGGCATTACGTTCTGTACCTTTTTAAGCTTAAGCTTAAGGTTGGGGAGACGACCATAATGTTCGCCCTTCAGGTTTGATCTCGGGTCTCGCTTTTAAAACTTTGCTTCTAATCTACTAAGACAACCTCAATATTCAATTTTTATCGTCTCATCTCTTGATTGAAATATATATATATATATATATATATATGGTTCTATGCGGTAGAGCTCATGGGAACTTCCCATGAGGTCGTGCTGTGTGGGTCCCACTGTGATGCGTGTCGAACATCAACACCATGCATTTGATTGGTCCCTTAAATGATGGGATATCCCAAAAATCAGCCGTATGCGGAACTCAGGTGGGCCATGCCATCTAAAATCATGTGAAGACATGCCTAAAACATATAAAAGCACTTGGTGGGGCCCACCTAAAATTTGGATGCATCTGAAACTTGGTTTGACACCTCATCCGCATGGGACACATAATGGATGGGCTGGATTTGCGAACCACACCTCGGTAGGCCCAACAAATGATTGTGAATGTTTTAATGGGAGGGTAACCACTCAACTTTTGTACGGGTGTGGCCCACAAAAGTCATCGATTGACTTGATTTTTAAGTCTGACGCCCACCATGGAATGGTGCATCTGACTGATGGGGTAGATGTTCGACACGCATCACGGTGGGGCCCACACAGCTCGACCTATATATAACATGGATATATATATATATATATATATATATATATATATATATATATATATATATATATATATATATATATATATATAGCAAAACACATGACATGCACGTGAGAGAGAAATAAAGAGCGGTTCGCGTCTGGCAAAAACACAGCCTGTCCATGCTTTTCTGTAAACTGATTATTTGACCGAAGCAGGGATGTTACAGAATACAGAACAAGAATAAATTAAAAAGTAAAGGGAGGGCCAAAAAGGCCAGCCATCAATGGCTTTTCATGGAGGAAATGATGTTTTCAAAGCAAAAAGGGTGATCTTGAGATGATTTGAAATAAACGATGAATGTGACAAAAAACAAAACAAAATCTAATAGCGGAGCCAGTATGTCCGGCGTCTGAACCAGTTGTAGTCAGGGAGACTTTGGATTGGTCCCATGGCAGCTATCGCAACATCCTGCAAACAACCAATACAAATTCCAGGTCAAGAAAAACACAACAGCAAGGAAATCTCAATTTTTCCATTTAGAATTTGAGAATCACAAATGGCTCTGTTCACCACCTCAGAATCACAAACAGCTCTTTTATATCCATGGAAATTTTATTAGAGAGGAGAGACCTTTTAGCCCATGCAACTCAACACAGCACATGCGGAGCATCAGGCCGTGCATCATGTGGGCTGTATTCTGATTACCTTGACTAAGATTCATACAGGTCAACTCATCAGCTGGCCATGTGTACAGAAGCTATGGATGCACAAGCAGATACAGCCAAATGTCCACATTGAACATACTCATGTGGCGCAAATGATGAATGGACCTGCCTGGCAACTTCGACACCCCACACATGGGTTAACAAGAACCCAAGAAAAGCAGGTAGAACAGAGGAACCAGAAAGGCACATGCATTTTTTTCTCAGTAGGAAAACATGGTCCAAATACTTGGGGACCATACACAAGCTACAAAGGACCTAGCATTTTGCCAAACAAGAGCCTGTATAAAAGTTCAAAGAACATAGATGGAACCCCCTTTTTTTCTGAATGGTAACACTGGCCCAATTCACATCAAACTTGAAGAAAAATCAACAAACCATGCTCATCACAGTGAGTGTAATCATAGTGGTCTTTTGAGAGAGAAGAAATTTGGGGAACTTGATATTGAAAACCCATGACAAAGAAATCAAGAAATCATTTTTGTTAGTCAACAAAATAGAACTCCATTTTTCCAATGTGATTATACATTCAAATAGGTACAAAAAACACAAAGTAGTCAAAGATTCTTATCTCTTTCCTCTGTTTACTTCTTAAGCTAAATATCTTGAAAGACACTTAAATTAGTTTTTTTCTTACGTTTTTCCTTCTTATAGACAGTGTTTTAATTCTTGAAGATGATGAATCCAAGTATCAAGATGTGACTTGGTACATTTTCTCAAAAGTAGTACATCATCATCATCATCTAAGCCTTATCCAACCTAATTCAGGTTGGCTACATGAATCCCATTCCACCCTTCCACTCTATCAAGGGCCATAACTTCAGTTAGATCGTATGTCACCAAATATTTTCTTACTACCTCCATCCATATCTTTAAGGGCCATCCCCTTGCCTTCTTAGAGCCTTCAACTTGTACCCACACTTTTTGGTATCTGTTGCACATGACCAAACCATTAAGTCTACTTTCCCTCATTTTATTACCTATTGGTGTTGCTCCTAAACTCCCCCGAATGTCAAACCATCATGTCTACTTTCCCTCATCTTATTACCTGTTGGTGTAACTCGGAAGCTACCCCGAATGCCTCCATTTCTAATTCTATCCTTCCTCTTCTTGCCACTCATATATCTCAATATCCTCATTTCAGCTACATCATCCTATGCACATGTTGTTCCACAGGCACCCAACATTCTGTCCCATAAAGCATGGCTGGTCTTATAGTTATCCTATAAATTTTCCCTTTCAACCTGATTGGTCCACAACGATCACATAAAACTCTGCACGTCTCCATTTCTTCCACCCAAACTGGAATTCTATGGGCAACATCCTTCTCAATCTCTCATGACCTATTGACCCAAGAAATCGGAAGCTGTCATTTGGGAAACTTCTTGGTCAGCTATTTTAACTAATTCCTCTTTTTTTCACTCTTATTGTTATTAAAATGTCATTCAATATACTTTGTTTAGTCCGACTAATTTTAATCATTTAGATTCTAAAGCATCCCTCCATAAATCTAGCTTTGTGTTTACACTCCCCGGTCCAATCAATCAAAACTATGTCATCTGAAAACAACATACAACATGGGACCTCCTCCTGCAAATGCCTCATTAACTCATCCATAACCATTGCAAGTATAGGCTCAATGCTGAGCCCTGTTTCAAGCCTACAATGATTGGGAACTCACTTGTCTATTCACTAGTCGTCCTCGGAAGTATATGATGATAACCACCACCTTAAATGTGACATTTGTGGAAAGAGTTATTGAGAAAGCGTGTTTCGAATGAAACATCACCTCTTCTGAACAAAGAAAAATGTTGTGACATGTTCCCAAGTTATGTGACGGAGTGGCCAAAAAGTAAACGGCGTAGATGAGATGAGTAATAAAGCAAATAGGACTATGAATGAGTTTGTGGAAAGGGGGTGTGGAGAAAATGGAAAGCATGCAACACTAAATAGAATTTGGAGAAGGGAAAATAGGGAAAATGTATGTCTCTACATTGTTGGGTTCCTCAACACCAATGCTCTACCACTTAACCTTTTGAAAAACTCTTCTTTACATCAAATGATGGAAGTGGTGGCAACCTGACCAGGTTTGAAGCCTCCTAGTAATCATGAGGTGAGGAATAACTTTTTAAAGAATGTAGTTGAAAACACTGAGAAGTCAATCAAAATGAATGAGAAAAAAGTGGCCAAAAATACAGTTGTTCTATTATGTAAAGGGTAGACAAGAATCATTAGGTCTACTAATAACTTCTTAGTTACTAGTCATAGTAAAAAAAAAATGTTACTTTGCAAGGTGACTGGAAAATTTTCTATTAAAACTGTGGGTGGACCATGATGATCTTACAGGTGGACCTTGATGGTCTCACGTATGGTCTCTCGTCATTATTGGGCTAAAATATGTTTTCCAATAGAGTTTGGCCCCATGGACCTTGCATATGTAATGGGGGGTTAGTTTGGTACTTTGCCTTCCATTCTCTCCATCTCTCCTCCTGGTTTTTCTCATATTTTCTTTCTGTTTTATTATATATATATATATATATATATATATATATATATATATATATATATATAAAGGTAACACTACAAGGAATTGAACCCTGGATCACTCACACACTATGCTGTCTCTACCAGCTCATCTAACATGCACGAGACCATATTATTATTTAAAGGTAACACCACGAGGAATTGAACCCTGGATCACTCACACACTATTTTGTCTCTACCAGCTCATCTAACATGCACAAGACCATATCTTCTCCCTTCATCTATCTCTATTCTACTTAAGAACATGATATCAGAGCAAGATTGATCCGGTACCTTGGTTCTTTCCCTCTCTTTCACTTTCCTACTTTTTTCTTCTTTTATTTCTCTAATGTGAAACCCTAAATTGTTTGGGGGCTGATTTACACAAATCCCTTTTTTCTCTTTATTCAACCACACAATGGTGCACTGTCTAATCGTATTTGGTGAATGTACTTGAGGCCAACTTATGCAAACAACTAAGCATGATGGTTTCAAGTGGGCCATCATGCTGCGGCCAGATTTGAAAACAAATGCACGTGTTGAAGTTGTCTATGGTCAGATTTGAAGATTAAGTATACATCTTGAAGATCTTTCAAAAAATAAAATAAGTATATGTTTGGAAGTTGTCAATGAATGGGAACCTCTTTTTTCATAGTTGTTATTAATCGATGGTGGTGATTGTGGATATATGTTCCATTAAAGCAAGTCTTGGGTAAGTCTTAAGTTCCAAGTTTTTTCCGGCGTGTTTGATTTCTTCACTCCTCTAAATATGGATATCAAGAATGATGCAAAGAGTAAATCTCGTCTCTATTTAAGTTGATAAATCTTCAAATTATATCGACCAAACTTAACAGGACGCATTATTTACAATGGCAACATTAGTATAAATATTTCTTATGGAAAAAAATAAAAAATAAAAATTTGAAGTATTTGAATTCCCTTAAGCCTACAAAAAGTTCGACAGACCATGAAGATTAGGTACCAGAAGAAGTGTGGAATAGCATGGAACCTCCTATTAGTGCAAAAGTCATCATTTTCAAGACAGCAAAATAAGTTTGGAAATTTTTGAAAGAAATGTATTTAGGTGGAGAAGAATTTAACTCGTATATATGAGTTGCTTCATAATATCTTTAACAAGGAGATAAAGGTGTCAGGAATATTATATGATGTTGCCAGGTATGTGGGAAGAATTAAATGTATATCAACCACTGTTGACTAATTATTAGACGGTAAAGAAAAAAATTTCTTATCAGAAAATTCCTCCCAGTCTCCATCCTGAGTTCGAGTCTTTGCAAGCTCAAATTCTTAGAGGTTGTGAAATTCCATCTGCTACAGAGGAGTTTGTCCGTATTCAACATGCAATCAGTATAAATACACGAGTTCATCTACATTTCATCGCCCAGCATTTGTTTCTTCCTCTGGTAGGGGAGATGAAGTCGTGGTGGTCATGGTCATGACGGACAAGGTAGGAATACTTGGGGAAGTCATGTTACAAATTTTGGTAGCAGCCAAGATTGTGGTCATGGTAATCGGTAGTACTCTCATTGTAGTCTTACTAATCACATTGTCGATACATGTTAGGATTTCACTAGTAGGCCAGCTTGGGCAAATCAGGTTAGCTCTTCTGGTGACAGTTCTGAAGGTTGTCTTATCTCCAAGCCCATCTCAGGCTCAGCACATTTCAAATTAAGTACTGCATATAATATTGTTACATTGTTCAAGGATGAGTATACAAATTACTAAAATATCGCTCCACACATGCATCATCCTCGACTACTACTTTTTCTTAATCAACTATGAAATGTTTTACTTCCTCTAAAAGTGTCGACAGATTTCTTCTTTCTGCTGACTGGCTCGAAGCCTTTCCTTCAGCTTCCCAACTGGCCCTTCCCCGAATGACATCGGACCATTGCCCGATATTGCTGAGACTAGAAGATGAAAGTTGGGGTCCGAAACCTTTCAGATTTAATTCGTCTTGGCTGTCCATCGAAGGTTTCCACCAAGAGTGGCCGACTGGTGGGCCTCTTTTCAGGTTGATGGTTTTGCTGGACATAAACTTCTTTGTAAACTTAGACTCCTTGAGGAGAAACTCAAGGTCCGGAAAGCTGTTGAGCTAGGAAAGAGGGCAGCTAAAACTTCAGATCTTCTTTCGGAACTCCAGCGTCTAGATCTGGACGCGGAGGACGCTCCGATGTCTACCGATACTTTGGGAAGACACATCCAGATCATCCAAGATCTTGCGTCCAGGGCTCTTCGGGAGGAATCTTCTTGGAAGTTGAAGTCCGTAGCGAAATGGATCGCTGAAGGGGACAAGAATACTAAATTCTTTCACAGTCTTGCCAATATGTGTGCTCGGGCTAAAGCCATCTTCAGCATCTCCATCGATGGTGTCCACATAGAAGACAGACAGGAGATTGCTAACCACGTCATTCTCCACTTCAGATCCCTTCTCTCGTCGAAAGGATGGATCAGACCGCGTCTAGATTCAATCCAATTCAATTCCCTGGACACGATGGAAGCAAATCTCCTCGAGTCCCCTTTCTCTGAAGAAGAGGTCAAACTAGCGATTTTTGAGTTAGGCAGGGTCAAAGCCTCGGGTCCCGATGGCTTTTTTCCAATCCTTCTGGGATATTGTCCATTCTGACATTATGGAATTCATCCTTGAATTCCACAGCAGAGGCAGACTCTCCAAAGGGTTAGGCGCAACCTTCATTGCTCTAATCCCCGAGGTGGCAGGTGCTAATTCTTTCTCCGATTTCAGACCTATCAGTTTGATAGGGGGTCCCTACAAGATCTTAGTGAAGGTTCTCTCTATTCGTCTATCGAAGGTTATGGGTAGCCTTATCTCTATGAACCAGTGCGCCTTCATCAGGGGCAGACAGATCATTGACTGCGCTCTTATCGCCAATGAAATCCTTCACTCGTGTCACAAATCTGGTGAGAAGGCTGTCCTCTGTAAGCTAGACATCGAAAAAGCTTATGACCACGTCGATTGGGACTTCCTCCAATACATGCTATCTCGTATGGGCTTCGATGCTAGATGGAGAAAGTGGATCAGCGCTTGTGTTGGCTCTACTCATTTTTCCATCCTCCTCAACGGCACGCCCACTAGTTTCTTCAAAAGTTCTAGAGGACTTCGTCAGGGTGATTCCTTATCCCCACTCCTTTTTTTGGTAATTGGTGAGGCTCTATCCCAAATGTTGTTGAAAGGTCAGGAGGAAGGAATTTTGCACGGCATTAAGATGTCGGGTCTGTCTCGTCCTATCTCCCATCTTCAGTTCGCTGACGACACTCTAATTCTCTCTACGGCCTCCCAGGATTATATCGACAACCACCACACAGCCCTTCGCTGTTTTGAAGCTGTTTCCGGGCTGAGAATTAATATGGCCAAATCGAAGCTTTACGATGTCAACCTGCCGAATGCTGAATCGACTAACTACGCTGCCTCCATTGGATGCCATTCAGCCTCTCTTCCGTCTTCTTTCGTGGGGCTTCCTCTCGTCATCGGCTCTCCCCCAAAATCAATGTGGGATAAAATCATACACAGATTCCAGAAATTCCTGGCTAGATGGAAGTGCAGATACATCTCCATAGGGGGCCGCATCACCCTTATCAAAGCGGCTTTATCCAACTTGCCCATTTATTACATGTCCCTCTTCAGGTGCCCCCCTTCGGTGATGACGGTTATTGATAAGTTGAGACGTGACTTCTTATGGTGTGGGAAAAACAACCAGAAAAAATTCCATTTGCTGGACTGGAAGGAGGTTTGCAAGCATTTCCAAGAGGGTGGTGCAAGCGTAAAAAATCTGAAGATTATGAACCACACACTGCTTGGTAAGTGGATTTGGAGACTGGGATCTGAAGGAGGCAGTCTCTGGAACTCCTTGATTAAAGGTAAATACGGCACTTCTCCTGGTGGGTGGTGGACTAAAGACTCTTCGTCTCACAGGACCTCGCTTCTCTGGAAAGGCATCCTGCATTCTAAAAAAGCTTTCCTCAACGGCATTATATTTGAACTCGGCAACGGAAAGTCCATTCGTTTCTAGGAAGATCCGTGGCTAGTGGAGACCCCGCTGATGATTCGATTCCCTAACATTTTTCGCTTACGTCCCCAAACAAATATCACAGTGGACAGCTACTTCTTCATTTCTAATGGCAACATCGTTTGGGACGTGAAGTGTCCAGAAACCTACACAATTAGGAGATTTCTAAGTACATGGACCTGCTCTCTCTCCTTTCCAACTCCGTGCCCGATCCTTCGTCTCCGAATAAGCTTATTTGGACCCGAGATGAAAGCAGCATTTTCACGGTCCAGTCCCTTCTATTCCCAAATCGCCCTCCACTACACCTCGCTGATCCCTCCCACCCCGTTCGTCTGGAAGTACGCTGCTCCAAAATTTCTTTGCTTCGCCTAGTTGGTAGGAAAAAACAGAATTCTCATAGTAGACAATCTGAAGAAAAGGAGTATGCAAAACGTCAACGTCTGCCTTTGTTGCATGCAAAATGAGGAATCAATGAGAGGAATCAATGAACCACCTCCTCATTCATTGCCCTTTTATTTCTCACATGTGGGCTGAATTCTTCTCTCGATTCAACATCCGCTAGTGTAACCCACTTTCTGCCTGCAATTTGCTCTCGGCTTGGCATGGGGCTAAGATAGGAAAATTTAGGACGCGACTCCGGAGGATGGTAATTATCTTCGTTTGGTGGTCTGTCTGGGTGGAAAGAAATAGCAGATGCTTCGACGACATTTCTGTCCATGTCCAAGTTGTCTGGGCTAAAGCCAAATCTCTAATTTTTAAATGGGCGGGTTTTGTAAAGGATATTAAGGACAAGGATTTGCTTTTTTTTTGGTGCTAGTTTTCTGCCTCCTCAGCAGATCTCTCCCCCTCTTGTTTTCTTCTGTTTGTTTTTAATATATTTTTGTTACCCTTTTAAAAAAATAAAAAAGTGTCCCTTGAGTTATGGTACTACAACCCATGGATCTAGGTTGGGTACTACTTGTCCTACCCCATCACTTCCATTGTCATTCAGTGCTATATATTTTTAAATTTCCTTTAAGTTTATTATCAATAAGCTAACAAAATCCTTAAATTGTTCTGTTACACTTTATTCTTCCTACTGTTAATTTTAGGATCAAAGATGGGGATGATAATTAGTAGAGGACATGAAACGAATGATCTTTATTACCTCAAAAGTTGAATAACTAGAGCTGCATTGCGGACAGATATCTTACCCCATCAATGGCATTACAAACTTGGTCACCCTTCTTTAAATATTTAAAGAGTTGTTCCATCATTGTCTTTTGCGTCTAAATTTAGAGTGTAAAACTTGTAAGTTAAGCAAGCATCATAGAATTTCATTTCCACCTCGTGTGGACAAAGTGATAGTCATTATCTTTAGTACATTTGAATGTTGGGGTGTAGTTTGTATAATTAGTTTACTTTGTTTAAGTACTTTATTATCTTCATGAACAATTATTCTCGCATGACATAGTTATACTTAATGAAAGATTGTTCGGAAGTGTTTTCTCATTTTAAGGAATTTCTTATGGAAGTGCAAACACAATTAATTACTAACGTCTATATTTTACATTCAAATAAAGTTGGGGAATATGTATCTCATGAATTTAATTCATTTTCTCGTCTCATGGCAATATTCATTAAGCCCCGTATGCACACACCACAACAAAATGGTGTAACTGAACATAAGAATTAACATGTACTTGAGGTTGCTAGGGTATATTGTTGAATATAAAAGTTCCTAAAATATTTTTGAGTGATGCAGTTTTAATTGTATGCTATCTAATAAATCGGATGCATCCATCTGTTTTAGATGGTAAATCACTTTTTTCTATTTTATGTCCTGGTAGTCCCATGTTTTCCATTCCTACTAAAGTGTTCAGTTGTATCTCATACATCAATTAGACCATGTTCTTAACAAGTTTGAACCAAAGGCCATTAAATGTGTCTTTCTTAGATACTCACATACCCAACGAGGATACAAATATTATGATCCAATCTCTCATAATGTTATGTATTGGTTGATGTCACATTCTTTGAGCATCCTTCATATTTCTCTCGGGGTGGAAAGTTCTTGCAACTTAGAGAAATTTCTACTACTCTTCTTGTTGTGCTCGATACACCTTCAGTGAGTGGGATGCCTATACAATGTTTAGATTCACCTTTGTAGGTGCACTCTAGGCGTTCCAAGCATGCAAATGAAGTTCATACAATCATGTCTCTCACCAATCCTCTTGCTTCGTTAGAAGATCATCGTCCTCTTGAATCTTCACCTTCGTTTTCTAATGAATGCGATTTGCCCATCGCTCTTCGAGGTATAAGCTCTTGTACTCAACATCCTATTTCTTGATTTATTTATTTTTTGTTGTTGGTTTATCTCCTTTCAAAATTTTCTTTGTCCTTGTCGTCCATGTCTATTCCTCATTTTGTTTAGGAAGTTCTCAGTAATGATAGATGAAAAAAGCTATGGAAGAAGAGTGCACTCTATTGAATCAGACTTGGACATTAGCTGAATTATCTGTTGGAAACATGTGGTTCAATGTAGATGGGTGTATACAGTGAAGTACAACCATGATGGATCAATTGATCAGATAAAAGCTTGATTGGTTGCAAAACGGTACTCCAAAACTCTAGGAATCGATTAGTAAGGAGACATTTTCTCTTGCAGCAAAGCTTAACTCTGTGCGATTATTGTTTCCATTACCACATATTTATATTGGCCCTCACACTAGTACTTTATAAGGATCTTACTGAAGAGGTTTATATGGAGCAACTACTACGCTTTGTTGCTCACGGGGAGTCAAACAAAGTGTGTTGCCTTAATAAGTCAATTTATGACTTAAAAACAATATCCAACAACTTGGTTTGATAAATTTAGTAAAGTGGTTTAATATTGGATGAAGCATAGTCAGGCTAACCACTCCGTCTTCATAAGGAGTAGTAGTGAGGCAGGTAACATTGTGTTAGTTGTGTATATAATATAGGTATTGACGAGTTGAAGAAATTTATATAGTAGCACCTCCATATAAAGGACTTCAAACATCTTCAATACTTCTTGGGTATTGAGGTAGCAAGATCTAAGGTAGGCGCTAATTTGTCCTAATGAAAATATTAAATGGATTTATTGACCGAAACAAGTCTTCTAGGAGCCAAGCACGTTGAAACTCCTATGAATCCAAATCAAAAGATTAGTACGGATAAAGGGAAATTGGTTGATGATTCAGGAAAATATAATCAACTTATTGGGAAGCTAATCTACTAAATAATTACTCGACCCAATATCACTTTTCCGATGTGGTTATTTAGTTTATGATAGTGTTGATCTGATTTGAATCAAGTATAGATTTATATCGGAGATCACTTTCATTACTATTCACAAGACATTCTCATCACATTGCCACATCCGAGAAAGAAACAAGAGCACACACAATCAAAAGGCTATCATTATCAAGTTCTTATTACATTTCAGGCTATGACATACCACAGACCCTTAATTACATTCCTGAAAAAAACACTTGATTAAACTTACAAATCACAAGAAACTAAAATAGTCCAACTACACAGAGGGTCGATGAAACTTTATCAAGTGAAGTCCTTAGGCTATGGGCAAAAGGACTCGCTTGATACGAGCTGCAAGACCAATAAAAAACAGAGCCCGGCAACAATCCACAAGGCAAAGATTTACATGGTTCAACAATTTGCCTACTCCATGGAGTTGTCATGCTAAGCTTTCACTACAATAAAGATAATCTAGAGTACAAGTATGATTCTCCAAAAACTGGTCTTGAAGCAATAAACTTCAGCTTTGTGGCCTTATCACATGATGAAATAACATAAATATCATTCTTAACACCTAGCTTTGAGGGTATTTTAAAACAGTATCATGATCAAATAGCATCATAGCGCATGTGGAGTACATTGTGATGCATATGGGTTAGTATTGATACCATTCTTAACACCTAGCTTTGAGGGTCTTTTAAGATAGGCATCATAGTGCATGTAGAGTACATTGTGATGCATGTAGGTTAGTATTGATGCATCACACTACGTGACCAGAATCATTCATTGTATTTCATCAGTTATGTAGACTGCATTTCATCCAACATTCTCACTACATGGTGCATTTGTTTCGCCCACGGCCCACCTAAGTAAGCACATGAGCCATTGAACTATCGTGCAGCCTACTAAATGATGGTTCATTTGAATACATCTCGTCTCATTTAAATGGTCTCCAGCCCATCCAAATGACTTGAGGTTCATCTTAAATGGCTCAAGGCCCATCTCAAATAGCTTAACCCATCTCATATGCTTATGGCCCTCGGCCCATGTGATTAGCCCGTGGCCTAGTTGTTTGGCCCTCGGCCCATTTGGTTGGCCCTCAGCCATTCCATTTGCATATGATTCATTCCACTAGCTTATAGCGTATTTAATTAGTTTACATGCTAATGACTTATTTAGCATAATTGTTGTATAGATTGATCTCCCTAATAAATTAGATTTGTACACATGAGTGGTTATACACAAAGCTACTTATTAGCTAAGCTAGTTCTCTCCTTGAGCTAAAAAGCTCATATATAGTTAACTAGCATACATAACCAAATAACTATACCTAGCTAAGTAGCTTATGTATCCAAGTAGTTATACCTAGCCAAGAAGTTATACCTAGCTAAAAAGTTCTTTCACTACCTAAATAGCTCTTTACTTGATGTTATAGATATCTACGTGACCATGATATCATCAGTCTTAATTAATGCTATCTTTATATGTACTAGCGCCCTTCATACACATCAATGCATTCCATAAGCACTAATGCTAACTCATATGCATCACAATCAGTGTTCAAATTGTCGGCGAAATGTCGATAATATCGACGATATTATCGGTGTGCTGTGCCACCACTGACACTCCCCTTTTTCGTTTCTCTCTAGTTGTCGGCAAATATCGATGATTTTTTTTGATATGGGCGATATTATCGGCCACAAGCGTGAATAAATCGGAAGAAAAATCGGAATATCGGGTGAAATTGCGTGAATACGTAAAAATTGGGGAAAAAATTGAGAGTGATTTACGTTACTGTTTAATCGAAATCGAACAGGAGGATCTGCCAATCTCGATCGACAAAGCTAGTAGGGATTTGAAATCGCCGAAAACCCTTCGCATCTCACGGTTTTCCCGCATAAAACCCTCTGTAGGGGTTTTTTTTTTTTGGTTTTTCCTCCGTCTCACATGTGTATAGGTTTTTGTGGGAAATCGATTCTGAGAGTACGCTCGTATCGTATTGACTAAACTCAACCTTGGATGTATGTGGTCTCTACGCCTTCCATCTGTTTTTCCATCCACTTTAAGGTGTTGAGCCCAAAATTGAAGCAAATCCAAAGATCAAGTGGATCATACCAAACAAAATGGTGGGCATAATGATTTCAACCGTTGAAACCTTTCTAGGCCCCACCATGATGTATGTATTTTATCCATTCTGTTCTTCCATTTTTAAAGATCATTTTAGGGCTTTAACCCAAAATCGAGAGGGATACGAATCTCAGGTGGACCACACCACAATAAAATAATAGTGATTGGATATCCACCATTTAATCCTCCTAAGACAGATCTTGTTTATTTGACATCCAATCTGTTTAGGCCATACAGACCCAGATGAAGGGAAAAAACAAAGATCAGCTTGATCCAAAACTTTTATGGCCCCAAAAAGTTTTTAATGGTCTAAGTTCATTCAACACTGCTTCCTGTAATGTGGTCCAATTGAGATTAGTATATACCTCATTTTTTTTTACCATACCATAAAATGATCTATAAAAATAGATAGATGGCATGGATGAAACACATAAACCCTAGTGTGGCCTACTTCCGCTGGTGGCGATGTAACTGTTCAATGGGATGCGGATTTCTGCGAAAGCCTTTCGCAGAAGTTCCTACGCAACGATTCTCATGGGGCCTTGTGATGTTTGTTAAAAATCCAACCCGTTCATCCGATTTTTGAGCTCATTTTAGGACATGAGACAGAAAATTATTAGGATCCAAAACTCAAGTGGGCCATACTAGATGAAACACTGGGAAAGGAATTCCTACCGTCGAAACCTTTCCAGGATCCACCTTGATGTTTATATTTCATCCAAACCGTTTATAAGGTCATTTTCACCGAGATGAAGTGAAAAATCTAAGAAATTAAACGATACAAAAGTTTTGTGGCCATATAAATGTTTCAACGCTGGTCACTAAATCTCCACTGTTTCCTCTCGTGTGGCCCACTTGAGTTTTTGATCCTCCTCATTTTTGGTGGCATGTCCTAAAATGAACTCTAAAGATGGATGGACTGATGACTTTCTCACAAACATCACAATGGGCCGCACATAGAATCTTGCGCAGGAACTTCCTGCGAAAGGCTTTCGCCGGAAATCCGCGTCCGTTTAAGCGGATGGGCGAGTGGATCAGGTACCACCTGGTCCGTTCGAAGCTCGGTACAGGGAGGATCCAAGGGCCACTAAGTGACCACCGTAATGTATAAATCTTATCCACACCGTCCATACATTTTTAGAGATCATTTTAGGGGCTGAGGCCAAAATTAAAGTATATCGAAAGCTCAAGTAGATCATGCCACAGGAAACGGTGGAAGTATTGATTTCCACTGTTGAAACCTTTCAAGGCTCCCAATGATGTTTATTTTTCATCCAAACTGTTAATAACATCAAAAAGATATGGATGAAAGGAAAACACAAATATCATCTTTATGTAAAACTTACGTAGCCACCAAGAACTTTTCAACAGTAGAATTCAATTCACACTTGTTTCCGATGGTGTGTTCCATTTGAGATTTGGATATTCTTAATATTTCGTTTAAAGATATAAATTTATATGATAAAACGGATGAACGACATTGATACCGTGCATGACGGTGGGCCCCACAGAGTTTATTCAACCCTTGCGTACTAAGTTACTTTCGGCATGCGTAATCCGCTTCGAAGTGGATTGGTGGTGTAACACGAACCAGGTGTGTTGGCGTCACCAAGTTCTATGGGTCCCATCATGAGGTATGTGTTATATCCAAACCGTCCATCCACTTGGTGAGCTCTTCGTAAGTCTTGATCTTAAAAATAAGACAGATCCAAAATCAAGTGGACCACATAAAAAGCAATGGAGGATTGAACGCACCGCCATTGATACCTTTTTTGGGTTCACATAAATTTTAATGTGGGAGAGTTTTGGTGCATGAAGCATCGGTGCTGAGGCCCATCATATAAACAGTTTGGATCACCGAATCATGAGACACCATAGAATTACAAACTGAAAGAAAAATAAAATAAAATCTGAAAATTGGTAAAGAGTACAAATTCAATGGGCAAAATCAAACAGTTAAGATCAACTGGATCTATGCACTTCCATCTGTGATTTGTGTACATTAAGGAGCTCAAATGGCACTATATGTACCAGCATGGCAAATTGAGATGAGATCCAATCCATCCATCATGTGGTCCACTTGAGCTTTGGACATCCTTTTGCCCCTATTAAATGGAAACTTATCATTTAATGCATTCTTTTTGTAATTTTTTTATTCCTCAATATGTAAATATGGGTATTCAGGCATGTCCTGAACATCCTTTTGGCCCCTATTAAATGGAAACTTATCATTTAATGCATTCTTTTTGTAATTTTTTTATTCCTCAATATGTAAATATGTGTATTCAGGCATGTCCTAAAGTTTCACTGAAAAATTCCACCATTTTCTCCATGTTTCCACCATTTCCCCTGCATTTCCGGTTATCGGAGATATTATCGGCGATAACGATATTATATCTTTATCTCTGCCCAGCGAAACTTGTAGCGATACCGACAACTCGAACACTGATCACAATGCACTCCACATACACTATGGCACCACTTACTTGATCATGATACTATCTCAGAAGACCCTCAAAGCAAAGTGCTAAAAGAGTATTTTATATTATCTCACCATGTGTGAGGCCACAGAGCTCAAGTTTATAACTTCAAAGCTAATTTCTGGAGAATAATACTTTTACTCGATATTATTTTTACTATAGTGGAAGCTCAACATAGCTAAATTGTGAAGTAAGCAAAATTGTTGAACCACGTAAATTTGTCTTGTAGATTTGCTACTTGGCTCTCTTCTTTATTGGTCTTGTAGCCCATATCAGACAAGTCCTTTCGCCCACAACACAAACTTTACTTGATACAGTCTCATCGACCCCTTGTGCATTCGGGCCATTTCAGTTCCTTGTTATTGGCTAGCTTATTTCAGTTATTTATTAATGTTAAGTGCCCCGCACTCGTTTATTTATAGGCTCATGCCTCTTTTTACATTTTATCTTAGAATCAAGAGTTATTCCCCATGAATGTAATTAAAGGTTTGTGATATGTCACAACCTAGAATGCAACAAGAACTCAACTAATGATAAGCTTTTTATCGTGTGCACTATTGTCTCTTTCGTGGATGTGGCAATATGATGAGGATGTCTTATGAATGTCTTGTGAATAGTAATTAAAGCGATCTCCAATGTAAATCTATACTTGATCCAAAATCGTACCAATAGCAAGCTTCCCGTGCTCCTCATATGGAAGTTGTGCTTTGAATTCTCAGGTACTTAAGGGAGCTCCCAGTCATGGCATTCTCTATAAGTTTAATGGTCATCTTCAAGCGAAAGGGTATTTTGATGTATACTGGCATGCTTCTCCATCTGACAGGCAGTCTACTACAAGTTGTACCTTCCTAGGGGTAATATGGTTACGTGGAGAAATAAGAAGAAAAGTATGGTAGCTTATTCAAGTGTTGAAGCAGAGTATAGGACAATGGCCCATTCTACATCTGAATTTGTTTGGTTAATGACGTTAATGTTCGAGTTGGGGTTTATGATTGATATTTTACTGTGATAATCAAGTTGCCTATCATATTGCCAACAATCTTGTTCATCACGAAATAACTAAGCACATCGAAGTTGATTGTAACTTCATCAGAGAGAGTCGCAAATAAGAAAATTTGCATGTCATCAAGTCTCAAAATTAATTGATAGATGCATTCACAAAGGCTCTTGGTCGCACTCATTTGGATCATCTCCTTGTCAAGCTAGGCATTCATGATATATATGCTCCAGCTTGAGGAGGTGTTGGTGGACCATGATGGTCTCACACATAGGGGTGTACATCGAGTCGAACCGAGTCGAGCTGGCCTCAACTCGACTCAACTCGGCCACTGGCTGACCTCAACTCGAACTTGGCTCGGTCCTCGAGCCTGACTAGCTAGCTCGGCTCGATTCGGTGAGCAGCACGGGCCACTTCGGGCCAACTTCAAGCCAAGATCAAGCCGAGTTCGCCATTGAGGCATTTCCAGAAACACCTGAACTACAACTTCAATATCCCACTGTTTTACAAACAGAAGCAATGGTTTTTGAGGTATTTTCTCAAACACCTTCTAAGCAACATAAAAACCCAGAAAAACAAAGAGAAAAAGGGTATTTATTTCATGTACATACCTTCCTTGCCACCAGCCTCAATTCGTTGAGTCATTTTATCAAACAGTTGGTGAGCAACATCAATGACAAAGTAACCGAGTCATCAAATTGCTTCGATCCGAGTTCGATTCGAGCTGGATTCGATCCAAGTTGAGTAGAGCTAGGGCCTACTCGAACTCATTTTCGAACTCAAAAAATCAGCTCGACTCAGCTCGAACTCAGCTTCGAACCGAGTCGAATCGAGCAAGTCGGGTCAAGCGAGCTAACCGAGCTAGCTCGATTCGTGTACACCCCTACTCACGCATGGTCTCTCATCATTATTGGGCTAAAATATGTGTTTGGAATGAAGTTTGGGCCCATGGGCTTTGCTTATGTAACATCTTAAGTATGAAGGGGTAGTTCCATACTTTTGCTTTTATATGAAAACCCTGATAATATTTAAAAGAGGCTATGGGCGTGTAAGGCTTATTGTTGGCCTTCTTTCTTCCCTAGCTTTCTTTCATATCTTCTTTCTTCTTTCTCTATTCTACATAAGAACAAAAACAAAGGTGGATGGCTCCAACCAATGGTCTCAGCAGAAATAAACATTGACCTTTACTCAATGGAAATCCAGAGACCAGTTGGTGTTGGAGGTATAACTCAAGATAATTCTGTGACATGTATTAAAGCTTGCTGATGTTCAGTTGGAAACTGTGATTCCAATAACTTTGTCCAAGTCCTATCATGGTGGAGAGTAAATCCTCCAATGTGCTTCATGGGCTTCCCCCAGAGTCTACCATGGAGGCTTGCTGATATCATGTGTGGGATTTGAATTTGGTTCATGTGACTCCCAAGTTTGTATTTCATATGTGAGGCATAAGGAGAATTTGGCTGCAGAAGCAATTGGCCTTCTCATTGTTAGGATTTTTTATTCCATTTTGTGTTTCAGTGCTCCATGGTAATGCAAGCATTTAGTTGTAGCATTTCTTTTAAGTCTTTCTTTTAGAAAGCAATTTCTTCTTATTGATTTACGGAAAAAAAAAAAAAAAAAAAAAAAAGGTTACTCAAGAGTTCCTAACTTCTCAGACAAAAATGCCCATTGAGTCCAATAGAAATGCTTGGGGCAATCTTAAGTTTTTTAGTATTTTGGTGGATGATGATTGATCATTGGATATGTTGTTGTAGGCTTGTAGCCCAGAATACTACTGTTGTTACTCCTGCATCTGTTTCCGCTTTCACTATCACCACAAATATTCCTAAATCCTAACCATATTTTGGAGGGAACATGTTGAGGATCAAATATTGCATATTAGACCCCAGTTATTACTTGGTTTTACGAACATGATAATGCTTAATGTCCTATTTTAATCATGTTTTTGTTGCAAGGAGCTTGGACTGAAAAGAGTATTAAAAGCATGGATTTAACGTTCAAGAATCACCAAAGCAAGGGACGGATCTTAGGGGACCGAGATTGAAGAATTCACACGCCAAAGATCCGAGAAAATCAAGTGATTGAAGATGAAGAGGCCTGAAAATTGTCCTGAATGCAAGATCACAGGGTTCCTACCTTCCGTTTGGGTTGAAACTTTATATCTAGCCTGAGGATCATAAAGTAACTGTACACGTAAAATTTCAGTCGTTGGATCTCTGTGGAAGTGGCCCAATGGATAGATCAGCCACCAAATCACTAATTTGGGGCCCACCTGATATCTGGATATGCTTCAATTTTTGTCTCAACCCTTAAATTGGATGGAGGAGAGGATGAACGGAGTAGATTTATCAAAAACATCAACGTGGGACCTACACGCATGATGCGTGTGCACAGACGACGCACATCGGCGCTGCATCGGACCAACGTCCCGGTCAAAGGGTCCTTAACCTGACCAATTTCACGTCCGAACACTGTGACGTGTAGTGGGCCACCACCATCGTCCCGATGGACGATCGAGACCGTCCATTCGATCCAGGGGGTGGCCACGACCCTACCCATGGTGACCTTTTGGTCCCATGCACGTATACACACGCAGATCACCATCAAACACAGGATGAACGGCGAAGTGATTTGATACAGTGGGCCGCACCAAAACTCGACCAAAACCACCCCTTTCCGACCGAAATCTCGCCAAGAATCCAAAGAACGGGGTGAATTTCTCCGAAAACATCACTGTGGGGCCCACCAAGCATTTCAACGCAAGAATTTTCGCATGTAACGCACGTCCGGGAAAACTAGACATTGCGAGGCGTTTTGCAATCGGATCTCTGATCTGAACAGTCCAGAAGTTTGGAAAGGGGGTCTTGACCCCAACCATGGAAGAAAATCAGATCATGGGACAGTCTTCTAGCCGAAAACTCCACCCAAACGCAAGACGAGTTGCGTCTTCGCTGCGCACGGTGCTGCATAAGCCTCCACCGACTCCAGCCTCTTGCGCACGTTGCAGCACCGACTTTCATCACCCCTTGTGGCTATAAAATGAGAATGTGGAGAGGAATATAAGAACATCTTTGGACGTGGAGCATGTGAGAGAGAGGGAGCGTGAACGACTTCATCTTCTCCTCCTTCCTTTTCGGTTTTTCCTTTGATGCTTTCTTTTTAAGAGATTTTAGTTTGATCATGTCCATGATCGGCAAAACCTCTTAGCTAGGGCTAAGAGGTAAAGCTTGTAGCGTGATTAGGATGTTTGCTTTGTTTTGATTCATGTCTTGTTGAACCTTATGGATTCTAGTTTGATTATGAAGGAATATTTTTAGTTTTTAATGGTTTATTGTGAATCAAATTACAATAGATCTGCAATAGCTTGAGATATCTTCTTTTAATGTATTGAGATTGTGAAATTAGGTAATCCCGTTGTTCACCATCGTCTCATGGGCATGGTTAGGTGATGGAATCCTCCTAATCTCCTCAATTCTCTTATAATGGGTTGTGGGTTTGGTAAATTGTTGTTGTTTGCCTTGTCTCCTGGGCATGGTTAGGTGACGGAATCACTTCCAATCTTCACCACTCTCATTCATTGATGATTAGATCCATGAAAAGTTCAGAGATCTGACAAATCTCTTCTTACCAACTGGAGATAGGACTCTGATTCCAGTTGTGTCATTGAATCATGCAAGGTAGTTTCCCAATTGCTACAAGTGGATCCTTGGCACCCTAGTTACCACATTTAAATTTATAGTTTTTAGTTTAATCATTCACCATTATTCTCTCATATTCACATGATTTAGATTATATCTTCTTCTAGTTCTAGTTCTAGTCACTTTCAGAATACGTACAAGGTTCAGTCCCTGTGGATTCGACCTCGGTCTTACCGAGATTATTACTACATTGCAACCCTATACTTGGGGTGGTGAACAGAAAGCTTTTGTTCAATTGGGTTAAGGGAAAAGGAGGTAAAAGCTTGATAGGGAACAGGAGGATTGGATGGAGAAAGGTATTACAGTCTAGACATGATTGCCAAAATTTTCCAGTGGAAGGTGTGTGTGACAATTGTTAGTACCCACTGCTGTCCAAATCGAAACCTCAAAGCTGATTTTCTTCCTTCTCTCCTTCGATATCACTCGAATTTCAATTACATTTCTCATCGTTCCAGTCAGTTTATGGCAGCCTACAAAATCCCTAGTTTATAGGGATGTTGACACAAAATTCAACAGGAATGAAGATCTGGCAGCGAAGGATATGGGTAGGATTAGAAAAAATAAAAAACTGAAATGAATATAAATGTCCTTCCTTGAAATAGAGACATCAGAAATCATTTTGGTGCTTTTTCAAATTTTAAGGGGCATTTTTGTCTGGATATCTTTGTTAAGTAACAATTGGACAAATTGGCTTCTTGGTTGAAGTTAAGAAGGATCAGTTCATGTATATGTATGTGGCTCAGCCTCATGTCTAATAGTAATATTCAGTTTGCCGAGATAGATTCATCCTTACTCTATCAAATATAAACCGGTTTGCAACACGCTTGACAGTGCTTGCATCAACCGCATCAATCCTTGCAAAGAGCTCAGCAAACGGGATTCTGCGACCATATGTAAGCAGCTGCAAGGAAAAAAGACTGTTTAGTGATGGGAAAAAAAAAAAAAACAGTTTTTTAGCATATAGATGGGCTTGCGTTGCTTGAGTGGGAAATGAATTTGCTCTCCCAAGAAAGATAATTTCACCTGGCGACCAATATCCTCAGCAACAGGACTGGTTCCATCAATATGAAGTTGCAGAGAAGATTTCAGCTGCAAAACAGCATCTTAATCAGCCAAAGCTGTATTGATTTACACGGACTCCAAAAGATACTCTTCTTTTGCTGGTCTGAAAGAAAGACTAAACTAAAAGAAAAAAGTAATTAATTTCATCCCAATTGCAGAAAATAAATTAGATGGCAATTTGATGAGGGTGGATAATGAAAGGGAGAAAAAGAAATCATTGGGGCCTTTCTTGGGTGTCTGAAAATGTCACCAGGACATCATATTCAATTCATGCATGCGACCAAAGACCTCTGATTTTTGGAAAGAGAAAAGGAAGTATCAGAAGCATGTTTTGGGGAAGACCAAAGACCTTCCGTAGACCAACACGACACATTCACAAAAACCATACACAAAGGAACCACATTTTATCATTTTATACACTAGCAGTTTTTTTTTTTTTTGTTGAGAAATACACTAGCAGTTAATTCATCTATAACAGGAGGAACAAAAAAAAAAACCTTTGGGGCCTAGTGCTAAACCCATATGAAGACCCGCTACACTGGGAACTCATCAGTCTCACCACAAGACTATCCCACGCTTATAACAAACACCCTCATATCTTTAATGATGCCAATATGACCTCGTAAGACCTCTTTCCTCATCATCCACAACATAACCACCCTAGGCAGTCCATCAGACTTCAAAAAAAAAAAAAAATAGACCACCCTAGGTACTCAAAGCATTTGTTTTCTCTATATCCATAAAACCATTTGTAGAATCCTCTTCTCTACACTTTTCCTTCAATCATCTAACTAGGAGAAGTAGCTTCCATTATCAATATCAAAGGCAATGAAACAAAAGTGATTTTTCTATATTCTTTTTTCTTGTCTTAGTCTTTGGTCCACCACCCTATCCCAAAGCTTCATGGTGTGACTCGCAAGTTTGATCCACCTATTTTTGGTGCAACTTTGTGCATCTCATTAGTTCTTATCCATAGGTATCTAGATGCTTCTTCTCCTCTAATTTGGTGTATTTCCCCCTCTTTTTTCTTTTCTTTCTTTTTATTTTTCTTTTTTTTTCTTTTTTTTTTTTTTTTTTTGGTAATTTTCTTAACCAAATTATGTTGAGAAGGCTGGTCAACCAAACTAATCTGATTTCATTAAGTGTATTTCCATCCTTAGGTCTATCATCTATCCTGATAACCTTTACTTCTTGCATCCATGGTGAGGCTACTTTTAATTCCCATACTTGAATTATACAATAATACACATACCTCCCACCTACCATGGTCCAAGGCTCTGGTTTCCTCCTAGTTCTATCTCTGTGCCCACTTCTCCATCCAAAAAGCTCTGAAAGTAGTATCTATGTCTCCCCCTAATGTCACTCTCTTTCAAGACCCATGACCTCACCCTTGATGCCCCTAAGCTCTAATAGTAGTATCTACATGGTTCATATCTCTTGTCTATTCTCCTTCTCCATTTTTCTATCTATAGATCTCTTTCCTATCCATTGTCAAAGAATCGTACAATTCTTCAAATATTTTAAAATTGGCGTCACCGCTTCTCCTTTTCTTTTCTTTTTTTGAAAACGAAAGGCCTCGTTGCTGTTTTCTTCCTTTTTGTCATTTTTATATGCTTAGAAGCTTCTAATCTTTCTAATCCTCCCCCCCCCCGCGGCACAAAAAAAAAAAAACACGAAAGAACACGTGTCCCCTTCTAAAGCATTGCCATCTCACCATTCCCTTTCCTCCAACCACATTATCATACGACCCATCTCCTACATTCAGTACGGCAGAGAAGATGGGCCTCCAAGCTCCGTCATACGCACCCCGTTGCAAAGCATGGCTGCCGTACTCCCCTTCCGACCTCCCGCGCCTTCCAAAGTCCTCCCCAACAAAACGAAATAGCTCTATAATCCTCCCTCTGGACTTCATCACCACCTTCCTCTCCTCGATCACCACAGCAACCGTATCCGGGGCCCTCAGCCCTTTCTTCGATCGTACGTGAACTCGAACCACTCCTATCTCCTCCCCATTCTCCCCATTCTCTGTTGAAGGGTCAATGATACGACCTCCCCCAGGCAGGAAGCAACCGCAATTAAGAAGTCGTAGAACCAGAATTCCAATGGCACCCCCCAAATCAGATACCACTCCTCTACTCTTCAGAACATTGAGTATTCCTCCCATCTCCAAAACTGGATAATAGGGCCAACACGATGCAAAGCTCCTACCATGAACAGAATATTAGCATTCATCGCCAAGCATAAATATATCCAAACCTTATTAAAACCGATCAGTTTAATCAAATACATCTCAGGAGATAGTCTACAATATTCGTCCAACCAAACCATAATCTTGGAGATAGTTGCATCATGTTTCACAAAAGCAATGACGGAGCATTATAACCACCCCCCCTTCTATTTTCACATATTCCCCCTCTTTTCTTTCCTTCATATTATCCTGCTCTTCCAATTCCTTGGAGTATCCTTTCCAGAGACAACATCCCAAAACAAGATGGGGTTCTGGCATGGTTCAAAATATCGGTATTGTATCGGCCGATACAACCATATCGTATCCGTATCGACCAGATACGATATGCGCTATGGGTCTGTATCAGCCTATTAAAAAAAATTGGTGTCATATCGGACTGCACCAACCGTATCAACACCAATATTTTATAATCGTATCAGTTTCAACCGATACGGCTAAAAAAGACTTTTCATTTTCATTGTTTTTCTTTATTCATTTTTCTCCTCTTTTTAATTTCTTTGTAGAGAGGGATTGTTTTAAAGGCATTTCCAACTAAATCTAGATAAAATTCGAAGATCGAAACTTCTTCTTCTTTTTTGCGTTAAATCGAATAATTGAAGCTCCCGAGTCTGGTTTTACAAAAAAAAAAAAGTTGTTTCAATCTAGAATCCCATCCGAACAACAATTCAAATTATTTCGATCAAATCTTAGTTGATTTTATCCAGATTTGGGGTGTTTTCCCTTTTCATTTTTTTTATTTACGCGGTTATTTTCTTAAAATTTTAGAAAAAAGTTTATTTAAATAATTTATTTTTACTGATTTTTGTTATGATGCTTGTGGAGTATTAAAGATTTGCGCGCAGGGGGGGGGGGTGTTTAATTACGTAGGTATTTTCTGAAATTTTCAGGAAAAGTTTAAATTAGTTTTCTTTTTTCTTTTTTTTTTATTCTTGTTATGACACTTAAGGAGTATTGTAGGACTATGGATCTTCTGATTTATTGAAGATTTGGGGCTTTTCTTTTTTTGATTTACATTGGTATTTAAAAAATAAAAATAAAATAGAAAAAAAATTAAATTAGTTTTTTTTGTTCTTGTTATGATGCTTTAAGGGTATTGAATATGGATCTACTGATTTGTTAAAGATTTAGATTTTTATTTTATTTTGTATTTACGTATGTATTTTCTAAAAATTTCATAAAAATGCTTTTAAAAAGTTTTTTCATTTTTTTAATTCTTCTATGATGGTTGAGGAGTATTAGAAGACTATGGATCTAATGATTTCACACATTTTTTGAATAAAAAAAATTACTTTCTACATCTTTTTCTATTTTCAAGTTAATTTTTGGGCATTTTTTGTTTTCTAAAATAATTTTTAAAATAGACAATCATATTAACAATTTATTATATCGATTTCTAACATATATCAACAATCTATAAAACACACACACGCACGCACGCACACACACACACACACACCTAATATCTCACCCCAATCCCCCACCTTAGGATCTTTCCTTCACTACACAGAACGCACCATTCCTTCGCCCACTCTCGTAGGACTTGAATCCCATTAAAGGAAAATTGTGGATACCTTTCGTAATTTTTTTTTAATTTTAACTGATTTTCGCAAGAGCAGTGATTATCAGGAAAAAAAATCCAAAAATATATATATATTATTTTTTTTATTATAATTGAATTGGATGCTTCAAATAGATGAAAGATGCTTACATGTATAACACCATGCAATAGATTAGGGATTTTAACCCCACTTTATATTTTTTGTAAATTTGTAATTTCAGTTGATTTTCACATGAACAATCATTATTAGGTGAAACCCTAAAAAATTATTTATTTTTGTTTAATATTGAATGTAGATGCTTCGAACAGATGTTGGATGCTTACGTGTAGAACACAATGCCATAGATTAGGGATTTTAACCCCATTTTATATATTTTTTAGAATTTTTTAAATTTCAACTGATTTTCGCACAAACAATTACAGAGGGAAAAAGCCCAAAAAAGAAAATTATATCCTGTTTATTATTGAATGTGGATGCTTCAAACAAATATAGGATGCTTACATGTACAACATCATACCAAAGATTAGGAATTTTAACCCCATTTTATATTCTTTTATAAAAAATAAATAAAAATAAAAAAAATAAAATCAGCTGATTTTTTTGCATGAACAATGACTATGAGGGGGGAAAACTCAAAAAAAAAAAAAAAATTGTTTAATATTCAATATGGATGCTTCAAACAGATGTAGAATGCTTACATTTACAAGAGAGAAACTAAATGGTCAAACCGCCGTCTGAAGTCCAAAAGTCAAACACTGATGGTAATTCAACAAACAAACCGAGAGCCTCCAAGAGTCGGTGAAATCTTGGAAGATGAAGTTGCCATCATATTAGTTTTATAGGGAACAACAAGCATTGGATACTACAAAAGCAAAATTCGACAAACACCATCAAGTGGCGTTCTTCATCCAAGATGGAACCTTCGAGTTTAACTATCATTGTTAATTAGACTATAGATTCCAAATTGTATTTCATCATACTTTAAGGGATGTAAATGAGATTGCCAACAACCACCACCCTCATTGGCACATCCTATCCACTATCTTGATGGACAATTGCTCTTTTTCACTTTTAGATAAATTTCTGCTTATTATAAAAATACAAAAAGAAAAGAAAAACAAACTATGATATGTTAAGACAGAAAAATTAAAAAAGTGAATAAACAATGTTATGGTAAACACCATCGATGAAGTACCTGATTGCGAGCACGAGCAACGTCAGCTTCTGAAACCCGGTAGGACAACTTGCTTATCTCGTACATGATTGCATAGGACAAATCATCCAAGCAATCTGGCTGATTAACAGATAAAGAAGAAAAGGAAAAAAATTAAATGACAATTAAAAGCCTCATTGGGTACATACTTTTAAGGAGGATGCTAACAGGGAAAACACAACATGAATTTATTACGTAATAGCTGTCCATCCAAATTACAATTTCCCTCATGCTAAGGAAGAAACACAAACACAAAACTGTAAGCAGAGTTATTCAAAGTTCCAGTTGTTCTGCTGTTAAATACAGTTGAAAAGATGTGGAGTATAAAATATTTCCAGTCAGGAACGAAAGGTGATTGATTATCTTGGCAAACCCTTCTTATCTAGGCCCGTATGCCCATAGGTCAAGAAAGGTCAGTCATATCCTAATATCATGGGACTGTAACAGGAAAAAAAAAAAAAAAAAAACAACAACAACAATAAGGAGAAAGGCATGTGGTAGGAAAAGAAGCAAACAAGAAATACACTGCCTTGAATGTGGCGGGCAAAAAATAATTTGGTGTATTCCTGTTACCAGAAGTTTGTTCTAATACTTTTTGAACAAGTGAAGCTCCAATGCATAACAGATTTACAAAATCACAATGATTTTCACAAGCTGCAACAAGGGACTCGTTTAATACAAAGCTGAACCATGGTGATCAAAACATAATCAAAGAGTCAAAGACTAGAAAGAAAACAGGGTTTAAAGTTTAAATATAGATTGCTGCCCACAAGCATTCAGATATTTAAAATAAACCACTTGGCAGTTGAAATGTCTTTTGGATGTAAAATAAGGAAATCACTGGCTATACTAGACCAAAAATAGTATCAGCAATTAAATTGTGAACTTAAATAATATTGATCTAACCTTAGCAATAGCATAGACACCAAACAAGCCAGTGTCTGTATAGTTGGTATTAAAAGCCATCATGCTCTCTGCTATTTCATTAATCCCAACCCTCTGAGCAAGCTCTGATCTGTACATAGAATAAGAAAAGCAATTAGAGTACGCATATAAAATAAATTGATCATAGTCTGAGATAACGTAACCATGCAAGAGGACAAAAATACATGATCTGGTATTTGTATGCTTGTATGGATACACCATAAAAGTTTTACTGATACAACCCAACGGCTTATGACAGCCCATGCACTAGGACAACAGTGGCCCCAGCAGAGCATATGACTGATGAAGGGCCACTGCCTATTTACAGTATATGATGCAGTCCATGTAATTAGATTCCATTTAGAGTTTTTTAATATCAAAACAGCTGAGATTAGAATAAAAAGAAGGCTAATATCTAATAGGTGGAGGCCCACCAAAGGTAGCTGCGTTTGCTTGGTTAGTGGGTAGAAATAAAGTGCTCACGATAGACAAATAGTGTAAGAAGAATATGGTTTTACCAAATGTTTTTCTATGTTATCAAGATGAAGATTCGGTTAATCATCTGTTTATCCAATGCCTATATGCAAGAAAAAATTTGGGAATGCTTCTTTCTATTGTTCAGTGTTCAATGGGTTTTGCCGGGCTCCATTGCCTATATGCAAGAAAATTTTGGGAATGCTTCTTTCTATTGTTTGGTGTTCAATGGATGCTATGGTCCCTCCCTCCCTTGGGAAAATATGTCTTCTTTCAATTAGATTTCATTCAACTCCTCTTCTCAAGGCTCTTTTAGTGACTCCCTCCCTCTGGACTAAGGAGCTTTCTTGAGGGAAAATATGCAATCATTGTTTCCTGCATGTGGTTTAGCTTGTTTATTGGTGATCTTTCATTGCAAAATATTCCCATCATTTGCCATCATTTGGTGACCTTTTGCTGCCAATTTTGATATTTAGAAGTTCATTCTTGCAATTAGATTTCATTTTATCCTAGTTGTGTCACTCCCTCAACTCCTCTTCTCAAGGCTCTTTTAGTGGCTGCCTCCTTCCCAGCTAACGGACTGTCAGGCCTAGCTTCTTTCATACTCTGCATATTATACTTCACTCCCACCTCCAAAAATTCAAGCCCATATTTTGCAGAAGAAACAGATGGCCATTTGCAAGATACAACTCTCCCATTTAAACCTTCAATGGCATCTTTGACTTCCTTCCTGACAAATCAAAAACCAACATTATCTAAATCATCAAACCTCCTTGTGTTCTGTTCCAATCACATGATCCAGATTATGGGTTAGTTTAGCAACCCACAATTATGGTTTACATTCTTATCATTGAATAAGTTGTAATCTAAAATTTATATTTAGAATGAAGAGATCTATTATCTGATTTAATTAATATGGGGCATATATAGTACAATACTGTGCATTAAGGATTTAAAATAATAACATTCATCGCCTTCATGTACATGTGACTACCAATTTCAGATATATAATTACATTACATGTACTTGGTAGTATCTAGTATGCATTGGAGCAACCCATGTGATCCTATCCCCAGCATAGCTTACCATGTGCCAGAAGAAGTGGCATACAGGTAACTGTTCCTGTATCACATACTGGAGCAACCAACAATCCAAGAAACCTTGATCAGAACCCATAACAGTAGAGGATGACTTGCATCTGGAAACAACCATGTCGATGACCCTCCCAAAATTACTGGAACAAACTAAATAAACAAATGAAAAGCTCCACCTTACTCCAATCCTCCGGGAAATCAAACACTAAGAACAAAGCCTGAAAGGCATTTAGCAATCCCTTAAGGTCCTGCTTCGTCCCTCTTCCTACTTCCAGTTGCACACCTTAATACTCTTTTTTTTTTCCCGATAATTAACGGCGGTTTCATTAAAAACAAGAAGCAAAAAACTACAACCGAGACAAACAAAAAGAAAAGAAAAGCGCAGCAAAGACCTAGCAAAAGGAAGTGACCCTCTCATCATTGCTTCCTGAAGGGGGAGACAGCTCATTATTAAAACAATAATGGAGACAAAGAAGAGTGCCCAAAACAATGGATGGGGAACCAAGGTAAAAAAATCCCAGCAACCATGCTCTCCTTAAGAAGCTCTACTCCACACTAGAAACCAAAGTTCTCCAATATCTGTGAGATCTGCTCTCAGGAAGTGGAGGAACTCCAGAATAACCGAAGCCCAGTCCACCAAGAATGCCTCTATATTACTATTGACAGACTCGATGGACAAAACTTTACTGTCAAAGAATCTCCTGTTTCCTTGTAGAATTTCAAATGCCCCACATCATGGCATAAGGAAGCATTCTCCAAGGAATTAGTCATTTGCCCCACATACCAAAAGGAAGTTTTCTCCTTGCATCTATGCTTCTCAGTGCCCCATTGCTCATCTGTCTAAATGACTTTTTTTTTCTCTATATATTATTGGTGGATTTCGAGGGACTTTGCAGAAGGTTCGACTGTATTTTGAATTTATCCAGGTTTTAACTATATTGTGGGTTCTGTCAATTCACAATCATTCTCAGAATGCTTTCATTAATATCAAGGGCCTTACTGCAAGCTATGCATGAGGTCATTTGGGGGGAGGTTGTTCCATTGGTGCTATTTCCATTTTATTTCAGGAAATCAGGACTCTGGCTGCTGGGCTAAACATTTTAATGCGGGGGCATTTTCACACCGGGCTCGAGTGGGGTGGCCTGTGGGATGCGGGGGCACACTCGAGGTGGGTGGCCCGCATAACCCATGGATTTGGGGCCCATGAAGGCGGGTGACTTGTGTGAGGCAAAGCCCATGGATTTGGGGCCTATGAGGAGGGTTCGACTAAGAACCTAACCCATGGATTTGGAGCCTGGGCTATGAGATAAAGGGATTAATTCGCCATGCTCTAACAGTTCGAGCTTTTAGAGCAACTGGTTAATTGTCCTGCATCATATTTCTTTGCCCAGTCAATCAGGGCAGCTTTGTATGACCTGATCCCTTCCTTGGACTCCATATCAAGGTGTTCCAAAACGACAACGGTGGCCATAACGGCCACCACCATTACCCTTTTTTTATTTTTTTGAAAAAACTGTTACAGGACCGTTACGGGGCCGTTACAGAAATATTACAGCCTGTTTTTTCTGTAACGGCCGTCACAGCCGTTTTGACCCCGTAACACATAACGGTTATGACCGTTACCGTTACATAACGCCTATTACAGCCATTACGTAACCGATTTTGAATATCTTGCTCTATATTGTGGGTTCCGTCAATTCACGATCATTTTCAGCATGCTAATATCAATACTAAGGGCCTTACTGCAAGCTGTTACATGAGGTCATTGGGGGGGCCCGTTCTGCTGGTGCTATTTTCATTTTATTTTGGGAAATCAGGACTCTGGCTGCTGGTTTCAACATATCTTTGCCCAGTCAGCCAGGGCAGCTTTGGATGACCTGGTCCCTTCCTCAGGGGATTCCATTCACTCTCCTTCTAATGAAACTCCAGTTATATAGTTATATTTCTCCAAAAAAAAAAAACTATATTGTTAGTTTGATTTAATTATTTCCTTCTCCGTTTTTTGTTCTACTTTGTGGGCTTTGTTATGCTTGGGATTAGCAGCCATTAGAAGCCTGATTCGAATAGAAGCCCCCTAATTTGCACAAATTGGGCTTTACCAAAAAACTCACCCCATGTGCTTTCCACCACCTGCATTCTTGTTCCAAGAACCCAGCATTGATTGCATGACCATCAAAGCAATTGAATCTGGATCTCTCCAAGACGCTCCACTGAATGCAACCGCAAATTGTGCAAGTGGAACATCATCGTCAATCATCCGGACCTGAATTGCCACAAAAGAACCAGATAAAGGGGAATACTTTACAGTGTTTGTACTCTCACAGAGAAACAGAAAGATCATGATGCAAGAGGCATTAAAAAATAGAATATTCACACCTCAGAACCAGTGAAAACAGATGGCTCCTTCGCTACCAGCTCAGAGGCTGTAGTAGCATCACTTGACAGCTTGGTAAAAAGCTTCTTCACTTGCTCAACTATATCCTCGTGCTTAACTGCACCAGCAGCAGCAATTACCTGAAAACACGATAAAAGGTCCCAAGAGAACGCCAGTCAAGATGACTTCTGAAGCTGCAACTCATCTAAGCTAGTGCCGTACAAGATTAAATTGCAAATATAGAACCAGCATTAAACAATCAAAAGATTAACAAAAAGACTAAAGAGAAGGACATTATCGACTCTAGACATGTAAAGCCCCCTACCATTCTGGGAGCTGAATAGTGAGTAGAAATGTAGTTCTGAAGATGTGCTTTGGTAATCGTCTTGATATTCTGGGCTGGTCCCAGAATGGTCCTACCTAAAGGAGTGTACTGGAAGGCAGTTGCATGCAAATGGTCAAAAATAACTTCTTCAGCTTGCGCCTCCACCTACAAGCCAGAGCATGTGTCACTGTCTTATGACTTTATTCAGTGTAATTTCAAATCATAACTTGAGAACAAAATGAGAAGAACTAAGCCATTTGATATCTCCAAAACAAAATAAGCAAATTTTCAAGTACATAAGAACACAATCTAGAAGTGACAAACATCAAAGGTGATTACTGTTTTCTGTCTTATAGAAAAATAGAGATACAATTTTACACAATTCATACAGCAGTGACAGAGACTAAATAGATAACACATTCTGATATCATCTATATGGGAAGATCAAAATAAAATGATCAGATTCTTAGATGGTACCATAAGCTGACCATACCAAAGTCTTTACTGCCAAAGTTTCGAAGGAAGATAAATTTATTCTTTTCCGTCCTATCTAACCAATGTTTTTTTATTAATAAAAGGTGCTAGTCCTTGGACTAACACAACACATGATGCCCTACACTCTCTCTCGGTCTCTATCTAATATCTATCCACACTTTCTACTTGGTACCAAAGCATCTTTCCATAGCTCATTGAAGGATGTGCTGGTGGGTCCCACTGCTTATGTCATCAATCCGAACAAGTGACATTAGCAACATACAGTCAAATGGTACAGGTCTGGATGATTTTAGAGGATTTTTTTTTTTAAAAAAAAAAAATCCACAATTTTTAGTGGGTTTTAGTTTGGTGTTTTGGGCTTTTTTTCGGTTGATTTTCTGGTTGATATCTCAATCTGGAGGTATGGTCATGCCATCGGGTGTTATACACCTGTGTCAGCAGTTGGGAATCGCAATCTCTTTGCTTCAGGTTGTTGCAGTGATATTAAAGTAACATGGAGAAGTATTTCTCCATATTCAAGTGATGTTTCAAGCTCTTCAATGATACCAAGGGGTGTCAATGTACCTAGAGTGAGTGAGTGAGTATGTGATTGTCCAAGAGGAAAGAAATTACAATACCTAGATGGGGCAATTCCGGAACCTGATAAATCTGATCATACTCATTCGGATTGGGACTGACAACATGATTGCCATGCCTTGGTTACCTCACTCCATGAAGGCAGAAATCACCGCAACCTTTATGAACAGTAATTTGGAACATCATTGCAACTTCATATTCACAAAAAGAGAGAGAGAGAGAGAGAGAGAGAGAGAGAGAGAGAGCATAGCTTGAGTTGTCCAATTAACTCAAAATATTACCATTCTGCATCAGGTGGAAAAGTCTTTGGGAAATTATTATACTACACTTTGAGGGATGTGGTTGGAGTTGAGTCACCATAGACTGTACAATCGTGTTGTGCTCACTAGTGGGTTGAAATTGAAGAAGAAGAAATATTTGATTTTTTTGCGAGGCTCATTCCTAAGTATGGGACAGTGTTTTAAATAGCGGTAGCGTGATGTGTAGCGCTCAGCCCTCTATAGCGTGTAGCGTAAATACATAGCTACACAATACTTCTATTTTTTAATTTAAAAATAGGACAAATATAATAAATAGTGAATATATATATATATATATATATATATATATTAAAATGCCTAAAAGATAATTCATTTTATCAATTATAAGCATGTTCAAAAAAGTTATTAGTTATTATTTATCAAAAGCCAATCTACATACATAAGCCAAATCAATTATCACATCAACAACTTTCTAAGCAAACCACTTTAATTAATAATGTCTAATTGAAACCACGAGTCACAATTATGAAAAGAAATAAAAAAATCTCATACGTTAAAAGTATCAAGTATAATACAAGTGTCACATTCCTCAACATTAGAAAAAAAAAAAAAAAAAAAAAAAAAAAAAAAAAAAATAATAATTAAAAAAATAAAATAGTAAAAAAATACATTGTAGCTTACGCTACGGATGCTACGCGCTACGTAGCTGTAGCATATGCTACAGGAGATTTACGCTATTTGGGACACTACGTAGCGCTACGGCCACTCTACGCTACGTAGTGTACGCTACGGGCGCTATTTGAAACACTGGTATGGGACTATTTGTACTCATATTCTCAATCAAGAGCCCTTCAATCTATTGGGACAGTATTCTCCTTGCTTCAGCAATAAGAAAGTGGTCGGAAAGTTATGTTAGAAGCTGTATCTAGCAGTCTAGTGTGCATGATAGATCTGCTCTGCCCAGTATATACAGTGGTGATTGTATTGGACATGGTAGAAGCAATGGTGGTGAAGCGAGATCAGTCAAGGTGGACAACTTGGATCTAATGGTTATGGTCAGTGTTTAAATTATCGGCGACAATATCGAATTGTCGCCGATAATATCGGTATCGCTGGCTCAGCGATACCGAAACCCCATTTATTTGTTTCGGTGCCAAATTTCGCCGATAATTTCGGTATCGTCAATATTTTCGAAATGTCGCCGAAATTTCACTGTTCCCACGATAACAGGGGATGTAAAATCCTCAAAATAATAATAAAATAAATAAATAAATAAAAAACACAACAAAATACCTGTTTTTCACTCGGATCTGTTTGAAGCCACGAAATTTAAGAGCTTTATGGTTGTTAAGTGCAGATCGGAACCTTTCCGGTAAGATTCTACCCCAAAAAAATTGGTTTTTCCGTCGTCTCGATATTGTGTCAGAAAATAGAGGTTTTTTTTTTTAATTTGGGATGAGGGAGAGGGATTGTCAGGATGAAAATCCGGAGATTTTGGTGGGAAGGAGAGGAATTTTTAAAAATTTGGGACGAGGGAGAGGGATTTTCGGGGTTTCTGCGCATTTTGGGGATCGGATTTTATATTTTAGGGAAATCGGATCGCGTACTGTGTTACTCAGTACGCACGCTCTCATCGTACTGATTAAACTCTGTTGGGCTCACAGTGAATGTATGTGGTTAATCCACACCGTCCATCCGTTTTTCCATCTCATTTAAGGGTTGAGACCAAAATTGAAGTATATACAAAGCTCAAGTCAATCGTACCACAGGAAATAGTAGGAATAATGATTTACACCGTTGAAACTTGATAGGCCCCACGGTGATGTTTATTTGTTATCCAGCCTCTTCATAAGGTCACAAAAGCATGGATGAAGGGAAAACACAAATATAAGTTTGATCCAAAACTTTAGTGGCCCTCAAGAAATTTCAACGGTAGATGTTCAGTTCACACCGTTTGAGGTGGTGTGGTCCATTTAAGATTTGGATATTCTTCATTTTTGGGTTCAAGTCCTAAATTTATCTGTTCAAGTGGATGGAAGGGGTGGATATAATATATAAATCATGGTGGACCCCACCGAGTTTACTATGTACTAAGTTACTCACTACGCGATCCGCTTCCGTTTTAAGGGGCGATATTGACGAGGTCAGTAGCCAAATCGAAGTGACGTCACCAAGCTTTGTGGACCCCACCATGATGCATGTGTTGTATCCATACCGTCCAACCATTTGTAGAGATCGTTCTATGACATTAAAAAGAGAATGAGAATGATCTAAATTTCAAGTGGACCCACCACAGAAAACCAGAGGAGCAGTCACACCCACTGTTGAAACATGTATAAGGCCCACCGTGATGTATTTTTGAAATCCAACCTATTCATAAGTTAACATAGAGATGGATGAAGTGAAAACAAAAATATCAGCTTGATACTACTGTGGCCCCCAAGAAATTTTGAACGGTGGATGTCACTATCCCCACTATTTTCAATGGTGGGGTCCTCTTGAACTTTAGATCTATCTCATTCACTTCATCCAAGTCCGCATAACCTCATTGATAGGTTGGGTGGTAAAAAAACATCAAGGTGGCCCTTAGAAAGGTTTCAACGGTGGGTGTATCACTGCAGCTTGCTTTGATGTGGTCCACTGGAGTTGTGTGTCTGCATCAATTTTTGTATAATATCTTAAAATGATATTAGAAAAGCGATAAACGGTGTAAATAAAATACTTACATCACGGTGGGCCCCACAGAGCCCTGCATGGACGGATCCGTCCGGGTGGGGGTTGGACTCAATCCACGTCCGCTTTTTATAAAAATCGGATTAGTTTAGTTAGTAATGCTGATCGTTGTTCCGTGGGCCCATTATGATCTATGTATTTAATCCACACCGTCCATCCATTTTTACACATCATTTTAATATTAAATGTAATAAAATAGGTAGATCAAAATCTCAGGTGGACCACACCATGGGAAAACAATAGTGATTGAATTTCTACCATTAAAAACCTCCTAGGGGCTAGGGCCCACTATAATATTTATTTGACATCTAACCTATAAATTAAGTCATACAGTCCTAGATGAAGTCAAAAAACAAATATCAAGCCAAATATCAGCTTCATCCAAAACTTTTGTAGCCCCAAGAAGTTTTTAACGGTGAGAGTTCAATCAACACTGTGTGGCCCACTTGAGATTTTGATTTAACTCAGTTTTGAGTTCATACCAAAAATTATCTGGAAAAATGGATTAGATGATATGGATGAGACACATACATTATATTGGGGTCCATATAGCACCACTTAAGCGAATTAGCTGCATAACAGGTGGAAGCGGATTGCGTACTGAGTAAGTCAGTACGCTTAGTGTACGGAGTAAACTCTGTGGGGCCCACCTTCATTCATGAATTTTGTCCACTCCGTCCATACATTTTACTAGATGAATTTAATATGTTAGCCCAAAAATGAAGCATATAAAAATATCAAGTGGACCACACCATTGAAAAAAGTGTTAATTGAATGTCTACTGTTGAAAAGTTACTGGAGTCCACATAAGTTTTAGATCAAGTTAATAATTGTTTTTTCACTTCATCCATATCTGTGTGATCTTATGAATAGGTTGGATGACAAATAAACATCACTAGAGGCCTTGTAAAGGTTTCAACGGTGGAAATTAATATTTCCATTGTTTCCTGTGGTATAGTCCACTTGAGCTTTGTATATGCTTCAAGTTTGGGCTCAACCCCTAAAATGATCTGGAAAAATGGATGAACGGCGTGGATAAACCACACGCATTCACGGTGGATCCGAACAATGATTATGAGCCACCTCATCACTCTAGGTGGGAATGAAATATGGCCATAAATGTGTATTTTTATTTTTATTTTTTAATTCATTTACTTCTGCATATCTTAATTCTTGTACGCTTACATTTGTATTATATAAACTCATTTTGGTTATTATTTGAGTGATTTCTTACGACAACGCATGCCTTTTGGCTCCCATTAAATGGAAACTTATTATTTAATGCATTTTTTTACAATTTTTTCATTCTTGAATATGTAAATATGTGTATTTAGGCATGTCCTTAAGTTTCACTGAAAAATTCCACCATTTTCTCCATATTTCCCCCTTTTTCCCTGCATTTCCGGTTATCGGCGATATTATCAGCGATAACGATATTATATCTTTATCTCCGACCAGCGAAACTTGTAGCGATAACGACAACTCGAACACTGGTTATGGTGTGGGCTTTGGTGATTCTAGCTACGATATGGACCGCAGTGATTATGTCATGGGCATGGAGATGGAGGTCACAACTAAAGCTAATTGGCAGGCATAACAATATCAGTGGGCTCTGATCTTTTGATCATGTTTTTCAGCCCGACATGAACCTCATCATCCTCAACAAATGAAGTAACGTATCAGTGTCTTGGATTTAAATAGTTTCAAGCTACATGAAGATCGTAGTACAGTTGTTTCGTCCATCACTTGTCAATCATCTTCCAGCATAATGAATAATGTTTACAATCATGACAAATCGCGACCTTCTACAAGGACTCTCATGAAGGGTCCATCACCTTGAGAAAACATGCGACCTTCTTCCAATATTTGTTCTCTGATGGTTGCCACAATCTCGACCAGTGTTCTTGATGTCTTCTGCCTACATTTTGCATTAAGTCGGTCCTAGAAAACGAATATCTCACTCGACAATCCCCAATGCTGGTATAAACTCTCAAGGGCTATAAAGTTCGTTGCAAATCGAGTCACCTCAAGCCTAAGTAACTCTTCCCATTCGTGTACTTTCCCAATATAGCGACTAAATGGTTATGGTTGTAGATAAAAATCATCACGTATCTTCCCCCTCTCAACCAATTTTGTGACGCTATTCTTCTTTCCGAGATCTGTCAATGAGGTCGATGCAATGTGTGGCACACAGTGACCTGAATAAGTAGTCTCTTCTCCATGAGCCGAAAATAATTTTATATATATATTAAAAAAAAAAATTTAAAAATTTGAAGAGAAATAATACTAAATGAGGTTATCAAGAATAAAATAAGTCAATAGTTTTGTACACCAAACATCCTACACATGTTAACGTATTCCACAAGAAATACTAGACAGAAAGAAAAAAAAAAAAAAAAAAAAAAAAAAAAAAAAAGGGAGTTTTGCTCATAGCTACTGTTCATGTGGAAATAGCTAGAAATTTTTTTATTTTTTTGAAAAAGTAAATTAGCATATCGAGAATAATCTAAGGCCTGGTTCTAATTATTCTAAACATGTTACTTTATTCCAAAATGAATATTGGACACACACACACACACACACACACTCAAAAATTTAAAAAAAAAAACTTTTGCGGGTTTTTTTCTTATAGTCAATGTTCATGCGAAAATAGCCAGATAATTAAAAATAATAATAATAACAATAGTAAATTAGAATGTGAAGAATAATCTAAGGTATGGTTCTAATTATCCTATGCATGTTATAGTATTCCAAAATGAATATTGCATACTTAAAAATAAATAAATAAAATTGGGAGTTTTTGCTCATAGTTACTGTTCAAGAGAAAACAGCCAAAAAAAAAAAAAAAATCAGAATATCAAGAATAATCTAAGGCATGATTTTGTACATATAATCATCCTACACGTGTTAGAGTATTCCAAAATGAATATTGAACACACACAAAAATATATATATTGTGATTTTTTCTCATAGTTTCTGTTCATGCAAAAATAGCTAGAAAAGAATAAATAAATAAATAACAGTAAATTAGCATATAATCCTAATATAAGGCATGGTTGGTACACCTAATCATCCTAGACATGTTACAGTATTCCAAAATGAATATTGGACCAAAAAATAAAACTTTTGCGAGTTTTTATTCATAGTTACTGTTTATGCAAAAATGGCAAGGAAAAAAAAAACACTAAATAAGTGTATCACCCCTAATCAAGGGCATGGTTGTGTACAACTAATCATGCTACATCTCTTCCAAGCATCAACATTAGGTTTTAAACATAAATAATAATAATAATAATTTTTAGGGGCTTTTTTTTCCATATAGTCATTGTCCATCTGAAAATCATATAATTTCAAAAAAAAAAAAAAAAAAAAAGAGCATATCAATCATAATCTAAAGCATGGTGTAGTCACCTAATCATGCCACATCTATTAGATTGTTCTACAATGAATATTGGACAAAAAAATTAATATTTTTTATTTTTTTTCTTATATAAAAACAGCTTCAAAGCATCGAGTCAAATGCCAGGAGGTATTTGGAAAGTGGTTACCTCGATTGGATTGGCCTTCTCTCTTGGAGATGGGTATCGTATCTGTTTTTTGGAGGATCCTCGGTGCGGGGACATCCCTTTGGAAATGGTATTTCCTTCGTTGTTAGAATTAGCCCTGTTGAAAAACATGATGGTAGCCAAGCTATTAGAGCGCCTTCATCATGTTCATCCCGATCCGGTGTCATGGGATTCTCTAACTTGGAAGGCGTCTACGTCCAAGAAAATCTTACTTCATTCTTTCCACTAGATACTTCAACAAACATTGGCCACACGTAGAGAGGAAGGCAAAGAAGACTTCACATGATCAACCTTCAGGTATTTGGAAAGAATTTACCTTGATTGATTCTTCATTCAAGAAAGGATTGGCCTTCTCTCTTGGAGATGGGTCTCGTACCTGTTTTTGGGAGGATACTTGATGTAGGGGCATCCCTTTGGAAATGGTATTTCCTTTGTTATTAGGATTGGCCCTGGTGAAATATCGTAGCTAGTTTTACTCCCACCTTACAGAAATGGTGTTTGGTGTCCCCCTTGTCGGGATTTGTCAGACGACAAGGCATTCAATTAGGCCAAGCTATTAGAGCATCCTCATCATGTTCATCTCGATCAGGTGTCACAGGATTCTCTTATTTGGAAGGCGTCTACGTCCACGAAACTCTTACTTCATTCTTTCCACCAGATAATTCAACAAAAATTGACCACACGTAGAGAGGAATTCTTCTATGGCTTTTGGTTCTACAACGCACCAACCAAAGTGGCAACCTTTGCCTAGTTGGTAGGAAGAAAGAGAATCCTAACTATAGACAACCTTAAGAAAAGGTCTATGGTTCTCGCTAATATTTTTCTCTAATAATTATGACGCGGAATCGATAGATCATCTCTTTAATGCGGACATCAATGATGCACCCTTTAGAGTGTATCAAAGAAGGAGGCATCGCCGAGAGAGTACCGTAGCAAAGGAGTTGATGTGGATGGACGCCGAGTCCATCAGACCCATTTTCTGACGAGCTACGAGTATAAGAGCAGCATGACCTCACCCTGTCGCGCGGGTGTTTTAGTTTCAAGCATTTTTTGTTCTTTTCCTTATCTTCAGGAGCTTTAGTGCACTTTTTGTTTTTTTTTTTTTTGTGACCTATACATACACCATGAGAAACCTTATTTTAATATTGAATTAATGAGAATTCGTATGCTTTCTTCCTCTTTTACCAAAGATATTAGGGTTTCAAAATTGGCCCTTGGATACTGAGGATTCCACCCTAGCTTCAGATTTTCCTTCTTTATAGGTCTTCAATGTGCAAGAAAATGTAAGAATCAGCCGTCTTCTTTTCTTTGATGCTCTAGAATCCATACTTTCTTTCATCTCGAACCCATCTCTTCTTCATATCTTTCGTTCTTCGTTGGTTTGATTGGAAAAAAGGGATGGTTAGTCAGGAGAATCAGATCCAAACATGACTGTGCACTGGCTTATGATAGATCCGGGATATCTCATATCCATAAGTCCTCCCTTTTTTACTGTTTACGTGATTTTATGCTAAGGGGCATGATACTGGCGGAATGATTCCATCCCTGTATTGAGATTTGCTTAATCCCCTTTATTGAAAACAATTAGTTGATTAGTTTTATTATTTGAATCTCTTCAACCTTATTATACATGCATCTATGGTTAGGCCATCACATGTCCATGCATCACTCTTCCTTGATTGCTCCTTTGGATTTAACATTTGGAGTGCATTTTTAGCAATATTTAAAGTTAATTGGGTAATGCCTCCTTCAATAGATGTTCTATTTTCCAACGAATGAGAAATTAGTAAATTGGTGCATGGTCTCACTAGCGGTCTTATGGAATAATTAGGGAGAATAAAACAGGTGATGCTTTCTCGGCAAGCTAGGCCCGTGGTAAAATGCAGTTCGGAAATCCAAAAGAGGTGCTAGGATGGGCTTCCGGGGTAAAGAATGTAAAAGAGTGTAAAATTTTGTATTTGCTCGGGTTGTAATGATGGGGTTGTATTTTTTACCATTTAGACTTTTGTTTAGTGGTTTATCAATAAAATCAAATCAATTATCCTTCATCGAAAAAGCAATATATTAAAATGAAATAAATAGGGCTAAAAAAGTACCAAATTGACCACAAATCTAGTAAGATGTGGTCGATTTTGACTTCTAATCATTGTATAAACAGTTTCTAGAAAGAAATTAAAAAATAAAATAAAAACCACTCATCACTAGTTTGAATTTCCCCCAAAATGACCCCCGAAGCTTTGATCCGTTCAAAAACCTTAAATGTGGAGTTTTTAATCTTGTTTTTTTTTTTTGTGCACAAGGTGGGTCGAAATTGAAGTGAGGAGGAGAAATGGGAAGGAAATGAAGAAAAGTGGGAAAAAAATATTTGGAAGGGTTTTCAACTTTTATAAATATATATGTGGCCGTTTTTCTACCATTACACCCAAAACGGTTGTTACGGTTCACATTTCTAGGTTCACACTATTACGACCCTGTAACATGTATTGGGGTCCACTAACGCTGTTATGTAACGACCGATATAGCCATTACTTAGCAGACTCGACACACCTTGAGAAGGAAAAAATGTTTTGCACTCGCTGTAGGAACCCCCAACATACAAGACTACTTGTTGGGACTTAGTTGGTTGCAAGAAAGGCTTATACTGCTATTATAGACTCTTCCGAAGGTTTACATAAGAGTCTCATCATCCGATGTCTTTGAGCAGCTCTTGTGGATCTCTAGCTAAACAAATTTATGATCTTCAACACTGCCTAGCTCTTCTCGAAAGTGGTAAACACTGACATGAAATGACCATTAGGTTGAAGTCCCTCTTCATGGGCACTATGAAAAAGACATACTGATCACAGGATCCTAACCTTCAAAATATTGACCTACATTTTTATAACTGTCATTTTCAAGTAATGGATCAGAATATTACTATGAAATGACCATTAAGTTGAAGTCCTCTTCATGGGCACTATGAAAAAGACACACTGATCACAGGATCCTAACCTTCAAAATATTGACCTACATTTTTCTACCTGTCATTTTCAAGTAATGGATCAGAATATTGCTTACAGTCATCTTATCGAAATGGTTCTTTAAACACATTATATAAGGCGGACTCTATCAATGAATAGTTCATATAGACTATTGAACCTTCTTTTATTGTAGACTATCCATAGCATCCATTTTCTACAGCATTGATCAGATGGAAAAGTTCCTATGCTCGTGTGAATTTCATGGTAGCCCATGAAGTGGAGTACAGCATTGATCAGACGGAAAAAGTCCCTTGCCACCATCTTGCCTGCCCTCTTCAAAGCTTCAACACGTGTTATGGGACCCCTGTTTCCGCAATTCATCAGATCACCAGAACGATGCCACAGTATGTACAGTTGGTGGCCACTGAGCAAATCACCCAATCGAGCATTGTATGTTCCACATTTCAAGAAATAGCCTCCTAAAGGATTCGATCACCATAAACCCACAAATCCTTCAATAACATAAGGAGCCAATTCCCAAAGATAACTATAGACTAGCCCTCAGACTCCATAATTGACAAAAAAAAAAAAAAAAAAATTGACATTTTCTCTCTCCAAAACAGTGATGGAATTTCAAATTTAAATTATAAATAAGGAAAAGAATCACTGACCTCTTCCATCTCCCGTAGAATGACATCGCGCTCACGGTTGATCTTGTCCTCACTGAAGCACGAGTTCTGCAGAATGTCAGCGAGTATTTCCAGAGCCTTCGGCACGTCCTTATCCATCACCTTAGCATAGTATGTTGTCTGCTCCCTGGAGGTGTACGCATTCAGGTGGCCTCCCATGTTCTCAATCTCCTCCTCCAGCACCCTCACCGACCGCTTCTCTGTCCCCTTGAAGATCATGTGCTCGAGGAAATGAGCCGTGCCGTTGGTCTCATCGGATTCGAACCGGCTGCCGGCGTCAATCCAAATGCCAACAGTGGCGGTGCGGGCCGCGAGGGAGGACTCGGTGGCGACGCGTAGGCCGTTGGGGAGGGTGGTAACGCGGGTGGCGGGGGCGGAGAGGATGGACGTGTGGTCCGTGATGGACGGGTGAGGAGAGGCGTGGCGGAGGAAGCGGGGATCGGGGTCGGAGAGGAGGTGGAGCTTTGATTGGACGGATGAGGCGAGGCGATCGTAGATCATGACGGGTGGTGGGGTGGAGGGGGAGGAGGTAGATGGAGGGGAGAGGTCATGCGCGACGGAGGGGGAGGTGGAGAAGGAGCGAAGGGATTGGAGGAGAATGGGATGGAGTTTAGGAGATCTACGGTGGAGGATGAGAAGATGCTTGATCGGCATTTTCTCTTTCTCTTTTGTGTTAGAAGAGGAGTAGAAGCGGGTTTTGGAGTTGATTTCTAGGGTTTCTGAAGGTGGTGCAAAGAGAGAGGGAGAAGAGTTTGCCTCGGGAAGAGGGGAGAAAGACGGGTGTCAATGGGCCGGGTCGCCCGTCGGCTGGCCGCTTCGGGCTGGACTTTCAGGCCCGCGGGCCGGACTTGCACTTAACTTTCAAGCATGTTTTTAAACGGGCAAGGCATGGCCTAGCATGTCCAAATGCCCATCATTCCAGCGCGTTTGTACAAACGATCCGGCTCATTCTACTGGTGGGGGATTAATACCTACTGTATGGTCCACTTGAGATTTGGATCCGCCTCATTTTTTCAGCACCATGCCCTGCAAATGAACTACGTACATCGAGGTGGGGCAACGACCAGAGCCTCTCCTACTAAGGAACTATTTGTTTACCAATTAATATGTCATTGAAATCTTAAAATCAGATTTCAGTTACTTAATATGTTACTTTGGGTATTTGTTTAGCACACTTAAAAAAATCTTAAATAGAAATTAATCATGGAAATAATTAAGGGGTGGTATATGTGCCGTAAGTGATATGGCCGGAATGCGGGAAGTGATTTGCGTTGATTTTTTTAACATGTAAAGTTGGACAACATGTAATTAGAGAATTCACCACTAAATTTGGGGGAATCGAATTATGTTTTCTCCGCACTAGATTAAAGACTCTCTATCAATAATCTCCGCTGTGACTTTAATCCTCCAAGTCTGTTGTTTTAAATTGTTATTATCATTTCTAATCATCTTTAAATTAACGACAACGTCGTTTTTTGTACACAATCTGTTTCATGTTTTCTTCACTCAAGCCTAGAGAAGTCGAGCAAAACTTGAAATTCTTAGAAGAAACAACCTTCATAAGTACGTCCATCGAATTCACACTGGTGTGAATCTTTTCAAGAGTGACATTTCCTTCCTCTAGCAAGCATCTGTTGGATAAAGTGATGACGAACATCAATATGTTTAGTCCAGGAGTGATATGTACGAGTTCTTTGATAAATTGATTGTGCTTCCTGTGACAATGCACAAGCACAACTTCTTGATGAAGCCCCAACTCATTAATCATCCATTTTAACTAAACAACTTTCCTAAATGCTTCCGTTACTTTCATGTATTCAGCTTCGGTTGTATAAAGTGCAACCACATATTGAAGCTTCGACATCTAACTGATAGCTCCACCTACTAACACAAACAAGTAATCGGAAGTCGACCTTTTATTATCCACATTCTTTGTATAATCTGCATCCACATATCTTACAAGTTTCTCTTTAGAATTTTTAAAAACCAAGATGTAGTTTGTTGTACCTCATATGTTTTGAAGTAACCATTTCACTACTTCTTAATGTTATTTGTCGAAGTTTGACATGTATCTTCTCATAACATCAACTGCATGTGAAATATTCGGTCTAGTACAGACCATAGTATACATAAGACCACCAATCGCGCTCGAGTAGGGAACACAAGACATATACTGCTTTTCTTCATCTGATGTAAGACATAACTCTGAAGAAAGCCAAATGTGAGTAGTGCAGAGTGTGCTAACTAGTTTTATATTTTTCAGTCCAAACTTGATTAAGACCTCCTCAAGATATTCCCCCTAAGACAGCCATAGCCTATTCTTTTGCTTGTCTCTGTGTATATCGATGCAAATAATTTTGTTTACAACCCTAAATATTTTATCTCAGATGTCTTGGATAACTGAGTCTTCAACATATTGATTTCAGACATGCTATGGCTATCGATAAGCATATCATCAACATATAACACTAGAATATTCCTATCATTTGATGCTTTAAAATAGACACAATGATCAAATTCAATTCTGATAAACCACTGACTCAATATAAAAGAAACAAATTTCTGTTACCACTGCTTAGGCGACTGTTTTATGCCATATAATAACATTTTTAATCTACAAACTAAATTCTCATGTTTCTGCACCTCGAACATTTCAGGTTGCTTCATACAGATCTGCTCTTTTAGTTTCTCATGTAGAAACACACTCTTCATATCTAATTGTTCCAGTTTTAAATTGTATTGGGCAATCAAAGCCAATATAAATCTTATAGATACTTGCTTTACCATTGGTGCGAATATCTCACATAAGTTAACACCTTCCTTCTGAGCATAACCCTTCACTACCAATTTAGCCTTGTACTAATTCAGTTTCTTCTGATAAATCAACTTACAAACGATTGCTTTCCACTCAATTGGCAGCTCCACTAGCTCACACATTTCAATTTTTGTATAGAGAGTCCATCTCATCATGCATTACTGTCATCCACCTCTTTACATCTTTGTCTTCTAGTACTTCCTGAAAAGTATAAGGATTCCCCACATCTATAATGAGAGCAAATGCAACCTTTAAGTCATCCATATATCTCAATGGTACCATACGATCCCTTGGTGGATTTCACCTGATAGGTAGCAACTCTAACTCTTCCTGTACCTCTACTCATGGCTCAAGTTCTTCAAGCGTTTTACCCTTATTTGTTTCAACATCAACAAATAATTTTTCCATTTCCTTGTGTTCATTCTTTTGAAATAAGGAACCTTCATAAAACTTGACGTCCCTGCTAAATATAATTTTCTGTGAAACATGACCATATAATCTATATTCTTTTACCTCATATTCATAGTTAATAAAAGTACACTTCTTAGCCATTTGGTTTTGCTTATCTCTCTCAACTGACGATACATGAAAATAAGCATCACAAAAATATTCATAGCCTCGAATAATTAACTATTGACCACTCCATACTTCTAAAATTTCGCAATCAATGGTTGTAGAGGAGAGATCAATTTACTAAATAACATGTCATAGAGATGGATTCAGCCCATAGCTCCTTGCCCCACCTATAATTACTCAACATACTCCGAGCCCTTTTCAAAAGAATTTGATTCATACGTTTAGTCATACCATTTTGCTATAGTGTATGTCTCATTATGTTGTGCCTTAATATCCTCTCACTCTTACAGTATTGGTTAAATTTCCTTGAAGTAAATTTACCACCATTATCTGTCCTAAAAATTTTCATTTTTCGCCTTGTCGGATTTTCAACCACTACATTCTAGGTCTTGAAAAGGGAAAAAACATCAGATTTATGCTTTAGAACATAAACATAAACCTTCCTAGAAAAGGCATTAATGAATGTAACAAAGAATAACGATGCTCCCTCAGAAACGACAAGTGACAATCCCCACACATCCGAATGCACATAGTCCAGTTGACTTTTACTAATTGCTTCCTGAGTTTTAAAGCTTAAACCTGATTGTTTCCCATATATGCAATGCTGACATGTATTTAAATCAAAACTTTTAAAACTAAAGATTAAAAGACGATCGAGAAGTACCTTCATACCTTACTCGCTCATGTGGCCTAGTCATGCATGCCACAAATGTGCCAATGTGGAATCTATTACAGACGTTACAGCTTCACCCGTATAGTATTTATTATCAACTTATAAAGATTTTTTCTCCTTTGTTCTTTCATAACTCTGAGTGCTCCTTTCAAAACCTTCGGGACACCTTCATAACGAGCAAACTTGCACCTAAGTGCATCTAGATCTCCCAGAGAGATCAAATTCTTCTTTAATTATAGAATGTGCCTCACATCAGTTAGAGTATACTTTACCCCATCAAACATCTTCATGTGAATGTTGAGACTCAAATATTGCACAATTTTTCCTATTTATATCTTGGTTTTATGAACACGAATCAGCTTAATGTTCTATTTACTTATATTTGTGTTGCAAGGTGAATTTAAGAGCTTGGATTGAAAAGAGTGTTAAAAGCATAGATTTGATGCTCAAGAATCACCAAAGTAAGGGATGGATCTTAGGAGACCAAGATTGAAGAATTCACATGCCAAAGATCTAAGAAAACCAAGTGAGGAATGAAAAGAAACAAAGATTTAAAGTGAAGAAAATGAATTCTGAAATCGTCCTGAAAAAGCATATTCTGAAACTCTGGGTCATTTATTGAAATTACACATAGTGAAGTCTATTTTAGCAAACTGCGTAAATTTGAGGTGGTTTTTAGAGTTTTTCAACTTGGTGCAAAAGTTGGAGTTCCCCCCTTATAAATAGGGCTTCACAGGGCATTCATAAGCATCATTCAAGGCATCTCAAAGCAGGATATAGGGTTTTTAGGGAGTTTTATCTATAATTTTTGAAAAGTTTTATAGTTTTAATTTATTTTTCTTTACAAGTTTTTAGATATTTATTCTTTCTTGTTGCTTTCTTTTTTCTAGTTTCCTCTAGCCCAAGCTAGAAGAGAAGCATATGGGTTTAATAATTCTTTAAGTTTTGACGGTTAATTGTTTTTAATGATGAGATGAATGGTGTATACATGTTATCAATTATATAGGTTTAGGCTTTTAATCCTCATGTAAGATCCATATGTTTCCATCATATAAGATCCATATTGATGGATAGGCTTAACTGGATTAGTTAGATTTCTTAGATGGGAGATGTTCTCAACCTGCTACATTTCTTTGATTCATTATCTCATAAATATTGAATGCTTAAAATCACTGGCGCTTAGGAATATATATCAATGATGCTAATCCATGATTCTCTAATCTTTTATATAATTAATTAAAATATTTAAACTGTTTTATTTTCTGATTAGGCTGACCATAGTGCTCAGATCCTTGTTGTGTTATCAAAGTCACATGACTTATGGAACATTAACATATGTATGAAACTTTGAAGCTTGAGTATTGTTTTCAAATTAATTGAATTACATACATTCAAAACCTTCAAAAGCATTTCATTTGTTTAGCCTCCATTACTTAGTTAATTTTGCATTTGATTTTCTTATTCTCATAAATCATCTCCCTATGGGATCGACCCTGTATTCACAGGATATTATTTACAAACCTCTGCACTTGAAGGCAAGCAATCAAGGTTTTGGCGCCGTTGCTGGGGAGACTGAGATAGATTAGACCTGTGCAACATAGCTAAGGTAAGTTCTCTTCTAAACCCTTTAAAATTTCTGTAAATTTTCTGTTTTTTTTTTAAAGTAAATTTAGTTGGGTCTTTCAAGCACTAATTGTGACATAAGGTTGCCTTGCTTGGGATTTTATCACCCAAGTGCTATGATTGTTCTATAGTTGTTGTTTGATCACAAAGATCATCTGCTGAATCTATTTTTCAGATTAACATAATTTAATTTCTGCATTAGTTTTACTTTTTTATTATTTATTTTTTTATTTTTTGCTTTATGGATTGAACTCTCATGGTCGGCTCTGCCGCCTGGGTTGTTGATTTATTTTGCTTTATGGTTTGAACCCTCATGGTCGGCTTTGCCGCCTGGGTTGTTAATTTATTTTGCTTTGTAGATTGAACCCTCGTGGTCGGCTCTGTCGCCTGGGTTGTTGATTTATTTTGCTTTGTGGATTGAACCCTCATGGTTGGCTCTACCGTCTGAGTTGTTGAATAAGTTTTTATTTTTACTTAAAGTATCATACTTGCTATTTGAAGTAGTGTTTTTTTTTTTTTGTGGTGTGGATGGTTTGTCTCGTTGGAGTAGAGATCAAAACAATCAACTCTCCTCCGAAGGTGGACAAGTCCCAGGCCTTGATCATTTATTTAGGAGAGGCAGTCAACACCACTTGGATTCCATGGCAGACTCAGTTAATAGTGTAAATCCAAATCTGCCAGATCCACTACAAAAAAAAAGGGCAACGCCGACGGCTAAAAACCGTCGGCAATGACCTTCACCGACGGGTTTTAGCCGTCGCAAGGTCCGTCGGCAAAGGGTGCGTCGGCGTTGCTCGCCGACGGATAAAAACCGTCGGTGTTTTCGACGGCTAAAATCCAGTCGGCGTTGTCGGCGGTGAAATCCGTTGGTGTTCTCGGCGGCTAAAACCCGCGTTATCGGCGGGTGAAATCCGTTGGTGTTCTCGGGCATAAAACCTCCGTTGGCGTTATCGACAGGTGAAATCCGTCGGTGTTTTCATGGCTAAAACCCATCGGCGTTGTCGGCGGATAAAATCCGCTTGTGTTCTCGAGGCTAAAAACCGTCGGCGTTTTCGACGGTTAAAAACCTTCGGCGATTCTCATTAATTTAAAAATATAATAATAATAATAATAATTAAGAATTTAGATGATATATTTGATTTTGATTTCTTCCTTTTCTATTGTGTAGACTATTTCTTCTCAAATAAGTTGGTTCATTAGGGCTTTGGAGAAATTGGTATATCTAGTTATGGATGTGCATTAATCAATGCACACATTCGAAACTAGATATACCCATTTCTCAAAAGCTTTGAACGAACCAACTTATTTGAGAAGGTAAGTCTACATAATAGAAAATGAAGAAATCAAAATCAAATATATCATCGAAATTCCAAATATTTGGATTGGACATATGCCACATCATTTAAGTCTGTTTTTATCTTCATTGAACTTGAAGTCCTTGGCTTTAAATCTAGAAATGCAGTCCACATTCAACTATTCAGATCAGAAATGCATTTGGAAGCCAACACATCAATATCGTCGTGCTATAATTTGAAAATATCATCCACATATCTCACATGCACCATACATAAGGAAGCCAACAAAGAAACCATAAAAGAATAAATTTTCATTCACTTCCATTATCTACGTCATTCCTGCTAGCATGAGTACTTTTACCCAAACTACAACGCAAGAGCTTATATATTAAAACAATCTCTAATTAAAACATAGCTTTTTCTATAAAAGTAAGAGCTTATTTCTATTTGTTTCCTTGCCATGTGTGCAGCTTAATGAGTAAGCAGCAATTTATTAAGGTTTACATCCTGGATTTCAACTTTTCCTATTTAACAAAAAGTTTAACAAAGATAATCGAATGCGATATAGTTTACAAAAAGTTCACATTCAACTATTCGATCGAGAATGCATTTGGAAGCCAACACATCAATATCGTATAGTTTGAAAATATCATCCACATATCTCACATGCACCATACATAAGGAAGCCAACAAAGAAACCATAAAAGAATAAATTTTCATTCACTGCCATTATCTACGTCATTCCTGTACCTAGCACGAGTACTTTTACCCAAACTACTCTATGTTAATGCGCAAGAGCTTATATATTAAAACAATCTCTAATTAAAACATAGCTTTTTCTATAAAAGTAAGAGCCTATTTCTATTTGTTTCCTTGCCATGTGTGCGATTAATGAGTAGCAAAGATCTATTAAGGTTTACATTCGATTTCAACTTTTCCTATTTAACAAAAAGTTTAACACTTCATCTGAATGCAAGATAGAAGACGCCGTTTCCTGCCATCGGGCATTGGTCTTGAGCCGAGGCCCCTAGAAATCGCCATGGGAGAGATGAGCATCATTTCTAGAAAGTGAACTCAAACTCTTACTGATTCTGACACAAAATGCCTCAAATGGAAGATGAGAGAGATATAAACGTGTAATGTTTCACAAAGGTCCCATAAGAATGCACTAGGCAGAGAGAGAGAGAGAGAGAGAGAGAGAGAGAGAGAGAGAGAGAGAGAGAGAGTGAATGTGGCCAAGTCACCAAATAACCAGGCCTAGTCACTAAAATACCAGGGAAAGTCATGCAACGTGCTGTGCCTCAGCCTTGGATATTCAAGTAGAAAACCAAATGACAGCTGAGTTCTATTGACATGAGCCAGCCAAGTGATACCAAGTCAATGCAAATGGAAGTTTAACTCAGAATATGGTTGTTCTGAGTTGATTTGGGCGAGTCCCAAGTCAACCAGCTGAGTTCGCAACAATGAGTCAAACCATATAAAATGCGATCCTACAAAAATCAGAATGCCAACAAACAGTTGAAAGAGTGATTTTGTAGATGTACGAAGCTAATGAGAAAATGAGACATGAACTTGCTGTGTTAACATTGTTGCATCTACGCAATGACAAATGGCACATTCACAAAGTGAGCTAATGTTTTTGCAAGTAATGTCTTCCATGTCCTTACAATTAATATTACAGTATGTAAGCAAGTCATGTCTTCCTACATCTTACCAGTGATTTGGCAAGGAAAAGCCAGAGAAATGGAATCCCACTTAATATGGGTTCCTTTCTCCATGCAACCGTGCATTGTTCGATCTGAAGTCACCCTTATCTACGATTTAGCAGTGCATCCAAACAGCATGTAAATATCTTAAAGGGATCCAATTTTTGTTTGCCAAATTCAAATTGTCGTTAACCTCCACAACCAAAATCACAAAACCCAAATAAAACAGCAAACCAAACCGACATGTGACAAAGGAAATTATTTTGAGAGAAAAAAAGGCCTAGGAGGTTAGAGATTCTAGTGAATATTATCCTTCCAATCTGGATGTTTCTGGCCATCAAGTTCATGGATGAAAAACTCAGCTGGTGAACAAACTGGGACCCATCTGCCCTTTTTGGCATTTTCTATCAAGAAAGCAACATAAACAATAATTTTTTTTTTAAAAAAAAGTAATAATAATACAACACTCTGCAAGAGAAAAGTCTATTTGGTTTTCTCTTTTCTACTCTTTTGTTTGGTTGTCTGTGCATGTGTGGTAAAAATTCCTACATTTTATTGCCCCTTGTAAACTCTACTGGTTTGGATTTTTAAGCAAGTCAGTCAGGAATCTTGGATTTATCTACCTCAGTTTACTTGATAAAAAGAGGATTTATTTACTCATACTGCTAAATTGTGGAACCTACAGTTGCTAAGTTACAGTCCAAAAATCACATTGGTTGAACAATCCTAACCTCTGATTGGTGGACACTGGACACTTCTTTCTTGAAATAAGATGATTAGATATTTTTCAATTTTAACCATCCATTGAGGGCTCACCAAAACCTGATAAATTGTGAGACTTACAGTTGCTAAGTTGTAGTCCAGAAAAAAAAATAATAATAATAATAATAACAAATTGGTTGAACAATCCTAACCTCTGAATTGTGGACACTTGTTTCTTAAAATATACCATCAGATATTTTTCATCCAACAATCTGATAGTTAAATAAACAAATAAAAACCTGGCTAAATTGCAAGACCTACCGTTGCTAGGTTTATAGTCCAAAAATCAAATTGGTTGAATAATCCCAAGTATTGATTCATGGACACTTTTTTCTTAAAAAAAATCATTGGATATTTTTCATTTTTAACTGTCCATTGAGTGTCCACCAATCTAATAATCAAATGATCAAATAAGACTAATTTTTTCTATTCATCATACATCTAAACTGGTATACATAATTTAGACAGTTTAATTTAAATTACAATACCACATATACAATCTTTAAGTAATTCATTCCTAAGTGCCTGTGTATCATCCATCACACTCTGCCAGAGTATTGAAGTATTTATCCTTGAGTTCTTTTGATATCTTTGTCACTCCTACTCTGTCCATCAGTGGGGCCCACTTATATCTCCCCCAGTGAGATCCACTCCATCCATCAGTTGCCAAAGCAGCATGTAAACTACTTCTTACTTAAAATAAAATAAAATAAAATAACAATCATATAGACCATTTTTTAAAAACTTGTAAAAGGAGAAACAAAAAAAAAAATAAAAATCATAAAACACTTATTACTTCTAAAAGAAGAAGAAAGTCATACAGAACACTATTTACTTTTGAAAAAGGAAAAGAAACAGAAACAATGGGTGGGACACTGATTGTGTGGTGTGGCAAGTGTGTTGGTCCACCATGGTATATGTGTTATATCCACACTTTGTGCATCCATTTTGTGAGATCATTTTATAGCATGAGTTGAAAAATAAAGCGGATATCAAGTGGACCGCACCACAAAAAAGGTGGAGATTAAACACCTACCATTGAAAACAACATGAGGACCATAAAAGTTTTTTATGAAGCTAATATTTGTGTATGCGTTTTACGCTTCATCCAGGTATGTGTGAGCTTATGAACAGATTGGATGGCATAATTTAAACAGTCCATTCAGTGGCTTGTAGAATTTGGTGGACAAGATTGTTCATTAAAGATGAGTTAAGTAATGGATGTTTAGGACCACCTGATTGCTCTAGTTTGTAGAGTGATGAAAGAAAGATTAGCCTAAATCTAATGGAACTAATGACTTTTAGACATGTTGGATGGTAGAAATATCAAACGACATTAGCTAAATAGGCAAGAATCACATCAATCAAACGATTGTACCATCCGATCAATAGCACGCAAGATTGGAGGGTCGAGAACAACTAGAGAAAAATGAGTCCCTTGTCACATGTAATAAAAAAAGCTGCTTAGAATATTTATACTTAAATAAAAATAAAAAATAAAAAAACTTTGGTCAGACCATAAGGAAATAGGGATTGTGAAACAGAAGGGTAAAAAGGCTACAAAAATGAAGAAACCTGAGATATTGAGCTTCTATTTTAAGCATTTAGTGTCTAGCAATAAGAAATTCGAAGCAATCAATGAACTGTCAACATGACAGACTTACATGCAGATATACTAAAAAGATGGGGTTTCGACAAATAGAGCAACATGGGAAATCCCAATACTAGCATGCAACATTAGACGGCACAGGGCCAATTGGAACTCTTCCTGCAATGACAGAGTAGCAGTGTCTGCTTATTTTTGAAGAACATACAATATTGCTTGATCTTCTTAAAAAGCTCATACAATGCTTCAATTTCACTTACGCTTGATTGCAAAAAGAAAATAAAGCACAAATTATCATCATTGTTATATTAGAAATTGCTTTAGCGAGGTATCGAAAAGCATAAAACATTAATGAGTTACAAAGAAGAATAACATAGCTATAACCAAAGTGGTCACACTTGAAGCGATTTCCTCGAAAACAAAAACAAAAATGATGGAGCATGTGGTTTAATTCTGAATGAAGTATCGCCATGGAGTACATTCGCAGAATGGAACTCAAAGAAAGTGATGGGGGCCTGCACGAATGATGGAGCATGTGGTTTAATTCGATGCAAAGTCGAGAACAAGATTATTAACCAAAACACCTAGAAAACTAATTTTCAAAGAAGTAGGAATATATAATCCAACCTGAACACATCTTTCAAAACGGCTATTAAAAAACCTAACTATCTTATTTGGGTGAAACAGAGCTCACTCTATCTTTGGTCCTATATTAAAAAAAGTTTCACAATCACCGTTTGCCCACAAATACAAATGACTATCCCCTTCACTCATGCTCTTGAACAAGGATAGCTGATGTCAATAAGAGATAAGTACTATCTACAGAGAAGTGATAGATGCACTTCTAGATAGAGCCCATTTCATGCCTTCAAAAAATCATAGTAATCCCAATAATAAGCTCATTTACAAGTATCCACAAATTGACATTTGGTTGAGAGCTTTGCTACTGACCATACATGCATGTGCAATGAAGCTCATGAACATGCCACATGTGGCAAAGATTGCACTATAGGTCTGAGATCCAATCCATCCATCAGAATGGCACCACTAAATTGATGCCTAGCACAAGAATCAGGTTGATCCAATGTTTGTTTTTTGGCTAATGAAATGTTATTGTATTGTCTAGTATGGTACTTTCTGAATTTATAGTTGGTTTGTACTAGCATGGCTAAATGTTTTTGTGGAATTGGTATTTAAGAGCTAGAAAATTGGGGATGTGAATTTCCTACTACCCTGTTACAGGAAGCCTATATAACTGAATGGAATGTGGCTGTCCATGTTGATGTTCAGGTGGTGCTTTTACAATGATTTTTACTGCATGTAAAAACCGCATATCTTTAATTTCAGTTTCATTTTTTAATATGTGCCAGTTCCATAAAATAGTGTTTCATCATTGCACACAATTTCAGATTTCTCAGTAATTTGTTCTTTCACTGCTATTAGATTTCTAAGGACATCAATCCTTGTGCCGTTCTGTTTATTTATGTATTCTTAAGTTTATTTTGTTTGATTCATGCTTTGTTGTGAATTATGGTTTTTTTTTTTCTGATATACTTGATAGATGCATCCCGTGGTTATTCTGTTTTCTTCTCATGGAAGACTAAGTTAATTTTTTCAGCATCATATCTGTGCATTCATCCTTTAAATGGCTAATCTGCATCAGATTTCTGACATCAACACCCGTGTCTTTCTGTTAAATGGCTAATCTGCAATCGATTTATGGGTTGATCCATAGTATAAATGTACAGCAGAAGTGGATGGTTAGAGGGAAAAGAAATGACCAAAGCTCTATGTTCAATGAATTTTGAGGCCTCCATGATGAGTATCTCACAATTTTTAGGCGAGGACATAGTGTCCTCCAACTTAAATCGCCACTTTTTCTTTCCCAAGTAAGTTAATCTTTGGGAATGTGGTTGGGAACTTAAAACATCCCCACCACAACTTTAGAAAGGTTCCTCAAAAAAGAATCACCCTTGGGAAGTTTCAAGATATGATAGGAGAATCCCAAAATGCCTAATGGTATTTTAATAATCTTCAAAACCACAGATAGAAACATTGATATTCATACTGCACAATGAAGAAATCATGGTGCAGATCATAGAATGCAACAAAAAGAATAAAGCACTCTGCATTGATATGTATTGAAAAGACAACCCGTGGTGCAAGTATATATGAAGAAGGAACTCAAAGAAGAGAGAGACTTACAGGTTGGTTTTACTGTAGATTCATCAATGGACTTCACTTGATGACAAAATCCGAGGCAATGGCGAACGAGGCTCTTCATCTTCACCTATCAACTTCACTGATGACAAAATCCGAGGCAGTGGCGAAGGAGGCTCTTCATCTTCTCCCACGAGAAGGCGAGGTTTCCCCACTAGCATCAGATTCCTTGTTTGGTATCTTCCGAGACTCCTCAATCGATCTGATTTCATCATACACTTCACCGCACTTCGTATAAGATGGTAAGTGCATGTCCAGATGTAGAAGCCTCCAAGCTGCACAAACAAGAATCACTTCAAATTGCAAACTACAAACTTAAGTTGATTTTCTACATCACTTGGTCTCATTTTGTAAACTACAAATAGGCATGTAACTAGAGTCTCACAGCTTAAAAAATTCGAACTCAAGTTCACATTAGGTGAGCCAAAGCAAAGCCCAATTGAACAGAAAACCCCTTTCAAGCACAAAAAAAAGATAGTGCATTTGGATTCACCATTGTATTGAGTTTCGATGAATGCAGTAGATATAACAAATTGGGATTTTCTTCCTTTAGCATTCAAGGGGAGTACATGATCCAAACTGCAATTCTTGTATTTTTGAGATGGACTTGAAAGAAACCTAATTGCAATTTGAGGGCTACTTCCTCATTATGAGTACTAGGAAACTTGAAAATAGTACTTCTTAATCATTGTCCTTATCAAAATAGAATGTTTGAAATTCAATTCAATCACGCATTCTGAAGCCTAAGGCTGCATTTGGGTTATCCTATTTGGCCAATAGCCCTAAAACTCTTCCTAATTCTTACTTTTCAAATAACCTCTATACAAATCAATCCGTCATTATAAAGTTTCACCTTGCACTCAATTCAATCAATGGATGGCAACCACCATTCTCTATTTTTAAAATTTCCGCCAAAAGTTCTCTTCTTTTTTTTTTTTCTTTTTTTTTTGAATAAAACCCATTTTTGATACACACACACACACACACACACGAGCAATTATACATTCATATAAAAGTCGCCTTTAATTCGGTTTGCCCAAAAGAAATGAGTTTTTTTTTTCCTGGTCTTTTGAAATATACGGAGTTTGAAAATTAAAGCAATTATATGAGTTTTTTCTTTTTCAAAAATACGGAGTTACAACAAATTTTGCTATGATGGTGCATCGAGTGATGAAGTAGTGACCAAGTTTCGAAGTCCGAACATCTGCGATGCAAGTAAGAAAAAAAAATATATATATACAATCACTTACTGCCATTGAGAAAGAAGCATAAGAGTATGCATTGACACTGCAAATACTACTGTCCCCGAATGGACTACCGTTCTCTTTACAAATTGCAGGGACCACAATCAACATTAGATTTCCCAAGTTTCCTGTTCCACAAAACCATATTAAAAGCCTTTTTTTTTTTTCTTTTTTTTTCAAGAAGCCCTTAAACTATGTAAGAAATGCATATAGAGAGATCAAACTAGAAACTATGAGGGAATCACTGTTAGCAATAATGACCCTTTCAAGATAGGGTGCGATTTTCAATATCTTCACAACTATCCATCCTGGATTCCTCCTAATAAGAAGGTTAGGCCGATGTTAATGGGCATAAACCACCTGAAGATACAAACATCCATGATTGTCAGATTCTTGATCGAATTATTTTAGCCGTTGCTTACCGAACGTAAATGTAAGAGGCCTAAATGAGATTTGTCATCCGCTTTTATACTAAGGGGAATGATACAATAACCCCCAGAGTGACATTTGAGTGGGAAAATGGAGATCATTCAAATTTGAAAATTTTGCACTCAGATCGTTAAGGGCGAGTGAAGTAATGCATTTGGGCCAATGGCCATTTGCACTTGATGAAACTTTAGTAAACATCCAAAATGCACACTTGGCCAATTACACTCCGATCGTACTAAATGCGAGCGGCTTACCAAGAGATGATGTCTTCCAGAGTAACAGACTTCGCCAGGACTCGCGAACATGAGCGATGGAGTGAACACGATGAACACAATGTCATTAAGAAGATTCTCAGCGTGAGTGACATAGAGCTAACAACATATAGAGAATGGATAAGCATTGAGCTATTACGCTTACTAGTTGTCATGTGAACATAATAAAATGGCAGTGGTGAAAAATGTCAGAGCCCAAATGCATTACTTCCCAAATGCTACAGCCATGCATATTTCTTAGTATCCTTGTTGTTTCAGTTTGTACAAGTGGGGCCAGTGGTGAGCAGCACACTACAGACAACTATCTGTTGGAACCACAGTAGATGTCAAACCCAAAAGATCCCAAATTGGAATATCCAAAGCATCTAATCTTCAAATAAATGTGCACTGTACATGTACTTCTTTCATAATTGTCCATTTGCAGGCCACTAATTGATTGAGTTGGGATCGTCCCATCAACGAGATTTTAAATACGTGGTCCATCCACCGAGGCCCATCGAGGTCATTGGTTTGGATCACCCAAAAATTGGCCTCAATGTGCAAACTGAAGATTCTAGGATACCATACATATCCTCTAGTCAAGGACCCTTTTGATGAAGTTGTTGCTTATCGAAAGAACAGTAGAAAAGGAATATGTAGCCATAAAGGTTTCTCTATCAAGACTTGCAAGTTCTCAACATAATTCCAATAAAAAAACATTGGTGCAGTATCAAACCTTCCAGCAATTGTGGAGTAAAGTCCTCCATAGAATGAAAGACCAACATAGAATGAAAGCCCAACATTCAATCCCATAAACAGCCATTACGGCCATTTCAATTGTGGAGTAAAGTCCTCCATTCAAAAATCATGATTGTGTGTTGTGTTCGCAAGATAAGGAAATGAAAAAATTAAAAACAGGGGCTGAAACCCCGCCTCAACACCCATTTGGTATTTCAAGTATCATTTCCTGGAACACGTTAAAGGCCCGTTTGGTAGATGCCTAAAAATGGGATCATCTCATTTTAGTTAAACAGTAATTACACATTAGAGATCTTGTTGTTGGTTATCATGATTATTTTAATCCTAAAGACCTCAATGCTTGGTAGACACCTAAACATGAATTCTTCTCAATTTAGCTGACACTGACAGTAATTATGTATTGTAGGTATTGACCTCTAATATAAAATGTGTTGCTCTCATTTTAGTTAACAACAATCATTATCTCCAATACATAATTACTGTCAGCTGAAATGAGATGAACTCATTTTTTAGGTGTTTGCTAAACAAGGCCTCACCCAAAAAGCAATATGACCTCTAATACATAAACACAATTAACTAAAATGTGATGAACTCATGTTTAGGCATCTACCAAACAGGGCAGCCCTAAATAGTAGGGAAGTAGCACAGCATTTCTGTGCACAGCATTTCTAATACCAACAGCAGAAAAGGAGGTGGATGCATTATGAGGGGGGCCTGTCGATATCAGTATAAAGAGGTAAATATCCAGTCAGAATTTTTGTGAAGGAACATCAAATAAATTAATCTTCTACATCACCAAAAAGCATGTGTCAATGCATGCATTCATAATGAATAAATGAACATGCATGTATGTGGTATATATGCTGGGATGGAACCCATGAAATTGCATATCACCAGAGGCTTACACAACCTGAGTAATTCTTTTTCTCCATGGGAAATATGGGTGCAGGCATTGATTTTGCTTGAATACAAAACTACAAGCTACACAAACAAACAGCATATGCATGAAATGATATGCCATTCAACCAAATGTCGATCTCAGATATGAATCCCAACCCGGAGCAAAACCTCGGCTTGGACCCTAACCAGAACCGAAGCCTCAGCCAAACCCTAACCCGAAACTGAAACCCCAAAACCCGCATCCCAAAAACGCCCGACCCAATCCAAAGCAACCCTTCAGACCATCCAAACACCAAAATAGGGCCAAATGACCTCTCAGCACAGACGAAAATTGGATTTTCGCCTAAATAGTTTTCCAATCCCAACACCCTATCGCAACAATGGAAGATTGATGTCTGTGATACAAAATGTCTACCGTACCTCGGGCCTTCAGTTGAGTATGGCAGTGGAATTGGAATTTCGCCGCTGCACGTTCAACCTGAACCCAACACCCTATCGCAACAATGGAAGATTGATGGAAGAAGACGCCGCTCGAAGGAAGAAGACGCCGCTCGACGACGCCGCTCGAAGGAGGAAGAATGAAAATGGGAAAAGGGGGGCAACGGCGCTCGTAATTTTAGAATTCACCAAGTAATATAAAATTTTCAATTCCGAAACTGTGCGCGTTTACCACTGTTTATAACAAACATTCTATTAGCAACCGTACATGCAAGAGGGACCATTTTCTGGATGGTTAAGATTGTATTATATAATAAAATTATAAATATTAAATATTTACAACTAGAAGGTTTATTTCAATGATATGGATAACTCTATATCAATTCCACTATTTTCATGAACAAGTCACCACTATTTTGCATTCTATACAAAACTCACATTTTTTATTTCAGAACAAAAAACGGTAACCATAGCTTTGGAAAGGGGAGGGCTCTATGGGCCCCACCAAGATGGATATTTTTCATCCACACCGTCAATCCATTTCTCCACATTATTTTAGGATTGATCCCAAAAAATGAGCATGAAATAATTTTTTTGTGGACCACAAAATTAGAAAACTCTAGACGGTTGTACGTCCGCCATTCAAAACCTGTGGAGCGCCGACGGCTTATTGGGTTACGCCGACGGATTTTAGCCTTTGACATTACCGACGGATTTTAGCCGTAGCAAAAGCCACCCCAAGTCCGTCGGCAATGCCCTGTTTTCTGGTAGTGATCCAACTATTAACAGATAAAATCAACGTAATCCTCCTCTTGAGGATGAGAATGAAGTTCATAGGAATGTGTTACACCAACCACAGACTTTACGTGAACATTTACACCCTGAGAGATCAACTTTATCATCTTGCATTGTGTTCTTTGCTCACAGAGGGAACATTGATTTTAAACCAGGTGTGATCAATTGATTCCTGAATTTCATGGCTTGGATTCTGAAAGCCCCTACTTGCACCTCAAGGACTTTAAGGAAGTGATTGCAACATTACAAGTAAACAATGGCAATATAGATGCACTCAAACTTAGGTTATTCTTATCTTCTCTAAAGGATCAGGCCAAAGCACGGCTCAACTCTTTAAGACCTCATACCATCACTACATAACAAGCCTTAAGTAGAGAGTTTTTGAAAAAAAAAAAATTCTTGAGCACAAAACAAATGCACTGAAACAAAAAATCATGTCATTCTCCCAAAAGAGGAATGAACTATTTTTTCAAGCTTAGAAGCGCTTTAAAGACCTCATTTGCCCACATCATGGTTATGAACCATGACACTTGATTGATGCGTTCTGAAAGGGGCTCACCATGGATACCCGTTAGTTCATAGAGATGATGTGTGGTGGAACCTTTCTTGACAAAGATCATAATGAGGCTTGGGATTTTCTAAATATATTAGCAAAGAATACTTAGACATGAGATGTCTTTGGTAAATCAGATCAAACTAAACCCTTTCCTAGAGAGAGCGAGAATGTATGTCCTAAGAGAGGAAGACGACCTTAATGCAAAATTCGTTGCATTAGCTAGAAAGGTCGAAGCCTTGGAAATTAGGAAGGTTAATATGGTTAAAAAAAATACTTCCTTAGGTAATTTTTGTAACATTTATGATGGTGCAGACCATGACCAAAGGATTGTCTAATAATCCCAGTTGTACAAAATATCACCCATGAGCATGAGCAAGCAAATGCTATAAATAACTACCAAAGGTCAGTTATGCAACCAATGGGAAACACGTATAATCCAAATTGGTATAACCATCTTAATCTTAGTTGGAGGAATGGACTACAAATTTATGCACTCAATGCACCTCAAGGCCCTCCACAAAATAACTTCTTTGGGGCACCAAACAATGCACCATATGTACCCCCACCAAAGCAATCATCTGTGGAGGATGCATTTATCGCATTCATGAACTCTCAAGCTCAAATGAATTAGTCTCTAATTCAATCAAATCATGAATTAAAAAGGGTCGTGGCTAGGATTGAGACTCAATTAAATGCTAGGGAAAAAGGCCTCCTTCCTTCTCAACTTGTGCCAAAGCCTAAAAATATACATTTCATTTGAGACTCAAATCCAAGTGAGTTACATCATAAACAAGCCAAGGCCATCATTATCTTGAGAAGTGGAAAAGAGGTCGATAACAAGATAATGCAACCGGTAGAAATACCAGAGGATGAACCACCGTTTCAAGAGAATGATGAACCAGCTATAGTTCAAGAGCCGCAACAATAAAATGATAAAGAGACTAAGTCACATGAGCCTCGAGTTCCGTTCCCATCTAGACTTTGAAACCCGACTGTTCTCATGAATTATCAAGAGGTGTTGCATGTGCTCCAAAAGGTTACCGTCAATATTCCTCTGCTTGATACCATTAGACAAATTCCATCATATGTTAAATATCTCAAGAACTTGTGCACTGTAAAGGGGAAATTAAATGTGCACAAGAAGGCCTTCCTCACTAAGAAGGTGAGTGCTATCATTCAGAAAAGGGTCATACCCAAATACAAAGACCCAGGAAGTCCCACAATTCCTTATATTATTGGAAATTTCTAAATTGAGCATGCTTTGCTAGATTTGGGTGCAAGTGTCAACTTAGTATCTTATTCAGTTTACCAACAAATGGGGTTAAGCGAGCTTAAACCAACCACAATTAACTTCAACTCGCTGACCGCTCCATTAAGGTACTAAGGGGAATCTTAGAGGACATGTCAATCCAAGTAGAGCAATTCTACTTCCCTGTGAATTTTATTATTCTAGACATTGAACCATGTGTAAATGCTAGCGTTCAAGTTCCCATTATTTTAGGTCACCCATTCCTAATAACTTCAAATGCAATCATCAATTGCAGGAATGGAATGATGAATTTATCTTTTAGTAACATGACTCTAGAACTCAATATTTTCAATCTATGTAAGCAGCCCATGGAAAATAATGAGATCCATGAGTTGAATTTTATGGACTGCTTGATAGAGGATGAAGAGTTGGAACTTAGCCTATCTAAGGAATTGATTAAAGACTTGAAAAATTCTGATTTAGAAAAAGTGGTTGCTGAAATTTATGATGATAATGAGAGCACTACTACCCAGAACAGTGATATATACCAATGGAGATCGCGCACTCAAATCCTATCTATCGAGAACTCGCGACCTCTGCCATCACTAACTAATGTTCCAAAGCTTGATTTAAAACCACTATCAAATGAGCTTAAGTATGTATACTTAAGTGAAAATAAAACTTATATATCCTATGGAGATCTCTTTATTTTTAGACAATGATCAAGAGATTAAATTGTTGAATGTTCTAAGGGACCACAAAGGAGCCTTGGGCTGGACCATTTCTGACATCAAGGGTATAAGCCCTTTCCTATGCACCCATTGGATCCACCTTGATAAGGACACCAAACCAGTTAGACAACCTCAAAGGCGTCTTAATCCAAACATGATGGAAGTTGTAAAAAATAAGGTAATCAAATTGTTAGATGTGGGAATCATCTACCCAATATTCGATAGTATTTAGGTGATAGTCCTAAAGAAATCTAAAATAACTATCGTACAAAATTTTAATAATGAACTCATACCAACACGTGTCACCACTAGTTGGCGTGTTTGTATTGACTATAGAAAATTGAACTAGGTCACAAAGAAGGACCATTTCCCTCTACCATTCATTGATCAAGTTTTAGAGAGGGTAGCAGGTCACTCCTATAGTTTTCTTGATGGATATTCTAGATATAACCAAATAGAGATAGCCCTAAAAGACCAAGAGAAAACCACGTTCACTCGTCCATTTGGCACATTTGCTTTCAAACGAATGCCATTTGAATTGTGTAACGCCCCAGTAACTTTCCAATGGTGTATGTTAAGTATTTTTTTCAAATATGGTTGGGAAGTTTCTTAAGGTTTTCATGGACAACTTCTTTGTACTGGGAATAGTTTTGAGGAACGCCTCAACAATTTATCTCTTGTCTTATCTAGGTGTGAAGAGAAGCACCTTGTCTTAAATTGAGAAAAATGCCATTTCATGGTTTAAAAGGGAATTGTTTTGGGCCATGTTATCTCCAAAAATGGAATCGAGGTAGATCACTCAAAACTCGACATCATTGTTAATCTACCTATCCCCCGAACTGTTAGAGATATTAGATCACTTCTAAGGCACGCCGGTTTCTATAGAAGATTCAACAAGGACTTTAGTGTCATTACTAGACCCTTGATTAATCTTCTCCAAAATAATGTCTCATTTAAGTGGACAGATGAGTGTACAAGTGCCTTTAATAAAATTAAATCATCCCTTACCACTCCACCTATCATGCGTCCACCAAATTGGACACTTCCTTTTGAACTAATATGCGATCCAAGTGATTATGCCATAGGGGTTATTTTGGGCCAAAGGAAAGATAAACGACCCTATGTTTTCACTATGCAAGTAGAACTTTAAAATCGGCCCAAGTGAACTACTCAACAACTGAAAAGGAGTTACTTGCAGTAGTTTTTGCATTGGATAAGTTTAGGTCGTACTTGCTGAAATCCAAAAGTGGTCATTTTCACAGACCACTCGGCTCTGAAATATTTGCTATCTAAGAAGGATGCAAAGCCGAGACTTTTGAGATGGATCCTCCTACTCCAAGAATTTGACTTAGAGATAAAAGATAAGAAATGAGTAGATAACGTAGTGGTCGATCACCTTTTCAGATTGGTATTAGATGATTCCACTGAAGAGATGTATATGCAAGACACTTTCCCTAATGAACAATTATTTGTGATATCCAAATTGCCTTGTTATGCGGATATAGTGAACTATCTTGTAACAGGAAAAATGTCATATCATTGAAAGTCACAAGATAGGAAGCATTTTGAAACCGAGCTTAGAAACTTCTTCTGTGATGACCTGTATTTATATAAATATGGGACTGATCAGATTTTTAGACGTTGTGTCCCAGAGGATGATGTTTAGAGTATTATTTGCTTTTGCCACATGGAAGAATGAGGTGGGCATTTTTTTTGCTAAGAAAACCACTACAAAAATCTTGCAATGTGCTTTTTACTGGCCCACCATGTTTAAAAACACTCATGCTTTCTATGTTACTTATGATAGATGTTAAAGGTTGAGAAGAGTGTCCCGGCGCAATATGATGCCTTCATTCCTAATTTACCATCGGAGATTTTTTATTGTTGGAGTATTGATTTTATGAGCCCATTTCCATCTTCTTTTGGATTTCTTTATATATTGGTTGGTGTGGACTATATGTCAAAGTAGATTGAGGCAGTTTCAAGTAGGACCAATGACAACAAAGTGGTCATACGATTCCTCAAGGAAAATATTTTTTCTAGATGATTTGGAACTCCTAAGGTCATCATTAGTGATGACGGGTCTCACTTTTGCAATAGGACATTTGAGGCTTTGATGAAGAAATATGACATCAAACATAAAGTGAGCACCCCATACCACCCAAAAATGAGTAGGCAAGCTGAGATTTCTAATCGGGAAATCAAACACATTTTAGAGAAAACTATAAGGCCAAATAGGAAAGATTGGTCCTTTAGACTATCTGACGCTTTATGGGCTTATAAGACTGCTTAGAAGACCCCAATTGGAATGTCCCCATACAGATTGGTGTATGGGAAGGCTTGTCACTTGCCTATGGAATTGGAACATAGAGCCTACTAGGGAATAAAAAAAAATTAAACTTTAATATGGATTAATCAAGTAGACAAAGGAAATTAGAGTTGAATGAATTAGAGGAGCTCAGGAGAGACTCTTATGAAAATTCTAAAATCTATAAAGAGAGGACTAAGCTTTTCATGACAAAAACATCCCGGGGAAGAATTTTGAACATCAGCAAAAGGTCTTATTGTACAATTCTCGTCTCCAGTAATTTTTGGGAAAGTTAAGATCAAGATGGACTAACCCCTTCATTATGAAGAATGTTTATACTCATGAGGATGTTGAAATTGAGAATTCAAGTAATGACAATGTGTACAAAGTTAATGGTCAGAGATAGAAGCCTTATATGGAAAACTTTCATTTGGGAGAGGAGTTCGTCCCTCTTCATGAGCTAGAATATTTAGATTGATGCTCCTAGTCTGACGGAGCATTTGTGTAGGATTTGTATAATATTCAAATTTTTTTGTGTCACCTAGCAGGTGAGTTCTTCATAGCAGGTACAATCCACCATTTCTTTTATTTTTATTGTTCTCTACATTACATGTATCATTATATTGGGGACAATGTAGATTTTAGGTTGGGGGTGTGGATAGTCATCCATGTGAGTTGAGTTTTTTTTATTATTATTTAAAGGTTTATGGGAAATTTATTCAAAAATTTCAATTTTTTATATACAAGAATGTGAACATGATATTATGCGAATTCCAAAGGTAACATTAATATTTATTTTAGGTCGATAGTAGTCAGAATTCTGATAACTGAAAATTATAGACTTGAGTTCGATCATCTAGTCACTAGTTTAAAGTGAGTTGTCATTTAATATACTGAATTCACAATGCACCCTAGCTAACTAAGTGAGGAATATGATATGTGAACTAGAATAATAAATTTTGATTCAAATAAGGTTGAATAAACTAGTACCATTAATATATGCTTAAAAGAGAGAATATTGAAGAAAAAAAAGTGATGGACAAAAAAAGTTTTATTATAGAGCATGAATGCAATAACCATAACAATCGTGTTAGTAATCCGGAGTAAGGATACCTAAGTATCCATTACTGTTACCATTACAAGTACGATACCTTAGGTTATGAAGCAAACCTAGTGAGAATCTTCATCTAAGGGTGGTTTATAATAATGAGGATATGATGATAAAAGAAGAAATGACATGAAGGAAATGAGATAACTTAAGATTTCATATTCTTGGGATGATTGAAAGGAGTTAGGATAGAGAACATGCATATTTTTCAAAGTTAGACTAGTGTCACCGAGCACCTAAGTATATTGGATCATAACTATTCTAAATTTTGATTAGGTCTCTGAACTCAAGGATGTAATGGATTAGAAAATTGAGATTCTAACTAACTTTAGATTTAGGGTAAGTATTGTTTTGTTTTGGAATTCATATGATGAATAGAGGCATAATTGTATAAATTTTCGAGTGTTGAACTATTTTTCATGTTTTCAATATTTGTGGGTAACATTTCTGAAAACCCTCACAAGACTATAACTCGTCCACTAGGAAAAACCTAGGGGTTTAAAGGCTTGTTGCATATGCTAAATCAATCGTGATTACTTGCAAAAGTGTAGTTAGAATTTTTATTTTCTTTTTAATTTTGTTTCTAGAATTAGTTTTTATTTTTATTTTTATTTTTCTTCGCTTATTTTGCTCAGGACTAGCAAAATGCTAGTCGGGGGTTGTGTTGAGACTTAAATATTATATAATTTTTCTCATTTATACCAAGGCAAGGGATGGATCTTAGGAGACCAAGATTGAATAATTCACATGCCAAAGATCCAAGAAAACCAAGTGATGAATGAAGAGAAACAAAGATTTGAAGTGAAGAAAATGAATTTTGAAATCGTCATGAAAAAGAATATTTTGAAACTTTGGGTCATTTTATGAAATTGCGTAAAGTGAAGTCTATTTTGGAAAATTACGCACAGTGAAGTTTTTTTTAGCAAACTACGTAAATTTGAAGCGGTTTCTAGAGTTTTCTAACTTGGTACAAAAGTTGGAGTTCTCCACTTATAAATAGGGCTTCCCAGGGCATTCATAAGCATCATTCAAGGCATACCAAAGCAAGATCTAAGGTTTTTCGAGAGTTTTATTTAGAATTTTCAAAAAGTTTTATAGTTTTAATTTATTTTTCTTTACAAGTTTTTAGATATTTATTCTTTCTTGATGCTTTCTTTTTTCTAGTTATGTTTTTCTAGTTTCCTCTAGAACAATTTAGAAGGGAAGCACATGGGTTTAATAATTCTTTAAGTTTTGATGATTAATTATTTTTAATGATGAGATGAATGGTGTATGCATGTTATCAATTATCTAGGTTTAGGCTTTTGAACCTCATGTGAGATCCATATGTTTCCATCATAGGAGATCCATATTGGTGGATAGGTTTAACCTGGATTAGTTAGATTTCTTAAATGGAAAATATTCTCAACCTACTACATTTCTTTAATTCATTATCTCATGGATATTGAATGCTTAAAATCACTGGCGCTTGGGAATTTAAATCAATGATGCTAATCTATGATTCTCTAATCTTTTATATCGTTTTTTAAAAATATTTAAACTGTTTTATTTTTCGATTAGGCGGACCATACTGTTTAGATCCTAGTTGTGTTATCAAAGTCATCATGACTTATGGAACACTAACTTATGTATGGAACTTTGAAGCATGGGTGTTGTTTCCAAATTAATTGAATTCCATATATTCAAAACCTTCAAAATCATTTAATTTGTTTAATCTCCATTACTTAGTTAATTTTGTATTTGATTTTCTCATTCTCATAAATCATCTCCCCGTGAGATCGACCCTGTATTAATAGGATATTACTTACGAACCTCTGCACTTAGAGGCAAACAATCAGTGAACCGAACCAATTTAAACCATCTTGTAGGCATGATCATTGCCCATAAGAATCAGGCTACCATCATCCTTATTATATATGGTGAAACAACTCCAATAAAAATACATATGGTATGATGCTCCTGTATCCAAAATTCACTCTTGATAGAAGCAACCGGTCTTGGACACTGATAACACATCACAACCACCCAATCCTTCACTAAATTCCACTGAATTGACATCCTTCAATGAATTATCTGATTTATACTCCTTCTAGGTTTTGAGATATTGATCGTTATTCTTTATATGTTCCAACCTCTGACAATTCCAACAGTTCAACTTGTCTTTATCTTTTGACTTTTATCTAGATCATGACTTTCCTTTCTCTCGTTCAGACATTCTTCCCTGTGTAAACAATGCATTTGTAAAAGTACCTTCGTGTAACGTCTCAGTTTTCAAAACCTGAGTATACAACTCATTTTCTGAAAAATCGAGTGTAACATTTAAAGATAGCTAAATTTCACGTATATTTTTTTCTTTTTCAGAGTGAGCAGTTTGGCAGAAGAGAAACAAATCAAGCATGATAGAAATTTGCATACACATTTAGAATATACGAGCGGTTGCCTATAGGGCTTATATAAACTAATGTCTCAATACTTATAATTACAAAAGGAAATAATTTAATATACGAAACAAAATAAATTGCAAGATCATGCAACTACTCTTGGTCAGATACAGTCATACATCCTTGGTATTTGTACCCTGCTCTTCATTAACGTAAATATGAGGATCATTTAAAAAACCTGCACTACCTGTACGGTTATATATTTAAAGGATTAGTAACTAGCTCAGTGTGAATTCCCTTTAAGATTACACATCACCTCATTAGTTATGTATATTTCAAATAATAAAGTATATAAAATAATCCGCGATGTAATCTTATTTAAATGCATGGATATATGAATGCACATTAATTGGGGATGCTCATCTAGTTAGACAAATGAATGAACCTTTCAAGTAGTTAATCCATTCGTTCAAGAGAATGAGCCTTTCAAACAGTCGGTTCATTCATACATGGGAATGAGTCTTTCAAACAGTCGACTCATTTAATTTGTAAGAGAACGGATCTTTAAACAGTCGACCTGTTCAAGTAAAAGAATGGACCTTTCAAATAGTCGGTCCATTTAACTAAAGGAATGAGTCTTTCAAATAGTCGACTCATTCAATTTGCAAGAGAACGTATTTTTCAAACAGTTAATCGGTTCATATAAGAGAATGGACCTTTCAAACAATTAGTTCCTTCATATAAGAGAATGAGTCTTTCAAACGATCAACCTATTCAAAATTCAAAAAGGGTCGTTCGAACAGTGTACTAATATTTCAAACAGTCAACCAGACACCCGATAATGCCCAAGTGCCATGAATGCATAATTAGCCCAACCATTCTTATTTCAATTTGCAAATATCCAATTTAAGAAAGTTCAAAGGTCATTATGGTGGCTTATCACCCAGCATAGGCCGACAGCTCGGGTATAGTGTCCCATACCACCATCCCTAACTCATGAAGCTCCATCATTAGGATGTATAATGGTAACTTCCTCAACTAGTGGCCAATCATAGTTTAACAAGTGAGACTTACCATTACATGATTAAACAAAAATTATCCATCAAGCTACGTAGGGAAATTATCAAATCAAAGTCACTTAGGGAAAATATCATATTAGAGCCACGTAGGGCAAATAGTCCTTCAAGGAATGCGATAAAAAGGGATTATCCCCAAAAGCCACGTAGGCACAATGATCCACAAGATGGTAACATCATTCCATTTAATCCATTAGTCAAAATAACTACTAGCTTGAGGGTCCATTATAATCACAATCAATCAAGTTACATCCCAAGCCTGGATGTATATATATAAGTGGGGTTTTTCACTTATCGATATATCAATTCAAGTTCCACAAGCATGAGATGATATTCAAGAGCAAAATGTAAGTGTTTACATAAGATAAATATTAAGTATATAGTTTGAAGATAAATTCCAATAACTAGCACAATTAATCATGAAATAGAGATATCAATTATTAGTTGAAATTAAAATATGAACTATTACTTAAGCTAATATGAAGGCAGGAAGCCCAAGGAGAATAACTCATCACCTTACGAGTCGAATCGCATAATAATGTCACTAGGGAATGCGTGCACTCTTAGAGTTGAATCCTCGATCAACTGTGTCATCGATCTGAAACTTGACTAACCTCAATTTAAACTTCATGCTCTAATTACACTTGACTAAACTCAACTAATCCATCGAGTCAGCAAGATGACAACTCGATTTTGAATCAACCTGATGAGAAGTCGAGTTACCAGAAAACATGAAGATCTATAACAACTCATCATACTACGCGACTCGAATCTGACTTGCTAGGCTAAGGACGTACCAAGAAATATCTGGATAAGGCTATGGACTCGGTAGTTGCGGAGTCGACTTGGTTAAGTTAACTCAGTGAGTCAAACACCTGTTGACACCTTCATTCTTTCTGCTTCCTTTTCTTTCTTTCTTCATCCTACTTTTTCCTCCTCTTCTGGAAGTCCAGCTGTAACGTCCTAAATTTTTACTGTTTTGAATTTTTAAAAACCCTTGAAAATTTTCATTATAATTAACTTATGTTATAACTCCACCTGATCACTTAAACATTGAGTGTAACCTCGTGACATGTTCATCTAGGGCCTGAATCTAGCTGACCTATCATTGACTAATTGAGACAATCGTGACTAAATAAATATCTACGCAAAGCCGAGACAACTATGGGTCGGATCTTAATTAATGAACCAAAGTGACCTAATTATCCTTGTAGCCTAAGAACCAATGGCTTAGAGTGACTTTGACCGAATCATCATTTTCCCTAATTGCGAATAGGCCACACTACAAACTTAATTAATCCAAATCCTAATAATTGCGTACAAGAAATCTAGATACCCAATTCATTCCACAAATGTCTTGATTATCCAAACAAGCTCTAAACCGCTCGTTAGTGGGCCATTAAACCCGAGACTATAGAAAGACATTCATCTTAGTGGGCTTGACATCCATCATGAGACATCGAGTCGAGGTTACATCTCGAATTGCTCAACTTGGACCTGCAAGCCAAGTACATGTGATATGTGAATGCCTTAAGTGAAAACCTGAAATTTAAGTAAAACTAGCCCATTGCTCTTTTGCGAAGTTGTAACTTTCATATCGTCAATTCATGATTAAAGTCAGGGTGCTGATTAAAGATATTTTTTCACATATCCGTATAGTCAAGGCCCCGATTGATCATCGGTGATCGTCGATCTAAGTTAGGGCCTTCCCGGTTAATCGGCACGTCCGATCGTCAGATGGTTGTGTCCAAAAATAGATATCCTATTGGGACACTTATCCCATGACTTAGATTGACCCGTATACCTCCCAGCGGGTCCTATTAGTTGGAAATAACCCCCTTGAGGGTTAGTATAATGAACAAAGAGCTATTAGGGCCATTTGCATCACATATGGCACTATAAATACCATTTTATTTCACACCCCCTCTCCCCATACTAATTTACCCTAGAAAGAAAGAGAGAAATAGGAGGGAGATGTTAAAGTGTTCTTGATGAGTTCCTTTCAATCAAGCCTTAGCCTCAACCATTCTCCTCTGCTGAATTTATCCTACTCGCGATCGAAAGGTAAAAACGAATCCTACTTTCTAACGTAGGTTTTTATAAATTAAATTGCATTAATCTTACCTAATTTTTTCTAAATTGGTATAGGAATCATTTTCTCCAAATTCCTAATCCAAGGAGCTCTTTGAGTCAGGCGAATCATTGTAAAGGTATGGACCATTATGCCTAGATTTCCATTTATCGACCCTTGAGTGTCTTAGTTAATAATGTCTTATAGTGAATGGTTTGTAAATAGATAACATGTCCATGCTTTAAGTTTGATTGCAATATGTGTCATTGGTGGTTTATGGATGCTTATGTGTTTGATAAAATGCCCAGGTGATTAAATATGTTATTCTAATGGTGCTCACATGTTTGGTTGAAAGCTTGATTGAATGTATTGATTTGTTGATGCTTACATGTTTGATTAAATGCTCTTGTAAATGTGTTATTCCATAGAGGTTCACATGTTTAATAAAATGTTTAGGTGATTAGATGAGCGTTCTATGGATGCTCTCATGTTTGATAAAATGCCTACGTGGTTATATCATTGAATCTATGTTGACGACATGACGAATTGCTAAGTTTGTAATGATACTTAGGTTGCTTATGATGTTGGGTTAGTCAGTAAATCACTTAAACCAAGGGGTGGCCCGAGTTAGACTGGCCACCCTAAGCTTGTTTGATTGACCCGGGCTGAACACAGACGACCGACGGTAGTTGAACTACACGGGATGCTTGCACCCAATGTTAGTTCCGTTGGGGGTTCTCCTAGGTTAATCAAATTAGTCCACCAGCTGACTGATCATGTATGTTCACAATGTATGATGCGACCAAATTGAATCTAGGATACCCCATTCCTAATGAATGATTATATTTATAACCTTTTACGAGATACAATCTCATTAAGACTCATGAGCTGGGCATGGTGGTATGAGACACCATGTCTGAGTTGTAGGCCTACGCTGGGATGACGAGCCTCTCCATAGTAACTAGTGAGTACTAATGGATATGATAAATCATTGTTTGAACGACCCCTGTTAAATTACTCGATTAATGATTTCGTGCACTAGAGTACCATTCGAACGACCCGGGCATGAATGGAATTGGGTGACGAACCATTTTCTTTGTAGTAATTTGGTTTTATATGATAAGCCTGCACCTTAGAACTGATTGATCATACTCGGTGTTTGGGTGACGACTCATACTGGGTTGATCCTTATATATTTGGGTGTCATGTCGTACCATTAGAATAGCTGATTTATGATATAAATAGGTGAAACCTAAATTTGGATCAAGGGACACTGGTGAAGAGTCGCTACATGCCACAACGAGTCACATAATCTGGATAAGGATTAATGATATGACGTCGGTATCCTAGCTTCGCCAATATGCTGGATGAATGGAATTTAATAATTACTTGGCTAACATACGCATTAATCGCATTGCATTAAATAGGTTGTTGCGATTTGGCGTTAGAGTCATGTGATGAGGGAGTTTAGCATTTGTAAAATAAGCGTTGAAGTTGCTTGTGAGGGAGTGTAGGATGCATGCATCATTTCATAATCTCATTCATACATTTAACAAGAGTATTTAGGAAATGCTTGATCTCTTGTTTATCATTAACTATGCTGATTGAGTCGATAACATGTATAACTTAGAACTAATGGAACTAATGAGTTAACTACTCACTCCCACCTGGGACGGTGTTTTAAAACACCAACCAGGAAATCTTATTGATGCAGGTACTAGCGAACCCTCAGACGGGTAGGCATAGATCGGCTTGTGTCACCGTCGTTATGTTTTGGAGGATGGAGCGAAAACGGAAAACTTTACATTTTAATCGTTTTGGGTATATATATTGTGGTTTGTATAATCCCCATTTTGGGCAATCACCACAATTAGAATTGCATTTTTGCTCTTAGCCCTATATTTATTGACTATTATTATCTCTACCTCGCTTTAAATCCGCTAATTTGAATTGCGTTACTTTGATTGCTCGTGTGTGAAATGAATGTGAATCTAAACTAAGTCACACGTGCATTTTTATTTAGTTAACACCCGAAAACTCGGGATCAAAGTTTATGTACTCGGGTGTCGATTTTCGGATTATAAGTTGGTATCAGAGCGGAGTATTGAGATAACTAGGACCTTGGGAATGAGGACTATACAAACCACAATAACTAGATTTGAGACATTTATGATTAGAGGTTTGGTCTTGTTGAGGATCTTCCTGATTTTAGGAGTACCCATTAGTGTAGAAAATCTTATAAATTAGAGACAATGAACTCTAGGACCAAACTCCCTGGTTTGCTACGCTTTGAAACTCAAGACTCAAAAATTGGACTATATGATTAAATTTCCTATTATGTGGATGATTTTGAACTTAAACTTAGAAACGACGAATAATAGGATCAAATCCCCAATTTCATGATGCTTTCGAACTTGAAGTTAGTAATCAGAAACTTAGGACCACCATGGTTAGTTTTATCTTATACGAAGTTTTTGAGTGCGTGTTATTCTAACTTAGAACGAGTAAATTTGGTAAACCCCTCTAAGGAGTAAGATTTAGCATAGGGGTTTAAAGACTCAATATGATGAGTGATCCGGGCTTAGTATAAACTCGACTAACAAGTATAAATTTAAAGTTTTACATAATATGAACAGTGGGGCTCTGTTCCTCGAAGTAATAGTTAGGGGTCGTTTGACACTATGGATTTGGGGGGATTTAAGGGAATTTGAGGAGATTTTAAATCCCCTGGTTGTTTGGCATCATAAAGTAACTGGGAGTTTCAAGTCTCCTCAAAGAGGGGGTTTGAAATACTTAGTGAGAGCTTGGATTACATCTAAAATGTTTCCAAGAGTTACATGTGCGATATGTCTGTCACTAAACTATTAAACCATTGGGCACATGGGCCACTAATGATATCCTAAAACAATTAGATTATCAGTTGTATCACTATAATTACTTTAATATAATGATCAGTGTTGTTCAAACATTGTTCATGTAAATCAATGGCAAAAATTATTTGTTAGTCACTCAGACATGATCTTGTGCTTATGGCCCATCCGTTACTTGGAATTTTATCATTTTTGAGAAAAGTATGTATTTCAATGGGCTTATTACCATTATGTCAACCATTACATATGTTCACTAATTAGAGATATTAAAGTTGATTTAGTAATTAAATTCAAACCCTTATAAATATACCATGTATAACTACTCTGAATCCACGAAGCTTCTCTGAACTCTTCACAGAGATACTTTGAATCCATGAGGGGAAATAAGAAAATAGAAATAAATTCTAGAAAATTTGAAATTTCATTGGTAGATAATAAAAATGAATTTACAATCCTTTAAATAGTGATACTAAAGAATTTTCAGAATGAAACTCCAACTCAAACTCCTTAAAATTCGTAACTTAATATAAATAGTAAATTTGTTATGTATAGTAAGTGTCCTATCTAGCTTAACCACTTTATTCTTCTAATTTTTCTAAGCACTTTTCATGTTGGACACAACTCCTAAAGCTCAAAGGATGAAGAGTTATAATCAAACTAAAAGTTACTATAAATAGTAAAAACAGAAATAAAATGGATTTTCGACCATCGACCTGATGAAATCTCGCATAATAGCTAGGTTGGTTGGCTAAAGTAGCTTTTCCTACCTTAAAATTGTATATGCTATGTTAAGTAACTTGTTTTGGTTCGCAAGATATGCTTGTTGAAAAAAGTGAATTTTTTTTCTTCTTTTGTAAAAAATAAATAAAATAAAATTTCGGCAGCACCACCAACAGAATCCGCCAGGTGGTGGCGGTGGCAATGCCATCACAAGAGTAGTGGCTGCACCATCAGATGGGCGGCCCCATCGCCAGATGGGAAGACCTAGACCGAACCAAGCTCACCCCAAACCTAAACCAACTTGTTCGAACCAAGCGATTCAAGTCACTGACTCGGTTACGACTCGACAGGACTCAGTGCGACACAATGAGCAACAACTCGCATTCCCTACTCTTCTTCTCTCTCTTCTTCCTTTCTTTTTTCCTTCCTTTTTAAGACCTATCTAGTAAGGTCGTTGGACCAAAACTCAACCCAACTCATGCCTCAACGAGTCGAATCCACTCGACTTGACAACGAGTGTAGTGTGACCAACACTCGCACTCACTCTCTCTCTTTACCTCTCTATATTCCCTAGGCCTAAGACACATTCAACAATAGGTCTGGACCCAACCAGACACTGCCTCAACTCTATTCAAGTCGAGTCGATTTAACAGCAATACAACCCACTCTGACTCAGTGCGGCACGAGCATACAACAACCCCTACTCTCTCACTCACTCTCTCTCTCTCTCTCTCTCTTTTGATTTCTCTCTCCTTTTATATCTTCTCCCTCTCTTCAAAACCTCTCCTGTTAGCCTAACCGGCAACCCGACAATCGGTCACCAGATCATTTTTTAACATGAAAGAAGACCCGCCATTAATGGCAGATCGCGCTACAGAGCACTTTCCTTTGAAACAAACGTATTAGAGGGTTTGAATTGATGTGAGAGAGCTAGACGATGCTAGGTTTCAAAGCTCCAGTGAGATTTTTTTGGTGTTTTCGAGCTTGGAGGCTATCGGCTTGATTTTGAAAAAATCGGGAAGAATTGTTGTGGTTGCGGTTTCTCTCCATATAGCTATGTTTTAGGGTTATCTAAGATGATATATCCTATCTTGGATGGTCCAAATTTGATCTACCTACGACCGCCTCTAAATATAACCTGTAATGTCTAAACTAGCCATGATTTTGCTCTACTACGGGTGGAAACCCTAATCCTCGTGAAGGGTTATTGGATGGCTGAGATAATGCCCAATGAATGGCTGAGATTGAGAGAAAGAAGCCCACGCGGATCGCCAGCGAGGCGATAAATGCGGTTTCCATTTTTAGAAATGCACCACACGGAGTTTGATTATGCCGCGTATGTGTGCACACACGTGTGATGCAACGTGTGAGAACTACCTATGTTTGGTCGGAACTCCATCCCACATAAGATGGACGGTTCAGATTGTCCATATAGTTGTGTAATGCCCTAAAAATCAGCACTTGAGTAAATATACTTTGATCCCAAGTTCTCAGGTGTTAACTAATGAAAATGCACGTGTAACTTAGTTTAGATTCACATTCATTTCACACACGAGTAGTCAGAGTAGCGCAATTTAAATTAGTGGATCCAAACTGAGGTAAAAATAACAAAAATCAATAAATATAAGGCTAACAATCAAGTACAATAAAAAAGTGGTGTCCACCCAAAGGGGATTATACAAGCCACAATATACTACCCAAGACAATTAAAGTGTAAACTTTTTAGTTTTTGCCCAATCCTCTAAAGCATAACAGTGGTGGCATAAGCTGATTTAAGCCTACTAGTCTGAGGTCTCGCAAGTACCTACATAAATAATATTACTTGTTTGGTGTTTTAAAATATCGTCCCAGGTAGGAATGAGTAGTTAACTCAGTGATTCCATTAGTTTTAAGTTATACATGTTATCGACATAATTAACACAGTTAATGATAAACAACCAATCATGCATTTCCTAAATGCTCTTGTTAAATGTACAATTGAGATTATGAAATGATGCATGGATCCAACACTCCCTCACAAGTGACTTCAATGCCTATTTCGCAAATGCCAACACTCTCTTACAAGCGACTACAATGCCAAATCGCAGCCTATCCTAAAGTATGCATGATTAGTCAAGTGATTATTAATTTCAAGTCATATAGTTGATTGATGAAGCTAGGATACCAACGTTATCTTTCGAGTCCTTATCCGAATCATATGGCTCATTGCGACATATAGCGAATCCTCACCATTATCCCTTAATCCCAATTTAGGTATCACCCGTTTATCTCACAAATTAGCGATTTCAAAGGTACGACATGATATCCAAGTGTATGAGGATCAACTGGTATGAGTCGTTACCCAAACACCGAATATGATCACTCAGTTCCGAGGTATGGGCTTGTCACATAAAACCAAATCACCACAAAAGAAATGACTCGTCACCCAATTTCATTCACGCCTGGGTCATTCGAACGATACTCTGGCACGGAACCATCGGCCGGGTAATTTAACGAGGGTCATTTGAACAATTATATATCACCTTCATTAGTGCTCATTGGTTACTACGGGGAGGCTCGTCACCCCAACGTATGCTGACAGCTTGGATACTATAACATTTTGAATTTTTACGGCCCGAGCACATACTCATGCCCGAGAATTTCAGGTGTTAATAATGTAAAAATTGGATACTTCAAAATCGCATATTATTATTTTCTTTCCATTTAGATCACATCCAGTTACATTCACGAAGTTAACCATTCATAATAATAAAATCAACTGTATTTATTATTCCATTAGAGTAAAAAGCGTATAAATAATTCTTTAATGCCCTCTTAATAGGAGTTTATTATATTATTAAAGTTTGCAGTGAAAATAAATTAAACTAAGCATAAACATAAAACCCGTATCCTTGTCCGTACCATTCTTTAGGCTTCCGCGGTCCTCCTGGTCAAATTTCGGCAACCCTCGACCTGTATCCGACATTTGTGCACGATCCTGAGCCGAGTTCTGCATATCGAAGTTGGCTCGATCCGAAACTTGTACCCTAGCGACCGTGCCGTCACCGCGGTTTTAACGCAGTAACTCGCACACCGAACCGATACCTAGGCCAGGAGATGTGGGTCCGCGTTTATTCTGAAGAAATGCCGCATGTTGCGAATTTCGAGGAAATTTCTACAACATGTCTCATCAAATCAAGTCATGTACACCACCTTACCTCAATACCACCTCACCCCACAACAAGTACAAATGACCACTCCCTCTTTTCCCACAAGTCAACCCTCTCTCTCCCCTAATCATCCCTCTTTTTACAAAAATTCAAACTCACTCATGCCTCCCCATCCTCTTTCCTTACAACCACCATTCCACTCACCCCTTTTATCCTTTATTTTTCTCTTTCTCTCAATTCTCAAACCTCCCAAGCAACACCCCACATCCAAGCCCTCTCAAGCTCTCCCAAATCAACAAGTGTGGCCCACCCTCTCATCTCTCATCCCTACCATCAAAACTCCATCATCCACCGTTAAAAGTTGAGCATAGGACCTAAAGAGGCTAAGGGATCAAGGAGGAGTGCAAGAGGTGGGTGATCTACCATTGATCTCAAATTTTGGGGCCACTTGTTGTGGGACCCACATGATGTATGCATTGTTTAAGGGAGGGCCCATTAGTGGCGGGGTCCCTCCCCTTTCACGTCTCTCTCTCTTTATATATATATCATGATTGGAGTGGGCCCCACAATTATGTGTTATATATAATTGTCCATCTGACGGTGTGGCCCATCCTATTACAGGTGGGGGTCCACACCATCCATTGTTGGGACAGTGGAGATCCCCACAGTGGACTGAATGACATATACTATATTATATTTATATTATATATATATAAATATATATACATGCATGGTGGGCCACGTCCATGTGGGACCCACCATGATGTCTTTGTTGTGTGCAAACCGTCCAGCGTTCAGAGATGCTAGATGTGACCAGGTAGGCCATGAAGTGTGAACAGATGGTGTGGTGTACTGACACCACCAAAATATCAGCTTGGTTCAAACTTTTGAGTGGACCGTTCATGCGTACCCCACCATGATCTGTCCATCTAATCCACGCCATTCATTCCATTTCTTAGCCCAATTTAGGTGTTGAGCTAAAAAATGAATTTAATCTGAGTATCTGGTGGGCCGTATCTTGGAAAATGGTGGTCCTTACCGTTAAAAGCCACCCTGATGTGCTTATACACCAAAATACCTCGGATATTAGGCTTGTTTGGCTTGTCTTGAGCCATAGAGACCAATGGTTGGGTCGGATTCTACTAATGCGGGCTCCACCTTGGACAATCCATAAAAAAAATCATATTAAAAAAAAATAATAATAAAGCATCTTGCTGTTGCAGCGTCAGCAGCGCAGGACGCTGCTACCGTGGACGTGAAAGAGGCAGGGAGCAGGGGTCCCAGCTGTGGGCCCCACCATGATGTGTGTAGAACATCCACTTCATGCATTTGGTAGGTCCCCTTGGGATAGTGGGCCCCCCTAAACATCAGCCGCATATCGAACTCAGGTGGCCCACACGGCAGGAAACAGTGGATTGAACGTCTGCCATTGAAACCCCTTTTAGGTAAGAAGTTTTGGACCATTATGAAATTTGTTTTTTTTTTTCCTCTGCATCCAGGTCTGTGTGACCTTATTAATAGATTGGATGGCAATTAACGTTATGGTGGGCCTCACGTGGGACCCTCCGCTGATGGATATATTCCATCTAAGTTGTCCATCCAGCATCCAGAGGTCTGGACGCTGGCCCTTTGCACTCACACACACACACACACACACACTAATATATATAAGATATATTATAATATAATATAATATATTATATTAATAAATGAATGGTGGGCCACTCCTACGTGGGACCCAAATGGTTTGGTTGGCGTACTTCACATAGCTCGCTGTTGTGAAGTTGACGTCAGCAAGTTCTAGTGGGACCCACCGCAGTGTATGTATTTTATTTGCACTGTCCATTTAGACGGTGCCATTTACGGCCCCACTTAATGGATGTGTTCCATCCAAACCATCTATCTTTTGGTGATCCACACCGTCCATCCTTTTGGCAAGCTCATTTTATGGCTTGAGGCAAAAATGAGTCAGATCTACTTATCAGGTGGGCCACTCACTAAAAATAGTGGAGCATTGAATATCTACCATTGAAATCCTCTTGGTATCACAGAAAATCTGGATCAACATGAAATTTGTTTTCTTTATACAGGTCTGTGTTACCTTATGATCATGAAAAATAGATGTTATGATGGTCCTTGGGGAATTTAATGGTGGAGATCATTATCGCCACTTATATTTGGAATGTGGTTTAGATGACCTTTCAATATGATTTATTTTCTTTATGCTCTAAATTGATCTTAAGCATATAAATGAATGGTGTGGTTGGTGAGGCCAATTGGTGTAGCCCATATAACGTGGCCCATGTAATGTGGGCCACTTGCCATATGAGGGCCCATTTGATGTATTTGTGGCCCGTCTGTTGAGGCCCATCTTAATGTATTTATGGCCCGTTGATTGATGCTTACATCTACACGTGTGGGGTCCCACCTTGATTCATGTGTTTAGCCGTCCATCTGGATGATTTATGTGGTGGACCCACCTTTGATGTATTTTTATCCAAGTTGATCACCCATTGGCGAGCTCTTCTTTAAGCTTGAGACAAAATGAAGCAGATTCAATTCTCTGGTGGACCACGTGTGTGGACCCCACCCTGATGTAAGTGTTTTGCCCCCGTCATTCGTGGACCACACCATGATGTAATTGTTGTATCCTCACTGTTCAATGCAAGGACAGTGGGATTCCACCATGATGTATGCGTTTCTCCACCCCATCCATTCATTGGACGTGGCCCCACCATGGCAGCGTGTGGGGCCCACCTTGATTTAATGTATCCGCACCGATTGATTCACACCAACTTGATAGCTGAGGTATTGACGTTAGCAAGTTTCGTGGGGCCCACTTGAATTATGTGATGTATTCCATGCCATCCACCTGTTTTGTATCCATCTGCGAGACTGTGTGATGTATGGCCGTCCACCGATGGGCTCACCTTGGTTGCATGTATTCTATAGCCACATCATCTGTCCATTTTGATGGACGTATAACTCACCTTGATGCGTGTGTTTTAGCCACGCCCTCTTATCCAGCTAGGACGTGGACCCCACCACTATGATGCATGTGGTTTATATCCGCACTATCCATCTATTTTGGCAGTGGAGGGGGCCCACCATGTTGTATGTATTTCTTCCATACCGTCCACTTATGTGGCCCACCTTGTTGAGTGTATAGCAGGCACACTATCCATCTATTGGGGCCCATTTGACATGTGTGCAGGGCCCACCTGTATATATATTAGACCCATGTGTAGGGCCCACTTATTGTGTATTTGAAGCCCATGGACGAGGCCTATTGTGATGTATTGAGGCCCATGGGCGAGGCCCATTGTGATGTGTTTCTGGCCCATGTATGTGGCTCATTACGATGTGTATGATGATGAATATAAATGGTCCATTGTGATGTATTTTCAGCCCATATGATGAGGCCCATTGTGATATATTTAAGGCCCATGGTTGAGGCCCAATGCGATGTATGTAGGACCCGTTACATTGTGTATGAATCCCTTGTATGGGCCACTCCTTGGGAGGAATGTTGGTTAAATGTCCACATTGATGGGCAATGATGGTTGAAAGTCCTCATTGTGACCTTCCCTTAGGCCCTTTGTTAGGTCGATTATTGAAGTTGATTATTGATGTTGGTTACTGATACCGATTATGAGTATGTGACAGCATAGCATCATGATACATGCCCATACGCATCATCTGCATGTTTGATGTGAGATGTGGTTGACCATTGCATATATCATTGAGCAGGTTGTTATGAGGCTCCTTGATAGGCGGAGGTTATCTCACATGAGTGCACGGTATGTGCAGGATTGATACATGACTGGACTGTATGACTCATGCATCTTGCATTGTGATTATTATATGCCCTAGCGACATCAGGGCCGTAGCCTCCACAGGCATATTGTGGATTGACAGATAGGACATCAGAAATCTGTTATTAGCATCGGGCTGCCATAGATGGCCCTGATTGAAAATCTCTAAACCCTCTTGGTAACAGAGGACGCCCCAACGTCGAGACTGAGTGGATATGTATAGTACAAGAGGGCCGTATACCAGTAGGCCGCGTCTCTCATTGTGTCGTGGTCGGTTGGAAGGGGGTGTGGCCTTACCCGCATGAGGGAGTAGGCATAGCTAGGCTGAGTTTGACCAGCTCGTGAATAGATCCTCTATCGATGTGCCGAGTAGATATTGGCTGACTACTAGCTAGACGGATAGTGAAGTCTCTTCCACTTACCCAGTTGTGCCCTAAATGGGGCGGCAAGCTGGTGAGAGTGTACTAGACCCCGGTGATGATCCTAAAGATGAACTGTACTGATATGTGGACTTATTGAGTAGGAGTTGTATACTCATTCATTGATTATTTACTAACCACTCGAGTTGGTGGTGCGCAACTATATGTTACGTGTGCTTTCGTAATGGCTAGGATTTCGGTTGGGGCGTGCAACGAACTTGAGATCAGGAGTTTACCACATTGAGTCTGACTATCTAAATTAGGTATGAGACTAGTTTGGATAGAAGTCCCTTGTCATAGATCCCATAGCCTGTGATACTACATACTATCATCCCGACTTCACACTCTAACATGGTCATTCCATTCAAATTGCACCTTGCATTATATCCACGGCATATGACATTCTAGGTTACTGTGTTTCTGCTTTTATATGATCTAGACACAGCTGACTTTATTCGTGAACTCATCAGGAATTTGAATATTGCATTGCATCTTCAGCATCTAATATTTTGGCTCTTTATGACTCTTCATTTGCATAACTGATTTGTATTGTGTATTCTAATATTGATTGACTCATGGACTTGTCAGTATTTCCGCTTACTTGATATCGTATAATTCATGATCTTACCAGTATTTCCGATGTTATATGATTATAGCATTATATTGAATACTTGACACTTACCTTATGCACACACTTACACCACCCTCTAAGCATTCTATAAGCTTATGCACGATAGATGCGTGCAAGTGATGTTAGGTTGCAACAACGGGGAGCTTGGAGCATGTAGCTGACTTCTGGGGCTTTGATTTCGACATATGTATTTCTCTTCCAGCATTGTATTCAAATGTTTATATTAGTAGATATGTGATGATGATGTTGCCTTTATGATTTGGGTAAACATGTGGTTATGCCTCTTATGAGATAAATGAACGCTGAAAAATCCTCCTTGTAGGATCCTAGGATCGAAACTTGGTATATGGGCGCTGGGAGCCGAGAATGGGGCACTACGGAGGCTGTCGGCACTGGATTCGGCAATTGGGATTCCTGTGAATCTGATTTCTGGGTTTGGGGCGTGACAATAAAGCTATTTCTTTATTTATTCAAAATAATCTTTCATAGGGGGATTGTCATCCGTGTCTTCAATCTGCATATCACCTGCATCTTCTGTACGGTTGGAGAGGGTCAATGCCCTACTCATAGTGATGGTTATCCTTTAAAATTAACAATAATTTAAGAGATTCATAAGAGTAATGTAATGGTTTTGATATGTCTCGTACTCTATCACTATGAGTGGTATCAGTATGCGCAACCAATATATATAATATATATATATATAAATGCATGCCTACCAAAGTGTGTGCGGTCCACCATACGTAGCGATCATCATAATGTGGAATATATTTTATAGAAAACCCGGCTTGACTCGCATTCTCACACTCATAGATTCGTTAGCGTGTCCAACGCTACCGTGGATTTACGTGAGCACCTCAAGATGACACAATGCATGGATCAAATGAATTATGTGACACGATTTGTTCATGAAGCGACTATTTGCAACATCCAATCCCAAAAGTGTTGTAACACGCATTGCATATTACTTATATTGATTTGTGCATCGCTACCCAAATCCATGAAATGACATGTTGATCAAGAGGGCCACTACCTAGAGCGCATTACCTCCACAATAAAATATATGAATCACTAGATGTGAGACCTCTAACACATCACTTGCATCAAATGGGAAATAAATCGAACCGCTAGAGTTTTGAAATTCTAAGACACATGACCAAGCCATAAAGGGAGGTAGCACAAGGCTGACCTAATAAAGGAGAAGAGTAACAATAAGCTAACTTAATAAAAGAGAAGAGTAACAAATAGGCTAACTCAATAAAATAAGGAGAGATGAGAAAAAGGCCAACTCAATATAGAGTGGCAGCACGCGTCGCTCTCAAAATTGGCAAAGGGAAAGGCTTGTATCCATCACCCCACATAAATTCATAAAAATCACATATATTTAAAATCATACCTTAACCATAATTCCTAAAAGGATAAATACTTGATAATAGTAAATCAATCAATTGTAGGGATGTTGGGAGAAGGAAGAGGATGGTGGCATTTAGGCTTTTTTTTTTCTTTCTCTTTCTCTTTTTCTATCATCCTTGGACGTTGGGAGGTGGTGTGTGAGTGGAGAACGGGATGCACTCCCCTTTTATAAAGGAGTGGGTGTGTTTCACATCCCACTTGGATTGAGTTTCTCCAATTTGATATTTTTTGGTGATCTTTCTTTAAATCTAATTTATTCAGTGTGTCGGGGTCATCAAATAGAACCGGGGTATATGATTTTCTTAATGATCTAAAATTTAGATTACCCTATCTTAAAAATTCTCCCAACGGGTGCCAAAATGAACTTGATCTCAATTAACGATCCACCCTTAATGATCAGGGCCTAACTTTGAGAGAAATGTATAGTGAGGATAGGCAAACGATTGGACAAAATTTGGTTCGTGATCGATGGTGGAAAAAGCCTAAATTTAAAATTTCACCTTTTGTACCAATAGGAAGGAACTGACTTCAACCTTCAATGGTGTAGGATCATAGATCGGGGTCTAAATTTTGTATAACTTCATAGTCATATGAGACCAAAGTATGGTCCAAATTTGAGTTGTGATGGACGGCAGGAAGTGGTTAAATATGAGGATCTAGATTTATAAGGAGTTGGTAAGCCTTGAAAGGATAACTTTGTGCCCTAAGGAAAAACCTACAAAAGCAGGGTCTTCATATTTCATACTTAGTTCATATGATTGGCAATCTAAGTCATTCATATGAAGGGAAATATCCTACTATGACTACCTACGAGATTTCTTCACTCAATGGATACCAAAATCAACGGTTAAGGGGCTGATTGGTCAATTGAGTCACTTTTACAATGATCTGAGGGCTGAAATTTGACATATATGGTTAATTTATGATACACAGGCATGATATAAAATTTCACATCAAACGGATCATGGGAACTATGTGATCTAGAATTCAAGGGTTTAAGTTAATGATATTTTCGTAATTATTGCTAATATGAGAGTTTTGAGAAATCTAATGGTTCTACATGATTATATGCACGTTTCTAAGTAATTCTTATAAAGGGACTTATATCTAAATCATTATGAATAAAGAATTATCCACCAAATTAATTAAGGGAATGTACATATATATATATTTCAATCAACATAATGGATAGTTAGATGAGATGTTAAAAATAGAAAAAACTTAATGGTTAGTACTCTAATCATGTATGTAAGTAGGTGTACAGTCATTTTTGCAACCGAATGATCACAAGTGGGTTTTTGGAGTGATCAAGAGGCAGAACATGTATACTATTAGATTCAAGTGACTTGTTCACATGTGTAAGTTTCTTAGATTGTAGTTTTGATGGTGAATTAAGCATAATCATGGGTAGTGAACAAGATGAACGGATCAGAATCTCAATTCGATATGTGTACGAGCGGATACAAATATCAAGTAGTTAGTTTACTATGATCGAGTGGTCCAAACTTAAAGTAGGTGGTCAGATATCTTTACCTATCGGTGGATAGTTGGCTGAATGGTTGGTTATGATGGACAAGTGGGAATACTTGGACATATGATGATCTTATTTTAAAATCAACGGTTGGATGACTTAATCTATGGATGGAAATCATTTTCAACGATCAAATTCATGTTGGACAATAAATGTAAGGTTAAGATAGATAAATTGGTATCGTATACATGTACATACTAAGTTAAACTTCATGGTGACACTCGAGAACTTTCAATACTCGGGTATTGAAAAGTTCAGGGTGTTAAGATACGTTGTCTAATACCACCATGCCTAGATCATGACTCTTATTGGGATCGTATCGTACTAACGGTTATGAATGGACTCATCCATTGGGAACATGTATCCTAGATTCTATTTGGTCGTATCACATATTTTGAACATACATGATCAGTCGGCTAGTGGACTAATTTGATTGACCTTGAAGAATCCCGGCGCAACCGGCATTAGGTGTAAGCCCTGTGCAGTCCAACTACTGTCAGTCATCCGTGTTCAACCCGGGTCAATTGAACAAGCCTAGGGTGGCCGACCCAACTCGGGCAACCCCTTTTATTTGGGCGGTTAGCCAATTAACCCAACATAGTAGCAATCATAAGTATCACTATAGACTGAGCACTACATCGCATAATTATAATATAAGTTCTACTACACAACTACTTAGGCATTTCATCGAACATGTGAGCATCAACAAAGTACTACGTTCACTAAGACATTAAATCAAACATGTGAGCATGCATAAAGTAATACAATCACTTAAGAATTAAATCAAGCACATGAGCATCGACAAAGCAACACATTCCACCATTCAGGCATTTCAACAAACATGTGAGCATTTATATCTAACCAATAACATATATTATAACAAAATTAAAATGTTAACATATTATCATACATAAATTTATCTACAAGCAACTAATCATTAACTGAGACCATCAATAGTCGATAAAAGATAACCTAGAAATAATGGTCCACACCTTGAGTTCATTCATCGAATTCGGATTCGCTCGTAGGGCTAGGACTCTGCGGGATGGTTCACCAATGCCCTATACCATCGCAATTCGCATGTAAGGATCCATACATTCAACCTTCAAGACTCAAACCTCAAAAGGGGATTCGTTAATTACCTCCAATGGTCGTCGGGGCGACTCCGGTGATGCGGTGCGGTCGCAACTATGTTGCCGGCTATTAAGGACAGGGCGAATCCTCCAATTAACCCTCTCCTACACTTCCTCCCCCTCTTCTCTCTCTCTCTTAAATTGCAAATGGAAAATTTGTATAAAAGTGAGAGGGTAGAAATGGGGGGCTATTTATAGTGCCAAAATGTGACAAAATGACCCCAATGCCCCTTTTCTTAATAAAACTACCCGGTGGGAGGTTGTTCTCAACTTACGGGGCCTCCGAGGAGCCCACTTACCTATCCACACCATGGAACAGGTGCCTTGATATAGGATCTATGTTTGGTTACAACCGGGTGATGATCGGACACTTTAGTCAGCTGCGGGGGCCCCACTTACAATTGATGGTCATCTATGATCGATTGGGGCCACAACTATATGGATATGTGTGGGGAAATATCCTTAACTCACAACTCGAGTTTAGTTGGAATCCAATAGTCGAAAAGTCGCGACTTCGCAAAAGAGCAGAGAGCCCAATTCACTTAAATTTCAGGTTTCTACCTAGGGCATTTGCACATCCTATGAACCTAGCCTTCAGCCTAAGTTGAGTGGTTCTGGACACTTTTCTGGTTCACCACATGCGATAGATGTCAAGCCCCTTAAGACGAATGTCTTTCTATAGCCTCGGGTTTAGTGGTCCACTAATGAGCGGTCTAGAACTTATTTAGATAATAATGACATTTTTAGAATGAATTGGGTAGGGAGATTTCTTGTGTGCAATGATTAGGGTCTGGATTAGCTAAGTTCATAGTGTAGCCTATTCGAAATTAGTGAAAATGACGATTTGATCATGATCACTGTAAACCGTTGGTTCTTAGGCTAAATGAGTAACTGGGTTGATTTAGATTGTTAATTAATATTTGACCCCTAATTATCTTGGCTTTTGGTAGGTCTTTATTTAGTTGCAGTTGTCTTGATCAGTCCATGATAGGTTGGCTAGATTTGGGCGTTATGTGAACAAATCACGTGGCTAAACTCGATGTTTAATTGATCGGGCAAATTTATTGGCTTCCTATGGTTGATTGATCAAATTTGTGTGGTTCATTACTAGTACCACCCACGTATAGGCTCACCTCGAGCATTAAGGGGTTAGTCAGTGACAATGTGACTTAATTATAGTGAAAAAATTTCAAGGATTTTTGGTAGTCCAAAATAGCAACAATCTGGGATGTTACAGACTGTTCGTTCGTTTGAAACACACCATGCACTGGAATCCGAAAAGAGAGGAGGAAGTTTCTTTTTTTTGGATGTTGGGTCAAACTTGATTTGACCATGTATCGCAAGTGCACACTCACTGTGGTACACACATAGTGTAGTGTGGGGTCCACATGCTGTTTTGATGAAATTCATACTGACCATTCGATCCTTTGGTCCACATAAGGCCATGAGTCCAAGAATGAGGCTGATATAACACTTAGGTGGGCCCTACAACTCAGTCTTTGGCCTTAAATCGCCATTCTCCTTTGATTCAACAGTCAGATTTCTACCTAGACTGATCATCAATGCTCTAAAATCTCCTTCCAAGTCTTACATGAAAATTTCTAGTTGATTGAATGAGATTAGATGGCTTGCTTGTAGTGGTCAAGTGATGGGTTTCTAGATTGAGTAATGTGAATATGGTGAACGGTGAATCTGACGATTTGGGTCCCAATCTTTAAGATGATATAAGATTATGGCCTTCCATTGTAACACCCCATACTTTTCGGTACTCAGGTGTTACCGTATAACCAAATGTAGGATAACGCAAGCCTGGCTAGGTAAACATTCACGTTCATCCTAGCCTAAATCCAACTGCTGAAAACAGTACCAGTCCATATGTCAAGCTATCTATCCGTTGATTTTCAAGATGGATCGTCATACTGCCAATGAGACCAATCTTCTTAGGATCCACCATTTGAAAACATAGATCGGGTTACCTGGTTTCATATCCAACTCCCGGATCACACCTAAGTGTTCTTTAATATCCGAACGGTTATTTAAAATTTAATGTTAGTTAATCTAATCGTTGGATTGTCTGAATGCTCAGTAAATCATGATTTAGCGATTCATGTGGTGTATCTCGCACTAATGCAAAGTAACCCTAGAGTTAGGGTAGGTAGCTGAATGACGTATGACGAGTAGTCTCACATCCTACATAGGTATACTAATAATAATGAACAAATAAATAAATGAAGATAAATAAATAACAATGCATAAGTGATATTGGTTAAATATTAATAATATAAAATCATGAAATGGGTAGTTGTGTAAAGTGGGACCCACAACATGGTTTAAAGATGCATGCATATGTGAGGTAAATAATAATGGAAATAAAAATGATGATAATGATAATAGTAATAATGATAATAATAAATAATATTATTAAAATAGTATAACGTGATACTTAGTGTTATAGAATCATAGCAGGTCATATACCCGTAATCCAACCATTGGTTCCTAGCTTGAATGGTCCCTTAGACCATTTTAACCGTCAACGTTCAATTTCGGGAAGATCCGACCATTAGATTGGCGGAGACCCACCAGTATGACCCAATTTGAGTTGCGAGCCCCACCTAAACCTTAGATCAGCTTGATTAACAGTCAAGATCCTATGCAAGAGCTTCCCAGAAGAATGAATGGTGTGGATCTGTCAAAAACATCATGAGGGGTCCCACGTTCGATGCGCATGTGCACCTGGGACGTGCACCCGCCCCACACCAAATGCGCCTGATGGAAATTGCAAAGGAGGAGATATCCTCTCCCGCCTATGGGAATTTAAAAAAAAAACGGATGATCGTCCGTGCTTTGAGTGTGGGCCCATCATCCACTGATCGGATGATCCAAACCGTCCATCATGTGTAGCCCTCAAACTCTACCAAAACCGAACATTTCGGTGTATTGAGAATCACGAGTGTGCGTGCAATCTCAGCCGGATGAAGCCAACGTGCGAGTGGAGATTGTGCTTCTAGCCTCTCCAAAACCGTTCCATTGAGATTAAGATGGGCCACCTTTAGCCGATCTAAATCGTTCACCAGATAGAGCATACCCATCCTACCAAAACCACGCTGCCGTGCTGGTCCACACACACGTGCGTGCACTCAAAACTGGGCCCAAATGGAGCCACATGCGACATTTCCAAAAATGAAAAAATTCCTGTTTCCATTTCTGTCTGCCAGGGGGACGACCCGTGGGAGGGGTCTTTGGCTGATCTCAGCCGTCCGTTTAAGAGAGTATCCTCCGTCCGATGCACATGGTTTGGGGTTTTCAGTTGTAGCAAAAAAAATCAAAACTGTGGATGGTTTTGCATTACCGGCTACAGGAAAAGGGCATTGCAAAGCAATGCGATCCAAGCCCTTGGTTTGCCATCCAACGGACCTAAGGGGCATTGAAATCCCTACAAAAGGGAGAAATAGCGTCCCTTCTCCTATTTCTGCGACCACATCCGAACGGCAGCCGCACTTGAGAAGAAACAGAGGGAGAGAGAACAGGGGAGTGATCGGTCGGGCCATGGTGCCACACCAAGCAAGACCAAGCCGATGGGCCCGCCTGATGTAAAACTCAGTGGATCAAGGTTGGTATGTGTAACGCCCTGAAATTCGAGGGTCGAGTAGCAACTCAACTCTCGAGTTCCAAAACATCACTTATGCAATATAGATAATGATGATTAAATATTGTCTGTGTTAGTGCAATAAACATGAGTGAGATTATACCAAAACAGTAATTTATACTCCAGATCAATTGTATAAAGGCAAGCGGAAGACTGAAACTGCATATAATTGTATGTAAAAGAAACAAAACCATCTCAATCTCCAGAGTATGAACCCAACTGAGTCACCATATACATGTATCTGTTTTACGATCAAAATGACAAAAGTACAACTAGAGAAGTAAGCCCTGTAAGTCCCGTCGATCCAGGTAGTCTAGTCAAAGCCACCAGCATACTGCATATACGAGAACTCGTCCTGGTCCTCGTCGTAGTCCGGCTCAGCCTCCTGAGTCGTCACCTCATCTGCACCTAAGACAGAGTCTGGTTGGTGTGTACAACACCGTCCCGTAACGTGGGAGTGAGTAGCTAACTCAGTGGAACAATAAAGCATAGGTTAACATGTTATCAATTCAGTCAAGCAGTAATGATAAAGCAGTACAATCAAACACTCCTAACTACTCTTATTAATGCAAGTATGGATGCAGGCATGATGCATGCCCTCACTGACATACTCCCTCATGCGACACCATCTTACGTTCACGGCATGCTTTCATTCCTCAGTGCTCCACATCTTCTAGGCACATGCAGTGCGATGATGAGCATGATTACCGAGTTGTTATTAGTCCATTTCAAACAGTAGGATTGGGAAACTAAGGTATCTCCCTTGTATCATTCCCAAACATGATCCTTTCTAGGGTCGTCAAACCTAGATAATCTCATACGATAGTGTGGTTCTAGGGCACTGCAAAGGCTGCCAGGGCTGTTACATGCAACCGTTACACCACTCTCCCATCACCTTTTTAACGGTTCATCACTAAATTGATACAGGCCTAGTTCATACTCTATACACTACGGCAAAACTCGTTGCCTCACCACAAATTTAGAGTATGCTCGAGGTCACTACAAAGGGCTCGTCACTAATCAGTGTAGGTCGACAGCTCGAATATAATGTCCCATACCACCGTATTTAGGTCACGAGTCAAGGTTGCTCACTGGTCACTACGGCGAGGCACATGGCCCCAGCGTAGGCCGACAACTCGACCACGGTGTCCCATACCACCATGCCCGGCTCATGAGTCTTAGCGGATCGAGGTACCATAGTTAACGGGATTTCACTGGTAAGTTTGGTACCATAGGTTTAAGCAGAGCGTCCAAACATGGTGAACATACATTAGACATATCGGGTTACTTGATGAGCCTGAGTAGCTCGAGCGCACAATCAACTGAACGATATGAAGTGCATAAGCACTTCGCGTGGCCTAACCACTGTCGCCAATAGAAGTACGACTCGAGTTCGTCAGACACGTCTTTCGTGGTGAAATGAATCTCAACCACGAACTCAAGTCTGGTACCGATTGTCTGGACTATAATCATAGTCCCAAATGCAATTAATCCTTATTCAAAGCATGTGGAGTAAAGCATAATAAACAAAGTAATTCAAGCATGTTAACAAACATGTCATAAAGCATGTTACAAAGCACAATGTAAACAAGAAATACAAACACATATATTTCATAGTAAGTGATTAAATGAAATAACCAATCATAGAGGAAATCATATACATTTCTAAGGTAGTTGAGAATCCCATCTCAACACCCACCTAAAGCACCATCATCCAAGCACTTACTCTCACAAGCATTTTCACAAACACTTGGAATACACTATTTCAACATACATAGTGTATATTAGCAAAACATGTATTAGGGCGAGCCCTTTTCGCCAAGCAAGTATTTTACATATATATAATATGTTCATACAGCAAATAATCATGGCAAACACATTTCCAAAATTTATACATATACGGTACTTTCTACAAATACCTAGAATACACAAGATTCCATATTCTTCGTATTTAATTGAAACGGAAAACAGGCAGCACTTTGTACATGTGCAATTGCATGCAGATCATGAATCTATCATTATCTGACATTAAAAGCATTAAAAACCATAACCTATACACCTAAAGTCTGCACCTTTCGTCGTAGAATCGTAACAGATCCGATAGGTTTGCTAAGCTTTCGTATTCGGCAGTTTGGTAACCTATAGAATGAAATAGGTTAGTTATTTCATAACCTACAACCATCACAGCACCAAAACAAATTAGGGTTAGGGTTTCTTACTTAGAAACGAAGTCGGAATCACCGGGAAAGTGATTAAACTAGAGTGGTTAAGCTTGTAGAGCGGCAGGGGAAAGTAGTAGGGAGCTTCTCCCACTTCTCTCCCATTTTCTCTCTCTTTTCTCACTTTTCTCTCTTAGGGTTTCTCTTAAATTCGTATGGCTGATTGAGAGAGGGTTTTAAGGTCCTTATATAGCCTAAAACTACTCCAAAATAGACCTAAGGTCAGGGTACACTTAGGTTATATCTAAAGTGAGCCAGTTTCAGCTCAACGGAGGACTTTTGGTGGCCCCCCTTGAGCCAAAGGTCGGACTTAAGCACACCAACCTTGGATCTAGATGACGTTAAGTTTTCATTTCAGTCGGATTCCCAGATCACGCATGGCGGACCAGTTTCAGTTCAATGGTCAGTGAAACTCGATCAAGGATTTCAAGTACACTGCCATGTATATGAAAATTTTTCTGATCCGAGGGTGTATTTGGGTTAGATTCTGACGGTCTGGTTGCTTACAAATTATCCGCAAGTAACAAGTCTTAGATTACTATTTGAGATTTTTATTTATAAAGAAAACCAAGTGTTCTCACACTCCTCACTCCGGACTCAAGTGAACAGCTGTGGTACACAATCTGGATTTGATCTCTGAGATGGTTATCAAGCCTAGCGAAGCGGTCCTAAGTCTATAACTTTGTATTATTCAGACTTTCAATGTGCGGTCCAGATCTGATATAGAGTTTCAATGTGCTCCTGAGAGTAGTCGGGTAATGAGTTTGATCCTAGATTTTAGGGTAACCTAGCGTCAATGATTCTACAAGTTCTGGGTCTTGCAGATCGTATTTAAAGTGATTCAAACGGATTTCATGGCTAATCTAGTTTAGCACTTAGTTAACTTTGTTAAATTTCTAAAGGATTTGATCCTAAGCGATTTCTACCTGAGGTGGTACTCGGGCCATTGTACGGAAATTTTCAAGTCGTTACAGTATGTAAATAAAATCCAATCCCTATACACAGTGATGTCAATTATTTATTTAGAAAGAACTAAGTTTACCTATTTGGAAACTGAAATTGTAAGACAAATAATGGAGCAAACTGAACTTCTCTATGATGACAGAACCTAATAAGTTCAATCTGCTAATTCGAACCCTTTAAATCCAATAAGCTCTGTTCTTAACTCAACCCAAAATCACTATCTCTATTTCTTGCAAATCTGTCAAAATTCATGATCCATAGACCATAAATCCAACCATAATCCAGCTTGCCACAAACGAAGAAAATACCAACTAGAGAAGTTTTGAACAGAAGACCAAAAGAAAGCATTTATGTAGCTTTTTAGCTAGCCCCTGAAATTTAGCTAATGAGCCCCATAAATTAAATTAAATAGATGGTGGACTAGCTCAAATTGGACTTCCTAGAACACCATGAAGTGTAGAACCATTTATCCAATAACTATAATAAAACTAAGGAATCAATGCTCTAAAATAGAACATTTGTCATAGAATCTACTATCATGACTAGATTTACTATTGATAGTCACAACTATTAACATTAGAAAATAGTTATCATTTTCCTTATGGAACTAGTATAATGCCTGTTAGTATGATTATTAGCATTAGTCCTTATTACGAAATCGTTAGTGAAGATTCCATCATTATTACTTGTATTACTTAAAAGATTTTTAATCATCATAAGGATATTAGATAATGTCTGTACCTTTAAATAGGAACTTAGGAACCATCATTAATAATAGTGATGGAATTAGTATTCCTTTGTGAATATTATTCAATCCATTGACCAACATTAATAATAATAATAATAATAATAATAATAATAGTAACACTAATCTAGGATTCAAATCCTAGAATCTATGCATTTAATTGAACTCTAGGATGAAAACCCTAATTCTACATTAAAACCCTAAGTAATCTAAACCCTAGGTTATAATCTAGACCATATGTAGTCTTGTAGAACCTTGAGTTAACCATACAAGTTCATAATCTGTGGTAGGATCAAAGCCTAAGGGCGTGCGCACTTCCTTATGACATTAGAAAGCGGATCAACAAATAAGGTGATAATTCTTCCCCTTGAGCTTTCCATTTTTCCATTACCTTAAGTTATAGTTTTTATTTTAATTTATAATTAATATCTCCGTTTCATAGTTACATGTGTAAATTGTTGGAATTAAATTGCTACATAATATGCTTAATGTTTATCTTACATATTCATTCATGCTTGTGGATTATTTGCGGATTGCTTATGGAATTTAAACTGGTACATCGGTGAGAAACCCCCACCTATAAATGTACACTCATACTTGGGATGTTACCCGACTGGTTGTGATTGTAATGGACCTTCGGCTTAGTGATTATTGAATGGTGGTTTAAATTGACCATTGATGTGGGCCTACCATCTAGGGTTGTTGTGTCCAATGGTTTTTAAGGATGGTCTTTTATTGCATGGTTTTAATATTCGCCCTATATGGCCTATTTTGGTAATTGCCCTAAGTCGCTTGTTTTGATATCGCCCTATGTGGATTATTCTGGTATTTTCCTTATATGGGTTCGATGTTTTGTACTATGCAACCATGCGATGATAAGCCCCATTTATTGTAATATGATTGGCCATTAGTTAATGGGTTTCCATTAAACATCTTAAGATGGTAGTCTCATGAGCCGGGGATGGTGGTATGAGACCTATGCCCAAACTGTCGGCCTATGCTGGTGACAAGCTCTCGTAGTGACCTTTGAGCTTATTTAAATTGGCTAATTGTAACTGGACTAATAATGAGTTGGCTAATCATGTATACATGACACAGACCAGCGTCTATTGTTAATGTACGTGATGTACGATAGACAGTCGTTATGTCGCACTTAGTATGCTTTCGCTAATGACTAGCCTCTGTTTAACTGGATGTTTTTCCCAGGTCAATGATTGCATTCCGCACGGTTGACCCCAGGGCGTTGATTACCTATTTGCATGGGTAACGATCCCAAATTCCGCACGGATGAGCATCCCTTGGGAGTGAATGCATTCACGCATTCATGCATCTAATAAGACCTGCTTCATGTATTATTTTGTATGCTTTATTTTATAACTATACTTACCTAATATGGTAGTGTGAAATCTTGAGGGGAATTCACACTGAGTTGGCCACTCATCCATCAAATATACAACCATACAGGTAGCACAGGTGGCCCAGATGATGTTCACATTCATATTGGTGAGGAGCAGGCTATGGTTGACAAGGGTACATGATTGTATTTGCTAAGGGCTGCTACAAGATTTCACAGCTCAAGATTGTTGCAATTGACCTTATTTGACATGTAATGTTATTTCATTTTTGTATTGTAAATATGGGGACATTGGTTTGTATAAGTCACTATGGGCAACTTCTTATATATTTAAATGATAATGCAACTTTCCTTTATGTCTGATTTGTCCATAGTACGCTCATCTGCTTACTCTGATGAAAGAAAAAAATATGTGGACTTGACTCTTTATAAGTTAACTCTTGAGTTTTTGGGAAATGGGTCGTATACTCGAGTCTTGAAAAGTCAGGGCGTTATAGTTGGTATGAGAGCATAGTTTGGACAAACTAGGCCTTAGGAAATGAACTTATAAAAAACTATAAATGTCTCAAGTAGGGTGTTTGAAACTAGAAATTTGAACCTAAGTGAACCTCCCTTAGACTTAGGAGAATGAATGAGAATGTAGAAATCCAAACTTAGGTTCCCTTAGAAGTTATTTGGATGGCAATCCAAACTTACATGACATTCCATCTGAACTAAGTACAATTTGAGAACATAGAGACTTCAACTTTAGGCTCCCTTGAAAATTTTGGTTAGACCTTTACACTTTAAACTCATGTAGAAATCCCTTAGAATTAGGGAAAATGTGACTATAGAAACTTAAGATCTTAGATTCCCTAGCACATTGTTTGGATAACCTTAGAGCTTACAAATGGGACCTAGATTCCCTTGAAAATTTCATGTTTTAGTCATTTAAACTTAGAAATTAAACTCATGCACTATGGGAGGACAAATACCCACTATGATGTGTCTGAGATCGAATCAGAACGTTCCTTGAACTTGACTCTCAATGAACAATCCTTAGGTATCTAGAATTTGAACCTTCTTAAGAATTTCTTAGATTGAAACAACATTGTCACGATAACCAGTGAATCGAACGAACTCGGACTTCATAGGAAATTCCGTATCCCTTAGATTGCACATAAGGTCGAGCATAAGCACTCCCTGAACTTAAGAACTCATGCTATGAATGTAATTTAAAATTTCTTAATATATCTCCATAATTAGAGACGACAAGTCTCATAAGTTTTAGCACTTAAGGTTAACTAAAAAAAATGAAGTTAAAGAATTTTGGGTGAATTTTCAACCCTATACTAAGCATATTGGGATTAGATTTGAAATCCCAAATATATTTAGCAAAATTTCAAACTCAGGTTTCACGTAGAAATCCTGATCTTGAAACTCTAAGTAGTGGTTAGATGATTGAGGTACGCAGTAAAAGTATGATGTGTCACATAGACTTATAAGGTTACATGATACTGCTCAAAGGTCCATAATGATCAGGATCACGGGTTGATGGAACCATATTTAAGCGAAGTTGCGCTGTTTGATCCGAACCCCATATCCTAGCAGATTCTAGTGATCTCAATGCCCTGATCAGGTAGAAGATCCAGAATTAACAGGATTATGAATTGATACCAAAATCCTCTATTCTGCAGGCAGATGATCGATGTATCGGGCTCAAACTTACCACAACCATCTATTCGTGTTAGCCTGAACCCTAAAAAGTATAAATTGTGTCATACTTTGGACAACAGGAACTATCAGTAAAGGAAAAAGAAAATCAAGGGGGAGGTATGAAATGTTATAGAAAATTTTAACGTTGACGAGCACTAGGACGATTCATTAGATTTAGAGTGGTTTCTAACCTTTGGTGGGGCTTAGACACCTTAGTTGAATTGATTGACGAGGAACTTAAGGGTTGGGAGAAATTTAAATAAAGCTCCTAAGGATTTCATACGTAGACATAGAGTACACCTTTAGGATAATTGAACCGCTCGTACCATAAACAATAGGTACGTATATCATTAAATATTGAAGCAGAACTTTATCTATTTTTCTTTAAGGGGGGTAGATTATAATGACCCTTGTCCTAGTAGTAAGTCGTGAGAGCTTGCATGTATAAATAGACTTAGTGTGGAGAACTAGCGGATGAGTACGATCACCGTATTGTTGTTCACATTCATAGAGGAAGTATTGAATTTCGGGGACGGAATTCTCTTTAAGGGGGGTAGATTGTTACACCCCATACTTTTCGGTACTTGGGTGTTACCGTATAACCAAATGTAGGATAACGCAAGCCTAGCTAGGTGAACATTCACATCATCCTAGCCTAAATCCAACCACTGAAAACAGTACCAATCCATACGTCAAACTATCTATCCGCCAATTTTCGAGATGGATCGTCATACCGCCAATGAGACGTATCTTCTTAGGATCCACCGTTTGAAAACATAGATCGGTTTACCTGGTTTTATATCCAACTCCCGGATCACACCTAAGCGTTCTTTAATATCCCAATGGTTATTGAAAATTTAATGTTAGTCAATCCAATCATTGGATTGTCTGAATGCTCAGTAAATCATGATTTAGCAATTAGAGATTCATGTGGTGTAGCTCGCACTAATGCAAAGTAACCCTAGAGTTAGGGTAGGTAGTTGAATGACGCACGACGAGTAGTCTCACATCCTACATAGGTATACTAATAATAATGAACAAATAAATAAATGAAGATAAATAAATAAAAACGCATAGGTGATATTGGTTAAATATTAATAATATAAAATCATGAAATGGGTAGTCGTGCAAAGTGGGACCCACAACATGGTTTAAAGATGCATGCATATGTGAGGGAAATAATAATGAAAATAAAATGAAGATAATGATAATAGTAATAATGATAATAATAAATAATATTATTAAGATAGTATAACGTGATACTTAGTGTTATAGAATCATAGTGGGTCATATACCTGTAATCCGACCATTGGTTCCTAGCTTGAATGGTCCCTTAGACCATTTTAACCATCGACGTTTAATTTTGGGAAGATAATCCGATCATTAGATTGGTGGAGACCCACCAGTATGATCCAATTTGAGTTGTGGGCCCCACCTAGACCTTAGATCAGCCTGATCAATGACCAAGATCCTATGTAAGAGCTTCTTAGAAGAATGAACGTTGTAGATCTGTTAAAAACATCATGAGGGGCCCCTAGTTCGGAGCGCATGTGCACCTGGGAAGTGCACCTGCCCCACACCAAATGCGCCCAATGGAAATTGCAAAGGAGGAGAAATCCTCTCCCGCATATGGGAATTTCAAAAAAACAGACGATCGTCTGTGCTTTAAGTGTGGGCCCATCATCCATTGATCGGATAATCCAAACAAACCGTCCATCATGTGTAGCCCTCAAACTCTACCAAAACCCAACATTTCAGTGTATTGAGAACCACGAGCATGCGCCCAATCTCAGCCTGATGAAGCCAATGTGCGAGTGGAGATTGTGCTTCTAGCCTCTCCAAAACCGTTCCATTGAGATTAAGATGGGCCACCTTTAACCGATCCAAACTGTTCACCAGGTAGAGCATACCCATCCTACTAAAACCACGCTGCCGTGCGGGTCCACACACATGTGCGTGCACTCAAAACTGGGCCCAAATGGAGCCGCGTGTGACATTTTCAAAAATAAAAAAAATTCCTGTTTCCATTTCTGTCTGCCAGGGGGACGATCCGCGTGAGGGAGCTTTGGCTGATCTCAGCCGTCCGTTTAAGAGAGTCTCCTCCGTTCGATGCACATGGTTTGGGGTTTTCAGTTGTAGCAAAAAAAATGAAACCGTGGGCGGTTTTGCATTACCGGTTGCAGAAAAAGGGCATTGCAAAGCAATGTGATCCAAGCCCCTTGTTTGCCATCTAACGGACCTAAGGGGCGTTGGAATCCCTACAAAAGGGAGAGATAATGTCCCTTCTCCTATTTCCGCAGCCGCACTCGAATGACAACCGCACTCGAGAAGAAACATAGGGGAGAGAGAGAGAGAGAGAGAGAGAGAGAGAGAGAGAGAGAGAGAGAGGGAGTGATCGGTCGGGCCATGGTGCCGCACCACGCAAGACCAATCCTATGGGAAAAGGAATGTAGGGAAAGAAGAAGAAACAAAGGGAGAAAGAAAAGAGAAAATGATTAGGAAGGAGGAGAAGAAAAGGAAAGAGAAAAAGAGGAAAAAGGAAGAGAAAGAAAGAAAACTTGAAATGCTGGGTTGTTGCTACACTGCTGCACTGCTGAGTTGGGTGTAACTCGTCGCTGGGCATCGAGTACGGAGTTGCTTTGTAGTGCTATCCAGACCGCTGCAGCAGTGCTAGGACCTGGGCTCGACTAGGCAGACGTTCAGAGCAGATCAGGTAATGCCTGCATTTTTCCAGCTGAACAGGCATTCTCTTCTGCCGTGGGCTGGCAAAACAGTCTGCCTAGAAACTAGGATGAGATCGGGTCTAGCAGTGGGCTGAGTTTGGGCTGGATCTTAGCCAAGAAACCAGGCTGAAAGGTGGGCCGAGATTAGCCCAAGTTTGGGCCATGGTTTGGGCAGAGATCAGCCCTTAGATAGGCCATAAAAATGCTGAAACCATCCCTTTGCAAGGCCTTTGTTGGACTGAGAATGGCCTCCAAAAAGGGTGGTGATTCAAGCTAAAAATGGCTTCAGCTGGAGCTCCAAACTAGATTGAATCCTGGTCGTTGGCTGAGCTGAAACATCCTTCAAACCCAAGCCAAAATCAGGCCCCATCTGGGCCATGTTTGGTGTTAAAAACGGTCCTCAGCTGGGCCTTAAGTCAGGTTGAAAACACCCTTCAGCGGGCCCACAATTTGGACTGAAAGTGGGTTGCGGATCTGAGCTAAAGCAAAGCAATAGTTGAGCCTTCTATTCAAGCTAAGAACAAGCCATGATACCAGCTGAAACCAGGCCTAGAATCACACCTGGAATAAGTCTCTAACTGGGCCGAAACCGGCCAAAATCTTGAGCCAGGATAGGCCAAAACGGTGTGGGCTTAGGGTTAGCTTCACATACACAAATGATGGGCCGCACCTTGCAATAGGTAGGCCACGCACCACATAAAGCAGGTGGGCCGCACCCCCCAGCTGGACGTCAATGGGCCCCACTACAAATCTCAATAGACCACATATTCTAATGGGTGGGCCGCGCCACGTCTAAACATCAGGTGGACCACACCAGAGGAATACCTCAGTGGGCCTCGTTGTAAATCACAGTGGGCCCGCCTGATGTAAAATTCGGCGGATTAAGGTTAGTATGCAACTAAAATACAATCCCTGTACACAGTGATGTCAATTATTTATTTAGAAAGAAATAAGTTCTACCTGTTTGGAAACTGAAATTGTAAGACAAACAATGGAGCAAATTGAACTTCTCCATGATGACGGAACCCAATAAGTTCAATTTGCTAAGTCGAACCCTTTAAATCCAGCAGGCTCTATTCTTTACTCACCCCAAAATCAATATCTCTATTTCTTGCAAATCTGTCAAAATTCATGATCCATAGACCCTAAATCCAACCATAATCTAGCTTGCCACAAATGAAGAAAATACCAACTAGAGAAGTTTTGAACAAAAGACCAAAAGAAAGCATTTATATAGATTTTTAGTGAGCCCATGAAATTTAGCTAATGAGCCCCATAAATTAAATTAAACAGATGGTGGACTGGCTCAAATTGGACTTCCTAGAACACCATGAAGTGTAGAACCATTTATCCAACAACTATAATAAAACTAAGGAATCCATGTTCTAAAATAGAACATTTGTCATAGAATCTAGTATCGTGACTAGATTTACTATTGATAGTTACAACTATTAACATTAGAAAATAGTTATCATTTTCCTTATAGAACTAGTATAATGCCTGTTAGCATGATTATTAGCATTAGTCCTTATTACGAAATCGTTAGTGAAGATTCTATCATTATTACTTGTATTACTTAAAAGATTTTTAATCATCATAAGGATATTAGATAATGTCAGTACCTTTAAATAGAAACTTAGGAACCATTATTAATAATAGTGATGGAATTAGTATTCCTTTGTGAATATTATTCAATCCATTGACCAACATTAATAATAATAATAATAATAACACTAATTTAGGATTCAGATCCTAAAATCTATGCATTTAACTAAACTCTAGGATGAAAACCCTAATTCTATATCAAAACCCTAAGTAATCTAAATCCTAGGTTATAATCTAGACCATATGTAGTCTTGTAGAACCTTGAGTTAACCATATAAGTTCATAATCTGTGGTAGGATCAAAGCCTAAGGGCATGCTCACTTCCTAATGACATTAGAAGGCGGGTCGATAAATAAGGTGATGATTCTTCCCCTCGAGGTTTCCAGTTTTCCATTAGCTTAAGTTATAGTTTTTATTTTAATTTATAATTGATGTCTCCATTTCATAGTCACATGTGTAAATTGTTGGAATTAAATTGCTACATAACATGCTTAATGTTTATCCTGTATATTTATTCATGCTTGTGGATTATTTGTGGATTACTTATGGAATTTAAACTGGTACATCGGTGGGAAACCCTCACCTATTAATGTACACCCATACTTGAGATTTAACCTGATTAGTTGTGATTGTAATGGACCTTCGGCTTAGTGGTTATTGAATGGTGGTTTAAATTGACCATTGATGTGGGCCTACCATCCAGGATTGCTGTGTCCAATGGTTTTTAAGGATGGTCTTTTATCGCATGGTTTTGATACTCGCCCTATGTGGCCTATTTTGATAATTGCCTTATGTGGCTTGTTTTGATATCGCCCTATGTGGCTTGTTCTGGTATTTTCCCTATATGGGTTCAATGTTTTGTACTGTGCAACCATGCGATGATAAGCCCCATATATTGTAATATGATTGGCCATTAGTCGACGGGTTTCCATTAAACATACTAAGATGGTAGTCTCATGAGTCGGGGATGGTGGCATGGGACCATGTCCGAGCTGTCAGCCTACACTGGTGACAAGCCCCCGTAGTGACTTTTGAGCTTATTTAAATTGATTGATTGTGACTGGACAAATAATGAGTTGGCTAATCATGCATACATGGCACAGACTACTGTCTATCGCTAACGTACGTGGTGTACGATAGGCAGTCGTTACGTCACACTTAGTATGCTTTTGCTGACGACTAGCCTCTGTCCGATTGGATGTTTTTCCCAGGTCGATGATTGCATTCAGCACGGTAGCCTCTATCCGACTGGATGCTTTTCTCGGTCGATGATTGCATTCCGCATGGTTGACCCTGGGACGTTGATTGCGTATTTGCATGGGTAATGAGCCCAAATTCTGCACGGATGAGCATCCCCGGGGCGTGACTGCATTCACGCATCCATGCATCTAATAAGACCCTTATCATGTATTGTTTTGTATGCTTTATTTTATAATTATGCTTACCTAATGTGGCGGTGTGAAATCTTGAGGGGAATTCACACTGAGTTGGCTACTCATCCATCAAATATACAACTGTACAGGTAGCACAGGTGGCTCAGATGATGTTCACATTCATATTGGTGAGGAGCAGGCTATGGTTGACAAGGGTGCATAATTGTACTTGCTAAGGGCTGCTACCAGATTTCACAGCTCAAGATTGTTGCAATTTACCTTATTTCACTTGTAATGTTATTTCATTTTTATATTTGAAGTATGGAGACATTGGTTTGTATAAGTCATTATGGGCAGCTTCTTGTATTTTTAAATGATAATGCAACTTTCATTTATGTCTGATTTGTCTATACTACGCTCATCTGCTTACTCTGACGAAAGGAAAAAAAATGTGGACTTTACTCTTTATAAGTTAACACTCGAGTTTTTGGGAAATGTGTCGTATACTCGGGTCCTAAAAAGTCAGGGCGTTACATCCATGGTCCATGTTGGACAGTTTTGATGGTCGATTTAAGCGTCAGATTCATTGATGATCGGTTCTAACAATTTATATCACATTTATGGTTGATTCTTGGGTTATCTCTATGGGTTTCCATCGACTCGAGGGTCAGATAATCTTTAGATCTGATCTTCATGGTTCCTATAGGCTCCTAGTCAACTTTAGAGGGAATTTAACGGTTGTTATCTTACCCAGACAATTGGGTTGTCTGATTCAGTGTTAATTCATTAACTTTTATGGTTTAGGTATGGATTGATCCTTAGGCCTTTGAGGATGTGATGAATGATGAATATGATGATCCAGGGTTCGTCATTGATAGTGGATGGTTTGATTTGTCTATTAAGGCGATTGAAATCCTAAAAATCGGTTTCTCCAATGGTGTGATGGTCCATCTTGAGAATTAACGGAGGGATGACTTAGTTATGGATTATGGTCAATTAACTGAATTGTCTAATCCATGGTTAGATTGAAAGGTTGTACAACTATTCATGATGTACTCTATGTTGAGATATCAAAGGCTTAATTACGGGCGACTTGTTCTCAGAATGACAAATGCATTGTGATAAGTCCAAAAGTTAATGGTTAAGATGGTAACTTTACGAATCATTGAATGATGGATCATAACATTTGTTACACGCCCATATGCCTAACTAGGTCTCCCTAATAACGCCCGAGTATGAAAAAGTACGGGGTGTTACAATCTATGTTAAAGAGAATTTCATTCCCGAAATTGGGCACTTCCCCTATGAATGGGAACGACAATTTATTTTACGGTGTCTCTATGCATTCACTAGTTTCCCCCATTAAATTCATTTATATACGCAAGTACTCACAACTGAATACAAGGATAGGGGTCATCACAATCTACCCCCCTTAAAGAAAAATTTTCCCTCGAGATTTGATAATGTACGTCCTGATTATTACTATTACGAGTGGTTTGGTTATCCTAAATGTATACCCTATCTTGAATATGTGTAAGTGTTCAATCACATCACATGTATTCGTAACAAGCTACATCTAAATTTGCCACAACCCTTAAGTTTCTAGTCTAGCAGATTAACTAAGGTGTTTAAGTTTCACTAAAGGTTAGAAATCATTCCAATATTAACCAAATCAAGGAAATTTTTTTTAAAATGTTTGTCAACATTAGAATTTACTATAGTATTTACTAAGGTTACTAGTTCATTTAGGAGGCAACTAATAATATCATTATATCTTTCTTTTTATTTCCTTTTACCTCTAATGATAATTCCCCACTAAGGTAGCAATACAATTTTTTGTTTTCAGTGTTCGAGCTTACATGAACAGATGGCTGTAGTAGGTTTGAGCCTGATACATCGATCTTCTGCCTGCACAGAATAGTGGATTCACAAGTATCATTTTCTAATCCTATTAAATCTCGAATTTTTGCTTGATTAGAGCATTGAGATCGTTAGAATTGGTTAGAATTTAAAATTTGAGTCAAACTGCGTATACTCACTTAAACATGATTCCATCGGTGCGTGATCCCGATTATTCTAGACTTCTGGTAAATATTATGTAATTTTTTATTTTTGAAATAAGGGTGCTCAAAATTTATTTGAAATAGCCCAATTGACCATCACGCTTCCATCGCGCGCTTTTATTACCAATTGCACTACTCGAAATTTCAGAACCAAGATTTCTACGTAAATTTGAGTTTAAAATTTGCCAAATTCATCTTGAATTTCAAATATAGTCCCAAGGTTTGATATAAGGATAAAAATTTACCCAAAAATTTACAACTTCACCTCTAGTAAATTCTAAGTGCTGGAAATTGTGAGAAATATTGCCTCTAACTAAAGAGATGTATTAGGGAATTCAAATTACAATTCCTAGTTTGATTCCTTAAGTTTATGGAGTGCTTATGTTCGATTTATTGTACAATATAGTGGGTAAGGATTTTCGTACAATGCCTAAGTTTGTTTCATTTGCTAAATATTGTGATAATATTATTTTTAACTATGATATTTTGGGAAAGTTCAAAGTCTAGATTTTCTAAAATTGTTCATTGAGAGTCAAGCTCAAAGAATGTTCTTGTTCGATCTTAATTACCTCATAGTGGGGCACCTGTCCTCCCACAGTATCTAAGTTAGTTTTTACGTTCAAAAAATTATTTTGGTAGTTTACAAGGGAACCAAAGTTTTTGTTCTTGAGTTTAAATGGCTCACCCTGTAAATTTCAAAGGAGCCTGAATTTTTAAGTCTCTATGTTCCTAATTTTTTTCCTTAATCCTAAGGGAATTTCACACAAGTTCGAATGGTTATTCTAATAATTCCTAAGGGAACCTACATTTAGGTATCTACATTCTCAAAATTTCTTTAAGTTTAAGGAATATTCATTAGGTTCAATTCTCTAATTCCAACATCCTAACTTGAGACATTTAAGGTTTGTATAAGTTCATTTTCCCAAGGTCTAGTTTATCTAATCTCTACTCTGATACCACCTTGTAACACCCCGATTTTCGAAACCCAAGTATACGACTCGTTTTCTGAAAACCTGAGTGTTAACCTTTAAAGATAGCCAAATTTCATGTATAAATTTTTTTCTTTTTTAGAGTGAATAATTTGGAGGAAGAGAAATAAATCAAGTATGAATGAAATTTGTATATACATTTAAAATATACGAGCAGCTGCCCATAAGGCTTATACAAACCAATGTCTTAATGCTCACAATTATAAAAGGAAATAATTTAACATACGAAACAAAATAAGTTGTAACTAGTCTTGAACTGCAAGATCATGCAACTACTCTTGGTCAGATACAACCATACATCCTTGGTATTTGTACCCCGCTTTTATTAGCTGAACTTTGTTGGCCTATTTTCCACTAAGTGAGGACTAATGTTGCATTTATTTCTTAGTAGTCCTTTCGCAGGCCACAACAATTGGAATGTCAGGATAGTCCCATTGGAGTGATTTTTGGTCCATGATGCATCTACAATGGATCTAATCCAATCAACAGTCTGGATCTCCGAACCTGAGCTCCCTTTGTAATGCTCCCAACAAAACAGGGAAGTTCCCTATTTTTTTATCGAACAGAGAACTCAACCTCCAAACTTGTATGTATACAGGAAGCTTATCCTGTAGACATATAGTTAGGTAGTTGTCTATCATCACATCCCAGAAAGCATGACTAATCATATAAATCTTCTATAAAAATAACAGTGACATTATAGTTGATGATATTTTCCCATACTTTATCAGGCTAGTGGAGGATGGATTCCCACTTATCCACTGAAAAATTAGGAGACCTCTGATAAATGTGAGGAATTTGTCATTGATCAAATGATATGAGAGAAACTGAATGGTGGTTGGATATTTCTTTATATTTGCCCCCTGTTGTAATTAAGGCATAAATAGTGCTCAAAGATGTTGATGTTTACCCATAAGTGAAAAGGCATGTGTCTACAGTTGGATGACAATAAGTAGGGTGAAAGCAAATTGAATTTCAACTATTTCAAACACCAATCAGAGTGGGTTTAAAAGCTAAAAGCTAGTAGCATATGGAGCATTCGAGTTCAGGAGCCATATTGAGTGGCATCTTAGCGACCTTGTCTGTTCTTTCTAAAACATCTGAAGTTTATTGTTGTAACACCCTGGTTCCCGAAACTCAAGTACCCTACTCGTGTTCCAAAAACTCGAGCATTAACCTTTGAAAACACCTAAATTCCAAGTACATTTTTTTCCTTTTATCAGAGTTAGAAATTTTAGTGGAATGTGAGCATATCAAGTATAAGGAGTCCAAATATACATAACCAAGATTTCAAGTGGTTCCCAAAAACTTTTACAAACCAATGTCTTAACTTATGACAAAACATGACAGTACAAATTTAAGCACAAATGAAATCAGGAATGGGGAGTTGCAAGATCATCTGGCTACTCCCATTCCAGATGAACACCAGTATGCGCATCATCTTCGTCTCTTGCACACTGAATACGGTTTGATAGCATTAATGGCTATCCAGTGAGGTATAACCCCCAAGATTTATCATACCATCAAGATAATTAAGCATAGTTATCAGGAACAGTCTATAACATATATTTCACAATAATTATCATAGAAATCAGATAAGGTTCATCAGATACATATTCATTAGATAAATTCCACAAAGATAATCTTGTTTCAAATGCATGAATGCATGCACACACTCACAGACCTGGTGATGCACATCCAGCTGGTAAAAAGTCGCCCAAGGAGAACTAGCCACCCGGAAAAGACTATGATATATATATATATATATGTATATATATATATATGTATATATATATATATGTGTATATATATATATGTGTATATATATATATATATATATATCATCCAATGAGGACTAGTCACCCGAAAAAGTACTCGAAGGTACATCTAAGGAGAACTAACCACCCGAAAAAGACCATAATAATATATAGATCGCACAAGGAGGACTAGTCACCCGGAAAAGTACACAAAGGTATGCCTAAGGATAACTAACCACCTGAAAAAGATCATAATAATATATAGATCGCTCGAGGAGAACTAGTCACACAGAAAAGTATACAATGGTACGCTTAAGGACAATTAACCACCCGAAAAAGACCACATATCATGAAAATACATAATTAGCCCAACCATTATTATTTCAATTTCAAACAGTCAATTTAGGAAAGCTCACAAGTCACTATGGGGGGCTTATCACCCAGCATAGGCCAACAGCTCAGGCATAGTGTCCCATTCCACCATCCTTGGCTCATGAGACTAACAAATAAGATGTTTAAAGGTAACCTAGTTAACTGTTGGCCAATTATAGTTCTACAAGTGAGACTTATCATCGCAAGGTTATATGAAGATGGTTCCTTAAAGCCACATAGGGCAAATATTAAATCAAGCCGCATAGGGCAAAGGACCCATCCCAAGGATGTAAATAAAAGGGATTATCCTAAAAGCCATTTAGGCAACAAACGATCCATAAGATGATAAGTCCGCAATAAATATTTCATTTAATTTATTAAACAAAACGGCCACTAGTTCTATGACCTCCAACCATTCCATCTAGTGATCATGAATAACAAATTAAATCATGTATAATATTATCAAGATAACACATGCATATCTAAAGCGTACATTTCAAATCAGATTAGAGGCATTTAATTCATATCGAATCCAATTCATCAATTATCTTAAGGAATCAAAATTAATAAGAGCAATCCACTATATTAAGTAATTAATGAGATAAATGAGCAAGGATAAATAGCAGACTTAATCATCAAGATGTAGAAAAATCTTGAATGGTAATCCTCACCTTGATTGAATGTTCCTCTTGATTCGATCCTTCTTATAATGCGAGTTTATGGGTTCCTAAATCAAGGCAAATGAGAATCAAATACTATAAATGTAATGTGCTATGGGTTATTTGAGATCGTTTTTACTTAGTTGATTCGAAATCAATTGAAGGCGAGTAGCCTTCAAGGATTACACTTGTAAACAGCCCTGGATAAGAGGTTACCAAGTTCCAGCGAGTCATGACTGAGTTGACTCGGTTGGACTCCTCAACTCTAAACTAGTTGAGTGTAGGCCTTAGGTAGTTGGCTTGATGTAAGATTATCAATCCCTTGGGTCTGATGAACCACAAGTCGTCTCCAAATGACTCTGGCATCAGTGAGTCATAACCGAATCGAACCAGCTGGGAAAACTGGATGAGTCAACTCGCCAGTGAGTTGGGTGAGATCTGAAAATCAGATAGTCGGGTTGACTTCATACCTAACAGCGACCCTCTCTAACTGATGGTGTGGAGGAGGTTGAGGCATGACTTGTGGCGAGTCAGATTGCTGGCCTTGAGGACACAACTCGGTTGGGATGTTTACTCAAAATTAGCTGAGTTGAGATCTCTTTTAGTAGAGGTTACCCGTTGAAGTAACCGGCCATTGATCTTTGGATCTGTAGCAGGGGCTGGTTTTGAATGCTAAAAGAGATGGGACAAGTTGCCACTTGATCCGAGTTCGACCAGGTCATGGAACTCAGCCACGGACTCAACATTGGGTCAGGTTTTCACCAACCAACCCAACTCATCAATTGAACTCGGTGGGCAGCCACGGTCGACTGGCCACCCTCCTTTCTCTCATCATCCTCTTTCATCTTCTCTCTCAGATCAACTGACCGAACCTGGATTCAAACCAGCCCTGCAATCCAGAGTCGACTCGAATCGTGACTCGAAGAGCTAGCCCGCTACAGCGGACTGATGGTACGGCAGCGAGCAGCGCTCCACTCTCTCTCTTGCAGTTTCTTCTCTTGCTCTCCTTTTATTTTCGGTCTTTCCCTTTCTCTTCTACCTTCCTTCATGTCCAGCAGTCGGAGACGCACAGACTCACTCAACTCACCGCAAACCAGACCAAGTTGGCTCGGCTCAATGCGGTACCACAAACGACGCCTTTTTCTCCTCTCTTTCTACCTTTCTTTTTCTGGAAGGGTTGCCCTAAATGGAAATCTAAATAGTCTCTCAAAAAGCCTAGAATGATCGGTTCCAAATTGCCCGATTAGCTATAGTCACGCCTATTAATTTAGATTAACTAGGAGGGAAGGTTGTAGATATCTTTAAAAACAGTTTGCATGGCTGAGATCAGAGGTCATAAGTGATCTTCTGGAACCATGGTCCATCATATAGACGACCCTGATTAGAAAATGGGCCACATCACAGGTGATGGGTTTCTCGAGTGAATGGAGGAGATGATGAAGACGCTCATGGCGATTTCGGATCTGATGGTTAAGGGTCTGATCTAATGCACTTGGATGACATGGATTGGACCACTGAACCTCGTGGGACCCTCCAAATGGACGATCGTTAGGGTTTTCGAATGGAAATAGGTCTCCACTTGCGGTAGCGACTCTCTTGTTGCAAAGAAGCCCTAACTCGTATGAAGGGGAATGGACGGCTGAGATTTTCCTGTGCAAAGGGTTTGGATTAAAGGAAAATCCTGCACATGGGCTGCCAGCTAAGAAGGAAAAAGGATTTCCGTTTTCAGAAGTATTCGCACGCACGACTCTTCATGAGCCCGTGCTTGTGTGTAAACATGAGATCAAATACACGTGGGAATTATGGATTTTTGTCAGATCTGTGTCGTGGACATGATAAACGGTTTGGATTGGTGCAATGGCCCGTGATGGTGGGCCACGATCGACCCAAACATCAGTTACTCGTTTGAATGCGCAGACGCGCGGGAAGAGAGGAGAATTTCTTATTTTGAAAAAAATCTCGGGTCAACACGCCTTTGACAGTGTTGACGGTCCAGTGCACCGCGGGTGCACTGGCCATGGTTCACACTCACACTAAAGTGGGGTCTATCGTGATGGATTTAACAAATCCGCTCCGTCCATCAACTTTAACAGATCATTTTATGGTATTAGACAAAACATGAGGCTGATCCAAAGTTTAAGTGGTCCATAAAAAATAGGTTTTATGTTTTTCTATTGATTTCTATTAATTTTAGCGGACCCACATGAGTAAAATGGATGGTTTGGATTGTCCGAAAAGTGCTTGTTGAGGCTCAACTTGGGGCTTGAAAACTCGTCAGTTTGAAATTTTAATGGCGGGAGGAGTTTTTAAAAAATTTCCTTCTTTTTTATTTTTTGCTCGGTCAAAGGTTGTTTGACCGAGTCTCTTCGTTCGGTGTATATCGTGCATGATGGTCCATGGTGCACATGCACCTCGTGTGGGGGCCGCTGTAATGTTTATGTCAAATCCACTCCATCAATCCAAACTCCAATGGTCAAAAGGGCCTTAGGAATTTGTTTGAATGATCGGGACACTTATTCTATGGGTTTTCACTATTAATACCTTTATTATAATTTAAAATTTTTCATTATTATCTTAACTGAAAAGGGTAGTGCTCACTTCTAATTAGAACCGTCCTTGCGGTGGATCAATCCTTATCAATCATGTACTCGATTCTTAAGGTAATTTTTTAATTATTATGTGGGCCACACCACATGAACAGCTAGTCATCAAATCCTGCTTTGCTGAGCGTTCAAACCATCCAACGGTTGGATTGACTAATATATAATTACCGCTAATCCTAGGGATCCTAATAATGTTTGGGCGTGATCTGGGAGTTGAATATGAAACCAAGAAATTCAATGTGTGTTCTCAAAGAATGGGCCATCGTAAATTCGACTAATGGTAGGTCTTATGGTTCGACGATTCCCCTTGAAAATTAATGGATGGATGGCTTGACCTGTGGGTGGAAATTACTTACAACGGTCACACTTAGGCCAGGTTGTAGGTGAATGTTCACATAAGCTAGGTCAGTACTTATACTACGTTAGGTAACATGGTAACACCCGAGTACTGAAAGTATGGGGTGTTACACAATTGTATTATTGACTGCTTGTTTTATGAATTCAATTATTATCTATTCAATTTGAGTTGAGTTGACTTGACCAAGTTTCTGAGTCCAGTGAGTTTTGGAATAAGGTTTTAACTAGAACTAGTTCCCCACTCTAACTGCTTTCCTATGTTCTAAAAATCATTTTATTGTATTGTTGACTATTTGTTTTATGAATTCAATTATTATCTATTCAATTTGAGTTGAGTTGACTCGACCAAGTTTCGAGTCTGGTGAGTTTTAGAATTAGGTTTCAACTAGAACTGGTTCCCCACTCTAACTGCTTTCCTATGTTCCGAAAATCATTTTCATGATATTCATCACTCGTACATTTGTTATCACAAAAAAGAAACATTTATATTTCTGGGGCTTGTTGTTTCTTTTCATGTCTCATGCATCACATACATCTTTAATTCATTTTCTCACCCATTTCCCACTTTGAAGCTACGCTTATGTTTTATTATTATTATTTTATTTTCAACTATACCATTTTGTTGACAATGAGTAGCTTGCGCAATGATGACTTAGATATTGATCTTCACCTTAGTTATGCAGATGGAATTATGCAAAATGCTTCTTAAGTGATGCAGCCGAGCAAGAAATTATAGTCAATATTTATGGTCTCTTGGGGCAGCAGTTTTGCATGATCAATAAAGTCTTCTAGGAAATTTCTGAAAAATATTGTCCAGCAATATTCGATAATTCATCGGCTCGAAATGAATAAGTTACATAATGTTGCCAAGAATGGCATGTTCTGGCTTATATACACTTGACGGAGGAAGATACAACCTCATCGGCCCATATTTTCATAAAAATTCTTTTTCAGGTACGTACCTAATTTGAATGCCTTACATTCAAGGGCTAACAGTTTAGGTTCGGTTGGGCCGGGTCTTGTGTTACTTGTACCCAGGCTATCTAGGTTTAGGTCTTGCCAGGTCTTGGTATACTTCTTGAAGACCTAAATTTGGATTTGATTACATTTAGGAATCCATTGGGTTTGGGTTTCAAGTTGAGTTGGGGACAAATAAAAACATTCAGATGGGTAGTTTGTGCTGGATAATTGTATGATGTTTGTTTGGCTTATGGTTTTATGACTACAACAGGGTGTTATTTAATGCTAGTGTAGTAGGCATGGATTTTACATCAATTTAATTTATTCAATATTCTCATGACAAGCATTTTGTTTCTACATATATCTCTAGATTGTTTCTACAAATACCTTTAGATTAAATTTAAATTAATGATATTTTTTGTTTTATTTGTTATATTTGATTTTTTTAAGTTTATTGATTTGATTTTATCTTTCCCTCAACTCTTGTCTTTGATTTTTTTTTTTTTTTTTTTTTGGAGAGTTAAATCCAAATCTTATTTTAGGTAATTCATTGAAAACTTAGAAGTTCGTTGGTTGGTTTCAAAGCTTAGGATTCAACTACATTAATCATTTCAGGCAGTTTAATCCAAACTGTCGAAAGTTTATTTCTTGATCAAACTTTGGTTTACACATTAGTTTGATTGTAATCATTATCTTCACTAAGAAAATGAGAATTAGCTTACATTTTGAAATATTTACCTCATATGATTTGTAAGATTTGGGACATATTTTTTGGTAGTTTAAATTTAATTGTTGTATCAACGTTCTTCCTAAAATTGTTTTTAGATGCAGTAGTCATGATCTGTCTTGTCCAGGTGGCAACCTGGGATTGGGTATCATATGTATAATCAAAATTTGATGGAAATATAGATTTTATATGTTTGGGATTTGGTTGATAGATATGATTTTGATTTTAATTATGATTTCTTTTGTTTTGACTTACCTTTTCAAATAGGTTGGTTGGCCTGGGGCTTTGGAGAACATGTTTCTGAAATTAGTTTCTATTTAAGCTAGTTTTGGATGTGTGCACTTATTAGGCAATCCACTTTTATTATTATTATTTTTAATTAATGAGAAACGTCAACGGCTAATGCCTTTCTAAGCCGTTGGGAAGGTATTTTTATTTAATAATGAGAAACGCTGACGGCTAAAAACCATTGGTGAATGCCTTTCTAGCCGTCAGTAAGCATCCGACGCTCCCTTTCCTGACGGCCCTTTCGACGGTTAAAAGTCGTCGGGGGAAGGTCAACGCTAACGATTTTTAGCCGTTGGCGTTTGTCATGCCCCAAACTCAAAAACCGGGCTCACAAAATTCCTGATCGCTGAATCCGACACTGACAGCCTCCATAGTACCCCATTCTGGGCTCCCAATACCCATGCACTAGGTTTCGATCCTGGGATCCTAGAAGGAGGATTTCAAACATGATTTGATTCGTAATGAGCATAACCATAAGCATAACCCACGAACAATAACCACAAGAACACCATCACAAAATCTACTATGATAAAAAACTTTGAGTACAATACATATGAAAGGGAAATACAAGACAATGAAAATAACAGAAACTCCAGAAGCTCGACTGCACACTCCAATTGCGGTGAGGCTATGGCTGCATCCTGACGTCACCTGCACGCATCAATCGTACATAAGGTTATAGAAAGATTAGAGGGTGGTGTAAGTGTGTGCGTAGTATGAACATGATCAGGATGCAATGCCAGAGTAATGCAGAATCATGCTGATTGATCCATGAATGCAAATAAGCCGTACCAAGGCTATGCAGTACATGATATGAATGCTATCGGCCATATCAAGACCATGCAATGCGAAATGCAACTCAAGTATACCAAACCTCATCCAAATCCACATCTCATCAAATATCAATACAGTGCTCATTCTGGATAATCACCGGGGTCTAGTATACTCTATGCCAGCTTGCCGCCCCTATCCGAATGCAAAACTGGGAGAGTGGAAGAGACCTCACTATCTGCCTACCAATATTGGGCCCAGCTTGTCGATAGCGGACCCATTCCTCGAGCTGGTCAAACTCAACTTAGAAATTGCCCCTTTACTCAGGCAGGTAAGGTCACACAACTTTCCAATCGACACAGTAGGAGATGTGACCTACTAGTATACGGCCCTCACGCGCTCATGTAACTACTCGGTCTCGATGTTAGAGTTATCCTCTGATACCATTGAGTTTGGAGATTTTTACTTAGGGACATCTATGACGCTCCGATGCTAGAAACAGTATTTTCGGTATCCAATCTAGCCATCCAAGGTGTGTCTATGGAGGCTATGACCCTCATGTCGCTAGGGCATATAATAATCACAATCACACAAATGTAAGTGCATGAATCACTCTACCAAACATGCAACAATCCCGCGCGTACCGCACGCTTATGAAGGGCAACTCCGCCTATCAGGGAGCCTATAAACAATCTACCTGAAGACATATGCTATGATCAGTCACTCCTCATATTAAGCATACATATGATGCGTATGAGCACGAATCATGGATCTATACTAAACATGTTATATGGTGATGGACTCTGTTCATAACGAAGATGGGCCTAGACGGCCTGCACACTGCAAGTATGGGCCTATCAATGGGCCCTAAGGAGAGTGACAATGCGGACATTTAACCAACATCATCCTTACAATGTGGACATCGAACCATCATTGCTCCCAAGGCATGACCTGCAAAGAACATCATTGCATAAATCATGGTGGAATCTCACATAGCAATGGGCCTCATATACATCACATTTGGCCCACACATAGGCCTTATATATATCTCATTGGGCCTCATATACAACAAATGGGCAGATCAAATGGGCCAATCAAATGGGCCGACCAAATGGGCCGAATCAAATGGGCTGAGTTAAATGGGCCAAGTTGAATGGGCCAATTCAAAAGGCCAAACCCAACTCAATTATTTAGAAATCAATATATATATATATATATATATATATATATATATCTATGTGATATATATATATATATATGTATATGTATGTATGTATATACAAATGGAATCGCATCAAAAGATCAACTGGACTATCTCACAGATGGCAGTGGAGATAATGATTTTCACCGTTATAAAATTCCAGGGCCCAGCATCAAGTTCATTTTTCCATCCAGTCTGTTGTAAGGTCACAAAGACTTGGTTGGGAGGAAAAATAAATATTAATTTAATCCAAAACTGTCGAGGTTTAAAGGATTTCAATGGTAGGCGTTCATCCCTCCACTGCTTTCTATGGTGTGGTCCACTTGATAAATTTGCCTCATTTTTGTAGTCTCAAGCCTTAAAATTATCTTCCGAAATGGTTGGACGATTTGAATGCAACACATGCATCATGGTGGGTCCTATAGGGATGGACAACATAGATAAGGCACATGCCTCATGGTGGGGACTAAACTGATGGAAAGTGTGGAACACATACAACAACGAGTCCCACGTGGGGTCCACCATAATGTTTATTTTCCATCCAATCTGTAAATAAGGTCACACAGACCTGGATAGAGAGGAAAAACAAATTTTATAATGATCCAAACTTCTGTGACAACCCAAAAGGGTTTCAATGGCGGACACTCAATCGACACTGTTTCTTGCAGTGTGGACCACCTAAGTTCCACCTATGGCTAGCATCGTTTGAAAAGGGGCCCACCTAATGCATGGTGTTGATGTTCAACCCACGTCATGGCTGGGACCCACGACCCCTAGCCCGTGCACGTCTAGTGTAGCAGGGTGGCTACGCGTCCTCTGGACGGTCAGAGGCAGCAGCTCCTGCTATTGCTTTCTCTCTCTCTCTCTATTTTTTTTAAAAAAAAGGAATTTTTGAGGTTTTTCCTAGGTGGGGTTCGCATCAAGCAAATCCACTACAGCTATTGCATTCCATGACTCAAGACAAGCCAAACAAGCCCAATATTTGGCATGTTTCCGTGTGTAGAAAGGTCAAAATGAATTTTAACGGTAAAAACTACTATTTTCTATGCTTTGGCCCGCCAGATAATCAGATTGGCTTCAATTTTTGGCTCAACGCCTAAAATGAGCTAAGAAATAGGATGAACGGTATGGTTTGATCCTTATATCAAGGTGGGGCCTGCATGAGCAACCCACCCCAAAAGCTTATATATATATATATATTTTGTTAGCTTGTTAGTACACATCCATGTCAGTACACGCACTCCATGTTAGCCACACCTTACTGTCATCACGTCCAGCGTCCAGGGACGCTGGACGACATGGATAAACACATGCATCATGGTGGGTCTCACACGTACATGGCCCACCTATTTGGATCGGCCTGATATTTGTGTTTTCCCTTCTGTCTAGGCCCGCCAATGGGCTAGATGGTGTAAATCCAACACATCCATCAGGAGGGTCCCACATGAAGGTGAATGGCATGGATAAAATATGTGCTTCATGGTGGGACACACCAACCAGATGGGCCAGACACCCCTTCATCATCATCATACAAAGAGAGAGAGAGAGAGGGACCCTGCCACTATGGGCCCCTCATGGTTACATCACATACATCAAAATGGGTCCCACCAACAAGTGGGATCTAAAATAAGAATCAATGGTGGATCACCCACCTATTACACTCCTCCTTGATCCCTTAGCCTCCTTAGTTCCTTGCCTTCAATGTTGATGGAGGTAGATGATGAATGAATGGTTGAGGTGTGAGATGAGAGGGTGGGCCACACTTAGTTTTTGGGAGAGAGCTTGGTTGTTGGATATTTCTCATGAGATTTGGGAAGTTGCTAGAGAATGAGAGAGAGAGAGAGATAGATATAATGGATGAAGGGATGGATGGAGTGGTGGTTGTAAGGAAAGAAGATGGAAAGGTAAGTTTTTATTTGAGATTTGTAAAAGAGGGATGGGTAGGGGAGAGAGAGAGTTGACTTGTGGAAAAAGGAGGGATGGATACCTGTACTTAAGGTATAGGGTGTATTTGACTTGATTGATTGATTTAGTGATGGGACATGTTGTAGAGATTCCCTCAAAATTCGTAATGCACGACATTTTCCTCGAAATGAATGTGGGTCCACATCTTCTAGCCCGGGTATCGGATCGGTGCACGAGTCGCTGCATTGGGACCACGGCGATGGCGCGGTCACTAAGATAAAATTTTTAGGTCGAGCTGACTTTGGTATGCAAGACTCGGCTTAGGATCACGTGCAAACGTCGGATACGGGTTGAAGGTTGTCAGAATTCGACCAGAAGGATTGCAGAAGCCTACGGAACAGTACAGTTTAGGATACGTGCCTTACAACTCTCTCCTCCAAATAAAAAAAATTTCGTCATCGAAATTTACACAATCAACACAACTAGACATAACTCATAAAGAAAGAGGAAATATAGCATCATCATATAAAATTGGAGACAGCATATAAAATACAACATAAAATCAATCATCAAAGAGATGGGGATAACACTCTCGAATCTTGGCTTCGCTTTCCCAAGATGCCTCATTAACAAAATGGTGACCCCACTGAACTTTCACTAAGGGCCTGCTCCTTTCGTTTAAGAATGCGAACTGACTGCTTAATGTAAGAAGCATCCTCACGAACCTCCAATGACTGCCAATCAATAACAGAAACGATTTCTGACCCACACTTCCTTAGCATAGAAACATTGAAAACGTTGTGGACGCCAGACAATTGATTTGATAAGGCAAGCCAATAGGCCACGGCGCCAACGCGCCTAGTGATCTTGAAAGGTCCTATAAATCTCAAGGAAAACTTTCCCTTCGCTCTAAATCGAACCACGCCCTTTATGGGCGAGACCATGAGATACACTCTGTCCTTAAAGGTGAACTCCAAAGGATGGCGCTGGCGATCAGCAAAACTCTTCTGCCGGCTCTAAGCTATGCGCATCCTTTGCTTGATGATATCGATAGCCTCTGACGTCTGCTGTACAAGCTCGGGACCTAGGAGACGCCCCTCTTCGACCTCGGTCTAATAACTCAGAGATCTGCACGGTCTGCCATACAATGCCTTAAAAGGAGCCATGCTAATGGTCACCTGGTAGCTGTTGTTGTATGCAAACTCAGCCAATCGTAGATGCTCATCCCATAAATCTGAAGTCAATCGCGCAGGCCTAAAGAATATCCTCAAGGATCTGGTTGACCCTATCAGTCTGGCCATTGGTTTGCGTATGATATGTGGTGCTGAGCTGCAAATCAGTGTCCATCTCTCTCTGAAAGCTCCTCTAAAACTGAGACGTAAACCTTAGGTCTCGGTCTGAAATGATCGAGACTGGAACGCCATGCAGTCTCACAATCTCCTCGATGAATAACCTCGCAAGCCGGTCTAAAGGCCAAGTTGTACGAATCGCAAGAATGTGCTGACTTCGTTAGACGATCAATGATGACCCAGATGGCGTCGTGACCGCGTTGAGTCCTTAGCAAGCCCATGATAAAATCTATCGACATGTGCTCCCACTTCCACGTCGGGATGCTCAACGACTGCAATGGACTAGGGGGTCCCTGATGATCGGCCTTGACACGCTGGCATGTGTCACACTCGGCCACAAAAATGGTGATTTGACGCTTCATTCCCACCCAAAAATACTGTCGCCTCATATCACGGTACATCTTCGTTGAGTCAGGATGGATAGAAAACCTCAATCGATGTGCCTGGTCATAAGATCTTTGCGCAACTTATGAATATCTGGGACACACAATCGGCCTTCGAAGTGAAGTTGTCAATCTGTCTGACTCTCAGATGCTGCCTCTGCTCAATAATCCTGTAACGACTCATCTGTCTGCTGAGCCTCGATTACCCTTGCGACAAGAGAGGGTTGAATCGATCGGCTTGATAGTTGAACAATAGAAGACCGTAGACCAAAATCGAAGTCGTACTCTGCTATATCCTCGAGTATCCTCCAGTCCCGAATCATCATGTGTACTACCAGGCCTCATGGCTTACATCTGAGGGCATCTGCCACCACATTCGACTTGCGTGGGTGGTACTAGAGGTCAAAATCATAGTCCTTCAGAAGCTCCATCCAGCGTCTTTGCCTTATGTTTAGCTCAAACTGAGAGAATAGATACTTTAAGCTCTTATGGTCATAGAAGAGCTCGAACTTGACCCCATAGAGATAGTGTCTCCACACCTTTAGTGCGAAGACGACTGCTACCAGCTCCAAATCATGCATGGGGTAGTTCAGCTCATGAACGTTGAGCTGGAGAGACGCATAAGCCACTGGTCTCCCGTGCTGCATTAGGACAACACCCAAGCCAATACACGAAGCATCGATAAATACAACAAATCCATCACTCCTAGAGGGAAGAGTGACGACAGGAGCGGACGTCAGATGGTCCTTCAACTCCACGAATGCCTGCTCACATGCGTTAGTCCAAATAAAATTTACACCCTTCCGAGCCAACCTGGTCAACGGGGCTGCAATATGGGAGAAACCCTCGATGAAACGCCAATAGTATCCCCCTAAACCAAAGAAACTGCGGATCTTAGACGCAGTCATGGGCTGGCCCCACTGATGCACTGCCTCAACCTTTAAGGGGTCCACTGCGACACCCTCCCTCATCACCACTTGATCGAGGAACTTCACCTCCTCCTGCTAAAAGTCGCACTTCTCTAACTTCGCATACAGTTGGTGAGCACGAAGGGTCTGCAAAGCAATCTCCAAATGCTGCATATGATCCTCACAGATCCTCAAATATATTAGAATGTTGTCGATGAAGACCATAAAAAACTGATCGAGATATGGACGAAAGACCTCGTTCATCAACTGCATGAAGACCACGGGTGCATTGGTCAGTCCAAAGGACATGACCTGAAACTCAAAATGACCATAACACGTCCTAAAAGCCATCTTCGGGATGTCCTCCTCTCGGACCCGAATCTGATGATAACCGGAATGCAGGTCAATCTTCGAAAAGAACTGTGCACCCTGCAGCTGATCAAACAAATCATCTATCCTCGAGAGCAGGTACTCGTTCTTAATCGTGACTGGGTTGAGCTCACGGTTATCTACGTAGAGCCTCAACGAGCCATCCTTTTTCCTGACGAAGAGTACAGGCGCTCCCCACGGAGAACTGCTCGGACGGATGAATCCCAACTCACATAACTCGTCCAACTATCACTGCAGCTCACGCAACTCCATTGGTGCCATACGGTACGAGGCCTTCGAGGTGGTGCGGTACCAGGCATAAAGTTGATCTGAAACTCAATATGACGGCGCGGCGGCAATCCCGAAATCTCTTGGAACACATCAAGGAAGTTAAAGATAATCGGGAACCGATTAATACAAGCGACAATAGGCTCCTCAACGGCGTAGGACATCAAGCAAGACAATGGCTCTCCTTGGGGCTTGGCAACGAACTAAAATTGCAGCAAGTTTGGTATGCAGAACGTGACTGTCCTCGCAGAACAGTCTAAGATGGCGTGGTACTCAGCAAGCCAATCCATGCCCAGGATAATATTAAAATCTAACATCGGCAGCACGTATAAGTCAGCAGGCAAAATCTAACAAGAAAATCTCTCCCAGTAACACGGGGCAAGATGAACAGAAGATGCCCAATACTATGCTCTTCCTCAAGGGCATCGATACGGTCAATCCCTCACTAGCAGACTCTGTCGACAATCCAGTTGATTGGCAAAAATTCTCAGACATGAATGAGTGCGAAACACCGGAATCAAATAATACTCGAGCGATGTAAGTAGAGATTGGAAGTATATCCTCAACGACTCCTCGAGATGACTGCGGGTCCTACTGATTCGCATAGAATCTAGCCTGAGTCGGCTGGGGAGGTACCTGTCCCCTTGGAGGATGCTGCTGCTGCTGATGTCACTGAGGCGCTCGAAACTACTGCATCTGCTACTGCGGTCTCGGAGGTTAGTGCTGATGCTGCTGCTGAGGGGGCCTCGGTGGTGAGATCTACTGTCACTGTTGTTGTGGAGGCTGTTTTAGTGCTCTCAACTGCTGCTGAGAAGGATGCTGTGGTGCTCTCGGCTGCTGCTGCTGAGGTCGGGGGCACTCCCACCTACGGTGTCCTATCCCAGTGCATCTATAACAGGTATCAGAAAGTCGCCTCTGAGGTGGTGCTGCTGGTGCTCTGGCGGATGGGTGGCTCCTATATCTCTGCGGTCGTCGATGCTGCTGGGAACTACTAGAGGGGGCCTGCCTCTTCCGGCCTCTCCTCTGATCTCGATCGCATTGTGTGCTAGCCCACCCTGTCTCATAAATCTAAGCCGTCCGAACTACTGCCTGAAAAGTCGGGAGCTCATGTCTAATAACATGGCCTCGAAGACCGAAACATAAGCCATTCTCGAAACGGCAGGCCTTCCGCCCCCCATCATCAACCAAATATGGCGCAAACCTTGATAGCGCCACAAAACGAGCCGCGTACTATGCCACTGACATGTCTCCTTGCACCAAGGTCTAGAACTCTAGTGCTCTCTGACGAATGTGGTCAGGGAAGTACTGCTGCTCAAATCGATCAATGAAATCCTCCCATGTCTAGACATAATCGGTCTTGCAACACGGGTAATGCAGGTCCACCAGTGATCGGCCTCACCCTAGAGAAGAAATACAGCCAATCGGACTTACTGCTGGGTCGTACAAGCTATAGTGTCAAAAATCTTCTCCACATCGGAACGCCATCTCTCGGCTGCAGTTGGATCTTGCTCGCCCTGGAAACGCGGAGGATCAAGCTATCTGAACTCTCGAAGAAGGGAGCTCGCACGCTCCTGCTTTGCCTGGGCTGGTGAAACAACTGGGCGCCTGCCCTGTCCTTGAAGCGCAGCCGTCATAGCCTGTAACATCTACTGTAACTGGGAGGCACTCACAGGTACGATTGGATCTGCACTGGTCTCAGGTGGAGGAACGACATCCTCAGGCTGGGGAGTAGGGATCTCTGGACGTGGAACGGGAGTCGCAAGTGGTAAAGCGGGAGCCTAAGGTGGTGGAGTGGGGGTCGATCGGGTCACTCTCCTGCGCGACATGTCCTATATAAAAGAACAAAGACACCTATCAATCCTTGAAAACTCCTGAAGGCAGGTTAGGGGACTAAATCAGAAGGTTACGTGCTCGAAACCTAATTGACCTAAACTCATATTAGACATATGATGTTGTTCTGAGTTGTTCCCAAGTTATGCTTTGATACGAACTTCTGTTAAGCCCCAAACTCGGAAACTGGGCTCATGAAATTCTCAATCGCCAAATCTGACACTGACAGCTTCCATAGTACCCCATTCTCGGCTCCCAATACCCATACACCAGGTTCCGATCCTGGGATCCTATAAGGAGGATTTCAAACATGATTTGATTTGTAATGAGCATAACCATAAGCATAACCCACGAACAATAACCACAAGAACACCATCACAAAATCAACTACTATGATAAAAAAACTTTGAGTACAATGCATATGAAAGGGAAATACAAGATAATGAAAATAACAGAAACTCCAGAAGCTCGACTGCACACTCCAATTGCGGCGAGGCTATGGCTGCGTCCTAGCATCACCTTCACACATCAATCGTGCATAAGCTTATAGAAAGCTTAGAGGGTAGTGAAAGTATGTGCGTAGTATGAACGTGCTCAGGATGCAATGCCAGAGTAATGCAAAATCATGTTGATGGATAAATGAATGTAAATTAACCATACCAAGGCTATGCAGTGCAGGATATGAATGCTATGGCCATATCAAGACCATGCGATGCGAGATGCAACTCAAGCATGTCAAACCTCATCCAAATCCACATCTCATCAAATATCAATACGGTTCTCATTCTGGATAATCACCGGGGTCTAGTACACTCTACGCCAGCTTGTCGCCCCTATCTGAATGCACAACTGGGAGAGTGGAAGAGACCTCACTATCCGCCTGCTAATATCGGGCCCGGCTCGTTGATAACGGACCCATTCTTCAAGCTGGTTAAACTCAACCTAGAATTGCCCCCTTACTCAGGCGGGTAAGGTCACACCCCTTTCCAATCGACTACGACATAGTAGGAGATGCGACCTACTGGTATACGGCTCACACGCGCTCATGTAACCGCTCAATCTCGACGTTGGAGTCATCCTCTGGTACCATCAGGTTTATGGATTTTCACCTAGGGACATCTATGGCACCCTAATGCTAGAAACGGTATTTTCGGTATCCAATCCAACCATCCATAATGTGTCTGTAGAGGTTATTAAGAGTTTGTCAATTAGCGTGAGTGTTGAGTCGGCTAAACAGAGAAGCTCCATAGGAAGATCAATCAACCGTCTGCCTCAACCGGATGTGGGCCCGAACTCGCCATAGGTAAATCTAAGCCTCACATCCCATGTCCCAAAACACCAGGTGAATAAAACTCTTAAAACAAATTAGAACATCATAGGGTTTTGAGTTAGAAAACTTTTTTAAAATTCAGAAAATCTCTAAGTGTCTTAACTTTGTCGATTTTATCGATATATTGATCGATATTATCGACATGCGCTATCAATGTCCTCGATGACTAAACGATATCATCGAAATGAGGACAAAATATGTCCAGCAACCACATACTCATCTGGACGAAATTATTGATGTATCAATATACCTATCGATATCATCGATATTCAAATCGCGAGTCTATCGAAGTTGACTTGATACAATCGACGGTAGAGAAAATGAGTCCCTGTTTTTACTAAGAAAAATTATAAGATCATCGATATATCGAGGTCATCCTCGATATAATCAGAATTCAAATCTCGATGATATCAGAAGGCCTTCGATGATATCGGTCTTGGACTCACAAATATCCGGCAAATATTTCAGGATTATTTATCTTTAATCGAGGGTCACTCGAAAGAATCGATATTCAAATATCGATGATATCAATAAAGTATCGATTGCATCGAACAAGGACTTAAACTGTCCAGCAAGCTTAATAGAAAATTCGTTGGATTTATTAATGCATCGACATAGCTATCGATATCATCGAAATTCAAATTTTGATGATATCAAAGGTCCCTCGATCATTTCTTTGAACCTAAAATATTTCAAGGTAAGTCTCTCTCATTTTCAAATGTCGAGGAATTAATCCTCGTATCGATAAAATCGGAGTTCGAAATCCAATGACATGGACACATGTTTCGATTCCCTCGACTAGTTGGCAAAAGGTTTCAAAAGCATATGACATTGAGTTTGTGTCATCGAGCGGCCAGTCGATGCAATCAAGAGTATACGCTCGATGATATCGAACTCTGTCATAAGTGTGATCGTTTTATATCCATTGGAACCTTTTGCCTATAAAAAGAGGACTTGTCTATTGTTGCTGGTAGAGAGAGAAGAGAGTGCTTTTATGTGTTTAACCTTAGATTATTTACCCAAAGCCCTTTCTGTCACACCCTAAACTCGGAAACAGGGCTCACAAAATTCTCCATCGCCGAATTCGGTGCAGACAGCCTCCGTAGTACCCTATTCTCGACTCCTAGCGTTCATACGCAAGATTCCGATCCTGGGATCCTACAAGGAGGATTTTCTAACTTACATTTAACTCGTAATAAGCATAACCACAAGTTTACCCAAATCACAAAGACAACATCATCATCACATATCCACTAATATAAACATTTGAATACAGTGTTGAAAGGGAAGTACATATGATAAAATCAAAGCTCCAGAGGTCCGCTGCATGCTCCAAGCTCAACGCTGTTGCAACCTAACACCACATGCACGCATTTATTGTGCATACGCTTATAGAAAGCTTAGTGGGTGGTGAAAGTGTGTGTACAAGGTAAGTGCCGAGTAAGCAATATCAGAGTAATAAGAATAAACGGAAATACTAACAAGCCCATAAATCATATAATATCAGAGTAATATGAAGACACGCTAATAGGCCCATATATACTATCAGCCTTATCCAAGCTATGTGATACAAAAATATAATAAATCAGTATCATATATTGATGAAGTAATGTAGATCAGCTATGCAATGCGGAGACAGTAAGTCAAATACTATGTGTTGAGGATGCAATGCAATATGCGATGCGAATGAAATTACCAAGCTGAACTGTGAAGTCGGGATGATAGTATGTAGTATTGCAAGCTACGGGGTCTGTCACAAAGGACTTCTATCCAAACCAGTCCCATACCTAAATTTAGATAGTCAGACCCAATGTGGTAGACTCCTGATCTCAGGTTAGTCGCACACCCAACCGAAATCCTGGCTATGCGAATGTACACAACAATTAGTTGTGCACCACCAGCCCGAGTGGATAGTGAATGAAATGAAAGTATGCATATCAGTACGGTTCCTCTATGGAAAATCACCGAAGTCTAGTACACTCCACACCACCTGCCGCCCCATCAAGTGCACAACTGTGTAAGTGGAAGAGACCTTACTATCCGCCTGGCTAGTAGTCTGCCAATACCTACCCGACTCGTTGATGGCTGACCCATTCCTCGAGCTGGTCAAACTCAGCCTAGCTATGCCTACTCCCTCGGGCTGGTAAGGCTACACCTCCTCCCAACCGACTACGACACAGTGGGAGATGCGGCCTCCTGGTATTCAGCACTCGGGCACTCATGTACATCCACTCGGTCTCAATGTTGGGGCATCCTCTGGTACCAAGAGGGTTTTAGGGATTTTCACCCAGGGCCATCTATGATAGCCCGATGCTCGAACCAAACATTTTCGATGTCCCATCTGGCCATCCACGATATGCCTGTGGAGGCTACGACCTTGATGTCGCTAGGACGTACAGTAATCACAACCCACAATGTAAGATGCATGAGTCATACAATCCAGTCATGCATCAATCCTGTGCATACCGTGCGCTCATGTGAGATAACCTCCACCTATCAGGGAGTCTCATAACAACCTGTCCAATGACATATGCAATGATTAACCACATCTCATAACAAACATCAGATGATGCATATGGGCATGTATTATGATGCTATGCAGTCACATACTTGTAATCAGTACCAATAACGGCAATCGACAATCAACCTTGACAATGTGGACATTTAACCAACATTGCCCCCAAGGAATGGCCCATATAGAGCCTAACATATAGTGGACTCATGGCCTCACACCAGGGCCAAATATACAAGACCATGGGCCTCACTCAAGAGATTAATACGCATCATGATGGGCCTCACTCATGGGCCACATATACATTAAGTGGGTCGCATCACATGGGTCTAATATACATCGCAATGGGCCGCTCCCACGAGCCTAACATACATCAAGTCGGGCCTCATCATATGGGCCGGAAATATATCATAATGGGCCATGTCCCATGGGCCTCGAATACATCACAATGGGCCATGTCCCATGGGCCTCGAATACATCACAATGGGCCTCGGTAATCGGAATCGGTAAATTAGTCATGATAATGGGAATCGACAAATCGGTCACATCAATCGGAAATCGGCAATCAGTCATGATAATCAACCTCGATCGCTAATCTGCAATCGGCCACGACAATCGGAATCGGTCAATAATCAGAATCAACAAATCGACCACGTCAATTGGAATCGGCAATTGGTCATGATAAATGGCCTCGATCGCTAATCGGCAATCGGCCACGACAATCGAAATCAATCGATAATTGGAATCGGCAAATTGGTCACGTCAATCGGAATCGGCAATCGATCATGATAAACGGCCTCAATCGCTAATGGGTAATTGGCCACGATAATCGGAATTGATCAATAATCGGAATCGAAAAATTGATCACGTCAATCGAAATTGACAATCGATAATGATAAATGACCTCGATCGTTAATGTGCAATCGGCCACAACTATCGGAATCGACAAATTGGTCATGTCAATTGGAAATCGGCAATCGGTCATGATAATCAGCCTCGATCGCTAATTGTCAAATCGGTCACGTCAATTGGAAATCAGTAATCGGTCATGATAATTGGCACTGATACTCAGCATCGATAATCGGCACCGATAATCAGGGTCGATAATCGGCGTTGACCTCGATAATCGACACCGATAATCAACATCGATAATCGGCACCGATAATTAGGGTCGATAATCGGCGTCGACCTCGATAATCGGCATCGATAATTAGTAGATAAACAAAGTGGGGTTAGATGATCAGTCGATCAGCCATAGTATAAAGATCGGCACTCGGCTGTAGTTATATCAAATTCGATAGCACGGAACCATCATCTATGGCAAAAATTTGGGTTAACTCACTAAGGGAATGATGAGAATGGGCCTAATAAGGCATAAGGGAAGGTCACAATGTGGACATCCAACCATCATTGCCCATCAATGTGGACATCTAACCAACATTGCTCCTAAGGAGTGGCCTACATAAGGCCAAACATATAGTGGGCCCATGGCCTCACGTACAATCATGATGAGCCTCATTTACATTACATAGGCCTCGTATACATCAAGTGGGCTGCATTAATGGGTGAAAAGGGCTAAGCTATATGTCCTAGAGGGGGGGTGAATAGGACTATGCCAAATTTAAAATAAAATCAGCGGAAATAAAGTAAACCAATATCCTTACAATATGAATCAATTCACAATGCTAAATTTTAAATCACCTTGATAAATAAGTATTGAGAGATTGATACAAATTCAGTTCTAAGGACAACCTTACACCATAATAAACAAGGGCTTACGGTAGGACAACCTTATTTCTAGAACCTCTTTTGGATCAAGGACTCAATTTTAATATAAGTAAATGAAATAGCAAGGAATTGAAATTAAATGCAGAAGTATAGATCTAAATTATTACAACAATCCCTACACTTGCTTGAAATGTAAATAGTTACAACATTCACATCCACTTGTACATTCCACACAATCGAATGATAAAAGATATGAAAATTAAGCAAGCATTCAATCCACAAGGCAAAGAGTTATAGTGGTTCGCTGTGTGTACACCAACGTTTTTCAACAAACCACACAAAAAGCTACTCTCCACTCTAATATCCTCACACAGGGGATATTAGCGTTCACTCATCAAATAGGTTTTCACAGTTCACCAAAACCTTTACAATTGTGTCTTTTTCACTTGGCTTACACAATTCAAAAACCCCTCTTTTTGAGTTTTCTGGTTTTCCTCGACAACCAATACAATGAGATTTTTCTGGTTCAACCTCAAACAAAACCAAGATAATGAGATTTTTCTCGCAACCTCAAACAAAACCAAAAGTAAATAAATTTTACAAATTGTAAAATACACTGGATTTCTCCTTTTCTTAGCGACAGGTAGAACCAATCGAGTAGATGATTGAATGTCAAAGTTCAATTTCCAATACTCACATTCATGAGGTTCTAAATTCTAATAGATTTTAGATTTAACTTGTTGGGCGTAGCTATATTTGATTTTGATTCCAAGAAGAAGAATAAGATAATTCCTCTTTTCAAATAAGATTGGAATATAGAAACAAAATCAAATTAAATAAGCTAGCAAAAAGGAATATTAAATAAGCAAAATGTAGCTTAAAATAAACACAAACTTATCTCAGAGTGATCACTTGAAAATTCTTGAATAGAATAGAGTTGAAGTGTGAAAACTCTGAATTTCGTGTTCAATTTATAGAAGCAAAAATCGTTCCTACGACTGGTCTTAGAAACCTTCGACTGGTCGTAGCTCTAACAGATTTTTGAAATATTGAGTGCGATCTTTGAAAGTCGTTCCACGACTGGTCGTGAGTAGCCTACGACTGGTCGTGGGTCACCTACGATTGGTCGTAGATCCTTCGACCGGTCGTAGGACCATAGATTACGTTCTTTGGACTTTGAGTGGTAGATCCACGACTGGTCGTGGACGAGTCGAAGCCACACCTACGACCGGTCGAAGGACCTCCAGGACTGGTCGTGGGCGTACCAAAAATTCTGAAAAATCTTCAACTACTTAGGACTGGTCGAACCAATGCCAGGACTGGTCGAACAAGAGCTAGGACTGGTCGTAGAATAGACCAAACTTATGTAAAATAAATATTTGATTTATATATCCAAAGTGACCTACTTAAAGGGTCAACCTAAGGTCATTCAAACCTGAATCATGTCGTATGGACATTGAACTTCAACCATTCAACGAATGTAGATTGTTTGAACCATATCAGGCTTGAGATCTTGAACTTGTTGTAGCTTCAAACTTGAGATCTTCATCAGCATAACAACTACTTCATGCATTACTTATTAGTCTTGAAGTCATGAGTTGTTTCTTAAGACTTGAACATCAACATTGTAGCTTCTTGAGACTTCAACATGTAGCTTCTTGAACTTCAATATGTAACTTCTTGAAAAGTTCAACTTGTAGCTTCTTGAAGTGTTTATGCAGTGTCTTAAATTCATATAAATCATCATACAAGCACAAGACATAGATAGATGTTTTGACACATCAAAATTTGACAACCAAAGAAGCATGAGACCATAACACTTACAATGGGCCGCACTAATGGGCCTCAAATATATCATAATGGGACCCATTACTTGGGCCTAATATACATCGCAATGGGCCATATCATGGTGGGGTCCACATCCAGAAAATGGATGGACAGCGCGGCTAAAACACATACAACATGATGGGCCCACGTCCAGAAAATGGACGGACGGTGGATATACAATACATACATTTAAGTGGGTCCCATGGACGGTGTGTATTCAACACATACAATAAGGTAGGGCCCATCGCTGCTGGATGATGTGGCAGGTGGATCTAAGAAATGGACAGTGAGCATGAAACACTTACATCATAGTGGTCCGTTAGGCTGACGACGCAGATAAAACATTCACATCATGTGGGTCCTCGTCCCTATCTGGACGGTGGACTGCATGGATGAGCATATGCATCAAGTCAAGATAGGGCCCACTGTCCAAATCTGGTGGGCCATGTCAAAATGGATGGGCGGTAGGATATAAAACACGTGTCAATGGTGGGTCCCACGTGTCAGGGACGGACGGAGTGGATAAAACACTTGCATTACGATGGAGGCCCACCAAGTGAACAGTCTAGATGCTAGGGTGGGGCCTGCATAACACTGTTCAGCAACTGGATGGTGCAGATACAAACATGTATCATGGTGAGGTCCACACATCTAGAGATCGGACAGTGTGGATATCTCACATGCATCATGAGAGACCCACGTGTGTGGACAACACACTCATCAAGTGGGGTACATGGCCAAACGACCTGGATGGTCAGATCCATCATAGTGGAGACCCATCGTCACTACCATGGACGGTGTGGATAAGAACATATACATCAAGGTGGGTCCCATCCCCACACGTGCCACACGTGTGGGGTGGGCCACGTCAAAATGGATGGACGGTGTGTATTAAATATACACATCAGGGTGGGTCCATGTACACGTGGCCCACCCATCTGCATCAAGATGATATTTGTATTTTCTCTTCATCCAGATGGACGGTTGGGCTGCATCAAACGTCAAGGTGAGTCGTGCATGGCACCGTCCAAATGGACGGTGCAGATGAAATGCATAGATCAAGGTGGGATCTACGAGCGTGGCCCACCATATGTCAAATGGATGGGCTGTCTGGACGTAACACATCCAGTAGGGTAGGGTCCACCCATCCAGTGTGCTGGACAGTATGGATGACGCCCCTTCATCCCAGCTGTGTCCCCACAGCTCGTCCAGATGGACGACTGGGGTTGAAGGACAACATGGTGGGCTCCCACGTGGTATTGCCCACATAAGGTATATAATATATATATATATATATATATATATATATATATATATATATATATATATGTGTTTTATTTTTTTTTATTTTTATTATATATATCTTTTTTTTCTTTTTTGGTGTATAGCAACCAGCGTCCAGACAGATGGACTTTGGATGAAATACGTTCATTCATGTGGCCCACCGTCCAAGCCATGGATGGTGAGGATCCACCTGTATAAATATATATATATATATATATATATATATATATATATTATATATATATATATATATATATATATATATATAATATACTTTACCATATTATATTAATGTAATATAATATGATACTAATATATATATATATATATACATACCATATATATAAAGATATATATTTATATATTATAAATCCAACGTCCAGCCCTGCTGGATCTTGTACATACATCATGGTGGTCCCACGTAGTAGGCCACCAGTTTTGGATCAAGCTGATGTTTATCTTCCCTTTCATCCAGGCCCGTGTGACCATCCGGTCGTGTAGTCCCCAAATCGGGATCAAGGTGGCCCACTAGTTGGATGGCATGGGTAAGATAAACACATCATAGGTGGGCCATGATCATAGAAAGAGAGAGAGAGAGGGAGAGAAAGAGAGAAATCGGAGATAACGGAGGGCCCCCGCCACTATGGGCTCAAGGTGGGTCCCACCATATGTGGGCCCTTAAATCACAAAAAGATAAAAAGGAAAATGTGGGTCCAAGATCACCCACCTATGATCTCCTCCTCCTCCTTCTGCTAAAGCATCTTAGAACTCCAATGGATAAACTTCAACGGTTGAGATGAACTTTGGATGGTGAGATTGAGTGGTAGGGAGGTGGGCCACACTAACTTCTTCCTCTCATTGGAAAAATCATGGACGATGCTTTCTTGGGAGAAAAATAGGAGAGAGAGCTGATGTAAGGAGAGATAAGGATGGGTGATGGAGTGATGGGTGTGTAAGAAATTGTTGACTTTTGAGGTAATTTGTGTAAGAAAGGTATGAGTTGTGTAAGGGTTTGTTGACTTATAGGGTTGCTTGGGGATGGGTGTGAGGTGATGTGTACTTGACCCTTAATGAGATTGATTGATTGATGAGGTGACATGTTGTAGAGATTCTCTTATATTTTACAACGCGTGGCGTTTTCCTCGAACTGAATGCGGGCCCATATCTCCTGAATTGGGTATCGCCTCACCGCGTGAGACACAGCATCGGAACCGCGGTGGCGGCGCAGTCACTAGGGTACAAGTCTCAAGTTGAGTCAGCTTTAGTTGACGACTTGTGTCTCAGGGTTGCGCGCAATCGTCGGATAAAGGTCGAAGGTTGCTGAAATTTGACCGGGAAGATCGCGAAAGCCTATGGAAGGGTACAGATTAAGACCGGGGCTTACACTTTCTCTCAAGGAAGTTCATCCTCCAATCCACCCTTATTATTGATATTCAATAGAGTGGATTGGGGAATGAACTTCTGCATTCAAGGATCCTTTAACTACCACTTAATGGAAAATCATTAAGCTGGGATACCTTGAATGCATAGATGATTGGAATTACTCTATCTCCTTTATAGAAAAATATTCGAGAGTAGGATTTCATCATAACCTTGACCCAACCCGTCGCCATGCATCAGTATATCTTCTGAGTTGTGGTTCAAGGAAGTAAAAGACTCTTCATCGACAAAGGAAGAGATCTTCAACAATAAGCTGAAAAGGGACTCATCTACTTATCTGTAAGTTATCAGAGTCCAGAGGACCCTTGAGATCATTCCTTTGTAGAATTGGGTCAAAGGTGTTTCTCATCCTTGCAAGTCCTCTAGGAGGCCTCCGGTGGGAGTGTACGTGGTGGGTACGTAGTGTTGACCCTTGCTCTATAGAGAGCATAAACTTCCGGTTAAAGGTGAACCTGTCTAAAACCTTGGGTTAGAGGTGAAACGTGTGAAACCTCCGTTAGGGTCTTATGGAAGATTTTTGGCTAGTGTGCCTAAAAGTGGGTGCGATGTGCTGACCCTTGCTCTGTAGAGAGCATAAACTTTTGGTTAAAGGTGAACCTGTCTAAAACCTTGGGTTAGAGGTGAACCGTGTGAAACCTCCGTTAGGATCTTATGAAAGATCCTTGGCCAGTGTGCCTAAAAGTGGGTGCAATGTGTTGACCCTTGCTCGTGAGAGCATAAACAGTCAGCCTAGGTGTATGTTGTAAAGGTTAAAGGTGAACCTGATTTAAAACCTTGGGTTTGAGGTAAACCGCTGTAAAACCTCCTTAGTGAAATCCGATACACTCAAGGGTTGAGTGCGATTACCGGGAGTGGAGTAGACAAGTAGTCGAACCACTATAAAAATGACTGTGTTTGAGATTGCTATTCATTTGTTTGTGTGATTTCCTTCTATATTTTCATATCTGATTATCTGAGATCACATCTCACACAAACACACAATCATATCCATCATAAACTAGTTTGCATATTATTCATCTCTCAAATAGTTTATGATTGGATCTTCTACTGGGCTTGGAAGCCAGTAGAGTTATTTTTGAGTAATCCTAATATATGCTTGTTGTTAGGATTAGAGTGATAGGATCTTAAATTATTAAAAAGTCCTATCCATCCCCCTCTAGGACATATTGGCATATTCCTACTTCAACTAAAGCGGTCTTCACCGCAATTTCAGTTATGGCCCTGATGTCGCTAGGGCATACAATAATCACAATCACACAAATGCAAGTGCATGAATCACTCTACCAAACATGCAACAATATTGCCCGTACCGCGTGCTCATGAATGACAACTCCACCTATTAGGGAGCCTAAAAATAATCTGCTCGAAGACATATGCTATGATCAGTCACTCCTCTTATCAGGCATACATATAATGTGTATGAGCATGAATTATGGATCTATACTAAACATGTTATATGGTGATGGACTCCGTTCATAACGAAGATGGGCCTGACGGCTTACACACTACAAGAATGGGCCTATCAATGGGCCCTAGGGAGAGTGACAATGCGGACATTTAACTAACATCATCCTTACAATGTGGACATCGAACCATCATCGCTCTCAAGGCATGGCCTTCCAAAAACATCATTACATAAATCATGGTGGAATCTCACATAGCAATGAGCCTCATATACATCACATTCGGCCCACACATAGGCCTTATATACATTGCATTGGGCCTCATATATAGCAAATGGCCAATCAAATGGGTTAATCAATGGGCCGATTCAAATGGGTTGACCAAATGGGCCGAATCAAATGGGCCGAGTTGAATGGGCCAAGTTGAATGGGCCAATTCAAAAGGCCAAACCCAACTCAACTATTTAGAAATCAATATATATATATATATATGTATATACAAATGGAATTGCATCAAAAGATCAACTGGACTATCTCACAGATGGCGGTGGAGATAATGATTTTCACCCTTATAAAATTCTAGGGCCCACCATCAAGTTCATTTTTCCATCCAGTCTGTTGTAAGGTCACAAAGACCTGGTTGGGAGGAAAAACAAATATTAATTTAATCCAAAACCGTCAAGGTTCAAAGGATTTCAATGGTAGGCGTTCATCCCTCCACTACTTTCTATGGTGTGGTCCACCTGATAAATCTGCCTCATTTTTGTAGTCTCAAGCCTTAAAATTATCTTCCGAAATGGTTGGACGATTTGGATGCAACACATACATTATGGTGGGTCCCATGGGGATGAACAACATAGATAAGGCACATGCCTTATGGTGGGGGCCACATCGATGGAAAGTGTGGAACACATACATCAATGGGTCCCACATGGGGTCCACCATAATGTTTATTTTCCATCCAATCTATAAATCAGGTCACACAGACCTGGATAGAGAGGAAAAACAAATTTCATAATGATCCAAACTTCTGTGACAACCCAAAAGGGTTTCAATGGCAGACGCTCAATCAACACTATTTCCTGCAGTGTGGACCACCTGAGTTCCACCTATGGCTGATTTAAGGGGGGGCTCACTGTTTGAAAAGGGGCCCACCTAATGCACAGTGTTGATGTTCAACCCATGTCATGGTGGGGCCCACGGTTGGAACCCACGGCCCCTGGCCCATGCATGTCCAACGCACAGATTCGGGTCGCGTGTCCTCTGACGGTCGGCGGCGGCGCAGCCGCGCTGCTCTCTCTCTCTATTTTTTTTAAAAAAAAGGAATTTTTGAGGTTTTTCCTAGGTGGGGCCATGTAACGCCTTGAAAATCGGGGGTCGAGCATAAACTCAACTTTCGAGTTCCAACGCATCACTTATGCAACAAAATGAATGATGATTGAATGTTGACTGTATTAGAGTAGTGAACATGAGTGAGATTAAGCCAAAACAGCATATCATACTCCAGAGATAGTTAAATTTGTAAGTGGAAGACTGTGATAGATAAATAAAATATATAAACTATGGTGAGTCTCCAGAGTGTGATAAGGTTACTAGGTTAATGAATTTCAAGTATAATTTCAAATTATACCAAGTCGTGGAGGTGTAATGTCTACTATTCCAAATACCATAGCTCCGTCAATACAATATCAGGTCTTCATAGACCTGTCAGAGAGTTACATGTAGGAGAACTCCTCCTTAACATTATGGTAGTAGTCCGGCTCTGCTTCATAAGCATCGCTATCACCTGCAGCTAAGACAATCTGGTTGGTGTTGCAAGCACCGTCCCGTAACATGGGAGTGAGTAGCTAACTCAGTGGAACAATAAAGCATAGGTTAACATGTTATCAATGCAGTCAAGCAGTAATGATAAAGCAGTATAATCAAACACTCCTAACTACTCTTATTAATGCCAGTATGAATACAGTCATGATGGATGCCCTCACCGACATACTCCCTCATGCGACACCCTCTTCGTTCGTGGCATGCTTGCATTCCTCAGTGCTCCACATCTTCCAAGCACATGCAATGCATGATGAGCATGATTACCGAGTTGTTATTAGTCCATTTCAAATAGCAGTATTGGGAAACTAAGGTACCTCCCTTATATCATTCCCAAACAATGATCCATTCTAGGGTCGTCAGTCCTAGACAATCTCATACGATGGTGTGTTTCTAGGTCGCTGCAAGGGCTGCCAGGGCTATTACACAGAATCGTTACACCACTCCCCCATTACCTTATCAATACAGGCCTAGTTTATACCCTGTTAGTACGGGAAGGCTCGTCGCCTCACCGCAGATTTAAAGTATGCTCGAGGTCACTACACCAAGTACGGTTAGGGCTGCCAGGGCTGTTACATGGAATCGTTGCACCACTCCCCCATCACCCATCAAGTAGTGTAGGCCGAAAGCTCGAATGTAGTCTCCCATACCACCATAATCAGCTCACGAGTCTGGTTGCTCACTGGTCACTACAGGGAGGCACGTGGCCCCAGCGTAGGCCGACAGCTCGACCATGGTGTCCCATACCACCATGCCCGGCTCATGAGTCTTAGCGGATCGTGGTACCATGGTTAACTGGATTCCATTGGTAAGTTTGGTACCCTAGGTTCAAGCAGTAGCGACCAAACATGGTGAATATACATTAGACATATCGGGTTACTTAACGAGCCTAACTAGCTCGAGCGCACAATCAATTGAACGACATGAAGTGCATAAGCACTTTGCGTGGCCTAACCACTGTCACTAACTGAAGTACGACTCGGGTTCGTCAAACACATCCTTCGTGGTAAAAAGAATCTCAACCACGAACTCAAGTCTAGTACCGATTGTCTGGACTATAAACATAGTCCCAATCAGAATTAATCCATATTCAAAGCATGTGGAGTAAAGCATAATAAAAAAAGTAATTCAAGCATACTAACAAACATGTCATAAGCATGCATAAAGCATGTTATAAAGCATGTCATAAAGCACCATATAAACAAGAATACAAACACATATAATTCACAAATAAGCGGTTTAAGTAAAACAACCTCATGGAGGAAATCATACATGTCTCTAAGATAATTGAGAATCCCATCTCAATACCTACCTAAGGCATCATCATCCAAACACTTACTCACACAAGCATTTTCACAAACACTTAGCATACACTATTTCAACATACATAGTGTATATTAGCAAACATGTATTAGGGCGAGTCCTTTCGCTAAATAAGTATTTTATCCATATATCATATATTCATACAACAAATAATCATGTCAAACACATTTTCAAAATATATACGTATACGGTATTTTCTACAAATACCTAGAGTATGTGAAATTCCATATTCTACGTCTTTAATCGAAACAGAAAACAGAAAGCACTTTGTACATGTGCAATTGCATGCAGATCATAAATCTATCATTATCTGACATTGAAAGCGTTGAAAACCATAACCTATACATCTAAAGTCCGCACCTTTTATCGTAGAATCGTAACAAATCAGGTAGGTTTGCTAAGCTTCTGTATTTGGCAATTCGGTAACCTATAAAATGGAATAGGTTAGTTATTTCATAACCTACAACCCTTACAACTTCAAAACTGATTAGGGTTAGGGTTTTTTACCTAGAAATGAAGTCGGTATCGCCAGAAAAGCGATGAGAATGGGGTGGTGCAGCTTGTGTAGCGATAGGAAATAGTAGCAGGGAACTTCTCCCACATCTTTCACTCTTTCTCTCTCTTTTCTCACTTCTCTCTCTAAGGTTTTCTCTCAAATTCGTATGGTTGTGAGAGAGAGGATTCTAAGGTCCTTATATAGCTTAAAAACTCTCCAAGATAGACTTAAGGTTAAGGTATACTTAGGTTATAACCAAAGCGGGTCTCTTTCAGCTCAACGGAGGACTTCTGACGGCCCCTTTTCTGTGTGCGGTCGGACTTAAGCTCACTAACACTGGATCTAGGTTTAGTTAAGTTTTCGTTTCAGTCGGATTCCCAGATCACGCGTGGCGGACTAGTTTCAGTTCAACGGTCAGTGGATCTCGATCAGAAATTCTAAGTACATGGATATGTTTATAAAATTTTTCTTGATCCGAGGGTGTAATTTGGCCTGATTCGGACGGTTAGGTTTCTTAATACTGACTCGCAAGCGACAAGTCTTGGATTACTATTTGAGATATTTATTTTGTAAAGAAAATAAGTGTTCTCACCCTCTCACGCTCCGGACTCAAGCGAACAGCCGTGGGACACTATCTGGGTTTGATTTCCGAGATGGTTGTCAAGCCCAGCGAGGCGGTTCTAATTTATTAACTTGGTATTATTCGGACTTCCAATGTACGGTCCAAATCTGATACGGAGTTTCAACGTGCTCCCGATAGCAGTCGGGTAATGAGTTTGATCCTAGATTTTAGGGTAACCTACCGTCAATGATTCTACAAGTTTTGGGTCTTGTAGATCATATTTAAAGCTATTCAAACGGATTTCATGGCTAATCCAGTTTAGCACTTAGTTAACTTTGTCAAATTTCTAAAGGATTTAGTCCTGTATGATTTCTGTCTGAGATGGTACCTGAGCCTTTGTAGTTAAGTTTAGTTTAAGTATTGTTCTTCATTACCTAAACTTTAAGATAGTATTTAATGTGAAAGTACATAGAAGGATTTAAAGAACGAGGTGGTGAAGGGTGGGATTTGTGAAGGAAATGAGTTAACAAGCGATTTTAGACTTTGAGATTGAGTTCTGAAAAGTTAATAAGGTGTCAGAAGCGACCCATTGCCTAAGGTCGTCTAAGTCCAGGTTGGCAAAAAATCCGGGATGTTACAGGCCAGCATCAGGCAAATCCACTCCAGCCATTGCATTCCATGGCTCAAGACAAGTCAAACAAGCCCAATATTTGGCACGTTTCGGTGTGTAGAAACGTCAAAGTGAATTTTAACGGTGAAAACTACTGTTTTCTATGTTATGACCCGCCAGATAATCAGATTGGCTTCATTTTTAGGCTCAACACCTAAAATGAGCTAAGAAATAGGATGAACGGTGTGGATTTGGTCCTTATATTAAGGTGGGGCCTGCATGAGCAGCCCACCCCAAAAGCTCAAATATATATATATTTTTGTTAGCTTGTTTGTACACATCCATGTCAGTACACGCACTCCATGTTAGCCACACCCTACTGTCATCACGTCCAGCGTCCAGGGACGCTGGACGACATGGATAAACACGGCATCATGGTGGGTCCCACACGTACGTGGCCCACCTGTTTGGATCGGCCTGATATTTGTGTTTTCCCTTCCGTCCAGGCCCACCAATGGGCTGGATGGTGTAGATCCAATGCATCCATCAGGAGGGTCCCACATGAAGGTGAATATCATGGATAAAATATATGCTTCATGGTGGGGCACACACACACACACACCAGATGGGCCACACACCCCTTCATCATCATCATACAAAGACGGAGAGAGAGAGAGAGAGAAAGAGAGAGAGAGAGAGAGAGAGAGAGAGAGAGAGAGATACGGTGATAGAGGGACGCCGCCACTATGGGCCCCTCATGGTTACATCACATACATCAAAATGGGTCCCACCAACAAGTGGGCCCTAAAATAAGAATCAACGGTGGATCACCCACCTATTACACTCCTCCTTGATCCCTTAGCCTCCTTAGCTCCTTGCCTTCAATGTTGAATGAATGTTGAGATGTGAGATGAGAGGGTGGGCCACACTTAGTTTTTGGGAGAGAGCTTGGTTGTTGGATATTTCTTATGGGATTTGGGAAGTCGCTAGAGAATGAGAGATAGAAATAATGGATGAAGGGATGGATGGAGTGATGGTTCTAAGGAAAGGAGATGGAGAGGTAAGGTTTTGTTTGAAATTTGTAAAAGAGGGATGGGTAGGGGAAAGAGAGAGTTGACTTGTGGAAAAAGGAGGGATGGATGCTTGTGCTTGAGGTATGGGGTGTACTTAACTTGATTGATTGATTGAATGATGGGACATGTTGTAGAGATTCCCTCAAAATTCGTAACACGCGGCATTTTCCTCGAAATGAACGTGGGTCTACATCTTCTAGCCCAGGTATCAGTTTGGTGCGTAAGTCATGGCGTTGGAACCGAGGCGACGACACGGTCGCTAAGATATAAGTTTCGGGTCGAGCTGACTTTTGTATACAGGACTCAACTTAAGATCGCGCGCAAACGTCGGATACGGGTTGAGAGTTGCCGGAATTCAACTGGAAGGATCGCGGAAGCCTATGGAACGGTACGATCTAGGATATGGGCCTTACGGCATTGCCCTATTTTTTGGTAGTGCATTCGGTAAACATAGTTGGACAAAGGTTTTTTTTTTACTTTAATTCTACTCTTCCCACTCTTCATCGCTCATATACATTGTGCACTTTTCAACACCAAGGAGTGCATGTTACAGCCCTTGCTGAACTAGGAGGCTTCTCATGGTCATCTTTCATAGTTCGAAGTTATTTTCACCTATGAACTTCTCTATTTCATATTTCACATATGATCTCTTAATCATCATAACTTAAATTCAAACTCGAATTCAAATGTTAACTATGATACCACTTGTTATGAATCCTCGAAAGCAAACCCTGAATTCGTATTACACAAGATTAAGCAAATGGAAACAAAGTAATCACAAGCACACGAATTGTACATGAAAAAACTTGTGGGAAAAGACCTTGGCATAAGTGATTGCTTGCCTCCAAGTGCAGAGGTTCGTAAGTAATATCCTCTGAATACAGGGTCGATCCCACAGGGAGATGAATTGCGAGAAGGAGAAAATCTAATGTAAAACAAACTAAGTAATAAAAAAACTAAACTGATGATTTGATTTTGGGAATTTTGAATGGATGTAATTCAATTAATTTGAAAACAACACCCAAGCTTCAAAGTTCCACACATAGGTTAATGTTCCAAAATTATGATGACTTGGATAACACAACTAGGATCCGAGTACTATGGTCGGCCTAATGAAAATAAAAAAATTTAAACATTTTAAAATAAATGATATAAAAGATTAGAAAATCATGGATTTGCACCATTGACATATATTCTCAAGCGCTAGTGATTTTAAGAATTCATATTTATAAGATAATGAATATCAAAGAAATGTAACAAGTTGAGAACGTCTCCTATATGGGAAATCTAATTGATTCAGGGTAAGCCTGTTCATCAATGTGGATCTCATATGATGGAAACGTATGGATCTCACAAGAGGATAAAAAAATAAAACCTAAACAATAAATAACATGCATACACGCCATTCTTCTCATCATTAAAATAATCAATCATCATAACTATGAAAACATTAAACCAATGTGCTTCCCTTCTAGCTTGGGCTAGAGGGAACTTACAAAAACATAACTAGAATAAAAAAAGAAAGCAACAAGAAAGAAATAAATGCAAATAGAAAAGAACTAAAAGAAAAAATAATTTATAAAACTTTAATAAAATTGAACACTCTCTAAAAACCCTAACTCTTGCTCTTGAATGCTTTGAATGATGCTTAGGAATGCCTTATTTATAAGTGGGGAACTCCAACTTTCGTATAAAATTGAAAAACTCAAAAAACTGCCGAAAATTTACACAATTTTTTAAAATAGACTTCACGCTGTGGAGTTTGTTAAAATAGACTTCACACTGCGCAGTTTTCTAAAATAGACTTCAGAGTTTCAGAATACACTTTTTCAGGACGATTTCAGGATTCTTCACTTCAAATATTCGATTATCTTCATTCCTCACTTAGTTTTCTTAGATCTTTTGCAGGTGAATTCTTCAATCTTGGTCTTCTAAAATCCATCCCTTGCCTTGGTGATTATAGAGCATCAAATTCATACTTTTAGCACCCTTTTTCAATCCAAGATCTTAAATTCACCTTGCAACACATACATGAGTAAAATAAAACATTAAGCTGATTCGTGTTCATAAAATCATGATATAAATGGGAGAAATTATCCAATATTTGAGTCTCAACACACCCCCCAATCCAAGGGGAAGTAAGATTTTTCACTTTGACTAGCACGTCATCTAAAATTTCCCTTGGTACCTTAATGGAGCGGTCAGCGAGTTGGAGTGTAATCGTAGTTGGTTTAAGCTTGCTTAACCCCATTTTCTTGTAAACCGAATAAGGTACTAAGTTGATACTTGCACCCAAATCTAGCAATGCATGCTCAATTTGGAAATTCCCAATAATACAAGGAATAGTGGGACTTCCCGGATCTTTGTATTTGGATACGGTCCTTTGTTTAATGGTAGCATTCACTTTCTCAGTAAGGAAGGCCTTTTTGTGTACATTTAATTTTCTCTTTACAGTGTACAAGTCCTTAATATATTTAGCATATGATGGAATTTGTCTAATGACATCAAGCAGATGAATATTGACAGTAACCTTTTGGAGCACTTCCAACACCTCTTGATATTTCGTGGGGACATTCGGGTTTCGAAGTCTAGATGGGAACGGAACTGGAGGTTCATGTGACTTCGTCTCTTTATCCTTTTATTTTTGCGGCTCTTGAACCATAGCCAGTTCATCATTTTTCTTGAGATGGTGGCTCATCCTCCGGTATTTCTACCGGTTGCATTATCTTGTTATCGACCTCTTTTCCACTTCTCAAGGTAATGATGGTCTTAACTTGTTCATGATATATCTCACTTGGATTTGAGTCTCCAATAAAATGTGTGTTTCTAAGGTTTGACATAGGTTGAGAAGGAAGGGTGTTTTTTTCCCTAGCATTTAGTTGAGTCTCAATCCTAGCTACGACCATCTTTAATTCCTTATTTTATTGGATTAGATATTGATTCATTTGAGCTTGAGAGTTCATGAATGCGGTTAATGCATCCTCCACAGATGATCGCTTTGGCGGAGGCACATATGGTACATTGTTAGATGCCCCAAAGAAGTTGTTTTGTGGAGGCATTTGAGGTGCATTGGGTACATTAATTTGTGGTCCATTCCTCCAACTAAGATTAGGATGGTTATGCCAATTTGGATTGTACGTGTTTCCCATTGGTTGCATAACTGACCTTTGACAGTTATTTATAGCATTTGCTTGCTCATGCTCATGCGTGATATTTTATACAATTGGGATTATTGGACAATCCTTTGTGTCATGGTCTGTACCACTACAAATACTATAAAAATTACCTAAGTGTTTGCTTTAACCGTATCAACCTTCCTAATTTCTAAGGTTTCGACTTTTCTAGTTAATGCAACGAATTTTGCATTAAGGTAGTCTTCCTCTCTTAGGACATACATCCTCATTTTCTCTCTAGGAATGGGTCTAGTTTGGTCTGGTTTTGCAGAGACATCCCATGTTTGCGTATTCTCTACTAACATTTATAGAAAATTCCAAGCCTCATTATGATCTTTGTCAAGAAAGGTTCCACCACACATCATCTCAATGAACTGACGGGTATCCATGGTGAGCCCCTTTCGGAACGCATTAATCATATGCTATGGTTCATAACCATGATGTGGACAAGTAAGTAGAAGGTCTTCGAAGTGCTCCCAAGCTTGGAAAAATAGTTCATTCCCCTTTTGGGAGAATGACATAATTTTTTGTTTTGTGCTCGAGAAAGAACTTTTTCAAAAATTCTTTACTTAAGGCTTGCCATGTAGTGATGGTATTAGGTCTTAGAGAGTTGAGCCATGCTTTGGCCCGGTCCTTTAAAGAAAATGAGAATAATCTAAGCTTAAGTGCATCCCTATTGCCATTATTTACTTGTAATGTTGCAATTACTTCCTCAAAGTCCTTTAGGTGCAAGTAGGGGCTTTCAAAATTCAAGCCATGAAATTCAGGAATCAATTGAATCACACCTGGGTTAAAATTAATATTCCCTGTGTGAGCAGGAAACACTATGCAAGATGGTAAAGTTGATCTCTCAGGGTGTAGACATTCATGTAAAGTCTGTGGTTGGTTTAATATATTTCTATGAACTTCATTTTCATCCTCAAGAGGAGGTGTAAGGCCCATATCCTAGTTCGTACTGTTCCGTCGACTCCCGCGATCATTCTCAACGAATTTCAGCAACCCGCGACCTATAATCAATATTTGCGCGCGATCCTAAGTCGTATCCCATAGATTTGAGTCAGCTTAATCCGATACTTGTACCATTGTGACCGTGCCGTTGCCGCGGTTCCAACGCCGCGTCTTGCACACCGATTCGATACCCTGGCCAGGAGATGTGGGCCCGTGTTTATATCGAAGAAATGCCGTGCATTTGCGAACCCAAGAGAATCTCTACAACTCATCCCATCAATCAATCAATCAATCGAAGTACACAACCCATGCTTTTTTTCTCCACAAGACAAGCAACTTACCCTAAATTAACTCTCAAATTAAGTACATCTATCACTCACATCCATCGCTCACACCCATCACCTCTCTCTTACAACCACCCTTTCTCTCTCTCTTTCTCTACACATTTTCCAAGCACCAAAGAAGTAGACGTCCAAGCACTTCCAAGGAGAGAAAAAAGTGTGTTGTGTGTGGCCCACTTCCTACCCCAAGATCCATTATCCTAGCCCTTCAATTCTCATCACATTCCATCAAAGTGAGACACAATAAGTTTGGCATTCCATCGGACCAAGAAGATCAAACAGTGGGTGTTTTATAGGCCTAGATTTAATGCTTTGATGATGGGCTAAGTGGGGCCTACCGATTGATGGTATGGATCTCACTTTGGACCCTAGATGTGGCCGATGGCCCACCTTGATTCTCATGATCATTCCATGATGGGGCCATTCTCCATGGACCCCATCATGATGTTTATTTTCCTTGCATGAATAGGGTCATCTAGACCTTGCATTTTGGTGGAGAAAGGATCTCCACTGTTGATTTTGATCGATGGGCCCACATGTAATGGGACCCACTTGATGTATGTTGTGATGTATGGAAGGGAGGGCCCATAGTGTCGGGGTCCCTCCATCACTCGATCTTCCTCTCTCTCTCTCTCTCTCTCTCTCTTCCTTGTTGATGGCCCCATGATGTATGTAACTTATCCATGTCGTCCACCTTCGTGGGACCCACTTGATGGATGTGTTGGATCTACACCGTCCAGGCCATGTGGGCCCTACCTTAATGGTGATGGGAAAACACAAATATCAGATTGATCCAAATCAAGTGGGCCACGTCCATGTGGGACCCACCTTGATAAATATATTCACTCCATCCAGCGTCCCTGGACGCTGGACGTGGTTTGGTGAAGTGTGAACAGACAGTGGGATGTACTAACAGCAAATATATATATATATATATATATATATCAGTTTGATTCTAAGTTTTTTGGGTGGGCCGCAAATGCAGGCCCCACCTTGATGTATGGGTCTGATCCGCACCATCCATCGTATTCCCCAGCTTATTTTAGGCATTGAGCTGAAAAATGAAGTTAATCCGATTATCTGGCAGGCCATATCATAGAAAACAGTGGTTTTTACCATTAAAATCCGTTAGGGCCCCCTCTGATGTTTCTATACACCAAAACACATCGAATATTGGGCTCATTTAGTCTGTCATGATCCATAGAATCCAACCAGTGGGGTGGATCTTCCTGATGCAGGCCCCATCTAAGAAAAACCTTATATATATATATATATATATATATATATATATATATATATAATGTAGCGTTCCGCTTCACTGACGACGTCAGAAGGACGCGCAAGCACGTCTTCTCATTGTGGATGGAAGGAGGCGGACAGGGTCCCAGCTCGCCGCCCCACCATAGTGTATGTGTTTTATCCACACCATCCACACCACTGGACGGTGGGACCCACTTCAGATGTTATGTTTTATCCCTGTGGTGTGGGCCTCCAATGATGTATTTGTTTTATCTATACCATCCACTATTTGGACTGTGGGGCCCATCATAATGCATACTGTCCAACCATTTTGAGATATCATTTTATGGTATGAGGTAAAGAATGGGTCAGATCTAAGGTTCAAGTGGACTTCACCATTGAAATAGTGGACAGTGACATCCGCGGTTCAAACTTCTAAAGGCCACAGTAGTTTCCAATTAAGCTGATATTTTGTCTTCATTTCATCTATCACTATGTTAACTTATGAATAGGTTAGATCTCAAATATATCACGGCGGGCCACTCCGTGATGTGTCCAGCCATTGATTAGGTGGACCACACTGCAGAAAATAGTGGAGGATTGAACGTTTACCATTGAAGTCCTTTTTGGACCACAACCGTCTTGGATTAAATTGATATTTGTTCTTCCTCCCAACCAGGTCTTTATGACCTTACTAACAGATTGGATGGAAAATTGTTCACTCCCCAAGTGCAGGGTTGTGATGTAGTAATAAACTCGGTAAGACCGAGGTCGAATCCCGAGGGACTAAAACCTGTACGTAATCTGAAACTAAGTAGAACTAGAACTAGACTAAGATGTAATCTAAATCAAATAGAATTGAAGGAATAATGGTGAAATATTAATTTAAAACTTAAGGAATTTAGGAAAAGGAAACTAGGGATTCAGAGGATCCACTTGTAGAGATCAAGGAGATCTTGTGCCTGCATCAAGAACTCAACTGGACTTAGAGAGTCCATCTTCATCCAGTTGAAAAGTGTAACCTTGAAAATCGAACTGAACTCCTTTGATATAGTTTTTAAGAGATGAAAGGTATATGAATTAGAATGGATTCCATCACCAAACCATACCCAAGAGACAAAGTAAACAACAAAATTAAACTAATTACCAACCGATCAACATGATATGAAGGTTAGGAAGGGTATCGTCATTCGACCATGCCCAGGAGATGATGGTGAACAACAGGGCTTCCTGACGTCATAAACATAAAAGGAAAGGAACATGCTCAAAGCTATCACAGACCCATTGTAATTTTAGTCACAACAGACCATTAAAAACTAAAAACATTCCCTTAATTAAACTAAAATCAACATCAGTTCAGTGCAAATAAAAAGCGCAAGCAAAAAGTCCCCCATCACGCTACAAGCTTCACCTCTTAGCCCTAGCTAAGAGGTTTAGTCTAGAGAAGACATGATTAGGCTAATCTCTTATAAAACTAAAACAAAGACAAGAAAACAAACTCTCTCTTGATCTCCCGTCCACCACCAGCTCTGGAAAATAACATAAATTTCTTCTCCTTCTCACGTCTCTTTATAGCCATGAGAGGGCGGTGGAGAGGAGTTTCCTTCTCTGTTAAAGTCGATGCGGGCATTTTACATGCGTAACAGAGCTTACGCTGGACGTTGGTGGGTCCCACTTCTTGGTGTCAGGTGAAAGATCCACGCCGTCCATTGAAATCTTCTCGAAAAACCGTTCAAAAAGGGACGGTTTTGGATTCAAAACGTGGTAGCCCATGAGATCTTTCTTCCGTCATCCATCTTGCGTCCAACGGCTAGGATCTTCCGATAGCTTGCATGGGGTCAAACTGACACCTAGGCGAGGATCAAGCCCACTCTATGGTTCCATTGGACAGTTTGGATCGTGAATACGGCGATGATCAAGATCATACAGTGGGCCACGGAAGTCGGTAGTGCGAACGCACATCCCTGCGTAAACAGGGACGCTGTGATGATCGGTGGGCCCCATAACTTTGTTTTCGATGAAATCCACCATGTCCATTAAGTTCCTGTAAAAAAATCATTTGGGAAGGTGTGGTTTTTGTCCAGTTTGGAGTGGCCCATTGTATCAAATCCACGCACCGTTCATCCTGCGTTTAAACGGTTAAAAACCGATCTACGTTGTCCCATGGAATTCCATCACCTAGGCGTAGGTTGTGGCCCCACTATGGATCATATGGACGGATCAGATCATCCATTTGCATGATGGGTGGGGTCCACTAAAGAAACCCAATCGGACAGGGACCATCCCTGCATGTTTTGGAAGAAATTTAAAGAAGCATCGGTTAACATGTCCTGACCGATTTCTTGATTTTTGGTACTCATCCCGTGCATGTGTGTTGTGCACACACACTATGCAAAATGGGTCCCATATTGATGTATATGAGACATCCTCTCTGTCCATCTATTTTGTCGCCTCAATTAAGGCGTTGAGTTCAAAATTGAAGCGTATCCAAAGATCAGGTGGGCCTCACTTAAGGATTTAAGGGGATGATCTATTCGTTGGGCCACTTCCACAACGATCCAAGGGATGATTTTTGACGTGTAAGGTTAATTTATGGTCCTCAGGCCACATATAAAGTTTCGAGCTGAACGGATGGTGGGAACCCTGTGATCTTGCATTTTGGACGATTTTCGGGCCGCTTAAGCTTCCATTTCACGATTTTCTCGGATCTCTAGCATGTAAATCCGTTGATTCCAGTCCCCTGGGGTCCGTCCCTTGCCTTGGTGCATTCTAAGCATTAAATCCATGCCTTAAGCATCCTGTTTCAGTCCAAACTTGTAAATACACCTAGCATCACAAATATGATTAAATTGAGATGTTAAACAGTACCATGTTGTAAATCCAGGCAATAACTAGGGTCTAATATGCAATATTTGACCCTCAACAAAAATAAGCGTAATGGTGGGCCTTGAAATTTTTATAGCGGTGAAAAATCATTATCTCCACTGCTATTTGTTGTATGGTCCAGATGATCTTTCGATACGATTCATTCCTTTGGAAATGCTCTAGAATGATCTCTAAATGGGTTATGGCCCATTGAAATGTATATAAGGCCCATTGGTGCGGCCCATTGATACGGCCTACTTGATGTATACGAGGCCCATGTGATGCGGCCCATTTGATGTATTTAAGCCCATGGGTTGAGGCCTAATGGGATGTATATAAAGTCCATTGCAATGTGTGATTCCATCATGGTTTATGTAATGATGCCTATGGCGGGCCATGCCTTGGGAGCAGTAATGGTTTGACACCCACATTGTAAGAATAATGTTGGTTAAATGTCCGCAGTATAACTCTCCATAAGGTTCATTAATAGGCCCATACTTGTTATGTGTAGGCCGGCTAGGCCCATCTTCGTTGTGAGGATAGTTCATCACCATATAACATGCTTAGTATAATTCCATGACTCATGCCATACGTATCATATGTATACTTGATATGACTAGTGACTGCTTATAACATATGCCAATTGGGCAGATTATTTATGAGACTCACTGATAGGAGTTACTATGAGCATGAGCGCGCAGCATGGCCCGACGCGTGACTCATGATTGCTAACATGATCATTGTACGCCCTAGTGACATTAGGATCGTGGCCTCCACAGGCACATCGTGGATGGCCGGATTGGATATCGAAAATATTACCTCTAGCACTGTGGGTAATATGATGTCCTTGGGTGAAAATCCTAGAACCTTTTTGGTACCAGGAGATGCTCCAACGTCTAGACCAAGTGGATACACGAGCGCACAAGTGCCGAATACCAGTCAGCCGCGTCTCCCACTGTGTCGTGGTCGATTGGAAGGGGGTGTGACCTTATTCGCTCGAGTGAGGGGGTTTTAAGCTAGGCTGAGTTTGACCAGCTCGCAAACGGGTCCACTATCGACGAGCCGGGTAGGTATTGGCCGACATTGGTCAGGCGAATAGTGTGGTATCTTCCGCTCACTGGGTTGTGCAGCTAGGGAGGCGGCAGTCAGTGTGGAGTGTACTAAACCCTGGTGATATTCCAGAGGGGAACTGTCTTGATATATGTACTTGATGAGGACTGACATGCTTGCATTACATCTCGCATATGACATTCGGCTACGTAGGCCTCGCATCGCATGACCTTGGTATGGTCGATAGCATTCATGTCTTGCATCTCATAGCCTTAGTACGGCTGATAGTATTCATGGACTTACCAGTATATTTTCACATTACTTTGATACTGTATACTTGGCACTTGCCTTACGCACATATTTATACCACCCTCTAAGCTTTTGTAAGCTTATGCACGACCGTTGCATGCAGGTGACATTGGATCGCTGTAGCGCTGATGCAGGAGCGCGCGTCAGATTATTTTGGAGCCTTTTGATCACCTTGTATTTCCCTTTCCGTATTGTACTTAAAGTTTTTGATATAGTAGATATGTGGTGATAATATTTTGTGACTTGGTTATGCTTGTGGTTATGCTCCATTACAAAAAAAAATCATACTGAAAATCCTCCTTGTAGGATCCCAGGATTGGAATCTGGCATATGAGTGCCGGGAGCCGAGAATAGGGCACTACGGAGGCTGTCAGCGCCGGATTCGGCGATCGAGAATTTTGTGAGCCCGTTTTCCGAGTTTGGGGCGTGACAGGAGGATTAAGTTGATTTTCTCTGTTTTGATTTATAGTTGGATTTGGCAGATTTGGATTTGGATTATCAACTAGGTCTTCTATGGAATCCAAGTGATATTCAGTGCATCTTCTAAGTGAATGATCAAGGCCTGGAATTAGTCCGCCTTCAGAAGAGAGTCGATTGTTTTGATCCCTACTCCAATGGGACATAAATAATCCACACCACATAACAAATACCACTAATTCAAATAACAAGTATGATACTTAAAATAAAAATAAAAACTTAACCAACACCTCAAACGGTAGGGCCAACCATGAGGGTTCAATTCACAAAGAAAAAATAAATCAACAACTCATGTGGCAGGGCCGACCATGAGTGTTCAATCCACAAAGCAAAAATAAATCAACAACCCAGGCGGCAGGGCCGAGCATGAGGGTTCAAACCAAAAAACAAAAATAAAAAATAAATTAACAAAAGTAAAACTAATGCAGAAATTAAACTATGCTAATCTGAAAAATAGATTCAGTGGATGATCTTTGTGATCAAACAACAACTGTAGGACAATCATAACATTTGGGTGATAAAATCTCAAACAAGGCAACTTTTTGTCATAGTTAGTGCTTGAAAGACCCAACTGAATTTACTTTAAAAGAAAAACAGAAAGTTTACAGAAAATTTGGAGGGTTTAAAAGAGAACTTACCTTAGAAAAGAACTTACCTTAGCTATCTTGCATAGATCTAATCTATCTCAATCTCTCATCGGCAACGACGCCAAAAACTTGATTGCTTGCCTCAAAGTGCGGAGGTTCGTACATAATATCCTGTGAATACATGGTCGATCCCACAGGGAGATGAATTGCGAGGAGAAAAATCAAATGCAAAACAAACTAAGTAATAAAAAACTAAACTGATGATTTGATTTTGGGAATTTTGAATGAATGTAATTTAATTAATTTGAAAACAACACCCAAGCTTCAAGATTTTACACATTGGTTAATGTTCCAAAATCATAATGACTTGAATAACACAACTAGGATCCGATCATTATGGTCGACCTAATTGAAAAATAAAATAATTTAAACATTTAAAATAAATGATACAAAAGATTAGAAAATCATGGATTTACACCATTGACATATATTCTCAAGCGCTAGTGATTTTAAGAATTCATATATATAAGATAATGAATTTCAAAGAAATGTAATAGGTTGAGAACCTCTCCTATCTAGGAAATCTAATTGATTTAGGGTAAGCCTATCCATCAAGTGGATCTCATATGATGGAAACATATGGATCTCACAAGAGGATAAAAAACAAAACTTAAACAATAGATAACATACATACACCATTCTTTTCATCATTAAAATGATCAATCATCATAACTATGAAAACATTAAACCAATGTACTTCTATTCTAACTTGGGCTAGAGAGAACTTAGAAAAATATAACTAGAATAGAGAAAAAAAGCAACAAGAAATAAATAAGTGCAAATAGAAAAGATTTAAAAGAAAAAACAATTTATAAAACTTTAATAAAATTAAAAACCGACTAAAAATCCTAAATCTTACTCTTGAATGCTTTGAATGATGCTTAGAATGCCATGGGAAACCTTATTTATAAGTGAGGAACTTCAACTTTTCTAAAATAGACTTCACACTGCACAATTTGTTAAAATAGACTTTACGTTGCGCAGTTTTTCAAAATAGACTTCAGAGTTTCAGAATACACTTTTTTCAGAATGATTTCAGGATTCTTTACTTCAAATCTTCAATTTTTTTTATTCCTCACTTGGTTTTCTTGGATATTTGGCATGTGAATTCTTCAATCTTGGTCTCCTAAGATCCATCTTTCCCTTGGTGATTCTTAAGCATCAAATCTATTCTTTTAGCACCATTTTTTATTTCAAGCTCTTAAATTAACCTCGCAACACATACATGAGTATAATAGAACATTAAGCTGATCCATGTTCATAAAACCAAGATATAAATGAGGGAAATTATGCAATATTTGAGTCTTAACAACAAGGTGACAGCGAATCACTATAAAAGAAAAAGTACAAGAGATGAAATCACTTACAATACTAAAAAAATCCTTATTTTCACCTCTCTAAACCCTAAAAATGATTATCTCTTGATTAAAATACCCTAATCTCGCAATTACACTCATATATATAGTGTCACACCTGTAATAGGAAAAAAACTGTGTAATTTTGTAAAATTGCCCATGCGATCTAAGCGTCAATTGATCGAGATCAATCGAGCACACCCTTGATTTATTGAGCTCCTGTGTTTGAGCGATCGAACATGCTTAAAACTATCCAAAGAGTTTACAAGCAATTTCCAAATTTCGTGATCGATCCAAGACTTCAATAAATCGACACTCTACAAAATTATCTAGAGACCAATCTGTATAATTCAAGGCTCACTCAATTGATTGACCATGGTAGCCAATTGATCGAACTCCCGTTGCATTGACCATGCTTCCACCTATTTTGGCACCCATAGGTTGGCTACAAGAAAGGCGTGAGAGAGAATGAGATGGTGGGGAGAGAGTTTGAAGAGAGCCGGGATCCTTGCAACACTTGTTTCACGGAGTGCGTGGAACACCTAAGTCATCGGGCCCACATGTTGTATTTATACGGTCCATTAAGTTCTATCAACAAATCTGTGGGGCCGATCGTAATGTTTGCTAGATCAGCCACAGATGACATCACGTACAAGTAAAAAGGAGGTTGGTCCGAGATGCCCTAGGGACGCGGATTAGATGACATCACGTACAAGTAAAAAGGAGGTTGGTCCGAGATGCCCTAGGGACGCGGATTTCCTGCCAAAGCCTTTAGCAGTAACTAAAGTTACTGTGGTGGAAACCTAAGTGGGCCACCATGACGTTTGCGAGAAATCCATCCCATCCATCCATTCTTTGAGATCATTTTAAGGCATAGAACCATAAATGAGCTTTGAATCAGGCTAATTTTCGTGTTTAGATCATCTCAGTAGGAATGACGTTACCAATGGTATATGGCATGTAAGCATCACTTTCGACCCAAGCAAGTTTCAACGGCAGAAATTTCCCAATCCACCTTTTACTTGTATTCGATGCCGTTCATTTTGGGTTACATGTCGTTCATTTTGGGTTACATGTCCTAAAATGATCTAAAAAAAATAGATGGACGACATAGATTTCTCACAAACATCACTGGGGGCCTCACCTAGGTTTGCAGCGTAATGCATTTCCAAAGGAATGCATTACGCATCACTTTCGACCCAAGCAAGTTTCAACAGTAGAAATTTCCCAATCCACCTTTTACTTGTATTCGGTGCCGTTCATTTTGGGTTACATGTCCTCAAATGATCTAAAAAAAATAGATGGACGACGTAGATTTCTCACAAACATCACTGGGGGCCTCACCTAGGTTTGCAGCGTAATGCATTCCCGAAGGTAGCGGATTTCTCCGGTAACACCCTAGTGGGTGTTTCCCAACCGTGGGGTCACATTTATGTATTTATTATTATTATTTTTTATATCCACACCGTCTATCTTTTTTTCCAGCTCCTTTCAGGGGATTAAACCAAAAATGAAGCAGATCCAACTCTTAGGTGGACTAGATCAGGAGAAACAGTGGTGATTAACTATTAAAATCTTCTCTTGGACCACAAAAGGTTTGGATCAAGCCACTATTTTTATTTTCCCTTCATTTAGGTCCGTGTAATCTCATCAAAAGGATGAAAAATAAACATCACACCGGGCTCTAAGATGTTTTTAATGGTGTGGGATCAATGACCACCGTTTCCTATGTGTGGTTCACTTGAGATTTGGAACTACTTCATCTTTGGGATTTATACCATAAAATGATCTGGAAAAACTTATGAACGGCGTGGATATACAAAAAAATTAATCAAGGTGTCCCCACGGCGAAGGAAACACCCTCCGTAGTGATGCCCGGGTAACACCTAATCCGCTCCCCTTTCCGAAATCCTCGTAGAATATGCCTATTCCACAGTGACTCGCGGAGGAGCCGGCCGGAGGAATTAAAAGTATATATATATATATATATATATATATATATATATATATATATATATATTTGTTATTTTAAATTTTTGTACAAGAATGTGCATCACGGATCAGTGATCCAGACCATTCATCAGATGCTTAGTTTTCCAGCTCTTTGAAGTGGGGCCAAGATACATTGATCTAGACGGTGGATCTAATTTGGGTGGTCCATACCTAGGATATCTTTAGCGGACAGAACTTGTAACTTTTAGTCTTGTAAAGCTAATTGTAGTTAAGAGACTCATAAATTTACGGTGGGCCCAACTGAGTTTACATAGTACGACAAGAGCGTACTGAGCTGATTTCCTTGAGTCTCTTACGGACGCTGTTGGTCACCGAGCAATTTGGGCCGTTATAGCGGGACGCGGGTCTTTCGCAGTAAGTTCCTGCGCGGGAATGCTAGTTGGGGTCCACGGTGATGTTTGGAAGAAATCCAGCCCGTCCACCCATTTTCCGATATCATTTCAGGACATGAGGCCAAAAGTGGGGTGGTTCCAAAACTCGAGTGTGCCATACAAGAGGAAACAGTGGGGATTTAGTGACCACTGTTGAAAAATTCATGCGGGCACAAAAACTTCATATCAAGCTAATTTTTCGTGATTTCACTTCATCTCAGTAGGAATAACCTTATAAACGGTTTGGATGAGATATAAACATCAAGGTGAATCCGAGGAAGATTTCAACGGTGGAAAACTATTTCCCCAGTTTCCCTCTCGTATGGCCCACTTGAGTTATACATCCTCCTTATTTTTTTGTCGCATGTGCTAAAATGATCTAGAAAAACGGATGGACATCACGGTGGGCCCCACCTAGCATCCGACTTCCGGCCAAAGGCTTTGGCAGGAAACCCTCCATTCGTTTTTACAGTTCCGAACCCAAAATTAAATCATATTAAAAGATCCAGTGACCACGCGATAGGAAAAGTAGGGATAAAGACGTCCATAGTTGAAGTCTTTCTAGGTCCCACACTGATGTTTATTTGTCATCGAATCTGTTCAAAAGGTCACACAGACATGAATGAGATGAAAACACAAATGTCATCTTGATCCAAAAGTTATATGGCCCACAGGTAGTTTTCAGCGGTAGACACTCAATTCCTACTGTTTCCTATAATGTGGTCCCATTGAGCTTTGGATATGCTTCAATTGTCGGTTCATCCACTAATATGAACTGAAAGAATGGTTGTACCGCATGGATAAGAAACATATATCTCCGAGTTTAGCGTGCTGAGTAAGTACGCAATTCGCGTCCGTCTCTTTCTACCTTTTCAAGTCGGACACGGATTGCGTCCTACCCCCGCCCGGACGGTAATCCGTCCGGGCATGGCTCTGTGGCGCCTGCCGTGATATAACTGTTTCATCCTGCCGTCCAACAATTTTTTCAGAAAATTTTAATATGTGATCCAAAAAATGATATAGGTCCAAGGTTTGAGTGGACCACACCAAAGGAACCTGTACAGATATAACACCCACCGTTGAAACCTTTCTAAGGGCCCACGTGATGTTTTTTTTACCATAAAACCTATTCATAACGTCACGTAGGCGTGGATGAAGTGAAAACACAAATATCAGCTTGATCCGAAATTTCTCAGTCTCCCAAGAAGCTTTTAATGGTGGACGTTCAATCCCCACTTTGTGGTCCACTCAAGCCTTGGACCTGTCTTCTTTTTTGGTTCACATATTAAAATTTTCTGAAAAAATCGTTGAACGGCAGGATGAAACAGTTACATCACGGGGGCTCCACAGAGCCCTGACCGGACGGATTACCGTCCGGGCGGTGGTAGGACGCAATCCGCGTCCTTTCAAGTCCTTGTATAATTCAAACTTTTATTCAGCAAGTCCGGTCTCCGGCGGCCTTCTCGCACGACACCGTATCTCGATAAAGTCGGGGTGGGAACGGGTGGCTCACTATGATGTGAAATCTAACCGACAGATGCTCAAAACCAAAAAATCAGCTTTCCCGTGATTCAGTCGCGCAAAGCCAAGAGAAATATTTGGGAGAGGAAGGGCACCCTTGATTTACAGGGCCATCATAATGTTTATGTAAAATCCACTCTGACCATAATATAATTCATCACAATTTAGGCACTGGTCTAAAAAATAATGGTATTTCGTAATTTAGGTGGGCCATACCAAAGAAAACAGTTGGAAGAGGGACCTGGCCGTTGATTTTTTACAGTACCTATACTGATGTGCATACAAAATCCACGCCATCCATCAGGTGCATCCTAACAGATTATTCCCCGGGCCCAAAAATAAGGTTGGTCCGTAATTTACGTGGGTCATACCAAGCGAAAAAATCCAAAGGATGAGCTTCTTCCAGTGCACTGTTTCAACTCATGTGGCCCACTTGAAAAATCATTGACCAGACTAATGTTTGGGCATTAAGCCTAACATTCTGTTGGACGGAGTGGATTTCACATATACATCACGGCAGTACCCCACCAGAGGTCACCCGGCCACTTTGCTCGCGTTCTCTCCTCGGGAGAGCGCTATATAAGTTTTACATATATATATACTAACGTATGTATGTGCATGCTTTTTCTATCATCGAAAGAGAATATGGAAGAAAGATTAGGTATACCTAGAGAGGGGAAGAAAAAGGAAAGGTTGGATAGAGATTATCCAGCAGGATATAGGTTCTGGCCCACTGATCTTGAGATCATCCGTGATTACCTTGTTAAAAAGAACCTTGGTCAACCTCTTCCACCTAATATTATCGGTGAAGTCGAGTTATACAATCATAGCCCAGATGACCTTATACGTGAACATCTCACCATGCATGGGACGGAGAGGGATGCAGGTACGTATCATGTAATTCCATATTGAAAGCTTTGTTTTTTCGATGTTTGCATGCAGCTTATTTGTTTCTCTTTATTCAACAAGTTATTTACCTGCTTATACAGCATCATCTATAAGGGTTCGTGATATTGCGTGTATGCCATTAACTCAGTTTATTAAGTTAGTACCACTACGATGATAGAATGCCTCACATGGAGCCTATCAAATAATTGAATAAGCCTCATTGTAGATTTTTTATGTACTCAACTTAATTTTGGGGCGGCTCTGATGGATAGGTTGGATCTGGCCCCTCGTGCAACGGTTGCTCTTTAATTAAGCCAGTTCGATGGCTTGGTAAAAAATCTAGCCGATTCAGACTGATCTTTGGAGCCACCAAGTTGTATGTGTGAAATTCACTCCATTCATCAAGTTCACTCATCAATGCTACAGGTGCCAAAAATAAGCAGATCCACTACTTAGGTGGGCCACATATCACAGGGAAAATGGGATAGGATGCCAATCATAGTTTAGAGTGTTGGTTCACCATCATGTTTTTCTTTCATCAAACCCATTCCTCGGATGTGACTTGCCAGGATGAAGGGAAGACAATAAATAAATAAGCATCGTGTGGGCCACAATGCATGATTAATATATAGATTTTAGGCGGCCATACTAGTTATTTATTGGTCAGATCTTTGTAGACAAAGGTGACATAATGCAGTACTGAACTTCCTCCCGCCGTGTCCTAACCTCCTAGATATTGAAGACTGCTACTTTTACATGGGCATTTGTTGTTACATGGCCATTGTAGTTTTTAGAGAATTTACAAAATAAAAAAAAACCTAATTAATATAAAATTTATGTTCGAATACCTTTTCTAAAAGGTTTCAATAAGCTACATAATTAACATGAGAAATTATCATTAGAGCACCTTTCATTTAGATTTCTTAACGGCTTGTGTTGGACATGCAAAGGAAAAGAAGGGGGGCTTGGGTGGGCCTCATTGTGATATTTATGTGAAATCTACCCTGACTATTTACTAGGTGCATCACCCCTTGTTGGGCGAAGGCCCTCAATTTGTGATTCAGGTGGACACATGATTAAAAAATGTACTGATCACCTTAAATTTTAGGGTGATATCTAATGGTTGGAGTGGATTTCATATAATCTTCACGATGGGTCACATAAAAATCATGGGTGGATGTTTCTCTCCCAACCGTATCCTTTGGTGTGGCCCACCTAAATGAATCACATGTCAGCTTTTTATTGGCATGGGGCCTAACATAGAATTACACATCTAAGCTTGGACTAGATCACACATATCATGGTGGGCCCAGTCAAAAATCTAGGGGTAATCCTCTCCCTGCTCTTAAAAAGAAAAGATATTTCCCCTAAATGTATATTTAAAAAAAAGAAGAAGAAGGAATTTAATAGGACATTCACCCTCAATATTTTTTATTGGGTCCACTATGATGTGTATGTGAGATCCATTTCCACCATTAGATGTACAATCCTATGTTAGACTCATGGCCAGAAAATCAAGCTAACCTTTACGGGTCAGCCAAACTAATGAAAAGAATTGGAAGAGACATCCATCCTTGATTTTATAGCCCACCGTAATAATTATATAAAATTTACGTGTGGTTTACCTTAATGACAGATGGATATGATTTTCCCCTTTGGTCAAAAAGGGGGTGACGCTCGGTGTGTCTATTTGACATAAACATTAGGGTGGGGGCACCCAAGCCGTTCACCCATTTGTTCACAGGGCCAACCTGAGCTGATGTTAAGAAACGTAACATACGGTAATTAATCTAATGATATTATTTAGATTAATGATATAGCTAATTAAAAACCTTCCTGAAGAAAGGTACCAGAATGTAAATTCTGTATTAAGTAGGTAATTTTACTTAAGATTCCATATTTTTTAAACTATGGATAGAGCATGAAGTATATATATATATGTCATTGGCTTTTATACTTTTGAAAGTGGGGGCCATTACATTGATGTAGACAGTCAATCTGATACGCCCATGCCATCATGGGTAGTCCATGCCCAGGAAAACTTTTCTGAACCATTCAATTTATCGGTATTTTTATGTCAAACATTGAGTAATATTTACGTTTTAAGTTTCATGTATGTTAAGGGTAACAACAGCCGGTCTTATGAGTTTCAACACACGGTTGTAGACTCTTATGAGTTTCAACACGCAGTCAAGGGTTCGAGTACCCATAGGCGGGAAAATTCCACTATGGTGTGGGTGTGTGTGTAATAAAAAAGTAAAAAGAAAAAAGACTAACAAAGAATAATTCATTGCACTAAGGTGGATCATTAAAAAAGCCTTTTGTTTTTTAGTGCATGTTTTGTGTGGGTTGTTAATTATTTTCTATGATGCAGCCCACCTAAACATGGTGTGGCTCATTTAATGGTCTATTGGATGGCATGCAAGTAAATCGGTGGGCCCTACATAGGCAATAGACCAATGGGCATGTGGATAAGTAGGTAAGTAACTTCCACAAGTAGATGAATTTCTTACAGAATAAGCTTACCGCCGTCTTGTAATTAGGATTTTTTAAAGGTTATAGAATAACTCTTATCTAATTCCATAAGAGCTACATATATAAATAAGATATTTTATTCATTCCAACTGTTATTTTACAGTAAACTAATTTAGTAAAGCAACTTTTTTTAATTGAAAAAAGTTTTTATTTGAAATAAGAATATTTAGTAAAACATTCAAATAATAACTATTTTTTTTAAAAGGTTGGTCTGTTATGCCAGGGAAAATGTTTAAGCTGGACTAATGCCCAACTTCGAAGTGGGCTGTCCATCATGTGGGGCTCACCATCAATGTTAATTGTCCATCATGTGGAGCCCACCTTTGATGTGGATGGTCCATTGTGTGCGTACCATCTTTAATATGAGTCATCCATTATGCATAGCCACTGTTCAATATTTGATATTGACCGTCCATTACGTGGAAAGATGAGAGAAAGCGAAGGAGAGATTGCAGCGTCGACCTGCTTTAGCACAATAAGCTCTAGATGACTAAGTAAACTTTTCTTTCCTAAAGAGTTAGAGGTTAAGTTATGATGTAGAGTGGGTCGCAGACACTTTCATGGCATGGATGGACCAGAGAAGTGCCGATCGGAGGCGGAAACGATCCAAACCATCGGAACCTTAAATCAAGCATATCTTGCAAGCCAGGATGAGTTTTTCGACATATTATATATGATTTTAAGGTAGGAAGACCTACTAAAGCCAACCAACCTCGGGGTTGCCCATGTTAGATTTGCAAGATTTCGTCAGATTGATGGTTAAAAGTCCCGTTTAGTTTCATTTTTCTTATAAATATTAAGTTTTAGTTCGAGTATAACTTTTGATTCTTTCAATTGTAGAACTCATGCTCAACATGAAAAGGGCTTAGAAAAGTTAGGAGAATAATGTGGTTGGGCCAAATTGGACACTTACTATTTTTAGCCAAAAACCATGAAGTCCCTGAAGTCTAGAAGGAATAGGGGTCGTCTATAAATAGTAAGTTTACTATATTTAGTAAGTCACATTTTTGGGTTTTTTTTTTTTTTTTTTTTTTTTTTTAAAGAGTGTTTGAGTAGGGGTCTAAGTCTAAAACTCCAGCCTAGGTTTGAGTTCCTTATTTAAAGAGCTGTAATTTCATTTTTAATCATTAATCAAATTATTAGGAATTATTCATGCTTTTATCCATCGTGGATTCAAGAAAGCTTTGTAAGGAGTCCAGAGAACTCTATGGGTTTGGAGTAGTTGTCCCCTGAGGAAGACAATGATCGACCTCATCACATCCCTCCCTGTGCCAAGTGGTATTAGAGTGAGGACTCCCTTCGGGCCAATAGCAACTAACGATGGAACAGATCAAAATCCCGTGGACGAAGACCATGGATTCATTATCTATCAAAAGAATGGAAGCTTTCTACCGGGAGAGATAATTGACCTTGCACGGGTTGTAAGTAACCCTCTACTGTATTGTTGATACGTTAATTCTGCCCTGAGCCCAAGGCAACATTCAACTACTAGTGATTGTTGTATGGCACAACCCCATTTTCCATATAGTGCTTTTGGAGGAAAATCATAAGGTTATCCCAGATGAGTCGAGCTCCAACTATAAGGATGTTGATGGCGTCATTGTCCGACAACCAATCCATAGAGATCTTGTTCGACAACCAATCCATGGAGACGATTGACTAGATTGTATTGAAAATGACTATCGAGGTAAGGCTGAACTTTCTAGTTTTAATTGCTTATTATGTATAAAAGATTTTCTCAATTGGTTAGTCGAAATAAAGCAGTATTTTGATTACATGAACGTGCCAGAAGAAAATAAAGTGAAGTTGGTTTCGTTTAAATTGAAATCCGATGCTTCTGTATGGTAGAAGCAATTACAGCTCTCACTAGCTCGACAAAACAAGGTGCTCATCTGATCATGATCACGGATAAGATGCCTTCTTCGATCACGATTCCTCCCTTGTGATTACGGGCATGCGTTGTTCCAGCAATACCAAAATTGGTGGCAAGGGAATCAAACCATCACAGATTACACCGAAGAATTTCAGCAGTTGACAATGTAGAATGATTTTTCAGAGATCGAATCGTAGAAGGTAGCATGGTTCATAGGCGATTTATGACTAATAATTCAGGACCGAGTTCAGATGCACTCGGTTGAGACTATGGACGAATCATTTCAATTGGTGGATAGGGTGAAAACACAACTTATAAGAGTCCCTACTTGATCTTATCCTTTGACTCGGGCCCCCATATGATTGGTCCTACACAGGATTCAATGCCATTCAAAGGAATGAAACCAGTAGGAGGGCCTCTGCAACCTCCTACAACCCAAAACATGACACCTGCAGCGCCCACAATAGTGGGTTCGAGCAAGATTTCAAATCCTTATGGTTGGCTAAGATCGAACCATTATTACCGTTGTGGCCAACCAGACTACTTATTAAACACATGCCCTCAACGCCCCGCAATCCAATTGGCCATTAACGAAGGGGGCGCTAAATCTGGGGCAACAGAAGAAGGCTCCAGACTTGATGAGGATGAGCAAGCCACTAAATAAGGAGCTGATAATGAAGAATGGTTAACCGAGGATCATGGTGAATCTTTGGTTGTGAGGCGGTTATTGTACACTCTAAATAAGGAGGTGCACCCGCAATTATACAATATATTCCTCACGTGGTGTATTATCAATGGCAAGGTCCATGATGTAATCATGGACAATTGAAGTAGTGAGACTATCATCTCTAAGGTGAGGGTGGACAAGTTGTGGCTACCTATGATAAAACATCATTCTCCTTACTCAATTAGTTGGATAAAAAAGGTAAATGAGTCCAAGGTAACTGAATAATGCATTGTCTCATTTTCAGTTGGCATGAATTATAAAAATCAAGTACTTTGTGACATGGTTTACATGAAAGCATGTCATATGTTGCTCGGTTAACCATAGTAATCGGAGAGTGATACAACCTACCAAGGATGAGACAATGTCTACATCTTCGTCAAGGATGATCTCAAGACGATCCTTGTCCCTATGACATTAGAAAACCACCCTAAAGCTTATAAAGTGGAGGGGAGGTCCCTCCTAACCATTTGGAATTTCATGGAGCAATTTAAGGAAACCTGTGAGGTATACGCCATGGTAGTAAATGACGAGGAATCATGACTCTTAGGCATTCCTCAAAGTTTAAGGTCGTTAAACGAATTCAAAGAAATCTGGCCTGAAGAGTTACCCGATGGATTGTCCCCCATGCGGGACATCCAATATCATAGATCTCGTCCTTAGGGCTGGGTCACCCTATTGCCCTCACTATCGGATGAGTTCGAAAGAGTGTAAGATACTTTAAGGGCAAGTGGATGAATTGATCCATAAGGGTCTTCTAAGAGAGCATGAGCCCATGTACCGTGCAACTTTATTAATGCTGACGAAATATGAGAATTGACGTATTTGTATCGACGGTCAGGCATTTAACAAGATTACCATTAACTACTAGTTCTTAATACCACAATTAGACAATATGCATAATATGCTAGAAGGTATTATGGTGTTCTCTAAACTTTATTTGAGGAGTGGGTACCATTAGATTTATATTAGGCACGGTGATGAGTGAAAAACGACATTTAAGACCAAGGAAGGGTTGTATGAGTGGTTGGTCATACCCTTTGGTTTATCAAATGCATGAGTACTTTTATGCGTCTGACGAATCAAGTGTTGAAGCCATTCATTGGGTGGTTTGTTGTAGTATATTTTGATGATATCCTAATATATAGCGATGGTGAGAAAGAGCACATAGAACATCTCAGGCAGGTGCTACAGGTCTTGGCAGTTAACAAGTTGTATGTCAACTTGAAAAAGTGTAGTTTTTTATAGATAACTTGTTGTTCTTAGGATTTGTTTTGATGTCCATGGGCATCCGTGTGGACGATGAAAAGGTGGGAGCCATCAGGGAATGACCGATTTCGACAAACATTCATGAAGTAAGGAGTTTTCACAGGTTGGCGACATTCTATGGTTAATTAATGCAGAATTTTAGCACTATAGTCACACCCATTATAAATTGTATGAAAAAGGGGCCATTTCAGTGGACCGATGAGGCTGACAATAGCTTTATTAAAATCAAGCATTGATTGTCCACAACACCAGTCTTGGTTCTTCTCAGTTTCGACAAGTTGTTTGTGGTTGAGTGTGGCGCCTCATATGTCGCAATTAAAGTCTTATCACAAGAGGCATGTCAGTAGCCTTCTACAATGAGAAGCTCAGCGAAGCATGAAAGAAATGGTCGACAAATGATCTTGAGCTGTACGTAGTGGTTCAAGTATTGAGACATTGGTGACATTATCTTATTTAGAAAAAGTTTGTTCTCTACACTAACTATCGATCCTTAAAGTTTATTAATAGTCAGGCTAACATGACTCGTATGCATGTTAGATGGTTCGCATTTTACAGGAATTCACATTCATTCTGAAGAACAAATTGGGGCAGCAAAACAACGTGACTGATGCACTTAGCTACAATGCATCATTATTGGTTACGATGAGCAATGAGATGGTCGGCTTCTACTGTCTCAAGGAGCTGTATGTCAAGAATGAGTACTTGAAGGATGCATGGATGATGTACTAAGAGGGTCATCCCAGTGACCTACATATGCAAGATGATTTTCTCTTCAAAGGGAATCAACTATGCATCCCCCAAAGTTCTTTGGGGGAGCAGATTATCCAAGAGTTACATGGAGGTGGCCTTAGTGGACACCTTGGGCTAGACAAGACGTGGACTCTTGTTAAGGAATGGTATTAGTGGCTGTAATTGGTTCGTGATGTGGGTAAAGCTTTGCAACGCTGTTATGTTTGTCAGAACTCCAAGGGGTTGTCTCAAAATATGGGCCTCTACACCTCGTTAATTTTGTTTGATGTCCCTGGGGAGGAATTATTTATGGACTTCATGCTTGGTCTCTTAGGAACACTCATGCTTGGTCTCTTAGGAACACAACGCGGCATATATTCAGTGTTCGTGGTGGTAGATCATTACTCAAAGATGGTGCACTTAATCCCATGTAAGAAGACCTTAGATACAACACACATAGTGAATCAATTCTTCAGAGAGGTCATGCACCTATACGGAGTTCCTAAGACCATTACTTTTGACCATGACATGAAGTTTATAAGCCACTTCTAGCAGACTTTGTAGAATCAGTTCGGTATGCACATCTGCATGAATACCCATGATTTGGTCTGCCATATGTTATGCTATAATGCTTAAGCCCGGGAGCTTATGCAAAAGGGATCAATTCAAGTGTGTGACGGGGCACTCGACCATAAACAATCTAGAAAGAGGACTTCCCTATCGAGCAGTTTACCATATTATTCAATGTAAACTCCGCATGAGATAAGGCCACCAGAAGTGGCTAATGAACTTCGTGTCATGATCAGAAGTAATGGTCTTGTGAACCCCATGTAGCTGCACCTCTCTTAAGAATAGATTCATCACATGTGTTGCATCGAGGGTCTTCTTACACGGGATAAAGTATGTCATCTTTGAGTAACAATCTACCACCACGAACACTGAATCAATATCGCACTATGTTACATTGATGATCTTCTTACATGGGATAAAGTGTGTCATCTTTGAATAACGATCTACCACCATGAACACCGAATCCATACCGCGTTGTGTTTGTGGGAGACCAAGCATGTAGTCCATATATATGTCCTCCTAAGGGCCATCAGGCATAGGTAATAGATGTAGAGGCCCATATTTTGAGACTTCCCCTTGGAAGTCTAACAAACATGAAAATGTTGCACCGCTTTACCCATATTATGTACTAATTATGGCGAATAATACCGTTCCTCACTACGAGCCCATGTCTTGTCTCACCCAAGGTGTCCACCAAGGCCACCTCCATGTAGCTTTTGTATAATCTTCTCCCTCAGAGAACTTTGGGGGATACACAATTGATTCTCTTTAAAAAGAAAAGTGTCATACATATGTAGGTCACTGGGATGACCATCTTGGCACCTCATCCTTGCATCCTTGAAACTCTCATCATCGTCTTACAATTCCTTGAGACAGTCGAAGCTAACCACCTCATTGCTCATCGTAACCTGACTATTAATAAACTTTAAGACTTGATGGTCAGTGTAGAGAATAAACTCTCTCTAAATCAAATAATGCTCTTAATGTTATAACGCTTAAACACTGCATACAATTCAAGCTCATATGTCAACCAGTTGTTTCATGCTTCACTGAATTTCTCACTGTAGAAGGCTACTGGCCTGCTTTCCTATGATATGACTCTAATTTTGACTTATGAGGAGTTACACTCAACCTCAAACAACTTGTCAAAACTAGGAAGAACCAAGGCCAGTGTTGTGGATAATCAATGCTTGATTTTAACAAAGCTCTTGTCAGCCTCATTAGTCCACTGAAATGGCCCATTTTTCATGCAATCTATAATGGTTGTGACTATAGTGCTGAAATTTTGCATTAATTGACGATAGAATGCTGCAAACCTGTGGAAACTCCTTATTTTATAAATGTTTGTTGGAATCTATCATTCCTTGATGGCTCCTTTCATCGTCCACACGGATGCCTGTGCACATCACAACAAATTCTGAGAACAATTATTCGTTTAAAAACTATACTTCTTCAAGTTGAGGTGCAACTTGTTAACTACCAAGACCTATAACACCAACTTGAGATGTTCCATGTGCTCCATCTCACCTTAGCTATATATTAGAATGTCATCAAAATATACTTCCACAAACTGCCTAATGAAGGACTTCAACATTTGATCCATTAGATGTATAAAAGTGCTTGGTGTGTTTGATAAACTAAAAGGCATGACCAACCACTTATATAACCCTTCCTTGGTCTTGAATGTTATTTTTCACTTATCACAGGGCTTGATATGAATCTAATGGTACCCACACCTTAGATATAGTTAGAGAACACCTTAGAACCTTCTAGCATATAATACATATCTTCTAATCGTGGTATTAAGAACCAATATTTAATGGTAATCTTGTTTATTGCCCGTCTGTTGACACGCATGTGTTAGTTCCCATCTTTCTTTGGCGTTAATAAAGCTAACACGGTGCATGTACTCATGCTTTCTTTTAGAAGACCTTTATGGATCAATTCCTCCACTTGTCCCTAAAGTATCTCACACTCTTTTGAACTCATCTGATAGTGAGGGAGGTAGGGCAAGCCAGTCCTAGGGATGAGGTCTATGTGATGTTGTATGGGGAGCAATCCATTGAGTAACTCTTTAGGCCAGACTTTTTTGAATTCGTTCAGCAACGTCTAAGGGCATGATTCTTTACCCTTTACCACCACGGCGTACACTTCAACAGTTTCCTTAGATTTCTTCATAAAATTTCAAATGGTCAGGAGGGAGTTCCCCTCCACTTTAAAAGCTTTGGGGTGGTTCTCTGGTCCCAAAGGGGCAAGGATCCTCCTGCAACTGTCCTTGACAAAGATGTAAGCATTATCTCATATATATGGGTCGTATCACGATCTGATTGCCATGGTCGACTAAGCAACATATGACATGCTTCAATGTAGACCACGTCACAAAGTACTTGATTTATATAATTCCTACCAATTGAAAATGAGACAGTGCATTGATCAGTTACCTTGGTCTCATTCACCTTTTTTATCCAACCAATTGAGTAAGGAGAATGATGCTTTGTTATAGGTATCGACAACTTGTCCACCATCACCTTCAAGATGATATTCTCGCTACTGCCACTGTTCATAATTACATCACAAACCTTGTCATTGACAGCACATCATGTGAGGAATATATATTTTTTTGTTGCGGGTGCACCTCCTGAGAGTGTACATAACTGCATCACGACTAAAGATTCACCATGATCCTTGGCCTACCATTCTTCATCACCAGCTCCTTTTTTAGCGGCTTGTTCATCATCATCAAGTCCAAGATCATTTTCCGTTGCCTCACATTCAACGCCCCCTTCGTTAATGACTTAGTGGGTTGTGGGGCGTTGAGGGTAGGTGTTTGATAAGTGGCCCGGTTGGCCATAACAGTAGTCATGGTTCGACCTTGGTTGACCATAAGGATTTGGAATGTTGCTCAGATTCACTATTGTGGGCGCTACAGGTTGAAGCTTAGATAGACCATTCCACATGTCATATTTTGCGTTTGTAGGAGGTTGAGGACGCCCTCCTATTAGTTCCTTTCCTTTGGGTAGTGCTAAATCCTGTGTGGGACCCGTCATGGGGCCCAGTCAAAGGATGAGGATGAGTTAGAACTCTTACTAGCCGTGTTTCCGCCTTACTTGCCAATTGAATCGCTTCATCCACGGTCCCGACCAGGGGCATCTAAACCTAGTCCTGAATTATCGGTCGTAAACTGCTTTTGAACCATGCCACCTTCTACAATTTGATCTTTGAAAAAATCATTCCACATTGCTAACCGCTGGAATTATTCGGTGTAATTTTCAATGGTCTGATTCCCTTGCCAAAAATTTTGGTATTACTAGAACAACATGTGCTTATAATCATTGGGGATGAATCGTGATCAAAGAAGGCGTCTCATCCATGGCCATGATCAGATGGGTATCTTATGCTGTCGGGCAAGTGAGAATTGTAATTGCTCCCACCATGCAGAAGCACCAGATTTAAATTTGAAAGCAACTAACTTCATTTTCTTTTACTCTGACACATCCATGTAATCAAAATATAACTCTACTTCAGCTAACCAATCGAGGAAGTCTTCTATACGTAATAAGCCATTAAAATTGAAAAGTTCGATCTTACCTCGATAGTATCTTAGCATGATTTAGTATCTTGTCTCCACCGACGTCCTCATCGCTGGAGCTTGACTTATCTGGGATAGTCCTGCGATTTGCCTTTGGAAGCCCTATATGGAATATAGGATTGTGCCGTTCAATGATCATGAACGGTTGAGCATCTCCTTAGGCTCGAGGTAGAACCAGCGCATCCACAATATGGCTAAGGGTTACCTGCAGCTCTTAAATGGTTAACTTACTCCCTTGATGGATACTCGAGGCAGAATCAGTGCATTAAGAATACAGTCGAGGGTTGTCTGCAACCCTTATATGGTAAACTTACTCTCTTAGTGTAAAACTTCCATTCTTTTTGATAGATAACGAATCTTTGGATCACCATCTATAGGATTTTGGTACATTCCGTTGTTAGTTGCCATTGGTCTAAGAGGAGTCCTTGCTTTGATACCACTTGGTGCAAGGAGGCACGTTATGAGGTTGATCATCATCTTCCTCATGGGATAACTACTTTGAATCCATGGAGCTCTCTGGACTCCCCATAGAGCTTCCTCGAATCCACGAGGCATAAAAGTAGAAATAATTCTTAATAAATTTGAAATAACTTGATTGATGATTTAAAAAATGAATTTACAACTCTTTAAATAAGGGACTCAAACTTAGGATGGATTTTTATACTTAGACTCTAACTCAAACACCCTAAAAACGTGACTTACTATTTATAGACGACCTCTATTCCTACTAGACTTCGTGATTTTATGCCAAAAATAGCAAGTGTCCAATTTGGCCCAACCTCATTATTCTCCTAACTTTTCTAAGCCCTTTCATATTGGGCACGACTTCTACAACTTAAAGGATAAAAATTTATACTTGAACTAAAACTTACTATTTATAATAAAAAAGAAAATAAATGGGACTTTTGACCGATTTGATGGAATCTTGCAGATTCGGCATGGGTAACTTGGCATAGCAGGGTTGTTTAGCTTAACAAGGTTCTCCTACCCCAAATCATATATAACATGTCAAACAACTCATCCTGATTTGCGAGATACAACTGATTTAAGGTTCTAATGGTCTAGATCGTTTCCTTCGATCAAGCCTTCTATGGTCCATCTTTGCCATGAAAGTGTCTATGACCCATTCTACATCAAAAAATAATTCTCCAACCACAACCTTTAGTAAGAGTTCTTGAACAATGCAATCTTTTTTGGCGTGTGGCCCCCCTATCTCCATGCTCAACGATGCACAATCCAATTCTTGTGCACATGCACCACACATGTAGAGATTGAGTGCTTGCTACATAAGGTATTAGTCGTTTCCGTTATTCTCATTATTCATAAGTTTTAAAACTCAATAAGTTTACTTAATACTGAGCCGAGTCAATTCAACCAGGAAACATTTCAAGCTAAGTCTATTGGAAATTCGCTTAGTGATTATAACTAGCTACCAAAACAAGGAGTTGTGTTGATCTCCCTGTAACTTTTATTATGTAATGCAACATAATGTTGGGGGTTGCACGGTAGCAAACCTGAACATAATCAAACAAGATAAAATCAAACGTAAACTAAACACGTAGAAAACACACGAATTTTATGTGGAAAAACCTTCATGAAAAAAAACGATGGCACAAAGCGACAAACAATCCATATGAAAGCAATATTTCAAGAGATGAATAGACTTACCGATTTGAATAACCTTGAAAATCCTCCTTGAAACCCTAGCAATGCTCTTGAATGTCTTCGAGAATCCTAACATTGCCCTAATCCCGTTTACACCTGGTATTTATACTACCACAACTGAAATAGGAAAAAAAAATGGTGCACTCATGCATAAATATGCACGCCTTTGATGGCATCGACACCCATCGAAGACTAGTAGATGACATCGAAGATCCTTCGATGCCATTGAGCAACAACCTCCAAAACTATCAAGCAACCAACTAGGATTTTTCTAGATTTTCTCGATGGGATCGAGCATCTATCAATGACATCGACATCATCCACATCCACTTGATGAGATCGAGTGGTCTCTTGATGGCATCGACATACCCTATTACAAACAAATTTAAGACATTAGACCACATAATAATTTTGAAAATTTTAATTTACAATTATTTTTAAATTAAATCATTATATCTCAAGTCAAATCAATCAAAAAGACTAAGCCAAGTTTTGCAGTCAACTCGACCTGACTACGAATTGAGTCAGGTCCAGTTTTGAGTTCTAGAAATATGATTGATGCCAATACCTGACTAGGAATTGAGTCGGGTCGAGTTTTGAGTTCTAGAAATATGATTGATACCAATACTACATTTATATACGTTTGAATTTCTAAACTTTCCTTAGATTTAAGAATATCCTCCAATCACCTTACCAGTGAGAAACATGAATTGGATCATTTGTTTCAACTTGCAGATTGTTTGTCGGGTAGGAGAAATAAAGAGTGCTACTTCTTTACTTCCAGAGATGGAAAATACAAGAAAGGATATCGTCCCAATCGGGATGCTGGAAACGGCTTTTGGAAAGCTACGGGTGCAGATAATCCTATCATCGATGAGAATGGTGTTGATACTGGTTGGGTTAAGAAATCATTGGTTTACTACAGAGGAAATCACAAGGCTTCGGAAAAAAGCAATTGGATCATGCATGAATATCGATTGAAAGAATCTCGAGAACTTGTGGTTAGAACGGATGACAACATGAGAGTCAGTCTCCTATCTTTTTTTTCCTCGATTAAATTTCAATGGCTTATTATTTGGATGTCTCACACGTGTAATGTGTGATTCACACGAGTGTATGCTTATGTAATGCAACCTGGTTCTATTTTGAGAAGATTAACAATCCCATGATTAGTTGCATTATATATATATATATATATATATATATATATATATATAATATATATATAATTACAAAAATATCATTGTGTTTACATGAGTTTACACACACATGAGACGTGTGAGAGACCCATCAACCTATTTTTAGCCTACAACGATGCTCTACGTGGCTGAGATGGTCCACAGTCATAAGAGTGGACCATTATGGAATGTAGGTGGCTTAAAAATCACTTACATTTTTGAGCCACCTACATTATACTTCAAAGAAAACTGGAGCCGCCACTTAAAATATTTTTGAGCCACCTACATTATACTTCAAAGAAAACTGGAGCCGCGAGAAGGAGAGGGGGGTTTGGTCTCAATTTGAGAGTTTTCTCCAATGTATTTCATCAAGATTCTCTTAGTTGCTTGACTAGAAAAGGTGAGAGAAATTTTTTTTTTTCTATTTATTTATTTATTTTTGAGGAAAGCAGGCTCTTGCCACAAAATTCATTGATCCAGAAACTGTACAGCCAATCAAGTGGGACCCAGCAAAAGGGTACCGATCCCACCTAATTCCCTCTAAATTCGGATGGGCCAGACAATTTTTTCTTATTTATTTATTTATTATTATTATCATTTGGTTCATCAGTACATGTGAGTATTATTTCTTTAGGATCCTGGATCCTCCTTATTTTACATGAGGATTTATTTGTCAATGCTTCAGTTTTCTCTAAATAGAAGGTGTGACATCCCCTTGGGAAAAAGGGCCAAGATTAATGGCTTGGATCTTCCTATTTAGATGATCTTTGAATCATGTTCCATCCACAACAGGGACCAACATACCAATGGCCAGGATATCTAAACCATGAGCCTAATTTGTGAGGATTATATAGTTCCTCCATAATATATAAAGCTATCTGGAATTCCACTAATAAAAAACAACTTATTTTCCCTTTTACTCATTATTTCATGTGTGCACTTTTCTATTTGTGTTTGTTTTTTCAGTTGGATGGTTGGGTTCTATGTAGGATCTATGAAAAGAATGAAAAGAAAGATAGTAGTGACAATCTCAACAAAGTGCAAAATGATGAACGAAATGAAGTAATTTCTAATGAAGAACAAGATGACGAAGCAAATTCAATAACTTCTAACAATGACAATTTCATGGAATTTATAGACTTCTCAGCAAATTGTAGTGAAGATGGAGGTGAACATCCTAAAAGCGATCCGGGTTTGATGACAGCTGCTGTTAACCCTATTTCAGCCATACCAAGTTGTAGTTACCAACCTGAAAATGATCTCCTGTTTAATGCCTATTCAGGTGAAGATGAATACTTAATGTACATTCTCAACTCACCCACAAAACAACCTTCCCAAGATTTACCTCCTCTAGATCAGCAGCCTGAATTGATCAATTCTCTAACTGAGTCACAAGCACTTGGGAGCCATGATTCTCTAACTGAGTCACAAGCAATTGGGAGCCATGACAGGAATCAAGTTCCACGAGGATCGAACAAGTGGACAAGCAATGGCCTTTTTGGGGTCTTCCAAAGGACATTTGGGACCCATGGAGCCAAAAAGGAAGAGCCTAAATCCCTATAAGATTAGTTTGTTTATTTTTGTCTCTTTGGTGATTTATATTCAAACGGAGATTAAGTAGGATTTGTTGTTATTATTATTATTATTATTATTGAATTTGGAGTATTCTTGGGTTGAGTTCATGACTTATCTAGGGAAGGTAAGTGTGCATGGTATTAACTCTGTGTGTTTGTCTATCAGAGTCTGTGAACAGATAGAGTTTAGACAGAAGCCAATACTCTACAAAAATGTGTTCATGCAAAAATGTGGTGGGGCTCATGGTTTTTATGGGCACCACCATGGATTGGCCACACATTCGGAAATCTTTTTAATGGAACAACCCACCCTATTGGTTCAATCCATGGCCCACAAATAGACTGTTGAGAATATGCACAATGGTTTGAATTCAACTAAAAAAAGTACCAAGATTGGTGGCTGTGATCTTCTGGTCTTCAAGATTTTGGGTCTTACACTTTGCGAACCAGCAAAGCAATGGTCCGGATTATCAAAACCATGTGCTCAGTTGTACAGATTATCATTATCATACCCACCCTAGCATATATAAAGCCCAAGCCCATGCCTGCACACTGGAACATGCAAGCCCCGATACTTCACGGATCAACCAAAGAAATATAAAGGTACTCCACACCTCACATATAAACTTTATTTTTTCTTATCTCCTTTCCGATATGGGACTATTCCCAAAAACGGCAAAATACAAATAGTTTTTTCAAAAAACATTTATAATTATATATATGTTTTTTATTTATTTAAAATATTTTTAATCAATATTTTTTCGCAACACCAACCTAATGTGCCCAACTCGAACCCAACTCAAATTATTCCGTTTTCAACCTTGAACTAACTCAACTTCATATTGGTGGCAATGCCTCGATAACTGTAACACCCCGAATTTCAAGGGTCCCGAGATTCTGGGCCTCACTTATGCTTTGCGGAAGCCGGTTTCTCAATTACTACTACATTAGACATTTGAGCATGTATAGAATTATACTAAACAATGTATCATATTCCAGATTAAATGTGATTAAAGCAAATTTGTAAATCAAAACATATATAGTGTGATTTCTTCCAGAGTATGGGGTCCACAGCTGGGTTTAACATACAATTCCAAAAAATGACTAAATATAGTAATGTGATGTCCAGCTAAGCTCATGTGCCCAATGCTCCCAGTCGAGAAGTGCGTGGCCTACATTGACCCATCTGAGAGCTGGAAGTAGGAAAACTCCATCCACCTCAACAGTCCTTGGATCCACATTAGCGCGGTTGGTGTTTTAAAACACCATCCCAGAGTTGGAGTGAGTGACCAACTCAGTGGTTCCATAATGTGTGAGTTACACATATTATCAAGTCTATCAGTACAAGAATGATAAAGCAATGTAAACAATCATTTCCTAATTACTCTTATTAATGCGAATAATAGGTTTATGAAATAATGCATGCCCCTACCATCTAATACTCCCTCAACATGCGACTCTGACACCTGATTCATAAATGACAACACTCCCTCAACACGCGACTTCGACGCCTGATTTGCCTATTCTATTCTAGTGCGATGCGGTGAATGGTTATATTAGCCAAGTGATTAATTATGCATATTCATCCAGCAATTTGGGGAAGCTAGGATACCTCCCTTTTAATCATAGATCTCATCTGAATCATTAGGTCGGGACGGCTGTAGCGGTCCTACGCTTGTATTCTTGATCTGTCTAGCTTTGTCACTCCCAACAGAGTGCATACGAAAGGTAAGTTGTAAAAGAAATGTTCGTGGTCACTACGGGGAGGCTCATCACCCCAGTGTAGGCCAAAAGCACTGTCATGGTGTCCCGTTCCACCATGTCTGACTCATGAGTCTTGAGGATTGCAGTACAAATGGTTAATAGTGGACCTTTACAATGGTGGGGGGGGTGCCCCAGATTCAAGCAGTTATGGTCATACATGGTGAACATATAAAAGGTCACTCGATTCTTTGGGCAATTTTGATTTGTACGGGTGAATATTGGCGCAACCGACATGGAACACATAAGCACCCCGCGTGGCCTAGCCACTGTCGGTGGTCAATGTCTGGCCCGAATCGATCGAACTTGCCCAGGGTGGCCAACCTAATTCAGTCACCCATATCTGAGAATTTACCGGCTACCCGGACTACTCTCGTAGTCCCATTTCTCATTCCAATCGACTCAAATAGCAATTAAAACCAAAGGTATTAACATTTGATAATTAAATTCTGTAATGTACTTATTCCAACATTTCATCGAACACATAGGTATTGTTATACTACAAATTTGCAATTCATTGAATAGAGATTGAAATACACCTAAGATAACATGTAAATTCCACCTTAGCAATCATAAATCATTAACTAGAATAGTAACATTGATAAATCACAACCTAATCACTTATGGTCCGCACCTATTGGTAGCACGTCCTACTTGGCCTCACTCTCAGCGTTACGTTTCCAAGAAAGAATTGTCGGCCACCTATATGAGTACACGAGTTCATTAGGGTTGGGGAAAGCCCATTTGAAGACCTATATCTACAGTGAAAGTTTGTAGTTTTACTCTAGATCGTCTCCGGAGAAGTTCCGACAACTGGAATGGTTATGGTTAGGATTGCGAGTCAAACAAAAGATGGGTCACCCTTCATAGTAAGCCCTCCTTCGTTCTCTCTCTTACTTTTCTCTCTTCTTTCTCTTCTCTCTCTCTCATTTAGGGTTTTTTAAATTGGATTAGGAGGAATGGGTGCAAATTGGGAGCCATTTATAGCTTCAGATGGTGTGTAAATTACCCTAGGGCCACTTTATTTGACATTTATACCCTATGGGCGGTCATTTCTAACTAATAGGGCCCCTAGGAGGGCCTGCGGGCTCATCTACAACATGAGGTAGGTTCCTTACCAATGGATCCATGCTATGACACATTCTCAACATGATCAGATACGCAGATTAGCTGTGGGAAGCCTATGTCAGATCAACAGTCAGAAGTGTTCAATCGGGGTCGCGGTTATACAAATGTGTGCAAAGAATTATCCTTACCCTACTTGTAAAGTTTGACTGCAAGCCGATGGTCCAAAACTCTCAACTTCACGCAAAAGTAGACAACCCATTTCACTTAAGTTTCCGATTCTCTCCTAGGGCATTTGCGTTTCTCATGCACCTGCCCTTCGGCTCAAGTTGAGCGGTTTTGGACACCATTCAGGTCTGGCTCCTGCGATGGACGTCGAGCCCAGTAAGACAGACATTATTTTATAATTTCGAGGCTAGTGGACCCCTGATGCGCGGTTTAGGTCCCTTACCGAGTTTCGGGGCACTCCTAAGAGCGTCGGGCCCTCAGAATTTCCCTCGATTCTTAGATGGCGTTGGGGCTAGTAGCACTTGCAGTCTTAGCCTCTCATTATTCGTAGAAATAGTGGCATGACCTTAATTACCCTAATGTTAAGTACCAACGTACATTTTGTCGTTGCTAGCTAGTCGGGTATGGCCCTCAGGCGGCTCCACCCATGGTCAAACTCGGGTTTCTATACAAATTTTCCCCGGGACGTTACAATCTACCCCCCTTGAAAGAAATTTTTTTCCTTAAAATTTATACCTTCTCATATTTCTCAAGAATTTGAGGATAGTTTTTATGGACTTCTGCTTCCGTCTCCCAAGTGGCTTCCTCCTAGGTGTGATGCATCCATAACACTTTCACGAGTGGGATGACCTTATTGAGCAAGGTAAGACCCGTATCCTAGTCCGTACTGTTCCATCGACTCCCGCGATCCTTCCCGTTGAAGTCCGACAATCTGCGACATATAATCAACATTTGTGCGTGACCCTAAGTCGTACCCTGTAGATTTAAGTGAGTTTAATCCAAGACTTGTACCATTATGACTGCACCGTCGCTGCGGTTCCAACGCCGTGTCTTACGCACCGATCTGATACCCTGACCAGAAGTTGCCGACTGGCATTTATTTTGAAGAAAATGCCGCGCGTTTGTAATCCCAAGAGAATCTCTACAACATGTCCTATCAATCAATCACTTCATGTCAAGTATACATCACCTTTCACTCCATCCCCAAGCAACCACCAAGTCAACTCTTTCTCACCCTCTCTCTTACATAACCATACATGTCAAGTACACATCACAAATCACTCACCCTTTCACCCATCACACCCATCCCTCACTTCTCTTACAACCCCCTCTCTCTCTTATTTCCCAACACAATTCCAAGCAACCAAAAAAAAACCTACGTCCAAGCTTTCCCAAGAGAGAAAAGTGAGTTTGTGTATGGCCCACTTTCCCATCCCAAATCCATTATCCTAACCATTCAAACCTCATCTTCCACCATCAAAGTGAGACACAAAGAGATTGGCTTTCCAACGGACCTAGAAGATCGAACGGTAGGTGCTTATTAGGCTAGATCTTTCCATGTTTTGATGATGGGCCAAGTGAGGCCTACCGATTGATGGTATGGATCTCGCTTGGGACCCTAAATGTGGCCGATGGCCCACCTAGATGTTTACTTTCTAGTCTAAAAGGGGTCATCTAGACCTTACATCTTGGTGGAGAAGGGATCTCCACTATTGATCTTTGATTTGGTGGGCCTACATGCAATGGGACCCACTTGATGTATGATTGGATGCTTGAAATGGGGGGCCCATAGTGCCGGTGTCCCTCCATCACGCGTGTCCCTCTTTTTCTCTTTCTCTCTTCCTCTCTTTTTATTTATTTATTTTTTTGTGTGATGATATGACCATGTGGCCCACTTGGATGGACCCCACCATGAAGCATGTATTGAATCCAAGTCATTTGTAGGTGAGGCCCACTTTATATGTATTGTATCCACACCACCCATCATTTGGTGGCCCACCTGAGCAAAGCCCACCTTGCTACATGTGTTTTGCACAGACCGTCCACGTCTAGGGATGTCCCTGGACGTGAAATGAAAACACAAATATGAGCTTGTTTCAAGCTCTTGGGAGGGGCCACTTGTATAGGTCCCACCTTGATATATGTTTTTAATCCAAGCCGTCCATTCCATCCCTTAGATCATTTTAGGCGTTGAGTCGAAAAATGAAGTCCATCTGATCTTCTGGCGGGCCATAGCTTATAAAACAAAGGTTTCTACTATTGAAAACCACCCTGCCGTTCCTATACACTGAAAAATATCAGATATTGGGCTTGTTTGGCTTGTCTTGAACTATGGGAACCAGTGGGCGGGGTGGATTCACCTAATGCGGGCCCCACCTATGAAAAACCCCCGAAAAATAGTTTTTTTTTTTAAATACATGGAGCGACATTTGCTTCGCCGTTAGAGAGCGACGGCGCTTTCCGCCGCTGCGTAGGTAAAGCGGGGACCCATGGCCCCCAGCCGGGGGCCCCACCATGATGTATGTTTGTCATCTAAATCGTTCAAAGGGTGGGCCACTTCCTGAAGTGGGCCCCCTCCAAAGTTCAGACCCATCTGATGCTCAGGTGGCCCACATCACAAGAAATAGTGGAGACTTAACGTCTGCCATTGGAACCCTTTTGGTCACCACAGAAGTTTTGAATCAATATGAAATTTGTTTTTCCCATTCATCCAGGTACGTGCGACCTTATAAACGGGTTGGATTGCATATAAACATTATAGTGGGCCCCACATGGGTCCCACAACGATATATGTGTTGTATTCCCACCGTCCAGGCGGACGGTGGAGCCTACTATGATGCATGTGTTCATGCACGTCGTCCACAGTGGACGGTGGAACCCCTGTGACCTCACCACTGTCCACTGATTGGATAGTGGGACCCACCATGATGCATATGTTGCATCCAAACCGTCTATCCATTTTGAAAGATCATTTTATGGCACGAGTTAAAGAATGAGGCAGATCTAGGATTAAGTGGACCACATAGTAAATAGTAGTGGGGATTGTGTCTCTGCCATTGAAATCCTTTGTTGTCACAAAAGTTTGGATTATTAGGAAATGTGTTTTCCTCTTAATCCAGGTTTGTGTGACCTTATGACCAGATTGGATAGAAAAATAAATGTTAGGGTGGGCTTTGGGAACTTTAATGGTGGAAAAATCACTATCTCCACTTATATTTGGGTGTGGCCCATTTAGTATGCATGGGGCCCAATTGGTGTGGTCCATTTGAGATACATAAGCCCATGTGATTAGGCCCATTTTGATGTATTTTAAGGCCCATGGGTTATGGCCCATTGCAATATACATAAGGCTCGTTGGTGAGGCCCATTAATGCAACCCATTTGATGAATGTAAGACCCATGTGATACGGCCCATTTGATGTATTTAAGGTCCAATGGGATGTACCTAAGGTCCATTGCAATGTGTGATCCCAACATGGCTTATGTAATGATGTTTACGACGGGCCATGCCTTGGGAGCAATGTTAGTTGGACGTCCACATTGTAAGAATAATGTTGGTTTAATGTCCACATTATAAATCTCCCTAGGGCCCATTGATAGGCCCATACTGGTTATGTGTAGGCCGTCTAGGCCCATCTTCGTTGTAAGGATAGTTCATTACTTTATAACATGCTTAGTATACTTCCATAATTCATGCGCATACGCATCATATGTATCTTGATATGAGGAATGTTTGATCATAGTATAAGCCATTGGGTTGAGACATTTACTGGACTCTTTATGAGATGGAGTGCCCCACATGAGCGCGTGGTACGTGCGAGATTGCTGCATGACTGATGGTGTGACTTATGTATTTTGCATTATGTGTCGTGATTCACTGCATGCCCCAGCGACATCGTGACCGTGGCCTCCACAGGCACATCATGGATGGTCGTATCAGATACCGAAAATATTGGCTCTAGCATTGTGGGCACTTAGGATGTCCTTGGGTGAAAACCCTAAAACCTTTTTGGTACCAGGAGATGCTCCAACGTCTAAACCGAGTGGATACACAAGCGCCCGAGTGCCAAATACCAGTAGGCCGCGTCTTCCACTGTGTCGTGGTCAGTTGGAAGGGGGTGTGGCCTTATCCGCCCGAGTGAGGGGGCTATAAGATAGGTTGAGTTTGACCAACTCGTAAATGAGTTCGCTATCGACGAGCCAGGTAGGTATTGGCAGAGTACTGGTCAGGTAGATAGTGTGGTCTCTTCCACTTGCTTGACTATGCAACTAAGAAGGAGGCAGTCAGTGTGAGGTGTATTAGACCCTGGTGACATCCAGAGAGGAACCGTACTGATATCTGCACTTAATAAGTACTGACATGCTTGTCACTACAAAAAAGAGGGTTTTTAGCGACGAAACACATTTTCATCGCTAAAAGTCACTTTTAGCGATGAAAATTTTCGTAGCTAAAAATCATACATTAGACTTTTAGCGACGAAACGTTTCGTCGCTAAATGCTCTAAACATTTTACTATAAGGTGGAATACATATCTTTTAGCAGCGAAAATTTTCGCTGTAAAAAATCCTGTATGGTACTTCTAGCGACGAAAATTTTCGTCGCTAAAGACTCAGAACATTTTCTTAAACTTTTAGGGGCGAAAATTTTCGTCGCGAAAAAATACAAAAATCTTCCTGTTTTTAGCAGTGAAAATTTTTTTTATAGCTAAAAATAAACTTGTATCTTTTAATGACGAAAAGTTTTTGCCAAAAGTTTCTTTTAAAAAAATATTCCACTTCAAAATCTATACAAAATTCTATATACACCTCTTAACAATATATTGCATCATATTCATCGACGATATACACATTTCATCATATGCACATTCACATCAAAAAAAACTATTCCAACGTATCTTTTAGCGACGAAAAGTTTCGTTGCCAAAAGTTTCTTTAAATATAAACTAACGTATCTTTTAGCGATGAAAAAGTTCGTCGCCAAAAGTTTCTTTAAAAAAAAATAATTTAGCTCAAAATCCGCACAAAATTCCTGATATACACCTGTTAACAATATATTCCATCATATTCATCCTGATATACACATTTCATCATATTCACATTCACATTCACATCCACTTTTAGCGGCGAAACTGTTTGTTGCTAAAAAATTAAAAATCTTTCTGTTTTTAGTAGTGAATATTTTTGCTGCTAAAAGTCCTGTACAAGACTTTTAGTAGCGAAAATTTTCGCTGCTAAAAATAAACTAACGTATCTTTTAGCTACGAAGAGTTTCGTCGCCAAAAGATTTTTTTTTTTTTTTTTTAAAATTATCTAGCTCAAAATCCATATAAAATTCTTGATATACACCTGTTAACAATATATTCCATCATATTCATTCTGATATATAAATTTCATCATATTCACATTCACATCCATTTAAACCCAAACTACATACACTTTTAGCGGCGAAACTGTTCGTCACTAAAAAATTAAAAAATCTTTCTGTTTTTAGCAGCGAAAATTTTCACTGCTAAAAAAAAACTACCGTATCTTTTAGCTACGCAAATTTTCGTCGCCAAAAAAAATATAATCTAGCTCAAAATCCATACAAAATTCCTGATATACACCTGTTAACAATATATTCCATCATATTCATCCTGATATACACATTTCATCATATTCACATTCACATCCATCTAAACCCAAAGTACATAAACTACATTCATCCAAACACAAACAATCTTATCTGCATCACATTCACTTACGCATAAATACATATAAATTTAACATAAACAAATAAATAAAAAATCACAAAGATGAAGGCGGAGGTGGTGGGGCATCAGTGGGTAAGCGTGCAACAAAAGCCTGAAACATCTCTGTCATCCGTCGCTCATGCTCCACCTGCATCTCCTACATGCTCCTCTTATGCTCCTCCCTCTGCCCACCAACTCCTCCTCCATCCTCCTCTGCCTCGCCAGCTGATCCTCTATCCTCCTCTCCTGCTCCTCCCTCTGCCTTGCTAGCTCCTCCAGGTTTAGGTTTATGTTTAGGTTTAGGTTCACGTTATAAGTATAGGTTTTGGGATTTGAGAAATGGTTTAGGGTTTAGGGTTTAGGGTTTAGGAAATCGGGTTTAGGTTTGGGTTTTAAGTTTAAGCTTAGGTTAAGGTTAGGGAGTTGAGATTAGGATTAGGTGTAGGTTTAGGTTTAGGGATTTGAGAATATATTTAGGTTTTAGGTTTAGGTTTAAGTTTTAGGTTATAGGTTAAGGTTTAGGTTTTAGGTTTAGGTTACTGTTAGGTTATAGGTTATAAGTTTAGGTTATAGGTTATAGGTTTAGGTTATAGGTTATAAGTTTAGGTTACAAGTTTAGGTTTTAGTTTTAGGTTTAGGTTAAGGTTATAGGTTTAGGTTCGATTTAGGTTTAAGTTATGGGTTATAGCTTTGGGAATTGAGAATAGGTTAAGGTTTAGGTTTAGGAAACTGGGTTCGGGTTCGGGATCAGGTTTAGGTTTGGGTTTTCAAGTTTAGGTTTAGGTTTAGGTTAGGGAGTTGAGATTAGGATTTGGTGTAGGTTTAGGTTTAGGGATTTGAGAATACATTTAGGTTTTAGGTTTTAAGTTTAGGTTTTAGCTTATAGGTTTAGGTTATAGGTCTTGGTTTTGGTTTTAGGTTTAGGTTATAGGTTAAGGTTTAGGTTTAGGTTTAGGTTATAAGTTATAGCTTTGGGAATTGAGAATAGGTTATGGTTTAGGTTTAGAAACTGGGTTCGGGTTCGGGATCGGGTTTAGGTTTGGGTTTTCAAGTTCGAGTTTAGGTTTAGGTTAGGGAGTTGAGATTAGGATTTGGTGTAGGTTTAGGTTTAGGGATTTGAAAATAGGTAAAGGTTTAGGTTTAGGAAATCGGGTTCAGGCTCTGGATCGGGTTTAGGCATGGGTTTTCATGTTTAGGTTTAGGTTTAAGTTAGGGAGTTGAGATTGGGATTTGGTGCGAGTTTAGGTTTAGGGATTTGAGAATAGGTTAAGGTTAAGGTTTAGGTTTAGGTTTAGGAATCGGGTTTGGGTTCGGGATCGGGTTTAGGCTTGGGTTTTCAAGTTTAGGTTTAGGTTTAGGTTAGGGAGTTGAGATTGGGATTAGGTGTAGGTTTAGGTTTAAGGATTTGAGAATAGGTTAAGGTTTAGGTTTAGGTTTTAGCATATAGGTTTAGGTTTTGGTTTTAGGTTTAGGTTAAGGTTATAAATTTAGGTTATAGGTTAAGGTTTAGGTTATAGGTTTTTGTTTAGGTTAAGGTTATAGGTTTTAGTTTAGGTTATATGTTTAGGTTTAGGTTTAGGTTTAGGTTTTAGTTTATAGGTTTAGGTTATAGGTTTAGGTTTTGGTTTTAGGTTTAGGTTAAGGTTATAAGTTTAGGTTAAGGTTTAGGTTATAGGTTTTGGTTTAGGTTAAGGTTATAGGTTTTGGTTTAGGTTTTGGGTTTATGTTAAGGTTATAGGTTTAGGTTAGGTTTAGGTTTAGGTTTAGGTTATAGGTTATAGCTTTGGGAATTGAGAATAGGTTAAGGTTTAGGTTTCGGAAATCAAGTTTGGGTTCGGGATTGGGTTTAGGCTTGGGTTTTCATGTTTAGGTTTAGGTTTAGGTTAGGGAGTTGAGATGGGGATTTGGTGTAGGTTTAGGTTTAGGGATTTGGGAATAGGTTAAGGTTTAGGTTTAGGAAATCGGGTTCGGGATCGGGTTTTGAAGTTTAGGTTAAGGTTTAGGTTTTAGGTTTAGGTTAATTTTAGGTAATAGGTTATAAGTTTAGGTTATAGGTAATAGGTTAAGGTTTTGGTTTAGGTTAAGGTTATAGGTTTAGGTTAAGGTTTAGGTTTAGTTTTAGGTTTAGGTTTAGGTTATAAGGTATAGGTTTAGGGAATTGAGAATTGGTTTGGGTTTAGGTTTAGGGAATCGGGTTTGGGTTCGGATCGGGTTTATGTTTGGGTTTTCAAGGTTAAGCTTAGGTTTAGGTTAGGGAGTTGAGATTAGGATTAGGTGTAGGTTTAGGTTTAGGGATTTGAGAATACATTTAGGTTTTAGGTTTAGGTCTTAGGTTATAGGTTAAGGTTTAAGATTTAGGTTTAGGTGAATGGCAGGTAATAGGTTATAAGTTTAGGTTATAGGTAATAGGTTAAGGTTTTAGGTCATAGGTTTTGGTTTAGGTTAAGGTTATAGGTTTAGGTTAAGGTTTAGGTTTAGTTTTAGGTTCAGGTTTAGGTTTAGGTTATAAGGTATAGGTTTAGGTAATTGAGAATTGGTTTGGGTTTAGGTTTAGGGAATCGGGTTTAGTTTTAGGTCCAGGTTTAGGTTTAGGTTATAAGGTATAAATTTAAGGAATTGAGAATTGGTTTAGGTTTAGGTTTAGGGAATCGAGTTCGGGTTCGGGATCGGGTTTAGGTTTGGGTTTTCAAGTTTAAGCTTAGGTTAAGGTTAGGGAGTTGAGATTAGGATTATGTGTAGGTTTAGGTTTAGGGATTTTAGAATACATTTAGGTTTTAGGTTTAGGTTTAGGTTTAGGTTTTAGGTTATAGGTTAAGGTTTAGGTTTTAGGTTTATGTTACTATTAGGTTATAGGTTATAGGTAATAGGTTTTCATTTAGGTTAAGGTTTAGGTTTAGGTTAAGTTAAGGTTTAGTTTAGGTTATAAGCTATAGGTTTAGGGAATTGAGAATTGGTTAAGTTTAAGTTTAGGGAATCGGGTTCGGGTTCGGAATCTAGTTTAGGCTTGGGTTTTCATGTTTACATTTAGGTTTAGGTTAGGGAGTTGAGATTGGGATTAGATGTAGGTTTAGGTTTAGGGATTTGAGAATAGGTTAATGTTTAGGTTTAGGTTTAGGTTTAGGTTTAGGTTATGGGTTTAGGTTTTGGTTTTAGGTTTAGGTTAAGGTTATAAGTTTAGGTTATAGGTTATAGGTTAAGGTTTAGGTTATAGGTTTTGTTTAGGTTGAGGTTATAGGTTTTGGTTTTGGTTATAGGTTTAGGTTATAAGTTATAGGTTTAGGTTCTGGTTTTAGGTTTAGGTTAAGGTTATAAGTTTAGGTTAAGGTTTAGGTTACAGGTTTTGGTTTAGGTTAAGGTTATAGGCTTTGGTTTAGGTTAAGGTTTAGGTTAAGGTTATAGGTTTAGGTTAGGTTTAGGTTTAGGTTATAGGTTATAGGTTATAGCTTTGGGAATTGAGAATAGGTTAAGGTTTAGGTTTAGGAAACTGGGTTCGGGTTCGGGATTGGGTTTAGGTCAAGTTCAGGTTTAGGTTTAGGTTAGGGAGTTGAGATTAGGATTTGGTGTAGGTTTAGGTTTAGGGATTTGAAAATAGGTAAAGGTTTAGGTTTAGGAAAAATCGTGTTTGGGTTCTGGATCGGGTTTAGGCTTGGGTTTTCATGTTTAGGTTTAGGTTTAGGTTAGGGAATGAGATTGGGATTTGGTGTAGGTTTAGGTTTAGGGATTTTAGAATAGGTTAAGGTTTAGGTTTAGGAAATCGGGTTCGGGATCGGGTTTAGGCTTGGGTTTCATGTTTAGGTTTAGGTTTAGGTTAGGGAATTGAGATTGGGATTTGGTGTAGGTTTAGGTTTAGGTTTAGGTTTTGGTTTTAGCTTTAGGTTTAGGAAATCGGGTTCGGGTTCGGGATCGGGTTTTGAAGTTTAGGTTTAGGTTTAGGTTTGGGAGTTGAGATTGGGATTGGGATTAGGTTTCGGTTTAGGGATTTGAGAATACATTTAGGTTTTAGGTTTAGGTTTAGGTTTTAGCTTATAGGTTTAGGTCAAGGTTATAAGTTTAGGTTATAGGTTATACGTTAAGGTTTAGGTTATAGGTTTTGTTTAGGTTAAGGTTATAGGTTTTGGTTTAGGTTATAGGTTATAGGTTTAGGTTTAGGTTATAGGTTTAGGTTTAGGTTATAGGTTTAGGTTAAGGTTATTAGTTAAGGTTTTGTTTAGGTTAAGGTTATAGGTTTTGGTTAAGGTTTAGTTTTTGGGTTTATGTTAAGGTTATAGGTTTAGGTTAGGTTTAGGTTTAGGTTATAGGTTATATCTTTGGGAATTGAGAATAGGTAAAGGTTTAAGTTTAGGAGATTGGGTTCGGGTTTGGGATCGGGTTTAGGCTTGGGTTTTCATGTTTAGGTTTAGGTTTCACTACGCCAAAATCGCTGATTTGCGACGGACTAAATCCGTCGTAAAACCAAATAAATGACGGACTTCATCCGTCGTGAGGTCCGTCGCTATTTAGTGGGTCGTTTTTGGTTTTACGATGGATTTTATCCGTCGTTTAATATGCGACGGATAAGGTCCGTCGCCTAATGGCGACGGATAAAATCCGTCGTAAAAATAAAAAAACGTCGGTGAAATTCCAAAAAATGGTCGTCCCTATAAACATTAGCGACGGATGAGATCCGTCGCTAATATTAGTAAGCGACGGACCTCAAATCCGTCGTAAAAATTTAAAAAAAACGTCGGTGAAATTCTAAAAATGTCGTCCCTAGAAACAGTAGCTACGGATAAGATCCGTCGCTAATTTTAGTAAGCGACGGACCTCAATTCGTCGTTATTTTCAATGTTCAGAGATTAGCGACGGATTTGGTCCGTCGCTAAAATATCTGCAAAAAAAAAATATATACACCAATAAATTATTATTAAATTTTTTTTAAATCTTGCACCTGATAGTCATTCAAAAAATAATTCACACTATTGTTTGATAAGGATCCTATTCACAAAATTGGTAACAACTCAATTCAATAAAAGAAGAAATGACCCAAGTGGCCCATGCAACAAAAATTCACTTCAACCCTCCTAACTAAACACTTCTCCCTACTAAACTAGCTAGGACCCATACAAAAGAAATTATCTGGAACTTCCAACTGTTGGCTATGCATTGTTTTGTATTGGCTACTTAGTATCTGCTCCTGTTCAACCTTCTTTTGAGCCCTTCCTACATATATTACAAGCAACCAAATTTAATCCAAGAAAATACTAGTTTAGTCAACCCTTCATATATTTCAAATAACCAGCTCAAATCCATGGAAAGTGAATAGTTTAATCAACTGAAACCAATTAACAAAATAAAATATTAGAATTCATCCTACCAATTAGATGTTAAGGTAAGAACATTTCAATTGGTATGTTTCTTTGTAAGGCCTATTACAACCGTCGATTAGAAAATCCTAGTGGGAAAAGAGAGCATTTTCAGATACAAATTTTGTCATCTTCCCGGATACCTTTGGATTGCCACATTCAAAGAACAATATGCTAACATATGTACAAACTTCATAATACATAAATGTCAACAAAAGATTTAAAAAAAAACTTGAGAAAAATAAAGAACCATTACTAATAAAACTATTAAAGCTCTGTTTTCTTCAGGGTAGCTTTCCCCTGTTGTTTTTTCTTTTTTCGTTTGATGTTTAGCTTTCCCCAATGTGACACATGATCATATTAGAATATCCAATCAGTGATATTCTTCAGAGTTCATCTATGGTTGGGCCCAACAGAGATATTCTAGATCACTTGATGACAATGAGTATTTTCCTTTTTTTTTTTTTTTGGTCGTAGGACCATATAACTTGGTCACGTCAACACACTAGCCGTGGGTGTTGTATGCTACACCAGCCAATCTGCACATAACTACTACTTGTGATATGTCATGTCGATCACCTTCATTCCCTTGTTATGTCATTTTATTCCCACACATCTACTACTTTTAATATCTATATAAAGGAGTTAAGCCCTTTGTTGTATTCATTCTCTCTAAGTTAGCCTTTTATATTTCAAACTTAAGTTTTTCAAGATATCCAGAGCAAGTTGTAACCTAGCTCCTTTTCTTACCTGTTGGTAGTTGCCTTTGGTGGTGGTGCAAATCAATATTAATTTGATCCTCATTTTAGGCATTCTTCTTTTGCTTTCTCATTTTCTTCTTTCCTCGTTTGCTTCTTTTTTGATAATTTGTTTGGCAGTGGGATTAGAAGGGATTAGGTGGGATGAGATTTAAAAAATATAATTATTACCCATGGCAGAGATTGTTCCCTATTGCCGTGGGATAAAATTAATGCTATGCTTTGTTGATAATACGAGGTACATTGAATGGATATACCTACCATCATTTGAAATACTGAATAACATGCATATGTTATATCGAAACCGTTCATTTGTTTTGTAACCTCATTTTATGGCATGTGCCTAAAAATGAGGTAGATCCAAAACTTATGTAGCTCCAAAGAAGTTTTCAACGGTAAGTATTCAATCCGTGTTGCTTTCTATGGTGGGGTTCACTTGAGCTTTAGATTTACCTAATTTTTGGCCCATGCTCTAAAATAATCTCGATAAATGTGTGGATGGTGTGGATATAGCCCACACATCATGGTGGGACCTACACAACTTTCCAAACATTGAGTGAAATTGTACGGACCCAATACAATTCCATTTAATGTAATTCCAAGCTTTTCCATTCTTCCCAAACATGAAGTGGAATTGGCACAGGACCAGATGAATCCCATCCCACCTAATCCCTTCTAATCCCACCGCCCAAACTGACCCTTAGCAACAATGGGTGCATGGCTAATGAACTTGTGGTGCATCCTATGAAGCTACCCGAAATCCTTGTTATTAGCCTTTGCATGTTTCTTCTTCATTTATAGCAAGAATAGTGTTATTCCTGTGAACTGGCCCCTGGTAGGATTGCTTCCTTCCTTTATTTTCAACGCCCATAGATTGCACGAGTGGGTCACTCAAGGTCTCCGGGAATGCGGGTCCACACCCTTGTAAGCCCCACTCCTTCCCTTACAGACGATGGTCCCTAACGGACACGGATTACGTATTAACTCTGCCTGTCCACATCCTGAAACAGGCTGGTTTATCAACACCGTCCGTCCATTTTGTCATGTCATCTAACCTTGTTCATTAGGGAAACGGATTGGCTACTTCCCCTTGCCACTAGCCCGTGTGGTGCGCCCCCCACCACGATGTATGTGTTTCATATATACACATTTGTTCATTCATTTTTACAGATCATTTTAGGGATCTATACCAAAAATTAATGAGAAGGATATAAATTTTAGGTGGACCACACTACGGAAAACAATAGTGATTGAATATCTACATTAAGGGCCCGTTTGGTAGGGTGGATTGGAAGGGAGTGAATGGTATTAGGGTGGATGGCGTGGATTTCTAGGTAATGATGGTGTTGTCGGTGATTGTCTTGAGAACCATGGGATTCTTTGCATCCACAGTATTGATACATCCGGTCGATTGGCACGCCCGACCAATCCGGAGATTAAAGCTTCGATCCCTTCCAATCCCTCGAACCAAACACGTCGCAAGCTAATTTGAACGGATTAGGATGGATTGGATGGGATTTAAAGGTAATGATGGTGTTGTCGGTGGATTGTCTGAAGATCCATCGGTTGGATTAGATCACCTACCTTTGTTTGTACTTGTTGGCCATTCTGGGATTTACCATCCAATCCCTTCCACTACCATCTAATCCCTTCCAATCCAACCGGCCAAACGGGCCGTAAAATTAATCCTCCTAAGGCCTTGTACTTCTTATTTGACATCTTGTTGATTCGGTCATACAGACTTAGAAGAAGGAAAAAACAAATATCAGCTTGATCCAAAACTTTTATGGGCCCTAAAAAGTTTTTAATGGTAGACCCTCATTCAACACTGTTTCTTGTAATGTGGTCCACTTGAGAATGGTAAATATCTCATTTTTGGTCTCCGGGATTTAAACTACAACTAAAACTTATAGAAATTGTGACTTACTATAAACAGTAAAGTTACTATTTTACTATTTATGGACGATTATGATTCTTACTAGCGTGCATGGTTTTTGGCCAAAAATAGTAAGTGTCCTATTTGCCTTCACCATGCTATTCTCCTAATTATTCTAAACACTTTTAAAGTTGGGCACAACTCCTAAAGCCCAACAGATGAAGAGTTATATATAATTAAACTAAAACTAACTATGAATAGTAAAAATGAAATTAAAACAGGAATTCGACTGTCGATCTGATGGTATTTCAAAAATTCGGCGTGCTCAACCAACATAGCAAGGTTGGGTGGCTAAACTAGTTAAGCCCTACCCCAAAATCATAATTAGTACGTCTAATAGCTTATTCCAGTTTGTGAGAAGCGTCCGTTTTAAGTTCTGATGATCCGGATCACCTTCGTCTCTGATCGGCCTTTTCTGGTCCATCTTGGCCATGAACTGTCCGTGACCTGCTCTACATCATTGGACATGTGTTGCTTTATACTAATGGTGTTGATGTTGATGGCATGTGAGTCAGTATCAATGTGACCCTTTGCCATTTCTAGTTCCAAGACCTTGGTAAAGAGGAAGGCGAATGTCTAGTTGGCAGCCAATCATAATTTCTTTTTGCCAATCTACCATTTAAAGCTAACCCCAAATCGATTAAAGAAAGGCTCAGATGATGATTGTATAACAGGAATTTGGAAACCGGAATTGAAGTTTGGATCATGGGTTTATATATATATATATATATATATATATATATATATATATATATATATATATATATGAAAATGTTATTTTTTCTTCTTTTCAACCAGTAGTTTTCATTTTATTTTTTTTTTGAAGTTCTAAATCCTTAAAAAAACTGTAATTTGCAAATAAACTACATTCTGTTCGTGAAATAGAAGAGAAAGGAAAGAAGAGACATACCTTCTCTGAAATTTGTTGTTATCTTTGCATCTTTTTGTTTGGTTTGTTGTGGATTTCAGTTGTTCTAGATCCGACAGCTTCAATGGCAGATTTCAGTTGTTCTAGATCCGACATTGCCAGAACATTTCTGTAACGACCTGAAAATTTCCGTACATTGGGTCGAGTACCACCTCGACCAGAAAACCCGTAGGATTAAATCCCTTAGAAATTTAACAAAGTTAACTAAGTATTAAACTCAATTAGTTATGAAATCCGTTAGGATCGCTTTAAATACGATCTGCAAGACCCAAAACTTGCAGAACAAGTGACGCTAGGTTACCCTAAAGTTTAGAACCAAACTCATTTCCCGTCTGCTCTCGGGAATGAAACGAAACTTCGTATTAGGTCTGGATCGCATATCGGGATTCCGATTAGCCCGAAGTTAAGGAACTAGGACCGCCCCACTGGGCTTAACAATCATCTCAAAAATCGGCCTTATCCGATATTCCACGGCCATTCGTTTCGAATCGGAGCGAGGTAGTATGAAAAACACTATTCACAAGCCGAAATAAATATCTGGAATAGTGATCTGGCATCGTTCGTTGACGCATCAGTATTAAGCTACCTGGCCGTCGAATCAGACAAATTACACCCTCGGATTAAGAAAATTTCGGGAACATTTACATGTACTCGAATTTCGATCGTGGCCATGACCGTCGAGGCGAAAGTGGTGCGCCATGTGCGATCTACGTGTCCGAATGAGTCAAAACGTAATCCCACGTAGATCCATTGGTGGTGAGCTTAAGTCGACGTTTGGTTCAAAGAGGGCTACTGAACTCCCCTTTTGAGTGGAAAAGCGTTGAAAATCTTATATGGCGTACCCCATGAACCTAAGTCTATTTCCGTAATGTTTGAGGCTATAAAAGGGCTTAGAACAGCCCCTCTCACATACGAATTTTTCAAGAAACCCTAGAGGGAGAGAGAGAAAAGAGAGGGAAAGACTTGGAGATGGTTGCCGATCTTCCTCCTGCTGCTTTGGCTTGTTACACGGCCTACATCTCTCTGATCTAGACGCTTTCCCGGCGTATTCCGCCTCATTTGAAGGTAAGAAAACCTAACCCTAGGTCTGATTTGAGGTGGAATCTAGGTAGGATGTATTCCGACTAACCGATTCCGCTCTTTAGGCTAGAAATCGCCTGTAGACGGAAGATCCGTCACCCTTGCTGATTCGTTCCGTTTCCAAAGGCAAAGGTGAGGACTTTAAGCTTATAAGTTACGGTTTTCAACGCTTTCAATGTCAGATAATGGTAGATTCATGATCTGCTTGCAATTGCACATGTACAAAGTGCTGTTTCTGTTTTGATTAACGGTGTGAAATATGGAATTTCACATATTCTAGGTATACGTAGAAATACCGTATACGTATTTTTTTTGGATAAATGCTTGACATGTTTATTTAATGTATAATTATATAACATATGAATAAAATACTAGTTTGGCGAAAGGAATCGCCAAAATATATGTTTACTTGTAAATGCGCCGTATGTTGAAATTACGTATTTTAGAAATACCGTGTACGTATTTCTTTTGGAATAATGTTTGACATATTTATTTAATGTATGATTATACCATACATGATTAAATTACTAGTTTGGCGAAAGGAATCGCCGTAACCTATGTTCCTTTGTAAACACTATGTATGTCGAAAATTGGGTATATGAGGAAGTACCCTATACGTATAAAATTTGCTGATGTGATTGCCATGTTTAATTGCTGTATGAATATGGTGTATATGTATAAAATACTAGTTTGGTAAAGGGACAATCCTAGTATACATTTCTCTAGCATACGTCAGGTATGTTGAAATATTGCATTCCAAGTGTTGGTGACATCACTTGTGAGTGTAAGTGCTTAAGTGTTAGAATCTTAGGTAGGTGCTGAGATGGGATTCTCGGCTACCTTAGAGTCACATATGACACTCTCCATGTGGTTGTTCACTCTAACCACTCGCCTATGAAATTTAAGTATTTGTATCCCTATTTACATAATGCTTTATAACATGCTTTTGAACATGCTTTGTGACTTGTTTATTAACATGCTTCATGTTATGCTTTATAATATGCTTGCTAGTGTTCTTGAATTACCATGTTATCATGCCGTATTTCGCATGTTATGGTTAGAATTTGACTGAGCTTGGGACTATGTTCATAGTCCAGGCATCCGGTATCAGACTTGAAGATGTGGTTGGGATTCGATCCGCCACGCACGATGTGTTGGTGAACCCGTGTCGTACTTCGGTTGGCGATAGTGGTTGGCCACACGAGGTGCTGCGCCTCATATCGCCCAACTTGTTGTGTGCTCGAGCTAGCCGAACATGTCGATGCCGTATGCCTTATGTATGTTCACAATGTCCGGTCGCTAATGCTTGAACCTAGGGTACCAAACTTACCGGTGAAAATCCCGTTAACCATGGTACCTCGATCCGCTAAGACTCATGAGCCGGGCATGGTGGTATGGGACACCGTGGTCGGCTGCCGGCCTCTGGCTCGGGCTACGTGCCTCCCGTAGTGACCGGTGAGCAACTCAACTCGTGAGCCGATTATGGTGGTATGGGACACTATATTCGCGTGTCGACCTACACGATAAGGTGATGGGGGAGTGGTGCGGTCTTTGTGTGTACGACCACAGCGACCCTTTGTAGTGACCACGAGCATATTAAAGTTGCGGCGTGCCTTAGGGTTCGCCGCGATATATAGAGTATGAACTAGGCACATTTACGTATAGTTGTATCGTGATGAATCGTTTAAGGGGTGATGGGGGAGTGGTGCAACCTTTGTGCGTAACGACCACAGCGACCTCTGCGGTGACCTAGAAAACACACCATCGTCGATATTAACTAGACCGATTTGTGACCCTAGATTGGATCATGTTTGGAAATGATATAAGGGAGGTACCTTAGTTTCCCAATCCTGCTTTGTTTGAAATGAATTAATTAAAAACTTCGGTAATCATACTCATCATGCATCGCATGTGCACTGGAAAGATGTGGAGCAACGTGGGATGTAAGCATGCGCGAACGTGAGATGGTGTCGCTTGAGGGAGTACGTCGGAGAGGGCATCCATCATAATGCTGCATTCATACTTGCATTAATCGAGTAACTAGGAGTGTTTGATTCTTGCTTTATCATTCTTGCTTGGTGATATTGGTAACATGATAACTTATGTCTTATCGTTCCAGGAGTTAGCTACTCACTCCCTCCGTTACGGAGACGGTGTTGCGCACACCAACCGGACTACTGTCTCGAGGTTTAGGCGATCAACTATTACTCGGGAGGTGGAGCCCGATTACGACGAGGACTAGGAGGAGTTCTCGTATATGCAGTTCGCTGGCGGCTTCGACTAGGCTGCCGGGACTGATGGGATTTACAGAGATTGTATTTAGTTATTTTGACATTTTGTTTCTTACACAAACATGTATATTGTGACTCGAAGGATTCATACTCTGGATAATGAATCATTTATTTTGTTTCTTTACATACATATATATACTGATCAGTCTTTCCGCTTGCTTTTATACAAGCGATCTGGTATGAATTACTTGCTTTGGTATAATCTCATTCATGTTTATTGCGCTAACTCAGACAACATTTAACCATCATTGTGTATGTTGCATAAGTGATGCGTTGGAACTCGGGAGTTGAGTTCATACTCGACCCCCGATTTTCAGGGCGTTACAATTTCCCATTGATGCAAATGCAACGCAAATTAAGGCTTATGAGGTTCTCCTCAAGGCCCATGCAGCAACGATAGGTGCATTGAAGGCTGGGAATAAGGTCAGTGTTGTTTACCAAGCAGCAGTCTCGGTGGTAGAAGGGATGCTCCTGAATTTGCCTCTCATCTTACAAAGTCAACAGGAACGGGAATCGGTCTCGAGTTCCGTGAGTCGGTAATGAGTTTAAATGCCAGGAACGATCAGGTGTTGAAGCCTGGAATGGTTTTTAATGTATCTCTTGGGTTTCAGAACTTGTAATCAAAAACCAATAACCCAAAGACTAAGATGTTCTCGTTGTTGCTTGCAGACACCATTATTGTCAATGAAAAAGCTGCAGAAGTTGTGACTTCAATCAGCTCCAAGTTAGTTAAGGATGTTGCATACTCATTCAATGAGGAAGAGGAGGGAGGAGGAAGAAGAGCATCCAAAGGTCAAAGCTGAATCCAATGGAGCTGAGACATTCTTGTCGAAAGCGACTCTAAGGTCGGATAATGGGCGGTTCTGCAGCTGGAGATGGCCGTGGTTCTACAAAAGCTTCAAGCGATCTCATTGCCTACAAGAATGTCAATGATATCCCACAGTCGAGGGAATTAATGATACAGATCGACCAAAAGAATGAGGCTGTCCTTTTGCCAATCCATGGCAGCATGGTGCCATTTCACATTGCTACCATCAAGAGTGTTTCAAGCCAGCAGGATGGTAAAAATTGCTATAGGATGTGCCTTGGGAGTTTTAAATGATCGTCGAGTACCATTCAAACTAAAAGGGAAGTTTTATAGAATAGCTGTAAGACCAACCACGCTTTAGGGAACAAATTGTTGGGCAAGGGGAAGGCCCAAAAAGACGTGGATGGAGGTAGTAAGAAAAGACCCGATGACCTATGGTCTAACTGGAGGTATGGCCCTTGATAGAGTAGAACGGTGGAATAGGATTCATGTATGCGACCCTAATTAATTAGGATATGGCTTACATGATGACGATGATGACGATTATTTCATATATAAATTGCAATATAATAATTTGTAATATATATATATATATATATAAAACTATATTACATATACTTAGTATATGTATTGGAATTTGGAGCAACCGACATTATCCCACCCCCATTGTACCATGTATTAGAGGAACTAGTGGTGAATGGATGTTTGGTTTATCTAAAAGGTATCCAGTTTGAAGCTGAAAGGCATATAAAGTCTCTTCCAAGTTCTTTTACTCGGTCTTCCACTCAAAACAAAATGTTTACTATTGATCCTAGTATTATCTACTACATACTAGTAACATACAACCAATATTGGGGCACCATACCATAAGCTACAAAATTTCATATCCCCCTAAACAAGGCATCCTCCATTGATAACATATATATATATATATATATCATAAGTTTTTTATTTTCATTTACATTCACAAATACATTCATCATCCATCCAACTATTAACAACATTTACAAAAAAATAAATTATATCCAACCAACTCTTAATAATAATTTGCAACTTAACCTTCTAGGAACCGTCATGCACCAAATGTCTTACTGACAAGCGGTTCTGAGGAGTTACAAGTTGACCTTGACGACAGCATATAAATGAAGCGATAAAGATACAAATGATTCAAGATTAATTATAGGTTTTGAGAACTTACATCCACCTTACTCTTATTGCCAAGTAGTCCTGATGAAAATGCATCCACACTACAAGAAAGGGAAAAAAATAAAAAAATTGTGGCTGCACCGATACGGTCTAGTATGGACGGCTGCCTACGTACCCAATATTGGAAGATTGGGATCAAGCCACTACGTAGTTCTTAATATTTAAATCAGAACATTTTACGCATAAGCAAAGAAAAAATGAAAACAAAACATTATAGAAATATGTGTACCCTCTGTCACGCAGAAGAAGATGAACAGCTGAAACAAATCACTAGATTAGTCAATCAAAACTACTAAATAATTCAAGATAAAGATTTATGCTAGGACACTCCATGCACGATGTGGCTTGCTTATATGTTAGAAACATGTCATAACAATAAGCAACCAACCTATATAATCAGCTGAATTTTGTTTTTAGAAATAAATCTATGATTTAATTGAGAACCATCTTCTTCTTCTATTTTTGCAATTGTCGGATTACAACTGCTACATAACATTACAAGTTCCTTGGTTGAAAGCCAGAAGAAATATAAATTGTGAGAAATGGAGTTACTTAAATCTAGCAATTTCCTATCGTGGTCCTCCAATTCCACATCCCACATCCAAAACCTGCATCGACAAACCAAATTAAGCAAAATCCATAAATTCTCAAAGAATCTTGATAATGTATTGACAAAATAAAAAGTAATAAAAAAGAAATCAGCTGAAGGCACAAAACCAAACTGTTCTGTAGAGAGCTTGCATATGCGCCAAGTGCTTGGACATTTTTTTGTGAGCCTAGAAAAGAGAGAAATTGCTTAGCATAATCAAGACAAGAAGAGGCAAAGATCAAATGAAAAGGCCATCTTAAAGTAAAGAAACATATGAAAAATGAATATATTAAACATAGAGAAATTGCTTAGCATAATCAAGACAAGAGGAGGCAAAGATCAAATGAAAAGGCCATCTTAAAGTAAAGAAGCATATGAAAAATGAATACAACAAACAGAGAGGAATTCATCGTCTTTGACAGACAAAAAAGTTAAGCAAAACTCTCTGAGAAAGGTAACCTCATGAGGAGTGGCGATGTTTTTTGTTGGAAATACAACACTCATGATAAATGCCAACTTTCCTTTAGAAAGTCATTATTTGTAGTGACTACATTCTCCTAAAACATGGAGTCTTTTTTTTTAACCCTTAGTGGATGGCAGTTTTCAGGAAGACCACCACTCATCATGGGGATTTATAGAACCACCTGGTGTTGGCTGATTTATGCACGATGTTGGCTGATTTTTCAGCTTGGAAATAGTGAAAAATGCACTGATGTTGGGTGGTTTATGCACTGATGTTGGCTGATTTTTCACTTGGAAATAGTTTGAAAAAGGCACGATGTTAATTGGTTTATGCACTGATGTTGGCTTATTTTTCACTTGGAAACAATGGAAAATGCACTGATGTTGGTGAATTTTCAGCTTGAAATAGCGATTTATGCACTTGATGTTGGCTGATTTTTCAACTTGGAAACAATTTGAAAAATGCACCTAGTGTTGGCTGATTTTTCAGTTTGAAAGCAGCAGAAAAATGCACCTGAAAGTGCTAATTTTTCAGCTACAAAAAAGTTTGAAGGTTGAGCCCACAGTGATGAGTATGTCATATCCATGCTATCCATTTTGTACCGCCAGACTCATTTTTGTGCATAAGAAAGAGAGAGAGAGAGAGAGAGAGAGAGAGAGAGAGAGAGAGAGAGAGAGAGAGAGAGACCTACAAAATTACCATGTGCCAAACACTCATGGAGTCTTACATGGAGTCTTACATGACTGTTTTATTTGCTGCCAGGTCTACAAATCTAGATTCATGGAGTCCAGAGCAGTTGAAGATGATGAGTTTCGGGGGAAACAACGTGCACAGGTTTTCTTTAAGCAGCATGGATGGAGTGATGGAGGCAAAATTGAGGCAAAATATACTTCAAGAGCTGCTGAGTTGTACAGGCAACTACTTTCAAAAGAAGTTGCTAAAAGCATTGCTGAAGAGCCCACAGCATAGATGCTTCCAGTTGAGAGAAGGTGATGGTGGAAAAATCATGCTTGCAACAGCAAGAAATGAGGTGTTCTCCCAAATACAAACAATTACCCAAGAATAAAATGAGAAAATACTTAACTAAAGACAAGACTGTCAAAAGTAAAGTGACAATTACAAGTTTGCCTCTAAGGGAGAGTATAGAATTTGCAGACATGTCTACTTAATTAAGATGAGCTCATTATTCTACCAGAACATTTGGAGAAGTCATCTTTCCTCCCGACTTAATCAATTAGGAGCACAGATTGGATATCATTATACATGCCATTAACAAATATATAGTTTTAACTCAAGATGATTGACTGGTTGTTAACATATCGTGTTACTAGATTACGTAGTAAGCACTTCATTACTCAGCATAAGAACAAGTCCTTATGTGTTATCATATATTACCTTCTTTTGCCTCCGAAAGATACTTGGTAAGTCGGTATTTCTGTAAGTTACGACCACATACAAAACTATTAGGTATCAAATGGCATTGGAAGATTCAATATTAAAGATCTAGGTAATTCATGAGAAGTGAATACATAAAGTAATCGAGTGTGATAGCAGCTGAATGAATTGTTAAGATAATGATAATTCATGGAAAAAAAAACTGAAAATACCTGTAAGTGGCTTTTTACATGATAGATTGTCAAACCCTAAACATTCATTACCTTCAATATACCCTTTGGAGTTTCCTCTGCATTTCATACCGACCTGTGTGAGATGAAAATTGCCTTGTGTGTGTGTGTGTGCATTACTTGAAGTTGTGCACTCACAAATACCCTCAACAACGAGCAAGATGACAGTGGTTAAACCCTCATAAGAGGGATCATCAATCACTGACCTTACTTGACAAAAAAGGAAAAAAGGAAATAGAAAAAATTATGCCAACTCAATTTTGATTCGAACTCGTCTTGAATTGGCTTGAGCTGTTGGCAAACCCGAGCCGAGCTACCTAGTTAGGCTCGAGGACCGAGCCAAGCCGAGTTCAAGCTGAGGTAAGCCAATGGTCGAGCTTAGTCGAGCTATGCCAAGCTCAACTCGTGTACACCTTTATATTTCAACCAAAAATTATCCAAAAATCAGGGATTATGACTGCTCCACGTATAATTTCCAAGTGATTGCCTATCAAGCATCATATTAACAAAATAATTATACTAAAATTTATTGATGGTTAACAGGGATATTAACAAGGGATCGATTAGATTATATTATTCATAGTTCATAATCAATATTAGCGGTCCACTGTTAATGTTAACATCAGTGTTCTACTTAAGCGTTAGATTTACCTCATTTTCATGTACATGACTTAAAATGATCTAATAAAAGGGATGTGCGTCGTGGATAACAGATACATCAATGGTGGGACCACCCACAGAACTGGCCGTTCGTGGCTAGAGGCGGTTGGGGTAGGACGCAATCTGCGTCCGAGAGGCATACCGTTCCTCAGGTGGGCCCCACAGGTTACATTGCTTCTTCCAAATTCAATATAGTCCTCAGATTGACCAACAGTCCACACCAAGCATTGCATCATCTAAAGTACAGACTGGCCTAATTTTCTGGTTAGGGCGACTCTGCCTTTGAAACGTGTTCCATTCTTTCACACGTGGCTACGAGTAGGATTTTCTGTCTCCTTTTCAACTCTCCCAATGGCCCACTTGCTATAAACATGGTGCCTAATCTCTTTATAATCAGAAACTCCATGTGTACTTGCAACTTGCACACATGCTCCAAATCTGGACGGTTCAGGATAAGAAAACACAGAACAACAGGATAAGAAAGCAGAAGCTTGTATAGATGTACATGTCAGCATAGCACTGTGTTTGGATACACCGAATTCATGCGGAAATGAAAAATGTTTTCAACTGTTTTCCACTAACAAGACAATTTGGCTGTTTGGATACATGCATCATCTGATTCGTGTATTTATAACCATTTCCCATTCATCACATGAACACGCCAGATATTGCCCTGCCGCAATATGTATGATTGAGAGTTTATTTCATACTGGTGTTGCGTGTGATGGTTGATATACAGGCATTAAGAAATCATACACGTGGCACATTAATTCAAATCAAACCATCCAATTGCAGGAAGCACTATAGATAGGTCATATCTCCCAAATAAGATTGATTTAATGACCGAAAGCACTGATTTATAACCATTTGTTTGTTGAAATTGGACTGCTGGGTATTTTCATCTCAATTGTCCATTAATCTCGTTGGACCCCACGATATCGGTAGTGTAATTTAGTTTTAGATACCCAGGGATCCAACCCATGGTTCATTGGTAGATAAGAGTGCCTATCAACACTGAGGTCATGGGTTCAAGTGTTTGTGTGTGTGTGTGTGTGTGTGTGTGTTTTTTTTAGGTGATGAAGACATCTGTTGTGCTTAAAAGTAGGGAGAGTATTGGAATTGAACGAAGGTGGGTAACTTAAAAGCAAAAGGCAGGCTGCTTTTAAAATTTAGGTGAAATTCAGGTGGAATGGCTGTGTATTCCAGTTTCACCTAAATAAAATTCAGCTGGAATGATTCCACCTTCCTTTTAAAAATAAAAAATAAAAACAGCTACCATAGGCACATGTTTACAAATGTACCAAAGCAACAGAGACATGCGGAATGAGAACTCATACCTGAGAGTCATTGAGATGGGCTGCCATGGTTAGCCCTCCGCTGGATGTCTCCTTTTGAACATTGGGGACTGAGTTTTTAAAGCATCACCAAATGTCTCAGTGAGTTTGAATTCAAATACTACCTGGCCTGTCTGGCCATAGCAATCAAACAAATTGCAACTTGAAAATCTAAATGAGAAACATAAACATGAATAGTAAGATTTGTGGACCAAAAATAATAACAAATTACCAAGGATCATGGTATAGATAATGCATTGCAGCCTTGTAAGCTTCCTGGAATATGAACAATTTACAAGGATCCTCCCATTGATTCATACACAACATAATTAGCAAACAGGTGCCAGAATTTTGACCTTTAGGAAGTTTGCTACTTAGCTGGACAATCTAGATTGTAAACAACCTGCACATGAGTTGATCCAATATGTAAACAAGAACTGGTACTATTGAATAGTAGATAGATTTCACTGTGAATGCTATTGAATCCAGCATCACTATAAAAGGAAAGCAGTTCAAAATAAATTAGTAGATAGATCACTCTCTGTCAATTAGATCACTCTCTGTCATTGGATTTCAGGAAACCAATAAATTGCTCCAACCAGCTGACAAGACTCTGAAAACAATGGCAATAGAATTTGCAGTGTCAGGTAAGGTCAAATTGATAAGTTTTTCTTTTCCATCTGCAGAGTTGCTAAATCTTTTATGTACAACATTTGATTGATCAATATATCCAAGTCAACTATATAGCGAAATTTATACATTTATAATCTACAGGAGTAATCGGTTAATGAGTTGAGCACTTTACCAGGCGTGCATGGACATTCCCTCAACTAGAAAATGCACATTCCCTCAGCTAGAAAATATGAAGAGAAACATTAGAAAATCAAACAATTGCAATCATGAAGAAAGTTGTTGATGGTTCTTCCAAAACATATGCAGGAATTGCAAGGCCCAATGAAAGTAAGGAGCGAGGTTCTTCAAAATTTCAGAGTGTTTTTGGATATGATCAACTGTAACATGCTCCAAATAACATGCACTCATTTTCTTCCTTTAATGCAAATAATGAACATTATCATTCTAGTAAGAAGTGGAGCAGTATGCTCTAGGAATGGCATTTACCAACTGAAAAAAGGTAATCCTGTGAGGCAGGAAGATAATCCTATTACAACAACAAAAACAAACAAAACAAAAACGAAAAAAAAAATAAATCATGTTGAAGCAAAAGATTTGCTGAAAAGGAACCCATTCTTAGGTAAGCATACATTGTGGACTGACAGTCTAAACATGTATTGGAAAAGGAAAAGCTCTCTCATATCCACATGAGTATTCTTAATCATTAGATGTTCTAGTAAGAGTAGGAATCCCAAAGCAAATATTTTTCTCGTGGCCTGAGCCAAACTCAGCCTTAACCACAGCGAAATACAACCAACGAAGTGACATACAAAAATCAACCAAATGGTTAGCCATGCATATGAGCCAGGAGTATGTAGCATTGCAGAGCTCATAAAGGAGGAAACCAAAGAGCCTAATGCCATATTTATTTTCTTTCTCAAATAGAATACCCATGATTGATCATTGTGGAGGGTCGTGACAAGATGATTGTGGTAAACAAACTAATATCGGAACCCGCACATCCTGACAAGGAGGCCTCATTTTCTTGCTGAACTCATATTCCTTTTAAGTTGCACAAATCATGGTTTAATCTATATAGCATATATTATAACATTCTTTTGAATCAGCTTCAGAAATCTAAAAGTTTTTTCACCATAAGCAACAACAAAGGCCTTGTTTCACATGTCATTCGCATCACCTTGATGCTTACCTACCATCTAACATGTTCATAAGGTGATTCTTACATGTACTTTTGTATTGTAAGAAACTCTGTATATATAACCATGTACTTAATTCCCACATTTCACTACTGTAAGGCATATGTGATATGAATATATGATTATGGTAGGCTCCACCGAAAAAGACCTCCAAAATCATGTTGATCTCTATTAAAGAGTCTGTGGAGAGCCTGTTCTAGATAAGGCAGAACATCAATCTCTATTACAATGCAAACTAACAAACCTTTAACACTATTGATGCCCTAACCCAGGATTCAGGTTGAACCACTCGTCAGGGTGGCCACGGTTATCAAAACAAATGTATAGCTTTGAAAACTTTAGCTGAAAGTATTCTAGTACATCCACCTGTTTCCAATATTGAGGCCCACATGCCGAGTGGAGTATTTTTATTTTTGGGAAAAGATGTACAAGTTCAGATTAACCTGATGGACAAGTTGGATCTTACACCCATTTGCCATGTTGGCACATGTGGTGTAAAACCAATTAAGCACTTCAAATATATATCTATATGGAACAAAACATCGGACCATACCTGAAGTAGAGGAAATATGTCAGAAACAAACGAAATAAATCCCCTTGGCATAACTGCAACATTCCCTCAAATAGAGATGAGAAGTGTGAATAGAAGATCAACCAACAGAGAGTGGAAAGTAAAATTTAAGGTGAATAGGAAAACATACTTCAACATGCTACTGAGAACAATAACTCCAAAAGATTGAGCCCTCCCAATCCTATAACCATTGCCTTCTCGATGTTCTGCTTTGCTGAAACATCAGAAACCACAATAATGAATCAACATTCGACAATTATTGTTATCAAAGCTTGGCATTACACATGATTGCATGTGCCAACCTAGCACTTGTGTTGGACATCCAAGCCAGGCATCATGCAGTTAGGTGATCTGTCCCAAAGAAGAGGACAACACCACAAGGGGCACACCGATGCACAGGTTAGATGTCATCCACATACACATCTGACCACAGATAGAGGTGAACATAAAGAGGTGTATGTGGACTTTGCCAAGCTACATGCTAACATCCCAGAGAAAAAAAATCAAACAATGTATAAACTGAATGCATATATGTATGGTTTCAGAAATGTCCACAATAACATTGTTGATTGGAACAGCAAGAAAATATACGCTGGGAACCCCAGTGTTGAATACAACTTGTTACGTGAAAACATAGTAAAACTGAAAAACTCACTCCAACCAATTACAGACCAAGTTGTATGCTAATAGCAGAAAACTGTAACATTTAGAAAGTATCTGGTCATGCTAACATAAGTCACTCAAGGACATACAATTTTAATCATTTGAGAGTTTTCCTACATGTTAAAGAAAAAATAATAGCATGCCAACCATTGAAAATAAAAAGTAATCACAGGCTAAGATGAGTTTGGTTGATAGCCTCAAGCTAGGATGACTGTATTTGCAAATGTAACTGAAGAAGTGAATATGAAGCGACTTATGTTCGCATGTGTTAGCCACGTCCACTATGAGCAGAGAGTACTGCTTAGAAGTTTTACACAGTATGCTGCACAAGAGCATTCCTCTTTGCACAGATTTTGAGACATCGAACAAGAACCAGCATCAACATTAATAATTGAAGAAGATAAAAATTCTCATTTCAGAAAGAGCTGAAAGATGAAGCATACCCTTCAACAGGTACCCTTTCCCAGTAACTTCATTGACAATATTTCCAATGTCTCAAGAACTTTTAAAAACAAAATGGATATGCAATTAAGGACAGGCATGACTAGTGACAAGAATTACTACAAACAGCACTCATGAAGCATTTGGAGCAAACAAAATGTCTGTAAAGATGTTATGATTTTGAAAGAGAATTAAAAATTTCTTGCATCCATATTAGCTTATAAAGACGCAAAATAAAAACTATATCACAATATGAACAAAGAAGTTGTTCCACCTCTGGCAGTAGAGTAGTCCTCTAGGTGTTCTCTCGCAAATTCCGGTTGCCTTTTCTGAGGCATGAACACATGAAGAACTCTGCCTTTTGCTCGTATCTTTGGAAGACTGATGAGTACTGAGCCCCCTTCCCTTGCATTAGAAACTGCATTGCGAGGATGTGAAAAGAAAAAATAATCAACCATTTTGGATAGCCAGAAGCAATAACAGCTCATCTCAATTTCAAATTTCAATAGAGAATTGGACTGCATATTACACACATTTCATAGTATGAAAAAAAAAAATCGCCAAATGTGTAGTTTACCTTGGAGACGAGAACTTGGGCCCCAGCGTATTTAACATCCCAACCGAACTATATTGCTTTGTGGATCTCTCCAATCCTCCTAGCTATTATATTTTTTTGTTTGAAGTATTAAAATCCTCAAGATCCCTAAATCCCTAAAATCCTCAAGATCCCTAAAATTCTAAAATCCCCAAATCCCTAATTTGTAATATCAGAAAATCCCCGATTCGGGGTCTACATTCAAATCTATAAGCCCTAAAATCCCCAAATCCCTAAATGAGGGTCCACATCGAATCAGGAATCCACAAATTGCTAAATCCCTAAATCGGTATTGAGAGAGAGAGAGAGATACCTCGCCTCGTGAATGAGCTAGCCTTCAACCGAGCTTGAGAGAGAGAGAGAGAGAGAGAGAGAGAGAGAGAGAGAGAGAGAGGGCGTGCGTGGGTAGGGCGTTCGGCAACAGGTAGTGGAGAGAGAGAGAGAGGGAGAGGGTGCGAGAGAGAGAGGAGAGGGTGCGAGAGGGTCGGATTAGGGAGAGATAGACGGAGAGAGGGGAGGGGGCGAGAGAGATAGAGAGATGAGCGTGCGGGCGTCTCTGGACGGAAATCGGATTGCGTACTGAGTTACTCAGTATGCTTTTATCGTACTGAGTAAACTCTGTTGGGCCCACCGTCGATTCATGTGGTTTATCCACGCCGCCCATCCGTTTTTTAATCTCATTTTAACGGTTGATCCAAAAATTGAAACATATTCAAAGCTCAAGTGGGCCATACCACAGGAAACAGTGGGAATAATGATTTCCACCGTTGAAACCTTCATAGGGCCCACAGTAACGTTTATTTGTCATCCAAACTGTTCATAAGATCACAAGTACATGGATGAAGGGAAAAAACAAATATCAACTTGATCCAAAACGTCTGTCCACCCAAAGAAATTTTCAACGGTAGATGTTCAATTCACACTGCTCCCTGTGGTGTGGTCCACTTGAGCTTTAGATATGCTTTATTTTTGGTCCCTTTTATTAAAATTAAATTATAAAATGTATGTACGGGGTGGATTAAATAAATACATCATTTTGGGCCCCACATAGTTTACTCAGTACGCTTAGTGTACTAGTTACTCAGTACGCAATCCACTTCCCTCTGGACGCGGCTTAGATACTGACGTCATCAAGTTCTGTGGGCCCCACTATGATGTATGTGTTATATCTACACCATCCATCCATTTTTTAGATATCATTTTAGGGTATCTACCAAAGAACGAAGGAAAATAAAAATCTGCAGTGGATCCACCAAAGAAAAAAGTGGGGAGAGTGATTCCCACGGTTGAAACTATCCCAAGGCCCATCACAATGTTTATTTGAAATCCAACCTTTCCAAAAGTTAAAAAAGATATGAAATAAGGGAAAACACAAATATCAGCTTGATCTAAAACTTTTGTGGCCTTTAGAAGTTTTTAATGGTGGGTGTCACTTTGTCCCACTTGCTTTTACTGTCTTTGGGGTCCAATGGAGCTTTGGATTTAAGTCGTTCTTTGGATATTGCCCTAAAATGATCTCTCCAGATGGATGGAAGGTGTGGATACAAAACATACATCATAGTGAGGCCCATGGAACTTGCTGACGTGACTTTAGTAGCTAGTCTCGCTACTCCCCTTGTCACCAGCCCCTTAGCTGGTTGGTGCTCTCTGGGCCCCACCATGATGTATGTATTTCATCCATTATGTTCATCCATTTTTAAATATCATTTTAGTGATTTATTCCAAAAATGAGAGGTATATAAATCTCAGGTGGACCACACCACATGAAAACAATAGTGATTGGATATTCATCATTAAAATCCTCCTATGGCCCTCTTGCCTTTGTTTATTTGACATCCAATCTGTTTATTAGGTCATACAAGCCTAAATGAAGGGGAAAAACAAAAATCATCTCGATCCTAAACTTTTATGGCCCCCAAAATGTTTTTAATGGTTAACGCTCATTCAACACTGTTTCTTGTAATGTGGTCCATTTCAGATTGGGATATACCTCATTTTTTTGTTTCATCTCATAAGATGATCTTTAAAAATAGATGGACGGCATGGATGAAATACATACATCATGTTGGGGCCCACAGAGCACCGACCACCAGTCATTGGCCGGTGTCAGGGGGAGTAGCCAATCCGTTCCCCTTATTTGTGGTGTAGTCCATTTAATCTCTGGATATGATTCATTTTTTGGATAATTCTCTAAAATAATCTCGAAAAATGGATGAACAGTGTGGGTTGATCCCAAATTTTCGGTAAATCCAAAACTCAAGTGGACCATGCCACACGAAACAATGTGGAATAATGATTTCCACCGTTGATACCTTCCTTGGGCCCATAGTAATGTTTATTTACCATCCAACCTGTTCATAATATCAAAAAGATATGAATGAAGAGAAAACACAAACATCAGCTTGATCCAAAACTTCTATGACCTCTAAGAATTTTTCAATGGTAGAGGTTCAGTCACACTATTTCCTGTGGTGTGGTCCACTTGAGCTTTGGATATACTTCCATTTTGTTCTTTAAACCTCAAATTATCTGTTAACATGGATGAATGGATTGGATAAAATAAATAAATGATGGTGGACCCCACAGAGCTTACCAGTATGCTAAGGGTAATTAGTAACTCACATAAATGGAGTGAGAGACGTTTCCTTAAAACATTCATAATCATATATTGGAATTGCCTAAATGTGATTCACATATCCAACCCACTCATTATGTGTGTCCCACTTGGATGAGGGGTCAGACCAAGTTTCAGCCGCATCCAAAAATCATGTGGGCCCCACCAAGTGCTTTTATATTTTTTAGGATGTCTTCACATGGTTTTAGATGGTATGGCCCACCTGAGTTTCGTATATGGATGATTTTTGAGATATCTCATAACCTAAAGGGGACACATCAAATGCACGGTGTTGATGTTCGACACACATCATGATGGGGCCCACAAAACTTACTAACATTAATTCTTAGGTTCTTGCGAGGTCAATAAGTTGGGTCACAATTTTGACCAATATTTGGCCTATATTATATATCTGGTCCATTCACTCTATTTTACTTGATCAATACCCTCAATTTGACTAGTTACTCATCCCAATCAGATACATTTTTTTTTTCACAGATAATTTCAATTTCCATTTAAAAATAACATTTTTTTCTTCAAAATGTATATTTTTTTACGCTTAATTTTTCTTTGAAAACTTTTAACAAAATATCAATTTTATTATAAAATAGTTCAAAAAAATACGAATTCTAAATTTTTATTTTCAAAATCTCAAAAATTTTCTTAAATTTTAATTTTTTTCTCAAAAATTCCAAAATGCTGATTTTTCTTCTTCAAAAGCATCATTTTCTTTTCAACTTTTCAATTTCTTTTTAAAATGATATATATATATATATATATATATATATATATATATTCAAAATCTATATCTCAATGTTTTTATAAATAACTTTTTCTTTTAATTTCAAAATTTTAACATTTTCAATTATTTTTAAAAATCAGAAAATTTTTCAACTTCTTTATTTTTCGTTTCAAAATGTTTGTTTTTTGTTAAAATATCGATTCTTAAGTACTGTTTAATTTTAAAATTTTCAATTCCTTCTGACTTCTTCATTTAAAAAAAAAAAAAGCATTTTTTTCGAACTTCTCAATTTTATTTTATTTTTCAAAATACAAACTCTCATTTTCTTTTTCAAAATTTTTTAATTTTTCAACATCGTCAAAATTTTCACATTTTTACAAATCTTTTTAATTTTCTTTTTCAGGCCATTATTTTTTTCTAGAAATCAAATTCTTTTTTTTTTTCAAACTTATCAACTTTATTCAATATTTTTTTTCCACAAAATAGATTTTTATTAAATCACGATTTTATTTTTTCAAAATCTCATTTTTTCTCAAGCATTGTTATATTTTTTTTAACTTCTCAATATTTTTTCTCATGTCATATTACAAATCATTTAAATATTAGATTTAAATTTAAAAAAAAATTCCAAAAAACAATTTTTTTTTTCACATTCAATCAATTGTTAAAAAATAATATTAGATACAAATATGTACAATTAAACCACTGAATTTGTATTGAAAAACAATTCTTAGACTAGAAAATAACATAATTTTCCACCATATTCTAAAATAACTGAAAAAAAAATAAGGCAAAATTCATTTTACGACGGACCATGATCCGTCGGCAAAAGCAACTAAAAAACATCGGGCTTTGCTATTTTGGGCGGGAATCGCGGCTGATTGGATGCCGACGCAAAATCGAAATTTGCGACGGATTAAGTCCGTCGCAGTTTTACGACGGACCAAAATCCGTCGTAAATACGTCGTAAATCAGATTTTAGCGACGGATTTTGGTCCGTCGCAAAATTTCACGACGTTCGGACCGGATTTTCGAGACGGCGGGATTGGCGACGGACCTTTTCGGTTAGCAACGGATTAAATCCGTCGTGAAACCAAGCAATTTCTGCGACGGACAAAGTCCGTCGCAAAAATGCGTCGCAAATCGGCAGTTTTGACGTAGTGTTTAGGTTAGGGAGTTGAGATTGGGATTTGGTGTAGGTTTAGGTTTAGGGATTTGAGAATAGGTTAAGGTTTAGGTTTAGGAAATCGGGTTCAGGTTCGGGTTTTGAAGTTTAGGTTTAGGTTTAGGTTGGGCAGTTAAGATTGAGATTGCGATTAGGTTTAGGTTTAGGGATTTAAGAATACATTTAGGTTTTAGGTTTAGGTTTAGGTTCTAGCTTATAGGTTTAGGTTATACGTTTAGGTTAAGGTTATAAGTTTAGGTTATAGGTTATAGGTTAAGGTTTAGGTTATAGGTTTTGTTTAGGTTAAGGTTATAGGTTTTGGTTTTGGTTATAGGTTTAGGTTTAGGTTTAGGTTTAGGTTTTAGTTTATAGGTATAGGTTGTAGGTTTAGGTTTTGGTTTTAGGTTTAGGTTAAGGTTATAAGTATAGGTTTTGTGTAAGAATAGGTTTTAATTTAGGTTAAGGTTTAGGTTTTGGGTTTATGTTAAGGTTATAGGTTTAGGTTAGGTTTAGGTTTAGGTTATAGGTTATAGCTTCGGAATTGAGAATAGGTTAAGGTTTAGGTTTAGGAAGTTCGGTTTGGGTTCGGGATCGGGTTTAAGCTTGGGTTTTCATGTTTAGGTGTAGGTTTAGGTTAGGGAGTTGAGATTGGGATTTGGTGTAGGTTTAGGTTTACGGATTTGAGAATACATTTATGTTTTAGGTTTAGGTTTAGGTTTTAGCTTATAGGTTTAAGTTATAGGTTTAGGTCAAGGTTATAAGTTTAGGTTATAGGTTATAGGTTAAGGTTTAGGTTATAGGTTTTTGTTTAGGTTAAGGTTATAGGTTTTGGTTTAGGTTATAGGTTTAGGTTTAGGTTTAGGTTTTAGTTTATAGGTATAGGTAATAGGTTTAGGTTTAGGTTATAGTGGCGGTGTTCACCGATTTTATGTAGTAACTGTGTATGCATGTCGCGCATGCAACCAACACTAAAATGTCTGGTGATGAGCATCGCGTGGCCACGTGGCTTCGGGGTGTCACTAACAATTAATTGAGCACCACGTGGAGGCCACCTACATGATCACGCTATCTCTCAGTCGTTCGGGCTCGTGTTGACCTTTGGAATTAATAAATTAGGTCGGTTCGGATCTCACGGACGCGGTGCTCTTTGGCCCAACAGTATATGTGTTATATCCACGCTGTCCATTCATTTTCCAGCTCATTTTAAGGCATGATTCCAAAAATGAGACAGATCCAAATATCAGGTGGACCATGCTACAAGAAACAGTGGTGAGTGAACACTCACAAAAAAAAACTTTTTGGGGGCAGTCAATGTTTTCGATGAAGCTGATATTTTTGTTTTTCATTCATACATTTCTTTGTGACATAATCAACGGATTGGATGGAAAATAAACATTACAGTGGGCCTAAGGAATTTTTTAATTATGGGCGTTCAATCATCACTGTTTTCATATGATGTTGTCCCAGAGATATGGATCTACCCTAATTTTGAGCTCATGCACTAAAATGATCTAAAAAATTATGATGCATGAAAATGATCTATAAAATATTGAACAGCATGGATAAAATACATGTCTTCACTGAAATCAACACCATGCATTTGATGGGTCCCCTCTAAATTATGGGATATCCCAAAAATCAGCTGTATACGGAACTCATATGGGCCATACCATCTAAAATCATGTGAAGACATGCCTAAAACATATAAAAGCACTTGGTGGGCCCCACCTAAAATTTGGATGCATTTGAAACTTGGTATGACCCCTCATCCAAGTGGTACACACATAATGGATGGGCTGGATTTGTGGACCACGTCTTGGTAGGCCCAAAAAATAATTATGAATGTTTTAATGGAGGGTAACCCCTCTCAACTTTTGTATCTGGTGTGGCCCACACAAGTCACATATTGACTTGATTTTTAACCTTTAGCCCACCATGGAATGGTGCATCTGACTGATGGGCTAGATGTTTGACATGCATTATGGTGGGGCCCACACAACTCTCCCGTCGTCGGAAACGGATTTGCTACTCCCCCTGACACTAGCCCCGGAGCTGGTGGTCGGTGCTCTGTGGGCCCACCATGATGTATGTGTTTCATCAATTCCGTCCATCTATTTTTGTAGATCAATTTATAGTAATACAAAAAAATGAGGTATATCCCAGTCTTAAGTGGACCACATTACCGGAAATAGTGTTTAATGAACTTCGACCGTTAAAAACTTTTTGGGGGCCATAAAAGTATTGGATCATGTTGATCTTTGTTTTATCCCTTCATCTGGGTTTTTATGACCTAATCAACGGATTGGATGTCAAATAAATAGTACATTGGGCCTTAGGAGGATTTAAATGATGGATATCCGATCACTATTTTTTTTCCTGTGGTGTGATCCACTTGAGATTTATATCCCTCCCATTTTTTGGATAAAGACATAAAATGATATTTAAAAATGGATGAACGGAATGGATGAAACACATACATCATGGTGGGGCCCACAGAGCACCGACCACCAGCTCCGGGGCTGGTGTCAGGGGGAGTAGCCAATCCGTTTCCCCTGTCGCCCGCCCCAAAACCAATTCCCAAAACCTAAACCTCCCGCGCGCCCATCTCCCCAAAACCCAAAACCTAAAACACACACACACACACACACACACACACTCTCTCTCTCTCTCTCTCTCTCTCTCTCTCTCTCTCTCTCTCTCCTCTCTCGCACCCTCTCCTCTGTCTCCCTCCCTCTCTCTCTTGCACCCTCTCCCACCTCTCTCTCTGTCTCTCTCTTCCTCTCTCTCTGATCTCTCCACCCTACCATCACCGAACGCCCTACCCACGCACACCTCTCTCTCTCTGAAGCTCGGTTGAAGGCTAGTTCATTGACGTCCGTGAGGTATCTCTCTCTCTCTCAATCTCTCTCAATCTCAATACCGATTTAGGGATTTAGGGATTTTAGGGATTTGGGTGCAGTCTAAGATGACGATTTGGGTATTTCATTTGGGGGTTTATGCGACGTTTTTTATGTATCTTTCAAAACTCCCAGTCATGAAGTGCCAATCATGCTCTAGAATCTCATTAGTGTTGCAGCAATTTGCTCGTGTGAGGCTGAAGAGTTATTTTGTAAATGCATCCCCATATTTCACCCATATCTGTGACATATGGGTGAATAGTCATCAGGTGGGGATGGGCTTGACATGCCTGACCATAAAAACAGGCCAGTCCACTCATCAGGCGGGCCATACATCTATGAGATAGATAGACTGTTAGAAAGAAAAAAAGAAAAAGAAAAAAAAGAAGATGACTATCTATTCCAGTGTATATGTGTTGCCCACTTGTTGCATGGATTGTTGGGTCAGGGCATATTCATGGTGACCCCAACCAAACGAGTGGTCTGGATCCACACTCACATGCCACACTGGGACACATTCTCAACTTGGAAGGTGGGCAGGTAGCTGAAAACCTTACCAACTGTCATCCATGATTTTCCAGTAAAGTCTAAATGCTACCTAAAAAACAGAAGAATAGTTCTCTTATATGTTTGAATATTTTCAAATCTTTCATGATTCCACAGGCAATTATTCATCCAGAAGCAATCATTTTTAAATATTTGATTTGTTAGCGAGTATAGGCAACCTTTATTGGGGAATCTGATGCATCATGAATGCCATGAAGTTGGAAGTTGCTATTGCTTGTACATTCTGGATTTGTTTTTTAAAATGAATTAGCAATAAATGATAACTAACACTAATTTCTGAGCTAAATATTGCATGAGTCAATTCTTAGAGCTGTCAAGCATTTTAAGATATTTCAGGTGATTACATTAATACCAGACTGTGTTACATGAACTACATATACTTTCTTATTACAAGTCTCTACTTGGGGTTTATATCTCTTGTTGGCCCATATTCTCCATGTTCTTTCATGATCCTTTGTTATGGAGCTTCATTTAAAAAAAAATGTTGGTGAGACCAATTAGTGGTGACTTCAACTTGCTTGAATGTCAAGCTTGTATCCAAAAAAATAATAATTTACATAGCACAAAAGTAGTTAAAAACTTCTCAGGTTGGAAGCGATATTTGCAATTTTCTTTTAGCTTTTAGCATTTACCAAGTTAGCATGCACCAACATTTACTCCATGCTTTCAATAGGTATATTGTAGTTCACCAATCTGTTTCTTGATAATTGAGCGTCTTGACTTGGATTGATATTTATGTTCCAGGGAGCCTCCCATGTATATTAGGAAGCTAAGCATGTTCATGCTTTTAAAGACATCATGCAATAGAAACTCCCATGTATATTCAGATTTTTTTTCTTGGAAAGGCCATAGTTCACAAAATTCACAAAATACATGGATAGTGTCAGCTGTAATGAATAGTGTTAGCTTTTTCTTCTATTTTCTTTTGAACCATATCTTTATTATCTTTTCCTTTAAATAGTCCACTAAATAAAGAGTTATCCTATACAAACATTTGTAGAAAATGCTTTTCCAACTCTTATTTACTTGTGTGTAAAAAGGTTATTAACATGCTTGGAACTCATTCACTTAATATGCATCCATGTAAAGATAGAATATTCTTAAATTGACTATACATATATGTTAAGCCTCTTAGCCTAAAAACTTAAAACTCGATCGATCTACAAATGCAAGTGTATAATAGATCTAATATTAGAAGCTTATTTTCATGGCACGCACACATTTATATGTGGAGTTGGGGAAAAGCACACCTACTCGTTGTCATACTTGATGATGGAGACTTTCCATCTTGACTCGTTTTATTAAATTCAGGTCTATCCTATGACGTGCTAAGGGGTTATGGAATGACTGAGAATTGAGATTTATGGCCATATTCGCATCAGCTAGAAGCGGACATGGAATATGGGCCAGTGGCCATATTCGCATCAGCTAGAAGCGGACATGGAATATGGGCCAGTGGCCATATTCGCTTTTAAACATGACAACAACAACATGAAAACAAGAGTAAACCTCAGTATTTATGAACATGAAAATGCAAATCCAATTCTTTCTAAAGTAATACCACAATGATATTGTGTATGACAGACATAGTTTCAATTGTTTGAATAATGCTTATAATGCTTAAATCAGTATGCCTGACCATGTGTTTACAATGCTTGAATTAGTCCACTTGGACATGTGTTTACGATGATTAAATCACTCCACTGGAACATGTGTTTATGATGCTTAAATCAATCAACTCGGATGTGTAGTAATGATGCCAAGATATTTTGCAACAACATATGTTTATGATGCTTAAATAAATTGACCTGGATGTGTGGTAATGATTCTAAGATCAGCCCCCCTAGAACATTTGCTTATGATGCTTAAATCAATCCACTTGAACATGTATGAATGATGCTTGACTTAGTTCACTTAAACATGTGTGAATGATACTCAACCTGGTTGTGTACAAAAATGTGCGAATGATGCTTGACTTGATTCACTTGAACATGTGTGAATAATGCTTGACTTGGTTCACTTGAGTATGGGTGTATGGTGCCTATGTTGTAATTTATAGATTTGTAAGTTAGATAATTAGTTACTCATTTGAGGATTTTTATGGGGCTATACATAGATATGGTGTGTTTTTGGTGGCATAGAAATCACTTAAATTATCCCATTTTAGACAGTTCAAGGTTAGATGGAGAGTATGCTTTCATACAATTTATTTAAATGTTCATGCTTGATCCACGGTCCATCTCCTCGTTTCTCTCTGGATATGTTTCTTTCGTTCCATATCTAATGTCAAATATTACAACATTGATTTCGATATTTGGCATCGGAATGTAACGTAAGATCAACTTATCTGGAGAGGCATGGGGAGATGCTGCCAAATTTTCGGCGTGGACGTTTAAATGGGAATATGAAAGTATTACAATCTATCCAACCTTGAATGAGTAACTAATTTAGGATTTAATTATATTAGATTAGAATTGATGGAGCAGACCTGGATGTGCGTCGGAGCTATCCGGAGGAGCGGGGGTCCTTGGAAGGTGAGAACCACTGTTATGACCATGATGAAGCTGTCCATTTCCTATGGACAACATTGGAAGGACTTGGCCATTTGGACAAAATGTGTTTATGTATTTGCTCGAGATTAATGGAGCAGACCCAAATATGCGTCGGAGCTATCTAGATGAGTGGGGGTCCCTGGAAGGTGGGAATCACTATTATGACCATGATGAAGCTGTCCATTTCTTATGGACAACATTGGAAGGGCCTGGCCATTTGGACAGGCTGTGTTTATGTATTTGCTTGAGATTAATGGAGCAAACCCGGATGTGCATCGGAGCTATCCGGATAAGCGGGGGTCCTTAGAAGGTGGGAACTGCTGTTATGACCATGATGAAGCTGTCCATTTCCTATGGACAGCATTGGAAGGGCTTGGCCATTTGGACAGGCCGTGTTTATGTCTGTATTTGCAGGTACCACACCCTTAACCTAAACCTATAACCTAACCTAAACCTATACCTATAACCTAATCCTATTCTCAAATCCCTAAACCTAACCTACACCTAGACCTTAACCTTAATCTATAACCGATTCCCTAAACCAAAACCTATGACCTAAAACCTTAACCTATCACCTATAATCTAAACTTATAACCCTAACATTAACCTAACATTAACCTAAACCTATAACCTAAAACCTAAACTTAAACATATTCTCAAATCCCAACCTATAACCCAACCTAAACCTATACTTATAACCTAAACTTATTTTGAAATCCCAAAACCCATAACCTAAACCTAAACCTTAACCTAAACCTAAGCTTAAAATTGAAAACCCAAACCTAAACCCGATCCTGAATTGGAACCCGATTCCCTAAACCTAAACCTAAACCAATTCTCAATTCCCTAAACCTATACCTTATAACCTAAACCTAAACCTGAACCTAAAACTAAACCTAAACCTTAACCTTAACCTAAACCAAAACCTATGACCTAAAACCTTAACCTATCACCTATAACCTAAACTTATAACCTATTACCTAACATTAACCTAAACCTAAACCTTAACCTATTCTCAATTCCCAAAGCTATAACCTATAAACTAACCTAAACCTAACCTTAACCTATAACCTTAACCTAATCTTCTAAACCCGATCTCGAACACGTACCTATACCTTATAACCTAATCCTTAACCTATACTCAAATCCCTAAACCTAAACCTACTTAAAAATCCCAATCTCAACTCCCTAACGTAAACCTAAGCTTAAACATGAAAACCCAAGCCTAAACCTCGATCTCAAACCCCAACCCAATTTCTAAACCTAATCCTTAATCTATTCTCAAATCCTTAAACCTAAACCTACAACTAAACCCAATCTCAACTCCCTAAACTAAACCTAAGCCTAAACATGAAAACCCAAGCCTAAACCCGATCCCGAACCCCAACCCGATTTCCTAAACCTAAACCTAAACCTATTCTCAATTCCTAAACCTAAACCTACACCAAATCCTAATCTCAACTCCCTAACCTAAACCTAAACTCGAACTTGAAAACCCAAACCTAAACCCGATCCCGAACCCGAGCCCAATTTCTAAGCCTAAACCTTAACCTATTCTCAATTCCCAAAGCTATAACCTATAACCTAAACCTAAACCTATAACCTAAACCTATAACCTTAACCTATAACCTAACCTATAACCTATAACCTAAACTTATAACCTTAACCTTATCCTAAAACCAAAACCTAAACCTATAACCTAAACCTAAACCTATACCTAAACATTAACTTATTCTCAAATCCCTAAACCTAAACCTACACCTAATTCCAATCTCAACTCCCTAACCTAAACCTAAACGTAAACATGAAAACCCAAGCCTAAACTGGACTAGAACCCGTGCATTCTAACCCGATTCCCTAAACCTAAACCTTAACCAATTCTCAATTCCCTAAACCTATAGCTTATAACCTAAACCTTAACCTTAACCTTAACCCAAACCTAAACCTTAACCTAAACCATAACCTTAACCTAAACCAAAACCTATTACCTATAACCTAAACTTATAACCTATAACCTAACAAGAATTCTAAACCTAAAACCTAAACCTTAACCTATAACCTAAAACCTAAACCTAAACCTAAAACCTAAATGTATTCTCAAATCCTTAAACCTAAACCTACACCTAATCCTAATCTCAAATCCCTAACCTTAACCTAAGCTTAAACTTGAAAACCCAAACCTAAACCCAATCCCGAACCCGAACCCGGTTCTAAACCTAAACCTTAACCTATTCTCAATTCTCAAAGCTATAACCATAAACCCTAAACCTCAACCTAACCTTAACCTATAACCTAAACCTAAAACCACCACCAAAATCTATAACCTAAACCTATAAGCTAAAACCTAAAACCTAAATGAATTCTCAAATCCTTAAACTTAAACCTACACCAAATCCTAATCTCAACTCTCTAACCTAAACCTAAACCTATTCCCTAAACCCAAACCTAAACTTGATCCCGATCCCGAACCCGAACCCGGTTTCTAAACCTAAACCTTAACCTATTCTCAATTCCCAAAGCTATAACCTATTACCTAAACCTAAACCTAACCTTAACCTATAACCTTAACCTAATCTTTCTAAACCCATCTCGAACACGAACCTATACCTTATAACCTAATCCTTAACCTATTCTCAAATCCCTAAACCTAAGCCTAAACATGAAAACCCAAGCCTAAACCCGATCCCGAACCCCAACCCGATTTCCTAAACCTAAACCTTAACCTATTCTTAAATCCCTAAACCTAAACCTACACCAAATCCTAATCCAACTTCCTAACCTAAACCTAAACCTGAACTTGAAAACTCAAACCTAAACCCGATCCCAAACCCGAACCCAAGTTTCTCCTAAACCTAAACCTTAACCTATTCTCAATTCCCAAAGCTATAACCTATAACCTAACCTAAACCTATAACCTAACCTAAACCTATAACCTAAACCTAACCTAAACCTATAACCTAAACTTATAACCTTAACCTAAACCTAAAACCAAAACCTAAACCTATAACCTAAACCTAAACCTATACCTAAACATTAACCTATTCTCAAATCCTTAAACCTAAACCTACACCAAATCCCAATCTCAACTCCCTAACCTAAACCTAAGCCTAAACATGAAAACCCAAGCCTAAACCCGATCCCGAACCCCAACCCGATTTCCTAAACCTAAACCTTAACCTATTCTCAAATCCCTAAACCTAAACCTACACCAAATCCTAATCTCAACTCCCTAACCTAAACCTAAACTCGAACTTGAAAACCCAAGCCTAAACCCGATCCCAAACCCGAGCCGGCTTTCTAAACCTAAACCTTAACCTATTCTCAATTCCCAAAGCTATATAACCTATAACCTAACCTAAACCTATAACCTAACCTAAACCTATAACCTAAACCTAACCTAAACACTCAGAACCTAAACTTATAACCTTAACCTAAACCTAAAACCAAAACCTAAACCTATAACCTAAACCTAAACCTATACCTAAACATTAACCTATTCTCAAATCCCTAAACCTAAACCTACACCAAATCCCAATCTCAACTCCCTAACCTAAACCTAAGCCTAAACATGAAAACCCAAGCCTAAACTCGATCCCGAACCCCAACCCAATTTCCTAAACCTAAACCTTAAATTGAAAACCCAAACCTAAACCCGATCCCGAACCCGAACGCAATTTCTAAGCCTAAACCTTAACCTATTCTCAATTCCCAAAGCTATAACCTATAACCTAAACCTAAACCTAACCTAAACCTATAACCTTAACCTATAACCTTAACCTATAACATATAACCTAAACTTATAACTTTAACCTTATCCTAAAACCAAAACCTAAACCTATAACTTAAACCTAAACCTATACCTAAACATTAACCTATTCTCAAATCCCTAAACCTAAACCTACACCTAATCCCAATCTCAACTCCCTAACCTAAACCTAAACATAAACATGAAAACCCAAGACTAAACCAGAACCCGTGCTAACCCGATTCCCTAAAGCTAAACCTTAACCAATTCTCAATTCCCTAAACCTATAGCTTATAACCTAAACATAAACCTTAACCTTAACCTAAACCTAAACCTTAACCTAAACCTATAACCTTAACCTAAACCGAAACCTATGACCTAAAACCTTAACCTATTACCTACCATTCACCTAAATCTAATTCCTAAACCTTAACCTATAACCTAAGACATAAACCTAAATCTAAAACCTAAATGTATTCTCAAATCCCTAAACCTAAACCTACACCTAATCCTAATCTCAAATCCCTAACCTTAACCTAAGCTTAAACTTGAAAACCCAAACCTAAACCCGATCCCGAACCCGATTCCCTAAACCTAAACCTAAACCAATTCTCAATTCCCTAAACCTATACCTTATAACCTAAACATAAACCCGAACCTAAAACTAAACCTAAACTCGATCCCAAACCCGAACCCAAACCTAAATCTCTAAACCTAAACCTATAACCTAAACCTAAAACCGATTCCCTAAAACCTAAACCTATATCTTTTAAACCCTAACCTAACCCTATAACCCATAACCTATAACCTAAACACAAATCCCTAAACCTTAACCTATAATCCAACCTAAACTTATACTTAAAACCTAAAACTATTCTCAAATCCCAAAACCTATAACCTGAACCTAACTTTTCCCTAAACCTATAACCTACACTTATAACCTAAACCTATACCTTAACCTTAACCTATAACCTATACTTACAACCTTAACCTAAACTTATAACCTTAACCTAAACTTATAACATAAACCTAAACCTATAGCCTAAAGTTATAACCTAAACTATACCTATTATCAAATCCTAAACATATAATATAACCTAAACCTATAACCTAGCATAATCTTAAAGCTATTTCCATAAACTGACTTTAGTCTTTTCATTGTAGACATGGATAAGAGTTGGATGCGAGCTAAGAACAGGTTTGGCCCAGAGTATAAACAAGGGGTTGAAGAGTTCATTGAATTTGCACAAAATCGGGCAGATTCAAGGAATAGGATTAGGTGTCCATGTCGAAAATGCAAGAACATGATATTTAAGACTTTAGACAAAGTAGAGGACGATTTATTCATAATTGGGATTGACCAGGGTTACACTTAGTGGATCTATCATGGTGAAGATATGACCCATAGAGTTGAGCCCACTGAAGTCATTGCTGATCCAATTGTGCCAGATGACAAGGATGAAGACGTTGACGAAATGCAAGATATCATAGGGGATGTGTTTAGGGGAACAACTGCGGATACTAATTTTGTAGCAACAAGCAGTAGCAAAGATATTCCTCCAATGGGTGATGTCGAATCAGAAAATTTTAGTAGGTTGTTGAGGGATGCGCAACGTCCACTTTATCAGGGGTGTAAGAACTTCTCCAAGTTGAATTTTCTTATAAAGTTACTTCATTTGAAGACAATAAATCGCTGGAGTAACAAATCGTTCAACATGTTGCCGGACGGTGAGACATTGCCTAAGTCCCATAACGAGGCAAAATCCTTGATGCGAGACTTGGGCCATGGTTATGAACTCATACATGCATGTATAAATGATTGTTTATTATATCAGAAAGAGCATAAGGATGCTGGAGAGTGTCAAGAATGTGGAGAGTCTAGGTAGAAGTATGGCAAAGCTAGGGATAAGAAAATCTTGTGAAAGGTGTTAAGGTACTTCTCATTGAAACCCAGATTGTAAAGATTGTTTATGTCTCATAAGACGGCTGAAGATATGAGGTGGCATAAGAAGAAACACGTTCATGATGATAGTACACTGAGGCACCCTGCGGACTCTGAAGCCTGGTAAAATTTTGACAAGCAACATAACTGGTTTGCAGAGGATTCTCGTAATGTTCGACTAGGTCTTGCAAGTGATGGTTTTAATCCATTTGGTAATATGAGTAGCTCGTACAATATGTGGCCAGTGGTACTTATGCCCTATAATTTACCTCCTTGGTTGTGTATGAATGAGTCATTTTTCATGATGTCATTGCTTATTCCTTGACCCAGGTTGTAACGCCCTGAAAATCGGGGGTCGAGTAAAGCTCAGCTCCTGAGTTCCAACGCATCACTTATGCAACACAAATAATGATGATTATGATGAGAGCATTGAAACATGAATGAGATTATACCAAAACAACATATCAAACTCCAGAGACAGTTAAATTGTAAGCGGAAGACTGTGATAGATATATATAATGTATATATATTGTTATAAGTCTCCAGAGTTGAACATGTTACCAGGTTAAATATAAACATGTATACTCCAAAATTGAACAAAATGAATATACATGGGTGTTCCAAAAGTGAAAAATAATAAGTCCAATGGCGTCTAATCAACCTCCCTGTAACCCCGTCGATCAGAACATGGTCTTCATAGACCTGCCTGATAGCTGCATATAGAAGAAACACGCCACATCATCATAAAAGTCCGGCTCTGCTTCGCAAGCAGCGCCATCATCTGAAACTTAAGACGGGGACTGGTTGGTGTGTACAACACCGTCCCGTAACGTGGGAGTGAGTAGCTAACTCAGTGGAACAATAAAGCATACGTTAACATGTTATCAATTCAGTCAAGCAGTAATGATAAAGCAGTACAATCAACATTCCTAAGTACTGTAATTAATGTAAGGATGAGATGTGATTATGATGCATGCCCTCGCCAACATACTCCCTCGTGCGGCACCATCTTACGTCCGGGGCATGCTGACACCCTCAGTACTCCACATCTTCCAGGCACATGCAATGCGATGATGAGTATAATTACCGAGTTGTTATTAGTCCATTTCAAACAATAGTATTGAGAAACTAAGGTACCTTCCTTATATCATTCCCAAACAATGATCCATTCTAGGGTCGTCAGTCCTAGATAATCCCATACGATGGTGTGTCTTTAGGTCGCTGCAAGGGCTGTTACATGGAATCGTTACACCACTCCCCCATCACCTTATCAATACAGGCCTAGCTTATACTCTGTTACTACGGGAAGGCTCGTCGCCTCACCGCAGATTTAGAGTATGCTCGAGGTCACTACACCGGGTACGGTCAGGGCTGCCAGGGCTGTTACACGGAATCGTTGCACCACTCCCCCATCACCCATCAAAGCAGTGTAGGCCGACAACTCGAATATAGTGTCCCATACTACCATAATTGACTCACGAGTCTGGTTGCTCAATGGTCACTACGGGGAGGCTCGTGGCCCCAACGTAGGCTGACAGCTCGACCACGATGTCCCATACCACTATACCCGGCTCATGAGTCTTAGCGGATCGAGGTACCACGGTTAACGGGATTCCACTGGTAAGGTTAGTACCTCAGGTTCAAATAGAGGCGTCCAAACATGGTGAACATACATAAGACAGATCGGGTAACTTGACGAGCTAGACTAGCATGGGCGCACAACCAACTGAATGACATGAAGTGCATAAGCACTTCGCGGGGCCTAACTACTGCCGCTAACCGAAGTACGACTCAGGTTCGTCAGACACATCCTACGTGGCAAAATGAATCTCAACCACAAACTCAAGTCTATTACCGATGGTTTGGACTATAATCATAGTCCCAATCATAATCAATCCTTATTCAGAAGCATGTGGAGTAAAGCATAATAAACAAAGTAATTCAAGCATGTTAACAAACATGTCATAATGCATGTAACAAAGTAAAATATAAATAAGAAATACAAACACATATATTTCATAGTAAGTGGTTAAATTACACAACCAAATCATATACGTCTCTAAGACAGTTGAGAATCCCATCTCAACACCTACTTAAAGTACAATCATCTAAGTTCTCACTCATACAAGCATTTTTACAAACACTTAGAATGCACTTCTTAACATACACAACGTATATTAAGCAAAACATGTATTTGGGCGAATCCTTTCGCCGAGTAAGTATCATACACTATATAGCATATACGTATAGTCATTTATCATGACAAACACACTTACAAAATTTATACGTATATGGTACTTTCTACAAATACGAGGAATACAGTATATCCAACATAGTTAACGTATAATCGAAAAATGAAACGGACAACACTTTGTACATGTACAATAGCATACAAATCATGAATCTATCATTATCTGACATTGAAAGCATTGAAAACCATAACCTATACACCTAAAGTCTGCACCTTATGCCGTAGAAGCATAATGAACTCGATAGATTCGCTAAGCTTTAGTATACGGCAATTTGGCAACCTATAGAATGAAATAGATTAGCTATTTCATAACTTACAACTATCAAAATTCCAAACAGGTTAGGGTTAGGGTTTCTTACCTAGAAACGATGTTGGAATCGCTGGGAAAACGATTAGAATGGAGTGGTTAAGCTTGCAGAGTGGCAGGATCAGGTGGCAGGGAGATGCTCCCACAACTCTCACACTTTCTCTCTCTCAAACCTAGGGTTTTTCTCAAATTCGTATGGCTGAATGAGAGAGGGTTTAAAGGTCCTTATATAGCCTAAAACCTCACCGAAATAGACTTAAGGTCAAGGTATACTTAGGTTATAACCAAAGTGGGCCAGTTTCAGCTCAATGGAGGACTTCTGGCGGCTCCTTTTTTGTGTGTGGTCGAACTTAAGCCCACCAACCTTGGATCTAGGTGGAGTTAAGTTTTCGTTCCAGCCGGATTCTCCAATCACACGTGGCGGACCAGTTTTAGTTCAACGGTTACCGAATCTCAATCAGGGTTACAAGTACATAGACATTTATGGAAAATATTTCCTGATTCGAGGGTGTATTTGGGTCAGATTCCAACAGTATGATTACTTATAATTGGCCCGCAAACGTCAAGTCTCAGATTACTTAAATTCTATTAAATTTCTAAAGAAAACCAAGTCTTCTCACACTCCTCGCTCCGGGCTCAAGCGAATAGCCATGGGACACTGTCTGGATTTGATCTCCGAGATGGTTGTCAAGCCAAGTAAGGTGGTCCTAATTCTATAACTTCGTATTATTCGGACTTTCGACGTGCAATCCAGATCTGATACGGAGTTTTAATGTGCTCCCGAGAGCAACTAGGTAATGAGATTGATCCTAGATTTTATGGTAACCTAGCGTCAATGATTCTACAAGTTTTGGGTCTTGCAGATCGTATTTAAATAGGATCAAGCGAATTTCATAGCTAACTAGTGTAACACTTAGTTAACTTTGTCTAATTTCTAAAGGATTTAGTCCTGTAAGATTTCTGTCTGAGGTGGTACTTAGTCCTTTGTAGCTTGTATATAAAGTGATCCAAGTAATAATGCTTACTAAAGCATACCCTAATTACAACAGAAGAAGATCCTAGGGTAGGAGAGGCTGATGTTCTAAATACCCTATTCGTTTTATGAAATTTCATAAGGGTATTGGTTAAAAGCCTATTTGATTTATGTATTTACTATTTTCAGTAATGTTTAGCTTAAGTATTATTCTTCATCACTTAAACTTTAAGATAGTGTTTAATGTAAAAGTACTTAGAGATATTTAAGGAACAAGGTAGTGAAAGGTGAGATTTGTGAAGGAAATGGGTTAAGAAGCGATTTTAAACTGTGGGATTCAGTTCTGATAAGTTAATAAGGCGTTAGGATAGACCCATTGCCTAAGGACATCTAATTCCAGGTTGGCAAAAATTCGGGATGTTACACAGGTTACCTGAGAATGACATTGATGTGTACTTGCGATCGTTAGTAGATAAGTTAAACGAGTTGTGGAGTCAAGGTGTACACACGTATGACACATTTGCAGGACAGACATTTCGATTATATGCAGCGATCTTGTAGATAATAAATGACTTTCCTGCGTATGAAAATTTGCTTGGGTGGAGCACGAACGGTAAGTTGGCTTGTCCTACATATGGTATTGAGACTTGTTCATTGTCATTGAAGCATGGTAAAAAAACGTCTTATATGGGCCATCGTCGCTTCCTTCCGAGCGATCATAGTTGGCGCAGGAAGATGATCTTTGATGGCAAACAAGATCATAAGCCACCCCTGAAAGAGCTATCTGGAGAAGATGTGATGCAACAACTGAGTAACATTGGAGAAGTTAGATTTGGTAAGGCATCGCACTTGAAGAAGAGGAAATGTATAGTATTGGACTATAACTGGAGGAAGAAGAGCATCTTTTTTGAGTTGCCCTATTGGAGTGATCTGAAATTACGACACAACTTGGATGTCATGCATATTGAGAAAAATATATGTGACAATGTCTTCGGAACAGTGATGAACATAGAGAAGAAAATTAAAGATAGTTTCAAGGCTCGATTGGATCTACAAGAAATGAGTTTAAGGAAAGAGTTGCACTTACAACCACATGAAAATTCATATACTATACCAGCAGCCTGCTACACATTGACCAAACTAGAGAGAAAGCGTTTATGTGAATGGTTGAGATCGATGAAGTTTTTTGATGGGTATGTGTCAAACATATCTCGGCGCGTAAACGTTACGGATTGCAAGGTAACAGGAATGAAAGTCATGATTGTCACGTCCTTTTGCAACGCCTACTGCCGGTTGCGATTCGTGGATTCCGGAGCAAGGATATCAGTGCGACGCTGATTGAGTTGGGGATATTCTTTAAGGATTTGTGTTCAAAATCATTAAATGTGGATGTTATTAAAAGACTGGAGAGGAACATTGCCATAATCTTTTGCAAACTTGAAAGAATATTTCCACCTGCATTTTTCGATGTCATTGAACACCTAGCGATTCACTTACCGCACGAGGCGAAGCTTGCAGACCCAGTACAATATCGTTGGATGTATCTGATCGAAAGGTGGTAGAACCTGTTAAAATTTTTATTCATTCCATAAACGACATATATCCATATTTTCATACATATAACACAGTAGTTTTGTGTACAGATACCTTCACACACTCAAATAATTTGTGAGGAATAAGGCACGACCAGAGGGGTCAATAGCTGAAGCGTATATCGATAATGAGTACCTTACATTTTGCTCCATGTATCTTCATGGCATAGAGACTAGATTCAACCGAGAAGATCGGAATGCCGATGAAGGGCAGGAGCATGAACAAGGACTCATATCTATATTTGCACATAACGTTCGTCCTTTAGGATCCTCGACATTTTAGGATATCGACCTTGGGGATCTAGCAAAGGCGCGGTGGTCTGTATTACATAATTGTGAAGAAATAGAGTTGTACTTGGAGTAAGTCTTCCCTCGATTATTGTAATTCCTACATACGATGATCTTAATGTTTTTTTGCTGATGACTTGTCATTTATGTGTGTGAACACATAGACGAGATGAAGTCCAAATTCCTTACAAATTATGATCGGATGCATCAGGATCAGTTTTCAAAATGGTTCGCCAAGCGTGTAAGATTTTACATTGTATCTCACCACACTTAAAATTTCCATTGTATTGCACATTATTTCAACCTAAGAAAATCACTAAACAATTATATTTTGTACATGAAAATAGATAAAGACGTTGTGCACAAGCAACTCTGCGGATGTGTTTGATGCACTATACTCACTGGTGTGTGGCCCTGATAGACATGTATCTAGATATACAGGTTGTATTGTAAATGGGATTCGGTTTCACACTGAAGAACGTGAGAAGTACAGGACTACGCAAAATAGTGGGGTAGTTGTGAAAGGAACAAATGAGGAGGATAAAATTAACTTTTATGGCATTTTGACTGATATTATTAAGCTGAGTTATTGTACGAGAAAGCGGGTGTACTTACTTAGATGTGATTGGTGGGACATTGGAAATAAGAAGTTGGGAATACATACTGACAACTACTTTACGAGTATAAATTTATCTTGAAAGTGGTTTAAGGACAACCCATTTGTCCTCGCCAGTCAGGTTGAACAAGTATTTTACCTCGCTGACACTAAGTTAGGCGACTCTTGGCACGTGGTGTAGAAAATAAAGCCCAGGAACGTATTTGAAGTTCCCGTACCAGAAGTTGAAGATAGCGAGGACGGGGGAAATGACACGTCTAGGGTTGAACAAGCATATCAAGAAGACATGCCATCTAGGGATATAAGGACTGATTCAAGTGTTGATATTGATGTGGTGCAATTAGATAGAGATGATGTGCCACCTGATCATGTTGATGCCTCATTAATACAAGACATTGTTAGAGATGATACAGGTTTCATTGATGACAACGTTGTAGATTATGAGGAGGAAATATTAATCAGTGATAGTGATGGTGAAGAAGAAATAGCCCTAAGTGATAGTGATATAGACGACGATTATTAAATGTACACATGATTTACATGTCATTTTTCAATTCAAATAATTTATGTATTCCATGTATACGTGAAAATTACAAGTCATGATTAATTCCTTTTATTGACTTGTTTATAATCCACATTTACAACTAAGACAATTTCTGATCATGTCATCCTCAAACCGGAGTATAGCAGAAGCACGCAAAATACTTCATCAGTTGTTGCAGATGGACGTTTCGGTCCTATCTTCTTCTTGTATAGAGATACCCGGTCTGGTCGATGAGTGTAGAGTGAAGTATATCGATGATGACTCAGACGAAAGATTATACAATCTCAAAGAAATTTCGGAGTTGATGGAGATATATAACCATGGGAAACGAGATATGGAAGATGCGACTCTGTCACTTGTACATCTGAATGGAGTCCCGATAGATCAGATTTCTCCTATTGTGATGTCATGTTGGCTATAAAAATGTCCAATGCTTCACACAGGATGACATACACTTCTGAAGCATACGATAACTTACGCAGGGAGTACTTCGGATAGTTTACCTCACAGTTGTTTCGTATTACAATAAATATGTGTATTTAATATACAATGACAATATGTAATAGAATTTTCAATGGTTATAGATTAAAGTTTACAGTTTTATTATATTATGCTTGCATTATAGTGTAATGGTCTAATCATATTTTATTCATCTCTCTGAGCATAAGCATAAATGCATTATACCATCAACACTACTTGTATAATGTTTTAGTATATTTCACTTGTATTGACATTGTTTAAATTTATAAGTTCGTAGTTCGCACATATTCAGTGATGGTACCAGGTGGGAGAGTACGTCGTTCTCGCACTGGATCTATCCCTTCTACCTGTAATGCGACGGAGCCAGCATCGCCGTCGCATATTGCATCGCAAGCGTCTAATCACTCAGTCGCGCATACACCATGCACTGCATGTAAGTTTAGACATATATTTCTTTTAATGATTTCTTTTTATGTTTAGACTTGCATAATTCTGTTGCAACAGCGTCGTCGACTAGTCGGCGAGGACGTGGACCCGCGCGTGGGTTACTTTTAGAGCGACTTACGCGTGAGGGTAGGGTGACGGTAGAGTTCCCATAGGACTGCATTAGACCTGTTGGGAACAGTGCCATGTTGTTTACGTCAAAGGACTGTGTCTTATGCTGATCTTTTATTCCCCCCACCACCCCCCGTTGGAGAGATGTGACAGATGATGTTCGACGTGACAGATGATGTTCGACAGCTCATCCGTTAGCGCCTTCAGGTAAATTTTAGTCAATTAAAATTTATTTTATAAATATTTATTTACAGTTAAGTTATTTTCTTAATGAGTTTATTGCCTTAATCTATTATTTACGAAACTGCAGGATAAATTTGACTTTGATTTGAGTGTTTCGCATATCTCCCATGCCGTCGATGACATGATGAATGAGCGGTTTAAGGATTACCGCACTAGGTTACACCGGCAGTACAAGCGGTGCGTGAGCTACGAGGAGGCCGTACGGTCCACACCGCTGCACGTGACCGATGGGGACTGACGGATACTCTGTGATAGGTTTTCGTCTGATTCTTTTCAGGTAATATTTACATATTTACGATATCTTAACGTAATAATTAAATTCGCAATTAATAACAATGTATTATGAATAATGTGCTCTAAAAAAGAAGCAAAATAAATTCTGACAACAGAAGAAAATTAGAAGTGAACCATGTAGCTGGTTCAAAGTCATTCATACGACTTCGTCATGACATGGTAAGAAAGAACTGTTAATTATTACATTTACATATTCTTTCCATGCATTTATATTAACTCTATTGTTCTTTCGATTGCGCAGCAAGATTCCGTTACTAGCCAGGAGCCCGGACCAGTAGACTTCTATAAAGGGACTCACTGTCGGCAGATGACAGGATCTTGTATACATCCTAGAGCCAGTGAGATTTGGATAAAAATCCTTACATTGTAAAATTTAATTGCATTAAATTATAATAATGTCATTTATTATGAAAATTCATATGTTTTCATTACAGGAGGAGATGAACACCTTACGCAGTCAGCCCACTCCTGATGGTACTCAGCAGAGTGAGCCAGAGATCCTGAGTCAGGTGCTTGGCACCCGTTCTGGATATGTGCATGGGTTTGGACATGGTGCCAAGCTCATGGTACCCACTAGAGTTGCCTCCCGTCGATCCATCTTTGTTGGTGACAGCGCTGTATGCCGAGCTGATACCGCAGAGAGAGGTTCAGCAACTACGGGTTGTCGTCGATGACATCAAAGAGCAGCTGGACAAGCAGAGGGAGGAGCAGGAGAGGAAGATGATGGAGGATCTGACGAGGCAGAGGGATGAGCAGGAGAGGAAGATGGAGGATCATCTGGCGAGGCAGAGAGAGGAGCAGGAGAGGAAGATGAAGGATCATCTGGCGAGGCAGAGGGAGGAGTAGGAGAGGAGGATGGAGGAGATGCGGGTGGAGCATGAGCGACGGATGATGCAGATGTTACAGGCTTTCACTGCACGCTTACCCACCGATGCCCCACCACCTCCGCCTTCATCTTTGTGATTTTTTGTATATTTGTTTATTATGTTAAGTTTATATGCATTTATACGTGAATGAATGTGATGCGGATAAGATTGTTTGTGTTTGAATGAATGTAGTTTATGTTTAGGTTTGGGTTTAGCTGGATGTGAATGTGAATATGATGAAATATATTATATAACAGGTGTATATTAGGATGAATATGATGAAATATATTGTTAACAGGTGTATATCAGGAATTTTGTGCAGAATTTTGAGCTGTATATATATATATTTTTTAAAAAAAAGAGAGACTTTTAGCGACAAAAATTTTTGTCGCTAAAAGTGGAACGATTTTTTAGCAGCAAAAGTTTTCGCTGCTAAAAATTCTTGGAAATTTTTTTGGCGACGAAAATTTTCACTGCTAAAAGTGTTAGAATTTTTTGGCAGCGAAAATTTTCGCCGCTAAAATCTTGGAAATATTTTTTTTGCAGTGAAAATTTTCGCTGCTAAAGTCTTGGATATTTTTTTGCGGTGAAAACTTTCGCCGCTAAAAAGTCTCGGAAGTTTTTTGGTGACGAAACTTTTTACTGCTAAAAGTCTTGTAGTTTCTTCGCAGCTAAAATTTTCGCAGCTAAAAGTCTTGGAAAATTTTTTTTGCCACAATTATTTTCGCTGTTAAAATCTTAAGTTTTGCTGCTAAAAAGTCTTGCATTTTTGGAAAATATTTTTGGCAGCAAAAATTTTCGCTGCTAAAAGTCTTGCAATTTTTTTTCCAGCGAAACTTTTCGCTGCTAAAAACTCCTTGATATTTTTTTGGCGGTGAAAATTTTCGCTGCTAAAAGTCTTGGCAGTTTTTTTGGCGCCGAAACTTTTCACTACTAAAAAGTCCTGGATATTTTTTTCATGTGAAAAAGTTTATTTCTAAAAAATCTTAGCGATTTTTAGTGGCAAAAATTTTCGCTGCTAAAAGTCTTTAAAATTTTTTTGGCAGCGAAAGTTTTCGTTGCTAAAGGTCTAGGAAAATTTGTTTAGTAACGAAAATTTTTGTCGCTAAAAAGCTTGCATTTAGCGACAATTTGAATTTTTCGCTAATAAAAGCCTTATACATCGATCTTTTAGTGACGAATTTAGCGACGAAAATTTTTGTCGCTAAAAGTGGTGTTTCTTGTAGTGTGTATTGTATTTCGCATATGATATTTGGCTACATAGGCCTTGCATCGCATAACTTTGGTATGGCCGATAACATTCATGCCTTGCATCGCATGGCCTTGGTATGGTTGATAGCATTCATGTCTTGCATCACATAGCCTTGGTACAGCTGGTTGTGTTCATGGACTTACCGCATATTTCCGCATTACTCTGATATTGTATACTTGGCACTCGCCTTGCGCACATGCGTACACCATCCTTTAAGCTTTTGTAAGCTTATGCATGACTGTTGCGTGCAGGTAACGTTGGACAACAGCAGCGCTGAGGCAGGAGTGCGCATCTGACTATTTTGGAGTTCTTGATCACCTTGTATTTCCCTTTCCGCATTGTACTTAAAAGTTTTTGATATAATGGATGTATGGTGATGTTGTTTTGTGACTTGGTTATGCTTGTGGTTATGCTCCATTACAAAAAAAAATTTCATTCTAAAAATCCTCCTTATAAGATTCAAGGATCAGAATCAGGCGTATGAGCGCTAGGAGCCGAGAATGGGGTACTACGGAGGTTGTCGGCACCAGATTCGGCGATCGGGAATTTTGTGAGCCCGTTTTCTGAGTTTGGGCTGTGACTTGCAACACTTGTTCCCATCTGTCTAGAACACGTGTAGGCCGTAGTACATAGGTAGTGTCTTCTCTGAGTTCCACTTGCTCCCACTTGATGATATGAGTAGTGTCGGAAATGTAATTCTTCAACATTGACACATGGAACACGTTGTGCATGCCCGCGAGCAGCGTGGGTAAAGTGAGATGGTACACCACCACACCTACTTGGTCTAGTATCTAAAATGACCCAATAAATTGCGATGTGAGCTTCTCTTTCTTGCTAAAGCGTAGTACTCCTTTCATTAGAGAGACCTTGAGGAATACATGATCACTAACTTCGAATTCCAATTGCCTCCATCTCGTATCAGCGTAACTATTGTTTACTCTGGGTTGCTAGGAGTCGACGCGTGATAATATCTATCTTTTTCGAGGTCACCTGAACCAAGTCTGGGACAACTAAACTCCTCTCGCTGACTTCTGCCCAACAATGTGGAGCTTGACATGGGCATCCATGTAAGGCCTCATAAGGAGCCACGTCGATACTAGCCTGAAAGCTGTTGTTATAGGAAAATTCAGCGTAGGGGAGGCAATCACCCAGCTATCCTTGAAGCCAAGCATGCACACTCATAACATTTCCTCGAGTATCTGATTCACTCGTTCTATCTGCCCGTCGGTCTGAGGGTGAAAGGCAGTACTAAATTTTAGATTCATATACTAAACGCTTCTTGGATTCATGTCTAGAAAATAGATGTGAACTATGTGTCTTGATCTGACACAATCTCTAAAGGGACTCCATATAGTCGCGCTATCTCTTTGATGTATAGTTTGGCTAGGTCATCGGCGGAATTTGTAACTCGTATTGGGAGAAAATGGGCCGATTTTGTCAACCGATCCAATATCACCCAAATAGAATCATGTCCCTTTCTCGTCTTTGGCAGTCTGGAAATGAAGTCCATGGATATGAAATCCCACTTCCACTCGGCTATGGGCATGGGTTGAAGAAGACCCGAGGGTCGGCAGTGCTTGGCTTTGACTTGCTGACATGTAAGGCATCGAGACACATAATATGTTATTTGGGCCTTCATGTTATCTCACCAGTATGATCGCTTCATGTCCCAATACATCTTTATGCTACTCGGGTGCATCGCTAACTTGAAACTGTGAGTGGCGTCTAGAACCTCTTTCCTCAAATCGTGGAGGTTCGGGACGCATAGGCAACCACAATATCGCAAATCTCCGCCTAAGCCGATCCTTCAATCTGATTTTATGTCATCACCCACCCTTTCTTTCATCCTCAACAGTAGCTCGTCTCCTTTCTGTGCCTTAATGATTCGATTATCAATCAATGGTTGCACATAATGTGAGTAACGCTCTCGAATGGCTCTTCCACTGTTAGTCTCTGCTCGAAGTCTCTAACGAATTCCACCAGATTCCACTCTATCATTAGCGGGGCTGCAAATTCCATGACCTTCTTACGACTTAGTGCGTCAATCACTAGGTTGGCTTTGCCAGGATGATAGGAGACTTCGAACTTGAAGTCTTTCAATGTTTCCATCCAGCGGCGCTATCTCATGTTCAAGTCCCTCTGCATGAAGATGTACTTGAGGCTTTTATGGTCTCAAAAGAGTTCGAACTCTTCTCCGTAGAGATAGTGCCTCCAAAGCTTTAATGCAAAGATGACCGCTGCCAACTCTAGATCATGAGTGGAGTAGTTTTCTTCGTGTTTCCTCAACTGTCGAGAGGCATAGGCAATCGCCCTATCTTTCTGCATAAGTACACACCCCAACCCAACTCGAGAGGAGTCGGTGTAGATAGTGTATCTCTGGCAGCATGAGTATGCGTGAAGACATCATCTTGTCCTTCAACTCTTGGAAGGCCACTTTCACTTTCTCATTCCAAGTGAACTTAATTCCCTTCCAAGTAAGCTATGATAATGGTCGGGCTATTTTGGAGAAATGATTGATAAATCGACGGTAGTAGCCTGCAAGTCCGAGGAAACTCCTCACTTTCGTAATTTAACTGGGCCATTCCCAGTCTTGTACTGTTGTTATTTTGGCAAGGTCTACAACGATCCCTTCCTTTAAAACCACATGGCCCAGAAATTTGACTTCTTTCGTCTAGAAGTCACATTTTCGGAACTGCGCAAACATTTGGTTCTGCCGTAGAGTCTCAAAGAATGCCTGTAGGTGTTCCTCGTGATCTTCTTGAATTTTTGAATATATCAGAATGTCGTCTATGAACACGATGATGAACCGGTAAAGGTACGACCGAAACACTCTGTTCATGAGGTCCATGAATACGACCAGTGCGTTGGTGAGTCTAAATGGCATCACAAGGAACTCGTAGTGCCCGAAACTAGTCATAAAAGATGTTTTCTGCACGTATTCCTTCCTAACATACAACTGGTGGTACCCAAACTGCAAGTCTATCTTGGAGAAGTACTGAGCTCTCTTCAGTTGGTCAAACAGGTCATCTATTCTGGGAAGAGGGTACTTGTTCTTTACTATAATATGATTTAACTTGCGATAATTGATGCACAACCGGAGCAATCCGTCTTTCTTCTTTACAAATACAGATCATTGGAGTTCATTGTCTGGCGCACATTTCTTTAAGATTTGGTCTGGGCAATATTTAAACAAATATGGATCATCCCTCTCGGTACACGAACTGAGTGATTGGCAAGTTGTAATGTGGTCCGGGTAAGTTTTAATTCACATAAACCCAGTTCTTTGTAAACCAAGTAAGGAATCAGATTTATGCTCGCCCTTAAGTCAAGAAGTGCGTGCTCGATGCGGTAATTCCCAATTACACAAGCAATGGTTAGGCTACCGGGATCTTTGTATTTCTGTGGCACATCTTGCTTTAGGATGACACTCACTTTTTCAGTTAAAAAGATTTTCTTTTAAATATTTTATCATCTTTTGGTCGTAAATAAGTTTTTTAGAAATTTGGCATATGAAGGTATTTGTTTAACCGCATCCAGTAAAGGAATATTGACCTTCACTTATTTCAACACCTCTAGAATGTCCTGTGAGTTAGAGAGAGATTTTGGTGCAATCAACCATTGGGGGAATAGTGCAATCGGCTTGCCTTGAAGTTCCAGTTCTAACTCTTATGGAGTGTTGCTAGGTCTATCCGTTTCATTCACTTCCAGGTCCTTAGACTTTTCAGCCCTTACCAGAATAGATTTGTCAATTATCTCCCCACGCATGAGTGGTGATAGACTTAGCTTGCTCCATTTGATTTGAAGAACTTGGATCACTTATTTCGTATTGCGGTTTAGGATTGGGGAAAGGTTGGGCTGGAAGAATCCCTTTTTCTCCAATTGAATTTTTTGTCTCACGCCCTTATATGGCCTTTGAAAGGTCTTGAAGGATTTGCAATATACTCTGAGTGATAAGCTCTTGGTTTTGAATATGTTTCTAAATCGGATCCTCTTAAGGTTTCCCTTGATTCAAGAATTCACTACCAAAAAAATGAGCAAAGGCTACAGATTATTGGAGGTTTTAGCTATGGATATAAACCGTAGTTATATTACTACGGATTTAATTCGTAGCTAAATAACCATACCCTACCACGGCAAAGGGCCATCCGTTAGTTCTATGGGGCCCATCACAATTTTTGTATTTAATCTAAGTCATTCATCGATTTTAACATTCATTTTAATGCATTAGCCCCAAAAGTAGGTAAATTAAAAGCTCAAGTGAACCACACCATGGGAAACAATGGAGATTAAGTGCCTTTTGTTGATTTCTGGTGTGGTTCATGTGAGCCTTTTATTTGCCAAAATTTTTGTGATAAAGCCCTAAAAAAATTAGTTTAATTTAATGGATGGTACAGATAAATGACATATATTATGGTGGGCCACACGTAGAGCCTAACACATCACCATTCTTCTCAAGTGGGCGTCTGCATGCACAGAAAACACCCAATTTCATTCTCGCACCCACAATTCATTCCAGCGCCCACCAAAATAGCTCTCTCGCTCCTTTATCTCCACCTTCTCCCCACTTCTCTCTCTCTCTCTCTTAATCTCTCTCCATCTCGACTCCCCATTCTCTCAATCTCTCTCCATCTCAACTCTCGACAAAAACAGCCCCATCCTCGACTCCCCATCTCTCTCCCTGCCCATCCTCGTATGGCCGAGCGGTGGTTAAAGGCCCTCCCTATCCACGCACCACCTTCATTCCTCTCAATCACAACCTTCCCTTCTCTCTCTCTCTCTCTCTCTCTCTCTCTCTCTCTCTCTCTCTCTCTCTGAAGCTCGATTGAATTAGATTCATGAACGTGAGGTATCTCTCTCTCTCTCTCTCTCTCTCTCTCTCTCTCTCTCTCCATCTCTCTCAATCTCAATGTTGATTTATGAATTTGGGGATTTAGTAATTTGTGGATTTTTAATTCGAATGTAGACCCTCATTTAGGGAATTGGGGATTTTAGGGCTTACAATTTGAATGTGGACCCTCAATTTCGGTTTTTCTAATTTTACAAATTGTGGATTTGGGGATTTTAGGATTTTGGAAATTTGAGAATTTTTAGAATTAGGGATTTCACCTTCATATTTGAAAGGGCGATTTTGGTCTCAAGCATGACAATTTTATGGTTTTACTTTCAATTCCTGTATTGATTGCTCAAGCATGACGGTTTGGATCTAGTGCATGCATGTCACATGTGCAGCAATGACATGGGGCATGGTACCTCCCATACCTCTATTGTCGACATTGTTATTTTTTTTTTTGGGATTGAAATAATGGATTTGACAAACATTTTATTTCAAGGGGGCTATGTTGATTACAGCCATGGTGTTTGGAGATTACAAGGGTCGTTAGTTGTATCTAAAGGGATTGGTGATTCACATTTTAAGAAATGGGTAATTGCAGAGCCCGAAACAAAGATTCTTAGAATCAAGCATGACTGTGAATTCCTAATTACAGAAAACTTTTGGGGGAAAAAAATACTTACTGTTGTATTCTACTGCTTGGAATTGTATGCCTACAATTCCTATCTCAAACGGTATAACATTCATTCGAACTCTTGAATTTTTTGCTGCAGTTTTGAGAGAAAAAAAAATAATTCAAGCCTGGTGTCAAAGGCTCAAACCTTTTTGCCTTGCAAAATAATATTAGCAGCATTGTCATAGCACTTGGAAAATACCAATTCAGATCAAACTTTAAGGGCCTGTTTGGGTTTCTTGAAATATAAATTAATGAAATGTCAAATCCATGAAAATGGCTTTTTTTTTTTTTTTTTTTTTTTTTTTTTTTTTTGTAAATTTCTTGAAAATGTCATTTCCATTTCTCTCATTTCCTGAAAAATGCCCCCTTTAGTTTCCTTGCCTAGATTGGCAACAGATTTTCCATGAATATAGATTTGTAAATGAAGAAATTTTTTTCAAGAAAATCTTACTGAAAGACAATCATGGGAAGCAAATTTTCATTTTGTACTATTTTCTAGATATGGAGTTTCCTAAAAAACTCTATTTTCTTTAAAAAATATAATAAATAAATTCCACGATTCTAAACAATCCTTAAAGTAGGCTTGAAGAGATTGCTCGATTCATTGATAGCCAGTCAAATCAAATTAAAGAGTTTGAAGCAGAGGGAGAGAGAAGTTGATACGATTGCATGAAGATAAGAAGACTGAGCTGAAGTGGAGGTATTTGGAAGAAGAAGTGGAACTGGAGAAGGAATTTGATGCTAAGCTGACCCAACTGATGGACAAGTGACTATTGTAAATAGGTCCAATCTGTCATTTTCCATCAAATTCAATTATTGTTTCAACTTTTTCTTAACCATCTATTTGCAAACCATCAGTTAAGAAAATAGTTGGTTAGGAAAAAGATGCAAGAACAGTCCATGGTTTGGTGAGCTAGGCTGTTGATCTAAGCCAGCTATAAATGTGCTAGTTGCAAACAGATCATTAAGAAAATGCTGGAACAATATTAAATCTCCCATTTATTAAAGAAAGATCGAGTAATTTTTTTTTCTTCTGTTAATTTTGTTTAGAAATTGATCGATTTCACTTTTAGCACAATATTGAACTTGATATGTAATTATGAATCCTGATGTATGTTAAAACAACATGACTTGTGGGCCTTGGTTCTTGGATGCTCTCTAGGTTAAATGAGTTCAAGTCATGAGACAAATTCATTCATGTGTAGTGCTTGTTTTCTTTGTTCAAGCTAGTATATATCGAGAGGAGAAGAATCTTATAGACTTTTATATTAACCTTTTCAGATTTTCAAGGTAAAGAAAGTATCATTATGGGAGTTCTGCTTGCCTTTTCCTTGTTTTTATTGTCACTTTCTCATTGTTATGGAGTATTTCTTTTTTAATATTCTTCTTTTTGTAAATTTTGTAAGAATCATATATTTTACAGCTCAATTGAATGGAGCCTTGCTGCTACCTTGAGGTTGTGGGTTCAATTTGAGACTATTATCACATGTTTCATTTATGATTTTAAAGATTGTGAGAGTAGTTGAAGTTCCTTAAAAATTCAGTTCTTTACTATCTGTTTAGCTGGGTTTAATAGTTTCATATTTGCCTTTAGACAGGTATTCAATCTTCCCAATTTATTATCCACAATCCCATTCATTCAATTGCTCTCTAAATTTTCAGCGATTTCCTTCATCTAATTGCTGACCAATCAGTGATTACACTGTCCGGAATAGATTGCTGAGCTTCGTAATATATTCATTCCTCTACAGTTCATCTCTAACTTATTATTTCACTGAAATCATTGTTCTTCAGAGGACATCAATTCTGTGATTTCGTCCTTTAAAATTGTTGCCTACAACTGTTCATGCTTTTTTTGCTCATGCTTCAAGATCATTGCTACTAGATCAAACATGAGACCAACATCTTTCCAAGAATGTGACATGCAATAGATGGTGTTATAGCCAAGAGAGTAGTTTGTCCTTATTCCAGATGCAGAAGTCCCCTTATTCCTTGAGCTAGCAGCTGCCCTGTCTGGAAGTTACTTGGAATTGCCATGCTATGAATTTAAAGGAATGGTTCTTTAATGTAAACTTTCCAACCCACAAATAGTTATTTTGAATAGAAGGAACATGCAGAAAATGTCTTAAAGCTAAGGCACCAGATGTCACTGGGTGAGTAGCATCACAAACATTGGTAATCAAAGGCCGAGTGCAATTAACAGCCATGGTACAATTAAATCTATGTTAGGGAATGGGGTGAGACAAAATACCTACAGCTCCAGTCAATGAGATGTGTGGCTTGTGTTTGGCTACCAATTTGGATCAGCCAGGGGATCAAGTTTCATAGTCTTATGGAAGGCACTCAACTAGAGAATTTAAGGGTCATGGTTGTAATGCTTTCTGTTTTTAAGCACAAACCTGAGGTAGGAAACCATATGTTTTTTTCCTTTTTATGTTACACAAATGAGAAATTATACAAATTCTAATAAGTTAAAACATGAATAGTGTCCCAATGAGTAATTGAATTCTTGAGTAGTACTCTTGATATGAATACTAAGATAATTGCAATTGGGTCATGTAAACTAATTGTTTCAGTTCAATGTAATAGGCATTGAATCACAACCTTTGATGGGTTTCTAGAGCACACAACTAACCACAAAGTATTTTTCACAAACGGAGAATAAAGACACCATCGAATCACAAGATTAAGTTTTCATAAGAGACCTTATTACACTTCACGACAGGTACATGGGCTACATGAAAAACAATTTTATGAACCATGCTCTCTTCCACAAAGTCAATTTTTGGGCTTTCAGAGTTCTCTCTCTCTCTCTCTCTCTACTTTTTCTTTTTCTGTTTACTAACATATTATGGGTCATTTTAAAGGCACTCAAAGAATCTTTTGAAGTCTTCTACAATAAGGATGTTGCAGGCAACCCAACTCCGAAGGCAATTTGGGGGCTAATCTCTTGTTTTGAGTGGATTGGGGCTCATTCCACGTAGTTCATTGCACTGAAAATGATTTGACATATTGTAATTCATTTTATTTAAGCAACCAAACAAACCATAACGATGGGATTGTAAGTTATCAAATTTGCTTATCTATAAATAATTCCTATCAAACTAGATAATCATGATTGTTTCATTGCAGGAAAAAGCTTGCTTGTAGGCTACTGTTTGACAGGAGCACGAATGTTGACCATGAACAAAGCCTTTTAACTAAGTTGAAGCAACAATGGGGTGACCAACTTATTTTGTAGATGGAAGGAATGGTCTGTCATATACTAACTACTTGCCCGAGCTAGTTGCATGCGTGTGTGTGTTTTCTTCTTCTTTCTCAAAGGGATTTCTTGGTGTTGTTCTTTCATGTTTTTCTGGCAATGCAGGTTATTGATTTCCATTAGCAAGGGAGAATCAACAAAATGTTTTGAAGCTCCATGTCCATTTCCATCTTTAAATTGCTAACAGAATTTTATTCAAGATGATGGTTTTCATATATTTTCTTCTCTTTTTCAGACTATTCAACGTCTATGTTTGTGGCTTGCTTAGCTCCAAGATACATAATACATACATGCTACAAGGTACCCATATGGTAACCATTCCTTTTTGTTGCGTCAAAGAAATGAAAAGTTAATCTTGGAATTGTTTCAATATACTTGATCTTTTGATGTTATAGGTGATTATCGCTATTCATTCCAGTTTCACATAAATAAAATTCAGGTGGAATTATCCACCTTTCCTTGAAAAAAAAAACGAAGACCGTTAGCCATCTATTTATTTCAGAAAAAAAAGGTGATTATGATTTGAAGGTTGTGTTAGGAATATTATATTGGATTGATGTTGAGGGCCGGTCTTATAAGAATTTGTCTGTTCTCAATATATTTGTGCAGGATTTGGCAACTGTGGTCTCAGATCTTGAACTAGCAGAAATATTATATATGGAAAACAGTGAGAGAGGATATGATGTCTCTTCTGTGGCATAACTTCAGGGTTTGATCAATTTGTTGGACCACTATCTCTAAAATATTAACCCAATGGTCACTTTCCATTGCAACTGACATGAACGAAGTCAGGTTAAAAGTTGTTTTATGTGGCGGGTTTTGATAGGATATGGTGTCACTGGCTACAATTCCTCTGGTGATAAATAAATCTATTGTGGGCCCTTAAATTAATACTTTTGTAATGCCATTGTCATTGCCAGGATTCTAGGCATTTCCCTCGTTGTTCCAATCTTATAAGTGAATGTGATTTGGGGAGATGAAAGGTAAGACTTGAACAACAGTGGTATTTCTTTCCAAGTTTTCAACTTTATGTTTTTCCTTTCTTGGGAAATTTCTGCATTTGAATTGATATATTGAATTGGATTAAAAAAGTAAATAATATTGGAGTGATAATAGGTTTCAAAATTTTTGAAAGGAAGGAATTTCCCTGCAATTTACAAATTTTCTGCATTTCAATTCTTCACAGGAGAAGTTATCGGTACAGCTGTCAGATGTGCAGGTGGACTACTGATACTCGCATCCAATTTCTATATATGGTGGATGAAGGATACACCTGGCCATTTGCGAGTGCACATACACTCACCAAGATTTGTATTTTCAGCATTATTGTAATTGTAATTAATTGAATGAATATTGTAATTGAATGAATGAATGATTATGTAGGTGGTAATTGAATGAGTGATTATAAATTTTTTAAAATGTAAGCAATAGCTACGGATATTAACCGTAATTGGTAATCTGACAATCGTAATTATTATTAAATTTGGTATATTGTTATGGATCCAGCACTACTTTTAGCTACAAATACTATCTGTAGCTATAGGTACTTTTGGCTACAGAAATGGTTACTAAGGATTATATTTGTAGCTATTATAATCTATGGCTACGGATTAAATCCGTAGTTATAGGTTTTAGACAGCACCTACGACTACGGTCATGCTATGGACTAAAACTGTAGCCATAGGTCTTTAACTACATCTTTTATCCATTGCCTTTTTCCAAATTTTTGCTAGTGATTAGTTAGGGATTCCTTGAGGAGTAGCAGTTTGTCTATTCCTCCAACTAAAGTTCTGATGATTTCTCCAATTAGGATTGTATGTGTTAGAGATGGGTTCATTGAAAGGTCTTTGGTGGTTGTTCATGAGATTCGATTGCTCGTTCAATGCCTCTTGAAAAGCAGGTATCGTTGGGCAATATTTAGTTGTATGTATGTTGCAAGCACAGATACCGCAAATAACTTCCTTAGCCTTATCCTTCGTAAGTTCCATGGCCTCGACCTTCCTTGCAAGACTGGCCACTTTAGCATTGATATCATCATCCTCTTTTAACAAGTATATCCCACCTCTCTCCCTTGCTTGAGTAGGCTTAGATGTGGTGATGGGTGTTGGGGTGATGTCCCATAATTGTGCAGTTTCAGCGAGTTTGTCAAAGTAATCCCACACCTCATCGACATTCTTGTTCATGAATTCTCCATTGCACATCGTCTCGACAAATTGGCGCATGGAAGATGTCAGCCCATCATGGAAGAAAGTTGTTATACGCCACGTCTCAAAACCATGTTGTGGGCATGAACTGACGAGATCCTTGAACCGCTCCCAACATTAGAAGAATGTTTCATCTTCCTTTTGGGTGAAGTTCATAATCAACTTCTTGATAGTGTTCTTCTTATGGTATGGAAAGAATTTTTTTTATGAACTCCTTCATCATATCATTCCATGTGTCAATAGATCGCGGACGTAGTGAGTGCTGAAATTGCGGTGAGAACCGCTTTAGTTGAAGTGGAAATAGCTCAAGGTGTCCTATAGGGGGGTGAATAGAACTTTATAAAATTTTATACCTTATTTAAAATCCTATTACCTTAATCTTGATCTAATATGCAACTATCAAGATATCCGTAATTTAACTCTAATGGCTTCCAAGCCAAGTAGAGGATCCAATTACAAGACTACTCAATATTAAGCATGATTCGACATATAGCCTAAGATGGATGTGTGTGAGATGTGATTCAAATCAAGGCATTCATACTATTAAGATTGCATGTAAAAGATTAACATAATGAAAGATCAAGCAAGAATCAATCCCAAGCATAGTCGTTTATAGTGGTTCGGCTATGTGCCTACTCCACTCCCGACGGACGCACTCATCCCACGAGTGTACCAGATTTCACTAACAGAGGTTTTAAATCAGGTTCATCTTAAACCATTACAACCTATACATGGTTGACTCTAAGACCTACACAAGGTACCTAAAATATGCCTACAAAAGACACAAGTTTATGCCCTAAACAAGAGCAAAAGTCAACACGAAGCACCTAACTTTTATGCCCTACATAAGAGCAAAGGATCCACACAAGGAACCTTCAGTTTAGGCCACATAGGCCAAAGATCCACAAAAGGAACCTAGGTTTAGGCCACACAGGCCAAGGACCTACATAAAGGACCTAAGTTTATGCCCTACAGAAGAGCAAGGGTCAACACACAAGACCCAAACATACTCTCTCGTCGGTGGCCTCCTATAAGAACTTATAAGGGGTGAGATGTACCTTTGACCCAATCCTACACAAGGAATGATCAACAGAGTCTCTGGACTCTAATGACATACAGATAAGTAGATGAGCCCCGTTAAGCACGTTGATGAAGATCTCCTTCTTGATGATGAAGATTCTTCAGCTCCCTTGATCCGCAACACTTGATGATGTTCCAATAAAGGCGACGGGTTGGGTCAAGGTTATGTTGGAATCCTACTCTAATAAATGTTTTCTTATTTTAGAGAAGGACTGATTCCAAGCATTCAAGGTATCCCAGCTCAATGATTTGTCATTAAGATAGTAGCTGGATGATCCTTGAATGTGGAAGTTCATTCCTCGATCCACTCTATTGAATATCAATGATGAGGGTGGATTGAAGGATGAACTTCTATGAGAAAATGAGCTTAGGGTAGGTGATATGCAACTACTCTCTCAAAGCTCTCTCTATTTTTCTCAATGCAGCAACTAAGAACAAGCTCTCCTTATATAGTAAAAAAGTTTCAATGAAAATAAAATTGTCAGAATCTGACTAAGTTTGATATCATCGATCCTGATTCGATGTCATCGAACGTGTACTTTCAATGCCATTGAATCATAGTTCGATGATACGAACTCTCTTAAAAATTATTCTGGGAACTTTTTTATAGACTAACGATGATATCAAAACTGATTCGATTTCATTGATATTTGAATTTCAATGTCATCAATTTCTGTTTCGATTCCTCGACATTATAACATAAGAGCTTGCTGGACATTTCAAAGTTGACCATGATGATATCAATATTGTTTCGATGTCATCGAAATTTAAATTCCGATATCATCGAAATCACTTTCGATTCCTCAATCGCTTTTGGAATATATATTCCTTGAAAGCTTGTTGGACATATTTTGTCTAGATTCGATATCATCGAGACCTCCTCAGTATCATCGAAGTTTGAATATTGATGTTATCGAGGTTGTCTCGATTCATTAATCATTTCTATTTGATTTTTCTGTTAATCTCGGTGGACATAGTCTATCCAGATTCGATATCATTAAGACTTCCTCGATATCATCGAAGTTTGAATATCAATGTTATCGAGGTCATCTCGATTCCTCAATCATTTCCATTTGATTTTCCTGTTAAGCTCTCTAAACACAATTTGTCCAGATTCGATATCATTGATCAGCTCTCAATGTCATCGAAGTTTGAATTTTGATGATATCGAGGATAATTCGATTCCTCAAGTAATGTCAGAATATTTTACAAGAAAGTTCAATGAACAGTACTCTAAGACCTTCAATATCATCAACTAACCTTCGATGTCAACGACATTTCAAATTCGATGTTATCGAAGATCCTTTCAATTTATCGAACATTTTGTCCAAAAATCTTTGTGGTTGCCGGACATAAATTGGCCTAAATTGATGTCATCGAGAACTGTTTGATGTCATCGAACATAGGTGTTCGATGACAACGATATAGACTCGATGTCATCGATCTTAGCTAAAAAACTCAGAAGATTTTCCTATTTAAAACTTTAGTTTTCAGACTTTTTCATCCTATATTGTTCTAAGTCTTTTAAGGCTTTTGTTTACCTGGGTGTTTTAGGATTTGAGATGTGAGGCTGATTTACCTGTAATGAGCTCGGAACACACATCTAGTTGAGGTGATAGCTTGATCAATCTTCATATGGGGCACACCTGACTCACCGACTCAACCATCATGCTAATTGACAAACCAGGGCACTTTCAAGTGCAACCACGTCTTAGCTTTCTCTTTCAAGGAGAAAGTAAAGAGTTTTAGCCTGACCATGTCCTCAAACACGTTAGGAAAGTATAAAGTGGCTATAACCTCGTCCAACTCTTGCAAGTGCAGGTATGAACTTTCAAATTCAAGTCCAAGGAACTTTGGAAGGAGTTGGATCACTCCAGGCTTAATATCTATGTTTCCTATTTTTTCTGGAAAAAACCATACAAGAAGAGGTGCTCACCCCCGCTGGTTGTAAGTAATCTCATAAAGTATGAGGTGCGGGTGCATGGTGTACTTCATTCTCATCCTAGACTTCCACAACTCGAGGTTGCGACTGATTTACCGGTTGATTTGCAGGTCGATTTGCAGCTATAACCTCAATTAACTCTGAGGGTCTCGAGTGGTGTCTAATCCTGTGATGGACAGATAACCCCTCAACTAATCCTCCTTCACTTAAAAGACGTCGAGTGTTGTCATGGACCCACTTGGGCATGAAACACTCTCAGCCCTTAATTTCAGATTCTAACCTAAACCTAAAAAAAGGAAAGAGGGAATAAGAATTCTGAAAAAAGAAAGGAAGAGAATTAGAAAGAAGTTACCAAATTAGAAGTTCCTAATTTAAGATCCTGCAAAACAACACAAAAGAAATCAGTTTCTAAAAACAGAAATTAAAAGATGAGTTAGTTTCTAAAAAAACAATCATAGAATTAGAAAGTTTCTAAAAACAAAAAACAAACCCTAATATAGAAATAGAAAGAAAGAAAAATTAGGAACAGATTACCAAATTAGAAGTTTCTATATTAGGATCCTACAAAACAGGGAAGTAAAATTAGTTTTAAAAAAAAAAAAGAAAAAAATCCTAACCAAAAAATAGAAAGTAAACAAATCCTAATCTTAACCTAATTCTAAAACTAGTTAATCTCAAAAAAATGCAACCATTAATCCCTGGCAACGACACAAACAACTTGTTCACAACCCCAAGTGTAGGGTCGCGATGTAGTAATAATCTCGATGAGACCGAGGTCGAATCCACAGGGACTAATCTCGTGTGTATTCTGAATTTAACTAGAACTAGAACTGGATGAAGATGTGAATCTAAATATGAATTAATTGAGAGAGTAATTGTGATTAAAACTAATAAATTCAAAGGTGGTAACTAGGGTTTCCAAGGATCCACTTGTAGAGATCAGGGAGTCCTCTTACTTGATTCGAGTCACACGATTGGAATTGGAGTCCTATCCTATCCAATTAGAAGATATACAATTAAGATCAATCTGAAGTTTCCTTGACCTAATTCTTAATGGAGGAGAATTGTGATAATTGGAATAGATTCCATCTACAAACCATACCCATGAGACGATGGCTAACAATAGGATTTACTAATCCCACAATCTCAAAATCAGGAAAAGAAGATACTCAAAGCTATTACAGATCTACTATAATTTGAGTCACAATAAACCATTAAGAATTGAAAGCATTCCTTTAAAATCAAACTAGAATCAAAGAAGGTTCAACATAAACATGAATTAAAGTAAAAGAAACATCCCATCATGCTACAAGCTTCACCTCTTAGCCCTAGTTAAGAGGTTTAGCCAACCATAGTCATGATTGAACTAAAATCTCTTAAGAAAAGCATAAAAACAACAAAGGAAAAGGAAGAAAAACTCTTTGCGACAGCTTCTCCACACTTTTTCTCCACTCTTCAAACCCTAGAAGATGCCTAAGAACATCCTAGGGACCCTTATTTATAGTTTTGTAACTCCAACTTTCGCATCAAGTTGAAAACTTCCGGAAACTGCCTCAAGTTTACGCAATCCGTGTGCTATCTGCGTAACCTTAAACGAGTCAAGGAAATCCTTCGACTACTCGAGGGCACCTTAGATTGGTCGAGGATGACGGAAAATTAGAAGATTTTATTACTGGAGTTCGAGTTAAGGAATCCTCGACTAGTCGAGCAGGAGCCTTCGACTGGTTAAAGATGAGCTTAGATTAGTCGAAGGATGCAGATTTTTAGGGTTCATTTTCTTCACTTCAAGTCTTCAATGCTCTTCATTCCTCACTTAATTTTTTTGAATCTTTGGCATGTGAATTCTTCATTTTTGGTCTCATAAGATCTATCCTTGCTTTAGTGATTCTTGAGTGTTAAATCCATACTTTTAACATCCTTTTCAATCTAAGCTCTTAAATTCACCTTGCAACACAAACATGATTAAAATAGAACATTAAACATTATCATGTTTATAAAACCAAGTAATAAATGGGGGATAATATGCAATATTTGACCCTCAACACATGCCTCCTTGGGCGGTGGCGCTATGTGGTATGCTGCTCTTGTCAGCTCATTTGAGTGATAGGGCATCGTCTTCACAATGGTGTTGTGCTCCAATACTCTATCTCTCTCCCTCTTTCTCTAGTCTTGGCTTTATCCAACCTTTCATGTCCAAGAAAGACTGAAACGGCCCGATCGGAAGTCGCAGGTGGCCCATTTGCACAACAGAATATTGATTTTTGCCAAAGTAAGATTTTTTTTTTTTTTTTTAAATCTATCTCTTCTCCTCTCTCCATTTCTGACCTCTTTCGACCCTTTCAGGGTCAAAATGGACCGAAAATGTCAGATCGAAGACGGAGGTGGCCAGGATAGATCGAAAATGTTCGTTCGAAGACGGAGGTGGCCCACTTAGTTTTTCCTATTATATTCTTCTCCCTTTTTCCAATTTTGATTCCGTTTTTCCTGTCCCATGGTCGAGGTGGGCCAAAGAAAGGTCCAATTAGAAGTGGAGATGATCCCGACTGTCAGGAGTTAAAACAAACGTATCTCATAAACCGAAATGAGTTATCAGATGCACCATATATGGTTTTGGGGTAGGACGAGCTACTTTAGTCACCCAACTCAGCTATGTCAGGTTACGATACCGAATTCGAGAGTTCTTGCATGAGCGCAAGCTGAAACACCTCTCAATGTTCCAAGGTCTTCTCCCCAGTATTACTGTCACAACTCTATCTTGGTTTAAACCCCTTTTAAGTCCAATTTCTAAACTAAGGCCTAACCACTCAAATTAGTTGAGGGTTTAATCCTAAAGTTTCAGCATCACTAAGTCTCAGCGCTCCTATCTATGTCAGCGAATGCATTATGTTGAGTCCACAACCTATGGTCCAATTTAATCCTAAACTTATGCTTCGATACCAACTTGTAACGCCTCGAATTTCAAGGGTCGAGCAAAGCTCGACTCTCGAGATTCTGAGCATCATTTATGCTTTGCGGAAGTTGGTTTCTCGATTACTGCTACATTAGGCATTTGAGCATGTATAAAATTATACTAAATAATGTATCATACTCTAAATTAAATGTGATTAAAGCAAATGTTTAAATCAAAAAATATATAGTGTGATTTCTTCCAGAGTATGGGTACACAGCTGGGTTTAACCTATAATTCCAAAAAATGACTAAATATAGTAATGTGATGTCCAGCTAAGCCCATGCACCCAACGCTCCCTGTTGAGAAGTGTGCAGCCTACATCGGCCCATCTGATAGCTGGAAGTAGGAGAACTCCTCCTCATCCATGAATGTCTTCTCTAGCGCATCGGCCTCAACAGTCCTTGCATCTACATTAACGTCTGGTTGGTGTTGTAAAACACCGTCGTAGAGTGGGAGTGAGTGATCAACTCAGTGGTTCCATAAAGCATTAGTTATACATATTATCAAGTTTATCAGTACAAGAACGATAAAGTAATGTAAAACAATCACTTCCTAATTACTCTTATTAATACGAATAATGGGTTTATGAAATGATGCACGCCCTTACCATCCAACACTCCCTCAACACGTGACTCTGACCACCTAGTTCGCAAATGACAACACTTCCTCAACATGCGACTTCAATGCCTGATTCACCACATTTTATTATAGTGCGATGCGGTGAATGGTTATGTTAGCTGAGTGAATAATTATTCCTATTCATCCAACAATTTGGAGAAGTTAGGATACCTCCCTTTTAATTATCAATCTCATCTGAATCACTAGGTGTGGGACCGCACAACGGTCTTACACCTGTATTCTTGATCCGTCTGGGTTTGTCATTCTCAGCAGAGTGCATACGAAAGACAACTTGTAAAAGAAATACTTGAGGTCACTACGGGGAGGCTCCTCACCCCAGCGTAGGCCGACAGCACGGACATGGTGTCCCATACCCGGACTACTCTCGTAGTCCCATTTCTCATTCCAATCAACTTAAATAGCATTTAAAACTAAAGGTATTCACATTTGATAATTAAATTCAGTAATGTACTCATTCGGGCATTTCATCGAACACATAGGTATTGCTAGACTATAAATTTACAATTTATTGAATAGAGATTGAAATACACCTAAGATAACATGTAAATTCCACCTTATCAATCATAAATCATTAATTGGAACAGTAGCATTGATAAATCGTAACCTAAGCACTTTTGGTTTGCACCTATTAGTAGCACGTCCGACTCAGACTTGCTCCTAGGGGGACATTTCCAAGGACGAATTGTTAGCCACCTATACAAGTACACGGGTTCATTAGGGTTGGGAAAAACCCATTTTAAGACCTACATTTATAGGGTTTGATGATTTGAGGGCCCACATATGGTGGGACCCATCTTGATGTATGCATTGTACTGAGGGGCCCATAGTGGTGGGGTCCCTCCACCATCCGACTTTCTCTCTCTCTCTCTCTCTCTCTCTCTTGATGTGTGGCCCACCAAATGCAAGTGTATCCAGTCCGTCCATCTAGCCCCTGGACGTGGCTGTAACACCCCGTACTTTCAGTACTCGGGTGTCACCACGGGGGGACTAAATTCTGCCTACAGGTATGTGCTAACACACGTAGCTAAATAAACACATGTCGAGTGATCCCACAACCTACATATATAATAAATAAATAAATAATTAAAGACAGATAAATAAGTAAATGGCAATGTATAGGTAATAATAATAATAATAATAATAATGATAAATAAAATAATGATAATAATAATAATAATAATAATAATAATAATAATAATAATAATAATGACAATAATAGTAATACTAATAATATTAAATGATACTATGAAAAAAATAGTGTAGCTTGATATTTAGTGTTATGAGAGTATAACAGCACATATATCCATAATTTGACCATTGATGATTGAGTCGAAACTAATCCAATCGTTAAATTTGCTTGGACAACCATGAAGGACGCTAATTCAACTAGTATGGCCCACCTAGGAATTAGATCTTCCTGATTTTCTAGGATAGGCCTTGATAGGCCTCCTCAAACTGTGTGGACGGAGTGGATTTATCACAAACATCACGGTGGACCCCACTTGTTAGGGTGCGTGTGCACCTTAGCCAATGTGCTGGATGTGCACCGTACCAGTAGGAGCGGTCAGAGCTCATTTGACCGAAATTTCTTTAAGAAGAGAGGTTCTCTCTCTCTCTCTCTCTCTCTCTCTCTCTCTCTCTCTCTCTCTCTCTCTCTCTTCGTTTGAAACAGGGGCGGACAACGTCCATTTCCGTCCGACCATGGCCCACCAAGATCACCCACCTGGGGAATCCGATCCGTCCATTAGCTTCAGAGGGTGGAGCTGACCAAAACCTAACTATTATGCTGAATTTTTCAGTGCGTTTGGGCACACAAATCTCGATGCAAGGAGGCCCTACAAACACTAGTTTCTGAAAATAGAAACTTTCTGTTGTTGCCAGCAGAGCGATCCGCACGAGAGGAGGATTCCTCCAATCCTAGCCATCCATACGATGTCATCTCGGCCGTCCATTCTAAGCAGTGGTTTAGCAAAGAAAACCACAACAGTTTTGGATTCGCCTACCGTATTTGGAGATAGTTTCAGCCAGGGCGATCTAGACAGTTTCCTTGTCAATCCTATGACTCTGGGATGCTAGGGTTAAACAAATAAAAGGGGTTGGATCGAGAAACAACAGCTCGCCCTCCATTTTCACAGCCGTCCATGAAAAATCTTCGTTTCCTTTCCACCAACGAACCCACCACCCAAATCATCTTAAAGCTTCGAAAAATCTTATTTGTAAGCTTCCTAGGGTCCTTAAGAACCATCCCATGCGGTCGGATTAGAGGGAGAAGCCATGGGAGGGAGTCTGCCATTAATAGCTGAGCCTTCTTCCCCGTTCACCTGCAGCTCGAACTAAGCTGAGTTTGGGTCGTGCTTAGGTCGAGTCCAGTGGTGTTGCTGGACTTCAATGAAAGAAGAGAGAAGAAGAAGGAGGAGCAGATGAAAGGAAGGAAGAAGATAGAAGCAGTGAGGAAAGAGGGAGAGAAATAGAGAGAGAGAGAGAGTCGTGGTGGTGCTACTGTACCGTGACGCTACTCCACCCACCACGAATACCAACTCAGTCGGGTTGGTGCTCTTGCTGACCCGGGGCTGAGAGAAGGAAGGGAAGAGAAAGAAAAGAGAAAGAGGAGGGAGAAAATAAAGAAGAAAAGAAAATAGAGAAAGGAGACCGAGCCCAACTCGCTGGACTGAGTTCGATCCGAGTTGGGCATGGGTTTGGCCCATTCCAGGCCTTGTGGCAGGCAAGGAGATAGGGAGAAAGAAAAAGAAGGAGGAAGGAAGAAAAGAGGGTGAGAGGGTGGCTGCCGGTTGAGCTCAAACCGAGCCGAGTCATCGGGCTGAGTCGGGTGAGTCAGGGTTGCTATCCATTTGGGTTGGGCGTGGGTTGGTCCAGTTCAGGCTTTTAGGAAGTCTAGGGAGAGAGCAAAGAAGAATGGATGAAAGAAAGAAAAGGGAGAAAGAGGAGAGGCTGAAAGAAGAGAGTGAGATGAAGAAGGAGAGGAACGAATGTTGATGTGTTGACTCAGTGAGTCAACTCATTGAGTCAACGACGGGCTGTCACAATGCGGACCTAGGTCGCCCGCAACTAGTAGATCTTCCTTGACTATCAACTTATCAGACCAAATCCTAATACATGCACCACTAGTCAGGTAGTTCTCTCAACCGAGTTTGAATCAACTAAGTCAACTCAATGAGTAAATATTTTCTTTCTAGACTAGACGTGTCTCATTGTATAAACGTAATTGATACACCCTTATTATTAAGATTTGCTAACCTTAGATATGATTAACCAATGATGGACAACCTATGCTAAAACTAGTTATTACAAACAAAGTTACAATAGATAAATAGTAGTGTTTCATCTATTACTTTTAACATTACCATTATTAGTATATCATAATATCATCATAATGATTAAAGTTGTCGTGATAGCTAATAATGATTGCTAGTATCAATAGCGGTTTTGCGGGTGGTTATTAATATCATTAGTATAGTGAATAATTGTACATCAATTGGCACTTTAAATCCTATAACTTATCCTAGACTTAATTTATCTAAACCCTAAACCTATACTTAAAATGTAAATAGTGAGTTGAGCTTTGGGCCTAATTGTAAAGTGTCATAAATCATGATGGATCCTAATATCTGGATTCATTAATAATAACAATTAATACTAGCATTAGAAAATATTCATGACTTCCCTTATGGGATTAGTATAATACTTGTTAATATAATCATTAGTATTAGCCCTTATTATATTTTCATTGGTAAATATTCCATTATTATTACCCATATTATTTAAAAGATGGTTGATTAGTATAAGAATATTGGATAATGTAGTACATCTAAACGTGGATCTACGAACCATCATTATTAATACTGAGAGATTAATACTCCTAATAGGAATATTACTCAATCCATTGTACAATTAATAATAATGATAATAATATTATTAATAATCTAAGATTAAAATCCTAAAGTCTAAGTTTAAGGCTAAACCCTAGAATGAAAACCTTAACTCTACACTGAGACCCTAAAAAGACAATCCTAGACTATGATCTTAAGCCCTAGGTAGTGCTTGGAACTTGGATCTAATCATACAAGTTCATGATTGTGATAGGATACGATCCTAAGGGCGCAAGCACTTAGTGACACTAGAAGGCGATCCAAAGTATAAGGTGATGATTCTTCCCCTTAAGCTTTCCATCTTCTCATTAGCTTAAGTTATAGTTTTTTTAAAAAAAATTTAAATTCATAATTGATATCTCACTTTATAATCACATGTGTTAGCTGGTGGAAATTGAATTGTTGTATTACATGTTTTATGATTATCCTGTATAATTGTTCATGCTTATGTTCTTTTTATGGATTGCTTATGGAACTTAAACTGGTACATTAGTGGAAAATTCCCACATATGAATGTACACCCATATTTGGGATGTAACTTGACTAGTTGTGATCGTAATGAATCTTTGACTTGGTGGTTGTTGGATGATGGTCTAGATGGATCATTGATGTGGGCCTACCATCCAGGGTTATTGTGTCCAATGATTTTTAAGGATGGTTTCATCGTATGGTTTTGATATTCACCCTATATGGCATATTTTAATACTCGCCCTACGTGATTTTATTTTGATACTTGCCCTAGATGGGTTCGATGTTTTATACTGTGTAACCATGTGGTGGTAAGCCCCATATACTGTAATGTGATTGGCCACTAGTCGATGGGTTTCTATTAAACATCCTAAGGTGGTAGCCTCACGGGCCAAGGATGGTAATCATGGGATACTATGCCCGAGCTGTCGACTTACGCTGGGCTATACGCTCCCCGTAGTGACCTTTGAGCTTATTTAAATTGGCTGATTGTAAATGGACTAATAATGGACTGGCAAATCATGCATACATAGCATATTTTGATGGCTTGGATCACTCTGCCCTGCGATTACGCTGCGTGTTACGCTTATGACCAGCCATTCGATTGTGATAATGACTTGGATCACTCTGCCCTGCGATTACACTACGTGTTGCGCTTATGACCAGTCTTATCTATGAGTGACGCCCATCCGGATGTTTTACCGGGGGCACACCATCGTACGACATTGCCTGTCCAGATGTTTTACTCGGGGCACAGTCCGTCCGAATGTTTTACCCGGGACTGATTAAATTCATGCGTACATGCATATAATAAGACAGCATTTACTGTATTTTGGTTGTCTGTATGTTTTATACTATTTCTTACCTAATGCGGCGGTGTGTAATCTTAAGGGGAATTCATACTAAGTTGGCCACTATCCATCAAATATACAACCGTACAAGTAGTACAGGTGGCTTTAATGATATGTATGTTTAGACTTGATGAGGAGCAGGGTACGATCACCAGGGAGGCATGACTGTATTTGTCTAGAGGAGCTACATGATCTTGCAGCTTATATTTATATGCTTCTGCTATTCTTCATGTATTAAATTCTTATAAATCTTGTACTTGTTAAATTCAGAGACATTGGTTTATATAAGTCATTATGGGTAGCTGTTGAGGGTCAAATATTGCTTATTAGACCCCAGTTATTACATGGATTTACAACCATGAAAAAGTTTAAAGGCCAATTTAATTCGTGTTTGCACTGTATGGTGAATTTATGAGCATGTGACTGAAAAGGATGCTAAGAGCGTGGATTTAACGCTCTGATGTCACCAAGGCAAGGGAAGGAACCCAAGAAACTGAAATCAAAGGATTTACACGCTACGGATCCGAGGAAATCAAGCCATTCACGTCAAAAAGGCCCGAAAAGGGTTTAGAATGCAAGATCACAGGGGTCTCGTCATCCATTCGGCGCGAAACTTCATACACGGCCTGAGGACCATAAATGAACCGTACAAATCAAATTTCAGCTCTTAGAACCCTATAGAAGCAGCCCAACAGTCAGATCAGTACATAAATTGGTACATTGGGGCCCACCTGATCCATAGATATGCTTCAAGTTTGGGTTCAACCCCTTAAATGGGAAGATGAAACGTATGGATGACACATATTTCCCTTGTCCGTTCCAGTGGACCCCACTGGCTGTGCTAGTGCATAGTGCACAAGTGCACTCAATGTGCACTGGTCTTACTTGCATGGTCAAAGACAGCTTGACCAACTGTCCCTAACAGAGACGGACTCTCTGTTTGCTGTAGGCGTGATCCGACCGCTGATCCATCAACAGTCCATCTTTGCCATCTAGAAAGATGATCTAATCCATCCACTATGCTCGGGAAGGAAGAATTACCAAAACCCAATCACTTCCATTCGCCCATGCACAAGAACAGGAGTGCAAAATCTGTAGCTTCTCCGAACGTTGATTCACATAGTGGTCCACCAAGAGCTCATGTCCTCTCCAATTTGAGAATGGCGCACTAGATTTACTTCATAAAGCCGACAAACGACTCTGATTAGGCATAAAGTGGCTTTAAGTGGGCCCCACAGACACCATCGATTTGAATTAGCGTCCTCTGTTCCGTTCGCGGAATAGAGGCTGCGGATGATTTAAGTGGGCCGTCATCATCGTCCAGACGGTCAATCTGAACCATCCATCATGCATAGGGCCGCGATCTGGTCAAACCCATGCTGACCGTGTGCATGCATGCTTGCACACGTGCTAGTTTCAATGGTCACAAATGGACAGTCCTGCACAGGTTTCAGCGGAATTCCGTACCTAGGTCGCCCCAACATGCAATCAAAACCACCCTTCTCTAGTAAAAAATTTGAGGGTCAGACAATGGATGGAGTGGATTTCCCAAACGCCAGTTGAAGTGGGCCCCACTAACACTTCAGCGCGGGACACCGACTTTCTGCAACATGAATAGGTACAGTAGTCGCATAAATCTTGGGGAGGCGGTTTTAAAAGGACTCCACCGACTCCAGCCTTCCGCATTGACTCCAGCTGCGGAAAGAAATTTTGGAGATGGACCACTCCAGCCACGAACTCCATCAGCAGCTACAAAAGAAAGTTTTGGGGAGGGGGAAAATCATCTACGGCTTGAGGCTGGAACGTGAGCAGAGAGTGAGAGTAGAGTATTTGTTTTTCTTTTTCTTTTGTTTTTCTTTTTGTTTATTTTGGATTTAGCCTAATCATGACCGTGATCAGCTGAATTTCTTGGCTAGGGCCAAGAGGTGAAGCTTGTCATGTGATGGGTCGTTTACGACTGGTTTGATTCATGTTCTAAACTGATTTGATTTTGGTTTGATATTAAGGAATGTTCTAGTTATTTATGATTTATTGTGACTGATATTACAGTAGATCTGTGATGTCTTGAGTATTTCCTTTTCATTATTCTGATTATGCGGTTAGGAAGCCCTTTTGTTCACCATCGTCTCCTGGGCATGGTTGGATGACGGAACTCTTCCTGACTTTCATACATCTCTTTGATTGCCTGTGGATTAGTTTAATTCTGTTGTTTGCTTTGTCTCATGGGCATGGTCTTGTGATGGAATCCATTCTAATTTACACTCGTCTGATCTTTTGAAAACTAGATCAAAAGAAGTTCAAAATTGATTTTCAGGTTATATCTTACAACTGGATGAACATGGGACTCGAAGTCCAGTTGAATTCATGAATCGACCGTAGATCTCCCTGATCTCTACAAGTGGATTCTTGGAACCTTAGCTTCCTACCTTTAAATTTCACCAGTTTTAGATTAATATCGTCACCATTATTCCTTCATATTCACTTGGTTTAGATTTCATCTCATTCTAGTTCTAGTTCTGGTTACTTTCAGATTACGTATAGGTTTCAGTCCCTCTGGATTCGACCTCGGTCTCACCGAGTTTATTACTACATCACAATCCTATACTTAGGGAGTGAACAAGTTTTTGGCGCCGTTGCTGGGGATTGACGGCTACGTTTTCTGAAAATTAACTAGTTTTAGGATTAGTTTAAGATTAGGATTTTTCTAACTTTAGGTTTAGGTTTTTCTGATTTCTAGAAACTAACCTGTTTTCCTGTTTTATAGGATCCTAACGTAACTTCTAATTTGGTAATCCCTTTCTAATTCCTCTACTTTTTCTATTTTTAGAAATAGGGTTTGAGTTTTAGAAAATTTCTAATTCTATGCTTTCTTTTAATTTTCTATTTTCTAATTTTAGAAAATTTTCTCTTTTTAGAAACTAACATTACTTTCTATTTTAGGATTAGGATTTCTAATTTAGAACTCTCTAACTTTAGGTTTAGAACTTTCCTCTTTTGTTTTTAGAAACTAGGTTAGTTATTTTCCCTTTTTGAAACTCTTCCTAATTTTAGAAACTAACTCATTTTCCCTTTATTTTTAGAAACTTTCCAATTCTAGGTTTAGGAAACCTTCCTTTTTGTGTTAGAAACTAACTTTCTATTTCCATCCCAGAATTTTCTAACTGTAGAATTTCTATTTTTAGGAACTAATTTCTTTTGTTTTCTTTTGCAAGACCTTAACATAGGAATTTCCAACTTGGTAACTTCTTTCTAATTCTTTCTCTTTCTATTTCCTGGTTTCTAATTGTTATAGGACTTGTTTTCTTTTATTCTAAGATTAGATTCAGAGTTAGGGTTTCAAGATGTATATGCACGAATGGGAACGTCAGTATGCTGAGAAGAATAACCTATATTGGGATGATGATTATGATAGAAATCAACCAATGCCTCAAAACTTTTCTGAAACTATCATCGAGAACCAACCAGAATATAAAGATCCACCGGTTAAGAAGTCCTTACGTGATCATATGCAGGAGAACAATTACACCCCATGGATTAACAAAACAGTACGTGAGTGTTGGGGTTATCATTATTATGGGAGTGAGGACTATTATCACCCATCAGATAAGAAGAAAACAATGCGTGATTATATTATGAGTGATAATAAGTATTACCAACCATCAGATTCTCCTACCTATGATCCCTATGACTATAACTAGTGGAAACATCAATGTTAGGTAGATGAATCGGCAATACACCCTAGTGAACATTTTCTTAGGTCTTCTACCTTTGAAACTCAATCAGAAACGATCCAAGAGGAGACACTTCAGGGCAACATATATGATTTTTCGGGCCTTAGAAAAACAATAGAAGCACTCGCATTGCGCATTGATCAGGCATTGGAGGCTCGTTCGTCCCAGTTACAACTCAATCTAGAAACACAATACAAGGAAAGTGATCCTAACTCGCTTGTGGAAGAAGCTAAAATTACGAACGAAGAGTTGGAAGTCCATTAATGATCATATGGTTCAATTTCCCGATGAGTCGATCTCAATGATTGTCCAAAGGAATGATCAAGAGACGTGGGTATCTTTCAAATACAATGAAAATGATGCACTTCACTCACATGACACACATGATTACACTGATGAGGTAGAGGTTAGTTTATTCGAACCTCAACCTAATTTAGGAATGGAATGTGAGGAAAGCGAGTCCATCCCAAGTGTGTACTGCACTGAATTAGACGACGATGAGTATTGGGATGACAATAATGAATGTGCAACCCAAATTCCCCTAGAATCAATCTCAAGTATGGTCCAGGTCAATGATCAAGAAGTACACGAAGTGATCAGTCATAAGGATCTACTCCACTCATCTGACAGGCCTGATTTAAATGTGGAGGATGAGCTCCTTTTAACCGATCCTTCTAACTCTTGTGAGACATGTTTGGACCACTCCTCTGAATTGAATGATAATATGATTCGGGATATGGACGAGTTGCTCGATATAACTCTGGAAATTGAAACCACCCAGTTAAGGCCACCATCTGAGTTGTACACTTCTGATGATTTAATGCCTCTACTGACTAGCTTCACTGAACAGAGTGTTCACATCAATGCTTCCCCTATTGATTCGGAATTTGTCTGTGCAGTTCAAGCATAAGAAAGCAGTGAATGCCTTAACATAACTGAATTTCCCAACTCTGTGGATGATTGCTTGGTACACTTTGCAGATACAAACAATCCCATGATAAAAGACATAGTGAATACCATGCAAGACAATAACTCGGTAGTTGACATGGATAGAGAAAACCCTTATTCTGAAGCCCCTCCTTCCCCAGATCTCGAATGTTTACCATTAAAAGAGGAGGAGCTGAAAATTAAACCGAAGTCTAAAACTTCGGAATGCATTGAGACTACATTACTTTCTAAAAAATTTTCTAAATTTTATCTACCTGTTGTCTCTGATTCACCATGGGATACTAACTTTGAGACTTTTTCTGACACAGGTGAATCATATATACTTTGGATACCTCAGCCGAATCAACGACAAATTTTTGCTGAGGTACATAAGTTTCTTTGGCCATTCATGCTCCAGGGCATCAAAACCTATTGCAAAAAGGGCTTTTGAATGATCCTGTTGAGAAACCTCCTGAGAAATTTATCACGATACTGGCCAGAAGAGGAACCTTGTGGCATGACTGAGTAGTTTTTCCCCTGCTTTCTTAGGACTGGGGTAGTTTGCTTTATGTTATTTTAGAATAGACGGTTTGATGCCATTAGGTTAGTTTGTTTTCCCGTTGTTAGGATAGTTTACTTTACTCTTATTTTGACCCGCTCTCACACTACGATCTCTTTGGCAAAAGCCTCTTGAGTCCTTCGTCCAGGTACTATCTTTCCATCACTTCTCTTTCAATTTCATTGTCTCATGTGCATTGCATGCTCATATCTTATACATTGAGGACAATGTAGATTTTAGGTTGGGGGTGGGAGATTAGGTTTCCTAATCAGTGTTTTATTCGGTCTTGAGCAAAAATTGTGAAATTTTTTCAAAACTTCTCTGAAATTTCTCACGAATTCAACGTAATTTCGACAGATATCCTTGATTTAGAATTTCAAGATCCATGATGTTGGTAATTTACGTCTCTTGGATTTAGTTGTCTAGCTGATTTCACAGTTGAATTCGAACTGTTAATCCATGATTATAAATTTTAAACATTGATTGAGTCATGATTTTACATGTCACATCTCGTCTTTTTCATTGAGGTTTCGGTTTGATATTAAAGGATTAACTTGGTACTCACTAAGCATGAAAGGAACCGTCATGAGAAAACTGAAAAGATTAGGGGAATAATCTTCACCATAGGTATGCTCCCTATAGGTGAAGGTTCGAGTTCCCAAAGTAACCATTCAGAAAAGTGTGGACAACAGTCTTCAACATGGGTTTGCTCTCTATAGGTGAAGATTTGATTCCTCTCATTGGCGTTATTTTAAAGGAAAAATAAAATAAAATCAAAGGTTGGTTAATGAAAAGATAAGGTAAGTTTTAGTTCTCTTATGGGTTACCAATAATATCATGAAATAGAGAAGTGAACCTTAGTGATAAGCCGAGATTACACTTTACACTCATGAATCTGAATGGTTAGATTTTTCTCTAATTATGGATTAATACTTTGAGCTCGACTATGAAGTTGCTTGGCACTTGAGTTCAGAAGAAGGTAATGCCCAACATTTATTAATCTTAGACTTCTAGTTCCTGGATTATTTTTCCAAAAAATTACTCGGGTTTTTCAGAAATTTCATATGAGTCTCAACTTATTTTTTCCATACTTTGCTCGGGACTAGCAAAATGCTCCCCGGCAACGGCGCCAAAAACTTGTTTACTCCCCAAGTATAGGGTTGTGATGTAGTAATAAACTCGGTGAGACCAAGGTCGAATCCACAGGGATTGAAACCTGTACGTAATCTGAAAGTAACCAGAACTAGAACTAGAATGAGATGAAATCTAAACCAAGTGAATATGAAGGAATAATGGTGACGATATTAATCTAAAACTGGTGAAATTTAAAGGTAGGAAGTTAGGGTTCCAAGAATCCATTTGTAGAGATCAAGGAGATCTACGGTCGATTTATGAATTTAACTGGACTTCGAGTCCCATGTTCATCCAGTTGTAAGATATAACCTGAAAATCAATTTTGAACTTCTTTTGATCTAGTTGTCAAAAGATCAGACGGGTGTAAATTAGAATGGATTCCATCACAAGACCATGCCCATGAGACAAAGAAAACAACAGAATTAAACTAATCCACAGGCAATCAAAGAGATGTATGAAAGTCAGGAAGAGTTCCGTCATCCAACCATGCCCAGGAGACGATGGTGAACAAAAGGGCTTCCTAATCGCATAATCAGAATAATGAAAAGGAAATACTCAAGCCATCGCAGATCTACTGTAATATCAGTTACAATAAACCATAAACAACTAGAACATTCCTTAATATCAAACTAAAATCAAATTAGTTCAGAACATGAATCAAACCAGTCTTAAACGACCCATCACACGACAAGCTTCACCTCTTGGCCCTAGCCAAGAAATTCAGCCGATCACGGTCACGATTAGGTTAAATCCAAAATAAACAAAAAGCAAAAGAAAAACAAATACTCTACTCTCTCTCTGCTCACGTTCCAGCCTCAGGCCGTAGATGATTTTTCCCCCTTCCCAAAACTTTCTTTTGTAGCTGCTGATGGAGTCCGTGGCTGGAGTGATCCATCTCCAAAATTTCTTTCCACAGCTGGAGTCGATGCGGAAGGCTGGAGTCGGTGGAGTCCTTTTTAGAAACTGCCTCCCCCAAGATTTACGCAGCCAGCGTACCTATTCGCAGCAGAAAGTCGGTGTCCCGCGCAGAAGTGTTGGTGGGGCTCACTTCAACTGGCGTTTGGGAAATCCACTCCATCCATTGTCTGACCCTCAAATTTTCGACTAGAGAAGGGTGGTTTTGATTGCATGTTGGCGCGATCTAGGTACGGAATTCCGCTGAAACCTGTGCAGGACTGTCCATTTGTGACCGTTGAACCCAGCACGTGTGCAAGCATGCATGCACACGGTCAGCATGAGTTTGACCAGTTCGCGGCCCTCTGCATGATGGACGGTTCGGATTGACCGTCTGGACCATGATGACGGCCCACTTAAATCATCCGCAGCCTCTTTTCCACGAACGGAACAGAGGACGCTAATTCAAATCGATGGTGTCTGTGGGGCCCACTTAAAGCCACTTTACGCCTAATCAGAGTCGTTTGTCGACTTTATGAAGTAAATCTAGTGCGCCATTCTCAAATTGGAGAGGACATGAGTTCTTGGTGGACCACTATGTGAATCAACGTTCGGAGAAGCTACAGATTTTGCACTCCTGTTCTTGTGCATGGGCGAATGGAAGTGATTGGGTTTTGATAATTCTTCCCTCCCGAGCACAGTGGATGGATTAGATCATCTTTCTAGATGGCAAAGATGAACCGTTGATGGATTAGCGGTCGGATCACGCGTACAGCAAACAGAGAGTCCATCTCTGTTAGGGACAGTCGGTCAAGCTGTCTTTGACCATGCAGGTAAGACCAGTGCACATTGAGTGCACTTGTGCACTATGCACTAGCGCAGCCAGTGGGGTCCACTGGAATGGACAAGGGAAATATGTGTCATCCATACGTTTTATCTTCCCATTTAAGGGGTTGAACCCAAACTTGAAGCATATCTATCGATCAGGTGGGCCCCAATATACCAATTTATAAACTGATCTGACCGTTGGGCTGCTTCTGTAGGGATCCAAGAGCTGAAATTTAATTTGTACGGTTCATTTATGGTCCTCAGGCCATGTATGAAGTTTCGGGCTGAATGGATAGCAGGACCCCTGTGATCTTGCATTCTAGACCCTTTTCGGGCCTTTTCGACGTGAACGGCTTGATTTCCTCAGATCCGTGGCATGTAAATCCTTCGATCTCGGTTTCTTGGATTCATTCCCTTACCTTGGTGACATTAGAGCATTAAATCCACGCTCTTAGCATCCTTTTCAGTCACATGCTCGTAAATTCACCTTGCAGCGCAAACACGAATTAAATTGGCTTTTAAACATTTTCATGGTCGTAAATCCATGTAATAATTGGGGTCTAATAAGCAATATTTGACCCTTAACACAACCCCCAACCATCATTTTGCTAGTCCCGAGCAAAGTATGCGAAAAATAAGTTGAGACTCATATGAAATTTCTGAAAAACCCGAGTAATTTTTTAGAAAAATAATCCAGGAACTAGAAGTCTAAGATTCATAAATGTTGGGCATTACCTTCTTCTGAACTCAAGCACCCAGCAGCTTCATAGTCGAGCTCAAAGTATTAATCCACAATTAGAGAAAAATCTAACCATTCAGATTCATGAGTGTATAATGTAATCTCAGCTTACCATTAAGGTTCACTTCTCTATTTCATGATATTATTGGTAACCGATAAGAGAACCAAAACTTACCTCATCTTTTCATTAACCAACCTTTGATTTTATTTTCTTTTCTTTAAAATAACGCCAATGAGAGGAATCAAATCTTCACATATAGGGAGCAAACCTATGGTGAAGACTATTGCCCACACTTTTCCGAATGGTTACTTTGGGAACTCGAACCTTCACCTATAGGGAGCATACCTATGGTGAAGATTATTCCCCTAATCTTTTTAGTTTTCTCATGTTGGTTCCTTTCATGCTTAGTGAGTACCAAGTTAATCCTTTAATATCAAATTGAAACCTCAATGAAAAAGACGAGATGTGACATGTAAAATCATGACTCAATCAATGTTTAAAATTTATAATCATGGATTAACAGTTCGAATTCAACTGTGAAATCAACCAGACAACTAAATCCAAGAGACGTAAATTACCAACATCATGGATCTTGAAATTCTAAATCAAGGATATCTGTCGAAATTACGTCGAATTCGCGAGAAATTTCAGAGAAGTTTTGAAAAAATTTCACAATTTTTGCTTAAGACCGAATAAAACACTGATTAGGAAACCTAATCTCCCACCCCCAACCTAAAATCTACATTGTCCTCAATGTATAAGATATGAGCATGCAATGCACATGAGACAATGAAATTGAAAGAGAAGTGATGGAAAGATAGTACCTGGACGAAGGACTCAAGAGGCTTTTACCAAAGAGATCGTAGTGTGAGAGCGGGTTAGCACGAGAGTAAAGCAAACTATCCTAACAACGGGAAAACAAACTAACTTAATGGCATCAAACCGTCTATCCTAGAATAACATAAAGCAAACTACCCTAGTCCTAAGAAAGCAGGGGAAAAACTACTCAGTCATGCCACAAGGTTCCTCTTCTGGCCAGTATCGTGATAAATTTCTCAGGAGGTTTCTCAACAGGCTCATTCAAAAGCCCTTTTTGTAATAGGTTTTGATGCCCTGGAGCATGAATGGCCAAAGAAACTTACGTACCTCAGCAAAAATTTGTTGTTGATTCGCCTGAGGTATCCAAAGTATATATGATTCACCTGTGTCAGAAAAAGTCTCAAAGTTAGTATCCCATGGTGAATTGGAGACAATAGGTAGATAAAATTTAGAAAAATTTTCAGAAAGTAATGTAGTCTCAATGCATTCCGAAGTTTTAGACTTCGGTTCAATTTTCAGCTCCTCCTCTTTTAATAGTAAACATTCGAGATCTGGGGAAGGAGGGGCTTCAGAATAAGGGTTTTCTCAGTCTGTGTCAACTACCCAGTTATTGTCTTGCAAGGTATTCACTATGTCTTTTATCATGGGATTGTTTGCATCTGCAAAGTGTACCAAGCAATCATCCACAGAGTTGGAAAATTCAGTTATGTTAAGGCATTCACTGCTCTCTTGTGCTTGAACTGCACAGACAGATTCCGAATCAATAGGGGAAGTATTGATGTGAACACTCTGTTCAGTGAAGCTAGTCAGTAGAGGCATTAAGTCATCGGAAGTGTACAACTCAGATGGTGGCCTCAACTGTGTGGTTTCAATTTCCAGAGTCATATCGAGCAACTCGTCCATATCCCGAATCATATTATCATTCAATTCAGAGGAGTGGTCCAAACATGTTTCACAAGAGTTAGAAAGATTGGTTACAAGGAGCTCATCCTCCACATTTAAATCAGGCATGTCAGATGAGTGGAGTAGATCCTTATGACTGATCACTTCGTGTACTTCTTGATCACTGACCTGGACCATACTTGAGATTGATTTAGGGAAATTTGGGTTGCACATTCATTATTGTCATCCCAATACTCATCGTCGTCTAATTCAGTGCAGTACACACTTGGGATGGACTCACTTTCCTCACATTTCATTCCTAAATTAGGTTGAGGTTCGAATAAACTAACCTTTACCTCATCAGTGTAATCATGTGTGTCATGTGAGTGAAGTGCGTCATTATCATTGTATTTGAAAGATACCCACGTCTCTTGATCATTCCTTTGGACAATCATCGAGATCGACTTATCGGGAAATTGATCCATATGATCATTAATGGACTCCAACTCTTCGTTCGTAATTTTAGCTTCTTTCACAAGCGAGTTAGGATCACTTTCCTCGTATTGTGTTTCTAGATTGAGTTGTAATTGGGACGAACGAGCCTCCAATGCCTGATCAATGCGCAATGCGAGTGCTTCTATTGTTTTTCTAAGGCCCGAAAAATCATATATGTTGCCCTGAAGTGTCTCCTCTTGGATCATTTCTGATTGAGTTTCAAAGGTAGAAGACCCAAGAAAATGTTCACTAGGGTGTATTGCCGGTTCATCTTCCCAACATTGATGTTTCCACTGGTTATAGTCATATGGATCATAGGTAAGAGAATCTGATGGTTAGTAATACTTATTATCACTCATAATATAATCGCGCATTGTTTTCTTCTTATCTGATGGGTGATAATAGTCCTCACTCCCATAATTATGATAACCCCAACACTCACGTACTGTTTTGTTAATCCGTGGGGTGTAATTGTTCTCCTTCATATGATCACATAAGGACTTCTTAACCGGTGGATCTTTATATTCCGGTCGGTTCTCGATGATAGTTTCAGAAAAGTTTTGAGACATTGGTTGATTTATATCATAATCATCATCTCAATATAGGTTATTCTTCTCAGCATACTAACGTTCCCACTCGTGTATATACATCTTGAAACCCTAACTCTAAATCTAATCTTAAAATAAAAGAAAACAAGTCCTACAATAATAAGAAACCTGGAAATAGAAAGAGAAAGAATTAGAAAGAAGTTACTAAGTTGGAAATTCCTATGTTAAGGTCCTGCAAAAGAAAACAAAAGAAATTAGTTCTTAAAAATATAAATTCTACAGTTAGAAAATTCTCGGATGGAAATAGAAAGTTAGTTTCTAACACAAAAACGAAGGTTTCCTAAACCTAGAATTGGAATGTTTCTAAAAATAAAGGAAAAATGAGTTAGTTTCTAAAATTAGGAAGAGTTTCAAAAAGGGAAAATAACTAACCTAGTTTCTAAAAACAAAAGAGGAAAGTTCTAAACCTAAAGTTAGAAAGTTCTAAATTAGAATCCTAATCTTAAAATAGAAAGTAATGTTAGTTTCTAAAAAGAGAAAAATTTCTAAAATTAGAAAATAGAAAATTTAAAAAATGTTTAGAATTAGAAATTTTCTAAAACTCAAACCCTATTTCTAAAAATAGAAAAAGTAGAGGAATTAGAAAGGGATTACCAAATTAGAAGTTACATTAGGATCCTACAAAACAGAAAAATAGGTTAGTTTCTAGAAATCAGAAAAACCTAAACCTAAAGTTAGAAAAATTCTAATCTTAAACTAATCCTAAAACTAGTTAATTTTCAAAAAACATAGCCGTCAATCTCCGGCAACGGCACCAAAAACTTGTTCACTCCCCAAGTATAGGGTTGTGATGTAGTAATAAACTCGGTAAGACCGAGGTTGAATCCACAGGGACTAAAACTTATACGTTATCTGAAAGTAACCAGAACTAGAACTAGAAAAAGATGAAATCTAAGCTAAAAGAATATGAGGGAATAATGGTGAAATATTACTCTAAAACTTATGGAAATCGAAGGTAGAAAACTAGGGTGCCAAGGATCCACTTATAAAGATCAGGGAGATCTTATGCTTGATTTAAGAACTCAACTGGACTTAGAGTCTCATCTTCATCCAGTTGGAAGATATAACCTGAAAATCAAATCTGAACGTCTTTTGATCTAGTTTTCAAGAGATAAGAAGGATGTAAGTTATAATAGGTTCCATCACAAAACCATGCCCATGAGACAGTAAACAACAGAATTAAACCAATCAACAACCAATCAGACAAATGTATGAATGTTAGGAAGGATTCCATCATCCAACCATGCCCAGGAGACAATAGTGAACAACAGTGTTCCTAAATTTACCAACCCTATAATGTTAAGAACATGATCAAAACTCTCGCAGATCCATTGTAATTTAAGTCACAACAAACCATTAAAAACTGAAAGCATTCCTATTAATCAAACTATAACCAAAGAAAGTTCAAGTAACATGAATCAAAGCAGTAAAACCAATTCCATCACACTACAGGCTTCACCTCTTAGCCCTAGCTAAGAGGTTCAGCCCAACATGAATGGGCTGGATCTCTTAAACAAATAAAATAAAATAAAAATAAAACAACTCTCTACTCTCTCAGCCGTAGATTGAATGAATGCTCCCCATATCCAAAACCTTCTTGTATATTATGGGCAGCTTCTTGTATATTTAAATAATAATGAAAATTTTCTTTATATCGATTTGTTCACACTACGCTCATTCGCTTACTCTGATAAAAGAAAAAAATATATTATCTGACCATCCTTTAAGGTTAACACTCGAGTTTTTGGAAAACGGGTCGCGTACTTGGGTCCTGAAGATTCAGGGCGTTACAGTGGCCCACCATGTTGTACGTGTTCCATCCTGGCCGCCCATCCGCTGGACATCTAGTGTTCCAGGATGGATGGGAGAAAAACATAAGTATCAGCTTGATCAAGGCTCAGGTGGGCCACTACGATGGAACCACCATGTTGTATGTGATTTATCTGGACCGTCCGTTCTCGAGGGATGCACCATGATATGGCGCATCACCACCGTCCATCAGGATATGGGACCCACTGACTGTCTGCCTATATCCTGACCGTCCAGCAAGCTGGACGGTGCTAGACATGGGTTGGATGCTTGTATGCCACCCACGTGGCACCACATTGTGATATATGCATTTTAGCAATGCTGCACTACAGCCGTGGGGCCCACACGCACGTGGAAAACCACGTGATGCATGCGTTGTATCAACATTGTCCATCTGTTTTACTCCACGTCGCCCACCTGTTTTGCAATCCCCACCGTCCAGATGGCTGGACGGTGGGGCCAAACGGTGATGGATGTGCAGGTCCTCACCGATCTGCTACCACCGTCCAGATGGCTGGACGGTGGGGCCAAACGGTGATGTATGTGCAGATCCTCACCGTCCAGCAGATCTGGATGGTGGGCCACACCCGGATGTATATGTTACCTCCCGTCCATCCACTCGGCGGTATTCCAACAGCTGCAGCTGCTGCTTTGACGCAACAAGCTCCACGGTCCCACTAGCAGTTGACGTCACCAAGTTCTGTGGGGCCACCTTGATGTATGAACTTTACATCCAACCGTCCATCTCATGGGGCCCACCTTGCATGGCAACGGACTGGATGATCTGCCACACACCAGTCATACAGTTGTCGTGTTGCAGTACATGAGGCCCTCCTTGTATGACGTTTGGGTCTCATCCGCATCGTCCAGCGTTCTTGGACGGTGGGAACCCACCTTGGAGTATGTGTTGTATACCCACTCCGACCATCTGTACAGATGGCGTAGGCCCCACTTGTAATGTATGTTTTGTAACCACACCGTCCGTCCCTGGACGGTGAGCGTGGGGACCCACCTTGGTTGTATGTGATGAATATGCAACGTCCATCTGTTGTGCCTAATCACGGGCCCACCCTGATATTGGGTCATCCAGACCGTCCAGCAGCATGCGCTGTTGGAAGGTAAGGCACATGGCAGCTGATCCAAAACAGGTGGGCCATATCCACCCAACCATGATGCATAGGTTTTATCAATGCCGTCCATCCATTTTTATTTTATTTTATTTTGATGGGCCAGCAGCCAGTAGCTGCAGCTACTACTTTGATGCAGCAAGCCTTGTGGGCCCATCACGAGGTACGGTTTTATCTGCACCGTCCACCCATCTTCTGCTGCCGTGCACTCCACCATGATGTGTTTTCATCCACACCGCCCAGCTGTGGACCCTACTTGCTGTATGGATCTAATCCACACGTCCATGTAGGGACGATGGCCCCTGATGAGGTGGTCGTTTACGTGGGACGTGACCCACCATGCTGCAGTATTCTATCTGCACCGTCCAGTGCAAAGGCCTGGACGGTGAGATCCTCCTTGATGTATGTATTTTATACACACCGTCTATCCCTTTTATCTCTGGACGGTGCCATGTGGGCCACTCCTTGATGTATTTGTTCCATCCACACCGTCCAGACGTGCTGGACGGTGCTGGACTGTTTGGACAGACCCCACCGTGTTATATGTGATTTATTCCACGCCGTCTATCTGTTTAGAATGGTGGACCCACTGCTGATGTATTTATTCTATATCCACGCCGTTTATCAGGTGGGCCACACTGCAGAAAAACTATGGGGGTTGAATGTCCACCACTGAAACCCTTTTTGGGTCACAGAAGTTCTGGATCTATATGAAATTTGTTTCCCTCTTAAATCCAGGTCTTTGTGACCATATGATTAGATTGGATGAAGAATATACGTGGGCCCCACCTTGATGTATTTATGGCCCATCCATGGGGCCCACCTTGATGTATTTGTGGCCCATCCATTAAGGCCCACTTGATGTGTATGAGCCCATTAGTGCGGCCCATTGATAGAACCCACTTGATGTGTATGAGGCCCATGTGCAGGGCCCACTTGTGATGTATATTAGGCCCATGTATGGGACCCACCCATTGTGTATTAAGGCCCATGGGTTGTAGCCCATTTTGATGTATTTCCGGCCCAGATAGCAAGGCCCAATGTTATGTATGAAAGGCCCATGGTTGTGGCCTATTGTGATGTATTCGAGGCTCATGACAAGGCCGACGTGATGTATTCATGACCCATATACCAAGGCCCATTGTGATGGATATATGGCCCATGAGTGAGGCCCACAGTGATGTTTATTAGGTTCTTATGTGAGGCCATGGGCCCACTTTATGTTTAGCTCTATGTAGGCCACTACTTGGGAGCAATGTTGGTTGAATGTCCACATTGATGGGTAATAATGGTTAAAAGTCCACATTGTGACCTCTCTTGTGGCCGATTGTATAGGCCGATTCCGATTTGTCGAGGCCGATTGTATAAGCCGATTCCGATTGTCGATTTCGATTGTCAAGGCCGAATTCGATCGACGAGGCCGATTCCAATTGTCAATTCCGATTGTCGATTCCGATTGTCAAGGTCAAGTCCGATTCCGTATGTTGAGGCCGATTGTCGAGGCAGATTCCAATTATCGAGGCCGATTCTGATTATTGAGGCCAATTTCGATTGCCGAGACTGATTCCGATTGTCGAGGCCGATTGTTGGGCTAGTTCTAATTGTCGAGGCGGATTATCGAGGCCGATTTCGATTGTCAAGGCCGAGTCCGATCGACGAGGCCAATTCCGTATGTCGAGGCCGATTGTCGAGTCGATTCCAATCATCGATTCTGATTGTTGAGGCTAAGTCTGATTGACGAGGCTGATTCTATATGTTGAGGCCGATTGTCGAAACTGATTATAATTGTCGAGGCCAATTGTTGAGGCCGATTACGATTATTGAGGCTGATTCCGATTATTGAGGCCGATTTCGATTGTCGAGGTTGATTCCGTTGTCGAGGCCGATTGTTGAGGCCAGTTCTGATTGTCGAGGCCGATTCTGATTTATCGAGGCCGATTGTCGAGGCCGAATATTGAGGCCAATTGTCGAGGCCTAATGTGATGTATATGCGGCCTATATTTGAGGCCCATTATGATGAGTATTCAGCCTGTGTTTAAGGCCCAATGTGATGTATATAAGACCTATGTCATGAGACCCATTTGGTGCATTTGAGAGCCAGGCGGTGGAGCCTGTTGTGATCGATGTATATCAGGCCCATATGAGAGGCCCATCGTGATGTGTATTAAGCTCTTGAGTGCCCACGGTGTTATATATTTGGCCCTTGTGAGAGGCCATGGGTCCACTATATGTTAGGCTTTATGTGGGCCATTCCTTGGGGACAATGTTGGTTAAATGTCCACATTGTCGAGGCCGATTGCTAATGCTGGTTATTGATATCGATTATGAGTATGTGACAGCATAGCATCATGATACATGCACATATGCATTATCTGCATGTTTGTTATGAGATGTGGTTGACCATTACATATGTCATTGGGCAGGTTGTTATGAGACTCCCTGATAGGCGGAGGTTATCTCACATGAGCGCATGATATGCATAGGATTGGTGCATGACTGGATTGTATGACTCATGCATCTTGCATTATGTGCTACGACTACTGTACGCCCTAACGATATCATGGCTATAGCCTCTATAGGCATATCGTGGATAGCTAGATGGGACACCGAAAATATTTGGTTCTAGCATACGGGCGCCATAGATATCCCTGAGTGAAAATTTCTAAACCTTCTGGCCAGGAGACACCCCAACGTCGAGACCGAGTGGATATATATGAGCGCATGAGGGCCGAATACCAGGAGGCTGCGTCTCCCACTGTGTCGTGGTCGGTCGGGAGAGGGTGTGGCCTTACCCGCTCGAGGGTAGGGGGCATAGCTAGCTGAGTTTGACCAGCTCGTGAATGGGTCCGCTATCGACGTGCCGGGTAGATTTGGCTAACTACTGGCCAGACAGATAATGAGGTCTCTTCCACTTCCATGGATGCGCGTTAGTGGGCAGCGATTTGCATGTAGAGTGTACTAGACCCCGATGATGATCGTAGAGAGGAACCGTACTGATATGTGGACTTATTGAGCAAGAATTGCATACTCATTCATTCATTCATTCACTATCCACTTAGGCTGGTGGTGCGTAACTATTTGTTATATGTACCTTCGCATGGCCAGGATTTCAGTTAGGCACGCGACTAACTTAAGATCAGAAGTTTACCGCATTAAGTCTGACTATCTAAATTTAGGTATGAGACTGGTTTGGATAGAAGTCCCTTGTGGTGGACCCCATAGCCTGCGATACTACGTACTATCATCTCGACTTCATACTCCAACTTGGTCATTTCGTTCGCATCGCATATTGCATTACATTCTCAGGCATATGGCATTTTGGGTTGCTATGTTTCTGCACTTATATAGCCTAGACAGACTTAGCAGGATTTACATATTGCATTGTATCCTCGGCATCTGATATTTGGTTCTCTATGACTCATTATTTGCATAGTTAATCTGTATTGCGTACTCTGATATTGTATGATTTATAGACTTACAGTATTTCCGCTTACTCTGATTACTCTGATATTGCTTATTTGACACTTACCTTGTGCACACACTTTCACCAACCACTAAGCTTTCTATAAGCTTACGCACGATAGATGCGTGTAGGTGGCGTTAGGTTGCAGCAACGCTGAGCTTGGAGTATGCAGTGGACCTCTGGAGCTTTGATTTTGTCATATGTATTTCCCTTTCAGCATTATATTCAAAGTTTATATTAGTGGATATGTGATGATGATGTTGCCTTTGTGATTTGGGTAAACTTGTGGTTATACTTCTTACGAGATAAATATACGTTGACAAATCCTCCTTGTAGGATCTCAAGATCAGGAAGCCGAGAATGAGGTACTACGGGGGCTGTTGGCACTGGATTTAGCGATCGGGATTCCTATGAGTCTGATCTCCGGGTTTGGGGTGTGACATCGTCAATGCGGGGGAGGGGGTACTTGTTCTTTATCGTTGCTTGATTCAGGCGACGGTAGTTGATACATAATCGTAAGGTTCCATCCTTCTTTCTAACGAACAACACTGGCGCGCCCCAGGGGGACACACTTGGTCGGATGAACCCCTGATCTAGGAGCTCTTCTATTAAACCAACTCGACCAGTGCCATACGGAAGGCGGGTAATGCGATCAGGGCAGTTCCTGGTATTAGGTTGATACTAAAGTCTACCTCCCTTTTAGGTGGTAATCCCGATATCTCCTGAAACACATCAGGGAACCTTCATACCATTGGAATATGGTCCACCGAGACTTCTTCCAAACTTGATACTCGTATTAAGAGCTACTTCTTCCTTTTGCCTTGTATTGTAGCGGGGGAATGTCCGGGTATGGTAAAAGTGACTCTTCTAGCTCTACTTTCTTTCTATAATTGCCCTGGTCTCCTTGAGCTAATCCATCCCAAGGATTACGTCGAATCCTTTCATGTTCATTCTCACTAAGCTGACAGGTAATTCAATGCCTGCCACAGTGATGGGGAAGTTTTCATAGGTTTTGGTTAGCTCCACTATTTTCCCTAGTGGCGAGGCCACTATGATGGGTTCCTTCATGCATTTTAATTCTAGGCCCAGGCGTTCTACTGTGGAAGTTGAGATAAAGGATAGAGTAGCTCCACAATCGAATAAAAGGATGATTGAGGCATCTTTAATAAAAATCATACCTTCTATTAGATTTGGGGTAGTGTCTAGATCTTCTGCTGATGTCATGGCATAGATGCAACCTTGTGATTTTTGAGATGCAAGTGGTGTGGATTGTTGTACTTGAGTTGGGATGGGGCGGACTTCATCCCTTCATTCTCTTGAAGAGGTTTTTCATGTCATGGCCCATCTTTTCACAATAGCCGCAGCTAGGAGCGTTGTCCTACTATTTCCTCTGTTCTGGAGTGGCGTTCTGTTGTGGAGTGCCCCTTAGTCTCTTATCTGGTACCTGTGTAATGGTAAAGTTAGTTTTTAGCTTCTTTCCTGTCTCTCGGTTTTGTAGTCGAGATTGCGTTCTGCGATCGTCATCATTTTTAACTCGGGGGGCTTTATCTATTGTGTCAGCCTAGCCCGATAGATCTAGCTAGCATATTTTGGAGTGGATTGAGGGTCTGAGGCAGTCTTTAAATCACTTACTTTCGAAGTCTTCATCCTCGATTAATTTTTGTGCATATCTCGACAATTTCGTGAATCGAGCCTCGTACTGTGCAACGCTCATTTCACCTTGGGTGAGCTTTAGCAATTCAGACATCTTCTCATCTCGATATGACTTTGGGAAGTATTCTCAAAGAATTTCTTTTGGAATTCTTCCCAGGTCCAAGTGTGGTTTGCAGGAACGGTCCTTTCTGTTGCCTCCCACCATAGGACGGCCTCTCCTTTGAATCTAAATGTGGCTAGAGAAACCTTTAAGTGTTCCGAGCATCCCATCATTTTTAGCGTCTTCGTAATCTATTTCTCCCAATGTTCTGCCACTACTAGATTGGGGGCACCTAAGAACTTGGGGGGCCATAATTTTAGGAAGTTTTTAACATGGTTGACTCATCATGGTATTCTGAGGGAGGTGGAGCCGGTGGGGCAGCATGAGTAGGTGGTGCGGGAGGTGAGGTAGCCCTTGGAATGGTGTTGCGAACCTATTGTTGTAGGTCATCCACGATTCGTTGGGTCCTTTGCATGAATGTCTCTATTCACCCCAGGATGGAGAAGAACGGTGCCCATGTTTGTGTATCCGGGGGTGCCGGTCCTGGGGGTGGCCCTGAGAGTGCGACTTCTGGATGAGTTACTAACAGAGATGGTGTTGACTCTCTCATAGACATTTCCTGAGGTACGTCATTCTCAGTCGCACGTTCTAGAGGTACGGAGTTTTCTAGTGTAATCTTCATCTTGGGGGTCATATCTTCTATGAACAGGGGTGTTGATCAGAGTGGTGTTTGGTATTTTACAAGAGAATTTTAGTGTGATGTCATTCTGTTTTATTCCTTATTTATGTGGAGGGTGTAAGTTCTTCCAATAGCCACGTACTCCTAAAATTTTAGTTTATAAATTGTATATCTGAATTTTCTAAAACTCTATGATTAAATTCTTGATTTATTCCCCGAACTAGAAAATATTTTTGAGGTAAGATTCTATGATTTGGGAGGTGTTTCCTATTGCACCTAGGTTCATAGTTGTTTTATTCCAATTTGTCAAGTTTAATCAGAAATCTGAGTATGGGTTTCTAATTTCTCATCTTCCTAATTTCTTTGGTGTATAATTATAAGTGTAGGTGTTTTGTTCTTAATTCAATCTTAGTCACATAAGGCTTATGATGGTCCATGTCTTCAGGCCCTATTAATCATTCTCATGCTCTGATACCAACTGTAACACCCTGAATTTTCGTGGCCCGAGTCCGTGCTCATCCCGGGAATTCCAAGCGTTAATACTTACATACCTTATTTTGATTTTGAGGTTTGCAGAATATTTCCTCACCATATTCATAAGAGTGGGTATTCATGAGAAAGAAATTGCCTGCAATTCTTATTCCATTTAAAATAAAAGAGTTCACAAATCATCCAATGCTCTCTCAATGGGAGCTTATTACATTGTTCTAAGAATGCAGCAAAATTTTAAATAATCAAATAAATCACAGGATTGTCCTCCTTTCTTAATCATTTGTCTCTTCCACAGATTGATCCTCATCTGAATCGTCAACGCATATTTCACCTGAAATATCTATACAGTTCGAGAGGGTCAACGCCCTACTCATAGTGATGATTGTCCTTTGAAGTTTATGATGATTCAAACGATTCACAGAAATAATAGAAGCATTCCGATACATCTCATACTCCACAGATACAAGTGGTATCAGCATGCGCAAATATTCTATATGACATGCAAGTCTAGCAAAGTACGTGCGATCCATCATACCCAGCGATCATGGTCACAATGTGGAAAGTAGTTCAAAATAACTGGCTCGCCCCGCATCCCATACTACGGAGATTCGTCGGTGTGTCCAATGTTAACGTGGATTTATGCGAACATCTCAAGGCAACACAACAACACTATTAAGAGATTTACGTAACACGATGTGTTCATGGAGCAACTATTTGCGACATATAATCCTGAAAAGTGATGTAACACGTATGACGATTTACTTACATTGATTGTGCACCACTCGCCAACCCACGGGATTACGTGCCAGCCAAGAGGGCCGTTACTCGAAATGTAATACGTCCACGATAATACATATGATCACTAAAAGTGGGATTTCCAGCATAATACTTGCATGCAGAGTAGTAATAAAGTGAAGGAAAGTACGTAATAAAAGTTCAAAATAAATAACAATAACGTGAAGCAGGGGATATTAAAACAAGTTTATCTCATCACAAAATTTAAAGGAAAACCCTCACCTTTAGTTGTCTGGTAGTCCTCTATTAGGTTATATGTCGAGAGCTACGCTTCAAGATTAAGTTTGTCCTATTTCACATGATTTGAATAGTCCCATTCATAGCTTAATTTATAGTGTTATAAGTTAACTAGGTTTGGCGAATTTGAAAGGGATCCTTATGTGGTTCTACCTGCCTCCTCTTTAGAATTTTTTGGCATTTAAGTTGCATTATTCTGTTGCGATGACTTAATTCATTGCAGTGAATTCGCCTTCTCGTTGCCGGGAACGAAGGAGAAAGGATTCAGGAAAGAGGAATGGAAGAAAATAGAATGAGGGAGGTGAATATTCAGACCTGTGTCGAACTCGGCAGCAGCTCTGGACGACTAGTCCTTACGTCTGCATTTCTTCCTCCTGCTATTTCTTTTTCTTTCTCTCTCTCTTTCTCTTGTTGAGTATTCCCTAGCATCGGACGATGAGGGAACTTATAGCTTTTTAAGAGATTCTAGAGTTTTTGTGCGTATCTTCTACGTTATTCCTATTGCGTGTGAGTGGAGCAGCGCGATCGTTGTCCGCAGTTACCTCATTTCTAATCTTCTTGTTGATCTCTTCTTTTCTTCCAAAGATCATGTCGGGTCTATAACTGTCATCGTCTGGACAGGTCGGATCTTTTGATGAAGCTAGTTTTCACCACATGTATCGACATCTTAGACAAGGAAGATGATTCTTCTTTAATGGTGGATCGCCCTCTGCTCCACATTCGTTCGAATAGTTTTTTCTGGGCTGTTCGGATCTATCGAGGGAAGCCCAGGGCATTCTATGATCGAAGGTTCGGATTTGTTCCAGTTGGTGTGTCTCGTAACTATGTGCAGCATCTGTTTGTCACGTGGTTTCCTGTTTTTAAGGGATCTTGGCATCGTTGGAGTCTTCCCGATCTTCCAGCGTCTTAGGTTGGAGTCGGATCTTTCTCCAGCGTAGATTAAATGGTTCAAATCTTATTTGGATCAGTAGATGCGAAAGTTTTGGGTGGCGTAATCCTTGCAGTTATGCAAGCCTAAGATTTTTGTTTTCACATGCGGGTGGTGTCGTCCAGTTTGCGAATCTGGTGGGGCCTACTTGTGGTAGTCTTTTTGAGAATCTACCCCAATCATCTGTTTAGCAGGGAGATTTTGTGTTGGAGTCCAAAATGGATAGTAGATTCAAGTTCTGGGTGGCCCACACGATTGATCATGGTGCATTTGTTTCTTCGCCATTCATTGAGCTTTGGTCGGAGGTGGGGACTGCATCTGATGAGTGGCCTTGATCACTCCTTTACCATGAGGGTGGATCTTGTTTTGAATGACGGAGATGGCTCTGTTTGAATTAATTGCTAGCGGGAAAGAAAACGAATGATGGGGCGGGTAGCCGAGTCAAACGTGGTTTGACCGACCCTAGCCTCTGGTGTATCGGGGTTGCACCCAAGTTGTGTGTGCATTTTTTTGATGTAGGGTTTATCATGATGTCAAGGGCCAATCAGCTCAGCTCATTTGATCATTTAGTGTGAGTGGGACTTTGGGTCTAAGAATGAAACTTATCTGATGTTCTAAGAGGTGGTCAGCTATCCTTACTTAGCGTTTGGGTGGTTTGCTTGCTATGTTAGGGTTCTGATCTCATATCCTGACTTTCATGGTCTCTTTTAGTGATTCATTTAGAGTGAGTAGTGTATTCATCCCACGAATATCAGTAGCTAGTTTTGGAGGAAGTAATGGGGTATTATTGTAATGATCTCGGATTGTCCAGATCTATTATGGGTGATCTGAGTTGTTACACCACATCATTGTCAAGTCTCTGTTTTCCGAAGTTACTGTTTCTTGCATGCCCTTTATTGTCACGAATATGTTCAGACTCTAAAAATTTACACCTTATAGTCGATGATGGATAGATTCACTGTTATTTGGATCTTCACCTTTATTCATACTTAATGCTAACAATGGGGCCCATGGTGTGGTATTTCAAACCATTGATGTCGTAAGTCCCACTGTGGATGTACCATTCCATGAGGAATTCCAATGGTCAGAATCTTCTAATATTCAGGAGTAATGATCCAAGGATTTGCTTAGGCCCACGGGATTTGAAACTTCTGATGGATCGATACGTCAATTTTGTAATAAGGTAGTGACATTAAAGAATATCGAGTGGTTTGGGACCTTGGAAGTGGATTGGTTGGTGAACCACACACCAGCGATATAGCTGGTGTATGCGCGAGACGGTGTAGATTATTAACTAATGATGGACAGTGAAATGATGGACGGTGTAGATTATCAACTAATGACTCCTGAGACTCTAACCCATTAGTTGGGACGGAACTAGGATGACATGGTGTAGAAATCGTAATGCTACACAGAATCCCACAAAGATTGGTTTACATGCCAAATAGGGCATGGTGGAATTGTGGCATCTAATCTCAATCCCATGATTTTACCAAACATGTCCAGGCAGTATTCCCAACAATATTGCTTCAACTCTGGGTATCCAAACATGTCGTGTTTATCGTATGGAATCAAAACATCCCACGACATACCTTGACACAATTGTGGGATGAGTTGTATCCAGCTCAATCCCATCCAATCCCATTTAAGTCGACGCCCCAAACACCCCCTAAGTGCTTTTACCACTATGCCCAATCCTTTGAAGGTTTTAATTGGCTTCAAAAATATTTTCAATCATTAAAGTACTGTTTTAATTGTTAAAATTATTTTGATCGTGCTTAATGATGATTTGATGGCCAAGATCTGATAGTCCACTTCTTGATCCATAGTATATAGCTTAGATAATGAATAATGAAGCCATAAATATGTATATGTGTGAAGTGGATCAATGGACTTTATAGTACATTAAAATTTTTAGGGTGGCAAAGCACCACTATATCGATCCTATCGCGAGAGAGAGAGAGAGAGAGAGAGAGAGAGAGAGAGAGAGAGAGAGAGAGCATGAGCATGACCTCCCTTTAGACATCTTGCCATATAGTTTTGAGAGAGAGAGAGAGAGAGAGAGAGAGAGAGAGAGAGATCATTCTTCCATTATCATCGTCAACCATACCTCCATTTCTTCTTTGTATTTTAGTTGTGTGAATGGGTGGCATTAACCTTCACTCCTACTAGAGGCTGACATTCTCTCTTGATATCCCTACATCAAGGAAAGATCTCCTGAGTTATAGGATTTGCATAAACAATCTTACTGTTAAAAAAGGTTTTTACGCAATTAATCACACATATGTAAAATCTAAACCATTCATTTGGTTTAACGATTATAAAACTAATTATATGGCACATGGGTCGTTTCTCGGTATTGATCAGTTGTAAATTATGAAATCATGTGTATTCAGAATTAAAAAGAAATGTGCCACTAGGAGCATATAACTCTTAGAAGTGATACATACAAACGTCTGCAAACCATTCCTTATGACATGTTGAATGAGCAGAAGTAGTTTATCACCTTTATAGATGACTACTCTTGTTAAGGATACTTGTACATTATTACGATAAATCAGATGTCCTAAATACATTTTAGAACTATAAGAAAGAAGTCAAGAACCAACTCGATAGAAAAATCATAATCATCATATCCGACCATTGTGGCAAATACTATAATTAGTATGACGACTTTAAATGTAATTCAGGACCGTGCACTAGATTCTTATAAGATTGTGGCATCTTCACTTAGTACACCATGCCTAGAGCTCTAAAGTAAAACAGTGTAGCTAAAAGGTGTAATTGCACCCTAAAAGATATGGTGCGATCCATGATAAGCAATTCGACATTGTCAGAATCACTGTGAGGTGACACGATCAAGATAGATGTGCATATCCTCAATCAAATCCCAAGTAAGGATGTATCGAAGAGTCCTTATGAGTTATGGACAGGGCAATGAACTAGTTTATGATACTTTCACGTAGGAGGTTATCATGTAGAAGCCAGACCCTATAACATGTATAAAAGAAAATTAGACCTAAGGACGATTAGTTACTTCTTTATCGGATACCCAAAAATATTTAAAGGATTAAGATTCTATTGTCGCTCACATTCTATGCGAATCATAGAGACTACAAATGCGAGCTTCATTGAAAATAATGGGAGCACTCTCACGAAATATTGTATTTGAGGAAAAGCAAACTGTGGTTTCCTACCTTAGTCATTCCTAATAGCATGGAAATCCATCCCACAATAGAGAATCAAATCACTGTGGATCACCACTATGAACCTCAAGTACAACTCATTGATGAGTAAATTGAAAATCCAATTCAGAACAATGAGCCCTTAAGAAGATCACAACAAGAGAGAAAACATTCAATTCCAGACGACTATGTTGTCTATCTACAGTAGCACTAGTTTGACATAGGAGTTGAAAATGATCATGTATCATTCTCACAAGCAAAACAAAGTATTAATTCTTTTAAACGGTTAAATGTCATGAAAGATTAATTAAAATTCATGAGAGATTTAAAAAAATAAAAAGAAAAAAGTTTAAGACCTTTTTAAATTACTCAAAGGGATTAAGGCAATTGGTTGTAAATGAGTATTTAAAACAAAACAGAACTCTAAGGGAAATATTGAAAGGTATAAAGTCAGATTAGTTGCCAAGGGCTTCTATCAATGTGAAGGTATTGACTTTAAGGAGACCTTTTCACCGGCGTTTAAAAATGATTCTTTTCAAATCATAATCGCTATTGTGGCTCATATGGATTTAGATATATATCAAATGGATGTTAAAAATGTGTTTGTCAATGGAGATCTAGAGAAAAACATGTACATGTTACAATCATAAGGTTTTAAAGCTGAAGGTTTAGAATATCTAGTTTGCAAGCTTAATAAGTCCATTTATGAGTTGAAACAAGTATCATGATAATGGTACTTAAAGTTTCATGAAGTTGTTTCCTCGTATAGTTTCATCTGTGAATGAGTGTATTTATGTAAAAATCAATGTGAGTAAATTTATAATACTAGTTTTGTATTTTGATGACGTTTTGTTGGCCGGTAGCGGTATTGGATTACTACACAATACTAAGAAATTATTATCTTAAGATTTTGAGATGAAGGCTCTTGGTGGTGCATCTTTTGTTCTCAGCATTGAGATGCACTATGATAGATTACGTGGACTGTCACAAATGACTTATATCAATAGAATCCTAAAAGATGTAGTATGCAAAATTATGCTCCCAGCAAAGCACCTATAATAAAAGGTGATAAGTTTGGTCAATTTCAATGTCCTAAAAAATGATATAGAAAAGAAGAGGATGACAGATATCCATTATGCCCAGGTCTGTAGGTGTTTGGATTTTACTTTTGTGGGTGAAATATTGGGCAGGTATGTCGACAATCAAGGATTGAACTATTAGATAGCTGGAAAGAAAGTATTATGTTACTTACAAAGGACTTTGCACTCATATACAGGAGGTTCAATCATCTAGAGCTAGTTGGATATACATATGCGAATTTCTTTGGCCGCATCTGCATGAAGAAGTCCACCTTAGGCTACATCTTCATGATGGATGGTGAAGTTGTATCATACAAGAGCATGAAATAGACAATTACAACTTCATCAACTATAGAAATTGAGTACATAACTTTTCATGAAGCCATGAATTAGGTGATATGGCTTCAATTTTTTTTCTTTGGTTTGTGATACATTCAAATGATCCCGAAACCATTGAGAATTTTCTGTGATAGTTCATCTGTAGTAAACTTCTCCAATAACAACAAGCATTCATCAAGGTCAAAGTATATTGGCATTAAATATCTTGTTGTGAAGGAGATAGTCAAGAGTCATAAAATATGTATAGAACACATCGACACAGAGCAGGTGTTAGCAGATACACTCACTCAAGGCCTTCCTATCACGCTATTTAAAAGGCATGTGACGTCTATGGGAGTTGTAGATCATAATGATGTATTTGATTAGTGGGAGTATGATTCAATTTTATACATACATTTACAAATCTCTTTTATGTATCTTGATGATTCGATTATTCAGTATATATAGTTTATTTCTGCTACTCCTTCCGTGTACTTTTGGTTATATTTTGAGTAATGCATACTTTGGTTTGTGTTTCTTTGGAAACATGTATAATAGGACCACTTGTAAATAAGTAATCATATAAGACATGTAATCTTCATACCACGCTTTCATGTTTATGATGATCTATGTCATTAAGGACACTAGTATATGTGACTGTGATTCGTCTCACATCGATAAAATTAAATGTTGTGATGAGTACTACAATCCGATTGGCGGTCTTAATGGACCAGATCTAAAGAGCGTAGCTCATATCCAATAATAAAATATAGCGGGTACCCAATTAGAAAAGTTCCTTTGGTTGATCAGTGTGGCCCAAGTGGGACCTATATTTGGTGAGCCTCACATGATCATCGGGCTAGATCATATGCTTGGATTACTTTGATGAGCATACCAATGGGCCCCATCATATGCGTGATTGGTAAAGATATAGGTATGGGGCTACTACGCTCGTGCTGTCTTCCATTAATCATAACAATTTAGATATGCATGTAACTCTTGCAGTATGAAGATTCTCGAAGAAGAAAGTTGTGATGGGCTCAACTTTTTCCTGCCCTCATCTATATAATTACAATTTTGGTCTGCTCACCCACATACACGAAACCGAAGTCCCGTTGAAATGGTTTCCTTTGTATAAATAGTGCGAAAGATTGAGCGGGCTCCTTTTGACAAACACTAAAGGCCTCTTAAGCAAGCACGATCTTTTGCTTCATATTATAATCTTGCTAATCTCCATCATTCATGCATAGACTGTCCTAATCCACAAATTAAGTCTTAACAACCATAAGTAATTAACCTATTTTATTTGAAAGCCCAATATGTAATTCTTTTCAACACATGAACAAAGGAAAATATATGCTGTATGCATGCTATGTAAGTACGTACGCATGCATATATACATAATCTGCAATATGTGTAGTAATATCCATATATAACATTCCTATGTATTTATAACTATTTCTATATAACTAATTGCACCAATGTATCTAAAATTGTCGCCCCTCGAAGGTCTGCCCGAACTGCCAGTTTGCCGGTGCAACATTGTCCGATTGCACCATCCGCCGGTCACGAGTAGTGACTTGGAATGACAAGCCCTGGCCCAACAGGCGGGCCGAAGTCTGCCAGTTCTGACCCCAATTACGGGTCATCTGGATCCAACCTGTGTTCGAGCCTTTGATCTTCATGTCGATTACATCTCCAGTGCCGGCGACATTGTACACTAATACAAGTATCCAGTAGGGATTGCCCTTGATTTCAAACTTCACACCACCTGACTTGATGCAAGTGGTCCGCCGGTAGAGAACGGGGACAATGCCGGCTTCGTAAATCGCTATCTTCAAGAACATGGGCATGGTTAGATCAAAGTGCTTGCGAGGGGGGTTGCACCATCCGCCATTATCGCTCGGCAAAGAGTAGTTAGGAGGGCAGAAGTTTGTAGCAGTCACTTTGATTGAGCCTGATTTGCACCATTGTTTATCATTGTAGCACTTTATCTCATAGCACGCGCCGCACATGAGACCGTCATTGAAGAGGGCCGTGCTAAGGGCTGTCGTCTCGAGGCCGTATCCTTGCGTGATCAGATCGCCATAGCCACATGCACCTTCTGTGTGATTTTAGGTTTATGTGTTAGATTAGTGATACAACAATGTCAATAGATTTAGTACATAAATGAAAATGCTTCTTAGGTCTGAATTATGAGCAAGTTTCAATTGGGACAGCATTCAAGGGGCTGTGTTTCTGTGATCTAAACCGTTCATTTGGTGGGCAACAATCTTGGATGAAAATGCTGCACTGAAGCCCCATTCGAGGATCACAGCATTGTTGCAATTGGCCTATAAGCCAGTGATCCATATGTAAAAGGTAAAGGTCCAAAAGCTAGTGGGTGAGATTCTTTAGATGGAAATGATTTTTGATCCAACGGCCATCCAAGGTGGAGCCGACCAAATGAACCATCAAGATCAGTGCAAATGGACCCCATATGCTTGGGCCCAATCAAGCACCACATATTTCAAAATACCAATTTGAATATGTGGTGGATTCTTCATCACTGAGCTTCAATAAGAGAGAGGATCCAGTTCTTTCAGTATTAGGTCAGTACTCAATGTCCACATGGTACACGTGTACAATATCAAGACCATTGATCTAGTGGGCCTGATAATGATTGAGGGTACCGCAAGATTCAACCAATTAGGTGTTAGAATTTGAAGTCTAGGATCATTTGACTGATTGTACAAATAGCATCTGGTTCTCTCCTTGGCATCGTTTCCAATGTTGAGAACTGGGGGCCTAGGATTTGTTAATCTAGACCATTGAGCTGTTGTGTTCCGCCATGGATGGATAACACCGCTAAAATCTAACAGATAGAAAGAACCAAGCAACCAATCTTAGGACCTTTTTCAATTCAATTAATTTGGACCACATCTCTTCTCAACCGTCTCTGTGGGCCAAAAATAAATGGTTAATAATCTAACTATAGAGTAACTTTTTTAGGAACTCACCACCCACTTTGGGCTACAACAGACTAATGATCTGGATTACAGAACCATGGGCCCCATTTGTAAGAATTAGAAACCTATGCAGGCCATGTACCATATATTGTTCTCTTCTAATGTAGATTGTTGCTGTTTTTACAAGGCAGTTTTTTTTTTTTTTTTTTCAAACTAAGTACTCATTGTTGGTGCCCTAAGCACGAGAACTGATCCCCTACAGGCGAGTGCATCATAACTTCCTACGCAGGAAGTATCTTTACCGCTGACGGGCTACTTGTGCATGACATCCATACCATGCCAACAGTAAAATACGCAAGGTAGATCACTCGTCTCAACAAATTAAATCATACTTATCCACCCACTAGATGGGCCACATCTGCATGATGATTCACAACATTGGTTGTCCATTCATCACAATGGTATGGCCCACCTGATGATCAAACCGGGTTATCTACCATCTTACAAAAACAGTATGCTGGTAAGAAAGATAGGCCTCGATGGTAAGTTACAGTGTGAGAACTAATCACCCACTGGCTGCTGCACCATAAGAGCCGTGCCATTGCATTTTCAGCCATAGAAAATCAAGGAAAAAGAAAAGAAAAAAAAAATATCCTGACCCTTGATTCCTTTAAGTGATTTTATGCATTGCTCTTAGAGCTGGGCACGGGACGACTCAGATCGGCAAACTCAACTCATCTGACCCGTTCATATATATCTGACTCGATTTGAACAGAGCGGGTGAGATGATTCAAATTGAGTTGACTTCGTCCCATCCGAACTCATACCTAGTCGAGTTCGAGTCACCCAATAACTCGACTCGACTCGAGTCGAAATCCGATTTATTACTGACCCCCCACTTGATCCAAAACTCCACACGTACATATTTATTTTTAAAAAAAAAACTCAAATCTAAATATGAGATGCCTTGTAATTGATAGAGAGTTTACAATTCTGGCAAGTGAATCTAGGTTTCGAATTGTGATTTCAACATGTGGATGCCCACTGCACTTGACCTGACTCGACCCAACTTGGTACTTGTGACAAGTCAGACTCGGTTAAAATTAGCCTAGGCTAGACCTGGACTCGAATTAGGTTAGGCATGCTGGACTCGGTACCGAGTTATGTCGAGTTCAGGTCAGACCTATTTCAAAACCGAATTGAGTCGAGTCAACCCTAACTCCATCCGAATCAACTCGATGCCCAACTTTAAATTTACTCCACTAAAAACAGTATGTAATTGATCAGTTCTTTATAAAAATAGGGACCCAAAAAATAAAATATAAAAAATTACCCATCGTTCCTACACCATTCCTGTCGCCATAAAACGTTGCATGTGCTTTAATCCATTTGTATTCAGCAGCGGCACCAACTACGATTAGGAAGAAGAAACATACAGCCAATGCACCAGACCCAGACACCATCTTAGCTCTCAAAATATAAACCATTGTCGAAAACAGGCTCATGCTTATAATACTTATAGAGGAGATACTAGGGAGATGTAAGAAAGAAGCTTGCAAGTTTAGAAATAATGAAATAGGTGTGATTTTCTTGATATATGGTATGTGTAAGAAATAGTATTGAATGGTTGTTTCTCTCAAGCAATCACATCCGTTTATGGCATGTAATTAGATGAGTAGTTACGAGCTTTGTGATAAATATCGCCGAGATTTTGAAATTCTTGCGATATTCTATGGATAATATAGCGAAAAATTCAAAATCTCACAAGTTCTTAATTTCTCGCAGAATTATCGCACTTTTTAACGTAAAAACGTTTAGTATCTAAAATAATTTATTTATATATGTTTCTAAATTCATTTTTTCAGAAAGATTTTCTCCTGTGATATTGGAAACGTGAAAATCTGAAATATCCCCAGAAGTTCTCAGGCTGATAAATTGGCAACAACGACATTTATCACAATGCTCGTGAGAAATGATCATGTGGGCTCACTACATGGAAACCTTTCTATTCACCTAGTTGCATTTGAACTATTGGTATCCACATCACCAATCTAGACCGTCCATTAGGTGAGTCTTCTTCAGTACTCTGCAAAATTTTACAGCGAACCGATGATCTTAAGTATCTGTGCATGGAAATATTTCTAACAACAATCTTGTTCATCCATTTTTTATTGACACTGATTTTATGGTTTAGATCGTGGGAACGGTATGAATTTTTCCATGTAGCCTACGTAGAGTGTAGTGGATCTAATGGACGGTTCAGATAACCGACCAAATGCAACTAGGTGTATAGAACGGTTTCCACACACATAACCCAGTAGATCGCTTCTGAAAGATTATTTGGCCCCTTATTTCTCAAGAGGGATTCTGTTGATTCTCTGGATGAGTACGATGGTTCATACTCGGGCACTAATATATTGTACACATGATGCAAGAAAAACAATTCAAACCGTCCAAATTGTGTGACCCAGTCTAGATTGATCATCACCCAGGAGCCAGATTGGTCAAATGACCCTAACATCTAAGTAATGAGTATTTGCCTTTTGAAACCGTACAATTCAATGATTTTTTTATACCGTCCATTAAAGTCCAACAAGGCAGATATTGTGATTTTTTTTTTTTGTTTATGAGCCATCTAAAGTAGGTGTATGGTTAGGATGGATTAATTTGAGTTAATTGATGCCACGTGAGCAAGTTTTTGGTGCCTGCGTATCGACCATCATAGTCGAGTATCAAAGTTTTTTTCGGAACCTTGCCACAATTTCTCATGTTTTAGGAGGTATACTCGGAGAAAGAGAAATTTACGACTGTGACCCCACCTTTTATCCAGCGGTTTTTTTGAAGCAATACAAATTTAGAATACACTTGGACCTTCTTGTATGGAGTCGGAATTCCAGGACGAAAATACCCCTCCTTTTCACAAAAATGGATTCGCTACTCCGCATGCCACCCCCAATGGCGGATCTTCGGTGGTCTGTGGGCCCCACCATGATGTATGCTTTTCATCCATGCTGTCCATATATTTTTCCGGATCATTTTATGGTACGAGACCAAAAAAATGAGTTTATCCAAATCTTAAGTGTACCACATTATAGGAAACAGTGTTGAATGAGCGTCAACCATTAGAAATCCTCGCCCGTCTAAGTTGGGGCCCACTGTGATGTTTGTGAGAAATCCTCCCCCGTTTAAGTTCATTCATAGGGTCACAAAGACCTGAAGAGGGAAAAAAAAATCATAATGATCCAAAACTTTTGTAACCCCTAAAAGGGTTTCAATGGTAGACGTTCAATTCAACACTGCCTTTTACAATGTGGTCCACTTGATAGTTAGATCTATCTTATTTTTCGTTTCAAACCTTAATATGAGCTCGCCAAATATATGGACGGTTTGGATATAACACAGACTTCATGATGGGACCCATAAAAGCAACATAACATTAAAAAAAAAAAAAAAAAAAAAATCGCCACTATATCACGCTAGCCTATGCATATGCTATAGTTATGGCTATGGTTATAATTAAATAGCCATCTTGTAAAAAATGCAATTTTTAGGCAAACTCATTTGAGACGATTTTGGACTTTTTCGATAATATCGAAAAACCGTTGATATATCGAAGGACCTTCGATACCTATAGCTACGGATTATAACCGTAGCCATAACTGTATTCTGTCCCAGTCTAGGCAAAAAAAATTTTATTTTTATTTTTTATTTTATTTTATTTTTAAAATTTTTTTTTTACATGGAAAACTTTATTCTACCTACAATATTCTCTAATATATATTTATATAAATATGTATATATAAGCATATAAAAAAAATTTCTCTCTTTTTTTCTTTCTTTCTTTATTCATTTAACAAGAATATCTTTTAAACCAAAATTAGTTACTTGACGTACCCTCTATGATTTTGGGGTAGGAGAAGCTACTTTAGCCAGCCAACCTGGTTATTTTTTAAGATTCCATTAGGTTGAAAATCCATTTCATTCACTTCGCGGTCAATTTCATTCATTTCATTTACTTCGCGATCAATTCCATGCATTTCACAGTCAATCCCGGTGATTCCCCTTCACGTCACGGTCAATTCCATGCATTTCACGATCAATCCCTTCACTTCACGGTCAATTCCATGCATTTGACGGTAAATTTCCTTCATTTCACGGTCAAACAGAAATTGAGCGGGGCAAACCTTCCATCTATTTGACAAGCTCCTATTAAGGCTTGAGACGAAAAACAAGACAGATCTAGCTATCACCCATATCCATAGCTCAATTGGCAGACTGAGTGGAAATACCTCGTTTCAACACTTAAGGTCTTGGTATCGATCCCAAGAGCGAGGCAAGCATGAAAAAGAGCGGGGCAAACATGAAAAAGAGCGGGGGAAACATGAAAAACAGCGGGGCAAACTAGAAAAACAGCGGAGGAAACATGAAAAATAGCGGGGGAAACATGAAAAACAGTGGGAAAAACTAGAAAAACAGCGGGGGAAACATGAAAAACTATGTACATGATTTGAGCCACAGTCCATGATGGGTGTTCAATCATCCCTTTTTCTTATTATATTTTCTTATGTTATGGTTCACTTGATATTTGGGTTTATTTTTTTATTTTATTTTTTATTTTGTCAATATAATGTCACACGAGCCACAGTCCATGATTTGAGCCTGCGAAAGGGATGGACGGCGTGGATATAAAATAAATACATCAAGCTAAGCCCCACAGTCACTGATCCACGAACATGAGTGATTCCCTAGATCCACCGAATCCTCGTTCCCATCCCAACATGGATCGCCGTGGTTCAAAATTGGATTGATCAGATGATCCTAGCCTTTGATTTTTGATTTTATGGGGCAAGGCCCACCACTCCACACATGCGAAAAAAAAATAGATCATGTCCACCCAAGGCACAAGGACCCTCTTAGCTCTTAGGTTTCCCTACCGTTGAGTCCTCGATCTGGATGGGTCAATAGGGGAGTTGGGCTGAGTATGTAGTTTTCTTTCATTCTATTTTTAAATTATTTTTTGATTAAAAAAAAAGCATGGTGAGATATTGTTTCAAACAATAGAATGAGACAGGCACCAGTCAGCACCGAAAGCAAAAGATGTTCTCCGTGATTGACGCGTTTCAGGAGTGGTCTGAGTACGCTGTTTTTCTAATTTGCTTCGATGTTTTTCATGTTTCCCCCGCTGTTTTTCACGTTTCCCCTGCTCTTTTTCTAGTTTGCCCCACTATTTTTCATGTTTCCCCCGCTGTTTTTCTAGTTTCCCCCGCTGTTTTTCTAGTTTTTCCCACTATTTTTCATGTTTTCCCCGCTGTTTTTCTAATTTGCCCCGCTGTTTTTCATGTTTTCCCTACTGTTTTTCATGTTTCCCTATTTGTTTTTCTAGTTTCCCTCCTTGTTTTTCTAGTTTCTCCCATTGTTTTTATGTTTCCCCATTGTTTTTCTAATTTTCCCCACTATTTTTCATGTTTCCCCCACTGTTTTTCATATTTTCCCCGCTGTTTTTCTAGTTTCCTCCGCTGTTTTTCATGTTTCCCCCGCTCTTTTTCAAGTTTACCCATTGTTTTTCTAGTTTCCTCCGCTGTTTTTCATGTTTCCCCCGCTGCTTTTCATGTTTGCCCCGCTCATATTTCAGTTTGCCCCCCTCGTTTTCTAGTTTGCCCCGCTCATTTTCATATTTGCCCCACTCGGGTGGTAGACTATTAGGAGTTTCAACACCGGTCAAGCGTTCGAGTATCCATAGGTGGTGAAATTCCACTAGTGTGAGTGTGTGGGGGTGTGTGTGCATGTGTAAATAATAAAAAAATTATTCTAATTTAGGAGATATGCTTGTTAAATACATAGACAAAAAAATGAATTAAAAGATAAGAAAATATTTTTATATACTTATATATACATATTTACATAATTATGTATTAGAGAAAAATGTAAGGGAGAAAAAGTTCTCCCTGTATAAAATAAATAAATAAATAAATAAAGGAACTAGTGAGTTGGGGTCAGTTGGACCCTATAGCTACGAATTATAACCGTAGCCTTAACCGTAGCTTCGATATATCGAAGGCCTGTCGATATTATCGAAAAGGTCCAGAACTGTCCAGCGAGTTTGTCTAAAAAATTGGCAGACTTTCAATTCCCCACTGCCTTTTACAGTGTGGTCCACTTGATAGTTAGATCTATCTTATTTTTCGTCTCAAGCCTTGATATGAGCTCGCCAAATAGATGGACAATTTGGATATAACACAGACCTCATGATGGGACCCATAAAAGTTTTTTTTTTTTTTTTAACAAAAAAACACAAACTGTTGTGGCATTGCCGCTATGTAGTCTGGCTACGGTTATAATCCGTAGCCATAGTGTATCGAAAATTGCAAGATTTTTTAGACAAACTCGCTGGATAGTTCTGGACCTTTTCGATAATATCGATAGACCTTCAATATATCGACGCTACGGTTAAGGCTACGATTATAATCCATAGCTATAGGTCTGCGGTAATTACGCGATATTAGTTATCGATACTATCGATCATGTCTCGATATTATCGATGACTTATGCTCGATACTATCGAACATATGTCGATAATATCGAAAATTCATCTATTTTTCAAGTTTTGTTGCTGGACAATTTGGCATTCATCTTCGATATTATCGAACTATTGTTGATATATCGACAAGCTATGTCTACGGTTATAATCTGTAACCATAGGTCTACGGTCATTTTCTCCTCTCTTTTCCCGACAAGTACTATTACTTTATCAACTTTCTTCTTCACTCTTATTGCAAAAATAAATAAATAAATAAAGCAAAACAAAAACAACAACAAAAAGAAAAAAAAAAAAAAAAAAACAAAGAAACAAAGCAATAGTACAAGGAAAAACCATGAAACCGCATGGGGAATGATTTTATCCCTAATAGTTTACCTGTACAAGGAAAAACACCCAAATGACATCGGTTCACCAAGTAATCATGATGAGAAGACCTGCACCCTCCAAAATGATCAAAGGCCACGGCTCTAAAAGTACATTTTGATCATTCAAAAGGCATTCACCATCATTAGTTAGAAAGGAAGAGACTTTTGCAATAAATGAAGTAGGCAAGAAACATATGAATAATGCAAGGGAAAGAACATGTACCCAACATCATAATCCTGCTCCATTTGATTCTGAAGTCACACAAAAAAAGAAATCACAGGAGATGATCAACATCTATGGAATAGCAGTCAAATTGTTCTTCCGTGCAGTGACATTGAACTTATTGTCTCTTCATCAATATCATCATCATCATCTGGGACTTGTGGTGGATTGAAGAAGTTGAAGAAACTATCACATTGTTCAGTTTTTGTGATGGGCTTGGCATTCTTTGATCCCTTTTGTAATGGGCTTGGCATTCTTTGATCACATTGAAGACATTAAACATAATAGGAATTCTGAATAGCAATACAACTGAGCAAGTGAATAATACCTTTGTACAGTTCCACCACATCACCAAGCGCTACTTAAAGAGTGCATTAAAATAAATGCAAATCAGAAAAACTAGAACAGAGATTTAACAAAGTCAATAATAAATATCCTACAGAACTACTGGAAGAAAAGGACCATTGTTCATAATTTTTCTTTCCAGTTTAAAATCAACAAACAGAAAATCAATTGCAATTTGCATAAGAAGGTTAGTTGGATTCTTCTAGTAGTATCTAAGAGGGGCCTTAATATTTATGAGAATTTGTAGAAATTGAGCGGGGGCAAACTAGAAATTCAGCGGGGCATGGGTGACCAAGATGTAATGAATACATACAAATTTCCTACTACACTAGTGCAGTTTGAGCCATCTTTGCGACGTAAGAAATGCAATCAACCAAACACAGCCATGTGTGAAAAGCCGACTGTGTGTGGCAACCTTGTCATGCTGCCAGCAACAATGAAGGACTAACAATGATATACCATGACACCAATTGAACGTGCTTCTGCCCATGTATGAATCAAAGGAGAATCAAAGGAGACCCATGAATGTTAGCCAGATGGGCTCCATTGTGGATGATCCATGCCCGGAAAAATACAAATAGGCTAATCACGAACCTTATGACCATTGTGGGCCTAAGATTGGTTAATTAGGATTATCTGTTGTGGGAAAAAATTTGGTTCAGCCACAAAGACCAACCCTATGACCATTTAGCATTCTAACACTCTATTAGCACCAATATGCATTCTCATGCATGTATCCTATTGGGAAATGGATTTTGTTGTTCGTTTCTGATATTTGTAGTTATACAGGTTGTAACATGGACAATAAACAGTTTAAGATCACGATTCAATCTTTTGGGTCTGCACTACTACATGCAAAATCTTCTTCAAAGCAGTTTCCTTAGGTCTTGAGCTTGTACCAGTGGAGGTTATAGTCTTATGATATCGAATGTTAGCCAGATGGCCTCCATTGTGGATGATCCATGCCCACAAAAATACAAATAGGATGATCACGAACCTTCAATTAGTCTTCAAGTTTTACTATTGGCTTTGATTTCATGCATCACAGTTGAATAAAATCAAGACCGGAGAGTAAATTTCATATTATCTTGTCAACGATCATATCATTCCTCTCCAAGTTTTACTGTTAGCCTCATCCTTTTCATGTTTATTTGAATAGGTAGGAAACCATTATGAACTCACAATCATACGGTTGATGGAAAAGGTGAAAGCAATGAAGCAAATTATAGAAAATGAAATATGAGCGGGGGAAACTGATATATCCGTGGCAAACTAGAAAAACAGCGGGGCAAACTGAATTATTAGTGGGGCAAACTAGAAAAATAGTGGGGCAAACTAGGAAATCAGCGGGGCAAACTATAAAATCAGCTAGAGAAACATGAAAATGAGCGGGGCAAACTAGACACTACCAAAAAATTGAGCAAAGGATATAGACCACGTTAGTTTTTTGCTACGGATATAAACCATAGCTATATTTACTACGGTTTTAATCCGTAGCTAAATGGTTGACACACCATTAATAATTAATGTTGGTGTAAGGGGCTCCACGGGGCCTAAAAAATATATGTATTCTATCTAAGCCGTCCATATATTTTTAAATATTATTTTAGGGCATGAAACAAAAAATTAGCTAGATCGAAGGCTCAAGTGGACCACACAGTAGGAAAAATGGAGATTAAATCACACGTGCTTCCTATGGTGTGGTCTAGTTGGGCCTTTAATATACTTTAATTTTGGAATAAAAAATTAAAATTATTTATAAAAATCAATGGACGGAATGGATAAATCAAATACATCATGGTGGGCCCCACGGAGCCCTTGATTGCACCGTCCATGGGTCCGTCTACCCAATCGACGCCCAAAAAATCGCTCCATCTCTCTCTCTCTCTCTCTCTCTCTCTCTCTCTCTCTCTCTCTCTCTCTCTCTTCCTTCCCTAACCCTCTCTCTCCTGATTTCTACTCCACCTCTCTCGTCTTCCTCTCTCTCCATTCCCCAATCCTCTCTCTCTCTCCCAATCTCTGCTCCATCACTCTCATTCTCCTCCCTCTCTCTCCAATGCATCTCCGCCGTCTCTTCTATCTCTCTCACATCATCGTTTTGCTCGGACATCCGTTGCAGAAACACTTGCATTCCAGAATGCCATCTTCTATCTTCAGTCGTTTGCCGACAATGGCGGTGCTAGGCTCTATGTTCCAGCAGGTAGGTGGCTCACTGAAAGCTTTAATCTCATCTGCCATCTTACCCTCTTCTTGGAAAAAGATGTTGTCATCCTTGGAACTCAGGTCTTCTACCACTCTCAATGGGCTGTGTTTTAACTCATTTGGATATTCTTTTACATTACATTCTAATATAGCCCAATCAGTTGGTTTTTACATCGTTGACCTTTGTTTTTTATTCTATTCCTATTTGAAGAGCAATGTGAACTATTTTAGCATGTTCTTCAGTTGGTCTGCTGGCCCCTGTTATGAATGGAACTGAAAACCGAAGATGGGTTTGTATAATCTTCCAATTGGGGTGAGTTTTAGGGCATTGTCTGTCCATGGTGGGATGCAATGTGCATAATATCAATTACTGACCATAGGCCTATTTGTAAGAACTGAAAACCTGACTAATCTTGTGGAAACCCTTGGTTTATAATTCTTCTTGTTTGATATTATATGCATCTCTAGTCATTTGCCTTTTGGCGTGTGTTTACAATATATTTTTGTTACCTTTCAAAAAAAAAAAAAAGATATTGTATGCATCTCAGAGATAGATTTTGATCTGAAGTATGGTTTTGATTAGATGATTTTTTGGTGTATACCTAACTAAAATTGTATGTGTCGGACACACGTGAGTCTACTGGTTTTTTTTTTTTTTTTTTCCTGTTTATGTTTTCTATTCTAGTAGAATTCCCAACAATCATGAGACTTTGCTTGTGTGGATATGAAAGAGCCTGTTTCTTTCCATTCTAGCATGCAAAAGAGTTCCATCTTGTGAATTTTTAAATTCTACTAGAGGATAAATTAAAAAATCATAGATTATTTACATTAAAAAAAATCACAGATTATTGTTCCTGTTTGTGAGATGGCCTTGAGCCAAACATAGCCTAAGGATACATTTAAATCTAACTAAATTGCAAAAGTTCGATTCAGTATAAAAGAATTAAGTGAGGGGTGGCACCATTCACCAAACTCTTATTTCAATTCCATATGCTTTATGGCAGGCCTGAGATGTTCATCATTTTGATCTAGTCCCTTGTTATGAGTGGAGCAGGGCTTGGCCCCAATCCGATCATTTCCAATTTATGGGTCGTTTGGCTCCTCGGAATCCTAAAAGGAGTCTTGAATTTGTTTCCAGGAGCAAATTCCCATTGAAAGAGATTCTGTTTCTGGTGTTTGGATAGTGGGAAAGCTATTTCTTATGAATCCAATTTTTATGTTTGGATATTGGGAAAGAGTAGTTTGAAGAGGAGAGGAGTGGTCTTTTTGTCTTTGTAAAAAAATGACAGTTGGATGGGAATCCATTTACCAAAGTTTTTGCAACCCATCTTAAAGATGGGAAATTTTGGGAATTAGATTCCCATGGGAATTCATTTCCTACCCTTTACCTAGTAAATCCGTTTCCCAAGGGCTAGATTCCAATTGGCCAAAACCCCTTATGGATTTGAACTATTGCAATTCAGTTTACCATCCCAAAGCTGCCTGAGGACTTATTTTGAAAAACCTCTAACATGCAAGCTTTTCTATATAGAATACAATTTTTTCTTCATTTTGGAGGGAAAACATGTTTCTGTAAACTGTCGACATTTGAAATTACATCTTAAGAGTATTTTGGCAACCCTTAAGCAAAATTTTTTTGAGTTCCCCATTCTGTTTTAATTGGACACACATACAATTGTTGTTGTTAGCACTGAAAACCTTGAATGCGGATGTGTTTTGTGACCAAAATCCAAAAGACTGCCACGTCAGAACACTGCTCTTGTCAATGTACAAAGTTTTTTCCCTTTGTTCATTTCTGACTTGTTTCACTTCTTTTAGGGTTGTGACATCATCATCGCATTATATGTAGATTTGGACCTCTTCTGGCCGCCGCCCTGGTTTCTATTTTCTATATTATGCTACTTGTCAATTGAAAAATAAAGCAGGAGCTATTTAAACTACATTATCGACTGGAGGAGTTGGGGTTGTTTTTAACTTCACATATTTGGTTTTATTGTAGATGAATTAGTTTTATTTGTTAGGGACATTGTGTCATTGGTGGTATTTCCCATGATTGTCTTCTGCATGGATTCTAAGGGACTTGTGAGCTGCCTGAGGTGTTTGGTAGCTACAGTTAGAAAAGTTGGAAGTTAAAAATGGAAATACATTGTGAAGATTGGGTAACGGTTCTTAAAGTGGATGTTGATGCTCACATGGGCTTGTGAGTTTTTCTTTTCATATCTTTTTTTTTTTCCTGATTGAGTTGCTTTTCATATCTTCCTATTGATCCCTGAAAATTCAATCAATAATCGAGCTTCCTGTTTTGTGTTGTGTTGATGAGATATAGATAAATAATCGACGGGTTCAAGTGTTGGAGGTAAAAGGGACATTGTTCTTCTTGATGTGTGCATTTTCTGGCAATTTCTTCATAGGCCTGTTTGGGAACTTGGAGTATAAGGGGTTATTTGGATGCCTGTAAATGGTTTTAGTTGTAAATGATTTACAAGTGTCGGTTGTGTATGGCATTAAGATGGTTGGTATTAAGTGTAATTTACAACTGTGTACTAACATGCTAACCAATAAAAAAATTATTTTTTTTTAAAAAAAGGTCAAATTAGAGCATTTACATAGAAGGGCACACTTGATGGACAGCTTTAGATCACCCGGCATGTGCCGTTTTGAGACAGACATGGTGTGAATGGGTTCCCCTGCATGCTTGTGACTTCGGAAGCATTATTCCATTTCTAGAATAAACAATCAATATTTAATATTACTATTGCACTAATTTTTTACAACAACACATGCTCTAGGCCCCAATTAAATAGAAAATTAGAGGCGTCCCACTATTTAGATGCATTCACCCAAGATTAAGGCCATTTACAATTGTCAGATGGGCCATAGTTTACAAAATAAATATATGGCTTGGCTGATTTTATTTTATTTTTGGTAGCCATTCAAATGTTTCTGACAATGTGGTCCACTTGTTGAATGGAGCAGATCTATTTTTGGGACAGAACATAGACATGCTCATGACCACCTTATGTATAGCTTAGATATTGCACTTATCAGCCATGCAAGCATGTTTGGTGGCATGTGCATTAGCATTTTATACATGCATGTTCTTAGAAAAGCACTCGAGTCCAACTTGTAATGTGTGGGATTGCAAATTAGCATTTGATTTTCATTGTAAGATGAAATGACACCCTCCACTTCCACATTTCCTCTTCAAGTAATCACAGAAATCTCAATTCAGTTCAATTGATCATCCAAACATGAATCTGCAAATTACTCCATTTTGTTTCGTTAGATGAATTTGTCCATTTTGGTTAATGTGCTTCCTCCACAATGTTGCTTAGGTTTCCGGGAAGGGCATTGGCAAATGGGCACCATATCTGGCTACGTAATGCTCCGTATGCCGATAGCAAGGTTTTCACATGCTCGCTTCTAGCAAAGGTTGGTATTTGTTGCTGGAAGATTTTATTTTCTTTTTCGATCTGCAGAGATTTTATTTTCCACTTGATGCAAATCTTACTTTGAAATGTAATAGAACAAGTTGATTTGTTTTTTCTCGTTTTGTGTTTGATTTATTTTATTTTGATCTTTTTGTATTTGTTGTTTGTTTGATCCAATGATTGGCTCCATTTTGATTGTCATGCCCAGAGTGCATCTATTCAAGTATACTCTTCTTCTTGCTTCTTTTCGTACATTGTTACTGAAGATATCTGGAAAACCTTGAGTTCGTAATTAGAAAACTAAGAGACTATTCAATAGGATTTTTTTCTCAGGTTAGTCAAAAGGTGAATGGAGTGGCTTTTGTAGATTATGACCATATATAACAAAATAATTTATCCTGTATTTAGGATATATATATATATATATATATATATAAAACTTGATTTGTGATATCGGAGGTGTTTAGGATTTGGTTTTTACCTAATTTTTGTGTGTTTCATTGGCGGTTGGTGGTGGGCCAAGGTCTATGGTTGGATGACCATTTGATCTTGAATAATATCCTAAAAATAAGATGAGTATTTTTGGAATCAAATCTTGACTGGCTTCTCCTACTATCATTTGAGGACCTCAAAGGCCCAACTAACTTGAGATTTTTATATGCAGGGCTGATGTATTTTTAGCCCCACAGATCAATGTTGCCACTACAAGGTTCAATATTAAAATGGTAAATTTTTTAACTATTTATTTTATCTTTGTTTTTTTCCTGTTCTTAATAATAATTTGATGTCTTAGCCTCCTGTCATTACCAGCTAGTCTTGTCACTATTTGTACATATGTTATCTCATGAGTCTTACTTTTTGTATAATTTTCTTACCTCTATAGTGTCATTGAAAATTATACTATCTGATTGTCTGACCATTAAAATAGTGAACATTTATTGGATGATTAAAAATGTTTTCATGCCCAACGGTCCTATTGACATAAACAAGTGTCCATAGATTAGAAGCTAGGATTGTTTTATCAGGATTTACTGCCTATTTCATGGCCTTTTTATATGTCTACATTTGTTTCAAGTTGTCCCTGGTTTATTAGCGAATGTTGCCATCTGATCATCCTGCTCTATGTCAGAATGTGACCATTTGGATGATTTGGTTTATGAATTTTCTTTTATCAGTGGCACTTTTTGAGCCTTTCTTTGATATCTTATTTGAACTTCAAACTTACAGTCCAATTACATGATTTGGAGCAGGTTATTGACTATTTTAACAAGGCATTGGAGGGCTCAAATATAGATCTGTCATAAGATAGTATCTCTATGTAGATTGATCTTGGGAAACAAACAATTACATGACCGCCATTACTAAGGTAATTTTTTCTTATTCCCTAGTTTTAAGCTATTTTTAACTTTTACACTGCAATACCAACATTTCATGGATTCTTTCACATCCGTTCGGGTGGGATATGACCTTTTTTATAAGAGTTGTCCATGCCAGTTTTTGAGAATTGGGTGCAGCTAGTGGGTCCCATTAATCTTAAAATTAGTGAAGATCTCAAAGTTGTCAATCTATACTCTTGGGAATTGAGCAGTAGGTGGGCTCATCAATCTTAAAATTACTTAATTCCAAGACCCAAATCTCAGCTTTTGGGAATGGGGGCAGAAGGTGGGCCCATCAATGTTGGAATTAGTCACTACTTAAAGGCTCCAAAGTTGGCCTCAATCTGGGAATTTGACCAATCTTTGAAGAGCCCGAGTCAGTTCATATTCCTATCTGGATGTTGAGCAGGGGTCCCTAGAAAGTAGGAACCACTGTTATGACCATGATGAAGCTATCCATTTCTTATGGACAACATTGGAGTGGCCTGACTATTTAGACAAGCCGTGTTTATATTTATATTTGCTCAAAATTGATGGAGTAGACCCGGATGTGCGTAGGAGCTATTCGGATGTTGAGTGGGAGTCCCTGGAAGGTGGGAACCGCTGTTATGACCATGATGAAGTTGTCCATTTCCTATGGACAACATTGGAGTGGCCTGACCATTTGGATAGGCCGTATTTATATCTGTATTTGCTCGAAATTGATGGAGCGACCTAGATGTGTGTCGGAGCTATCCGGATGTTAAGTAAGGGTCCCTAAAAGGTGGGAACTGCTGTTATGACCATGATGAAACTGTCTATTTCCTATATACAGCATTGGAGTGGCCTGACCATTTGGACAGGCCGTGTTTATATCTATATTTGCAGGGACCATGCCTGTAACCTATAACCTAAACTTATTCTGAAATCCCAAAACTTATAACTACAACCTAAACGTATAACCTATAACCTAAACCTATAATCTAAACTCAATTCCCAAAACCTTAACCTATTCTCAAATCCCTAAACCTACTTAAACTTAAACCTAAACCTATAACCTATAACCTAAACCCAAACCTAAACCTAATCCTATAACCTATAACCTAAAACCTATTCTTAAATCCCTAAACCTAAACTTATAACCTTAACCTAAACCCGAACCCGAACACGAAGCCAAATTCTAAACCTAAACCTATAACCTTAACCTAAACCTAAACCCGAATCCAAACCCGAACCCGAATTCCTAAACCTATAACCTAAACCTAAACCTAAACCTATAACCTATAACCTAACCTACCTATAACCTATAACCTATAACCTAAACCAAATCCTATAACCTATTCTTAAATCCCTAAACCTAAACATATAACCTTAACCTTAACCTAAACCCGAACATAAACCTTTAACCTAAACCTAAACCTATAACCTAAAACTTAAAACCTAAACCCAAACTCGATTTCTAAACCTAAACCTATAACCTAAAACTTAAAAGCTAAACCCAAACCCGATTTCCTAAACCTAAACCTTCAACTATTCTCAATTCCCTAAAGCTAACCTAAACCTATAACCTTAACCTAAACCTAAAAAACAAAACCTAAATGTATTCTCAAATCCCTAAACCTAAACCTACACCTAATCCTAATCACAACTCCTTAACCTAAACCTAAACTTGAAAACCCAAACCTAAACCCAAACCCGAACTTGATTTCCTAAACCTAAACCTTAACCTATTCTCAATTCCTAAACCTAAACCTAAACCTCAACCTTAACCTAAACCTAAACCTATAACCTATAACCTAAACCTACAGTAAAACCTAAATGTATTCTCAAATCCCTAAACCTAAACCTACACCTAATCCTAATCTCAACTCCCTAACCTAAACCTAAAACTAAACTTGAAAACCCAAACCTAAACCCGATCCCAAACCCAAACCCGATTTCCTAAACCTAAACCTTATCCAATTCTCAATTCCCTAAACCTATAGCTTATAACCTTAACCTTAACCTAAACCTATAACCTTAACCTAAACCGAAACCTATGAAGTAAAACATAAAACCTAAACCTACACCTAAAACCTAAATGTATTCTCAAATCCCTAAACCTAAACCTACACCTAATCCTAATCTCAACTCCCTAACCTAAACCTAAACCTAAACTTGAAAACCCAAACCTAAACCCAATCCCGAATCGGAACCCGAACCCGATTTCCTATACCTAAACCTTAACCTATTCTCAATTCCCTAAACCTATAGCTTATAACCTTAACCAAACCTATAACCTTTACCTAAACCAAAACCTATGACCTAAAACCTAAACCTACACCTAAAACCTAAATGTATTCTCAAATCCCTAAACGTAAACCTACACCTAATCCTAATCTCAACTCCCTAACCTAAACCTAAACCTAAACCTAAACTTGAAAACCCAAACCTAAACCCGATCCCGAACCCGAACACGATTTCCTAAACCTAAACCTTAACCTATTCTCAATTCCCTAAACCTATATCTTATAACCTAAACCTAAACCTTAACCTAAACCTAAACCTAAACCTAAACCTTAACCTTAACCTTAACCTAAACCTAAACCTATAACCTATAACCTAAACCTACACCTAAAACCTAAATGTATTTCAAATCCCTAAACCTAAACCTACACCTAATCCTAATCTCAACTCCCTAACCTAAACCTAAACCTAAACTTGAAAACTCAAACCTAAACCCGATCCAACCCAAACCCGAACCCGATTTCCTAAACCTAAACCTTAACCTATTCTCAATTCCCTAAACCTATAGCTTATAACCTAAACCTAAACCTATAACCTAAACCTAAACCTAAACTTATAACCTATAACCTCAATCTAAACCTAAACCCAAACCTATAACCTAAAATTATAACCTAAACCTAAACCTATTCTCAAATCCCTAAACCTAAACGTAAACCTATTCTCAAATCCCTAAACCTAAATCAAAACCTATAACCTATAACCAATAACCTAAACCTAATCCTATAACCTATTCTTAAATCCTAAATCTAAACATATAACCTTAACCTTAACTTAAACCCAACTCGAACCCAAATTACTAAACCTTTAACTAAACCTAAACCTATAACCTAAACCTATAACCTAAAACCTAAAACCTAAACCCGATCCCGAACCCGAACCGATTTCCTAAACCTAAACCTTAAACTATTCTCAATTCCCTAAAGCTAACTTAAACTTATAACCTTAACCTAAACCTAAAACCTAAAACCTAAAACCTAAATGTATTCTCAAATCCTAAACCTAAACCTACGCCTAATCCTAATCACAACTCCTTAACCTAAACCTAAACTTGAAAACCCATACCTAAACCCGAACCCAAACCCGAACTTGAGTTCCTAAACCTAAACCTTAACCTATTCTCAATTCCCTAAACCTATAGCTTATAACCTAAACCTAAACCTAAACCTAAACCTAAACCTATAACTTATAACCTAAACTTACACCTAAAACCTAAATGTATTCTCAAATCCCTAAACCTAAACCTACACCTAATCCTAATCTCAACTCCCTAACCTAAGCCTAAACCTAAACTTGAAAACCCAAACCTAAACTTGATTCCAAACTTAAACCGAACCCGATTTCTTAAACCTAAACCTTAACCTATTCTCAATTCCCTAAACCTATAGCTTATAACCTAAACCTAAACCTTAACCTAAACCAAAACTAATAACCTTAACCTAAACCAAAACCTATGACCTAAAACCTAAAACCTAAACCTACACCAAAAAACCTAAATGTATTCTCAAATCCCTAAACCTAAACCTACACCTAATCCTAATCTCAACTCCCTAACCTAAACCTAAACTTGAAAACCCAAACCTAAACCCGATCCCTAAACCCGAACCCATTTCCTAAACCTAAACCTTAATCTATTCTCAATTCCCCTAAACCTATAACTTATAACCTATAACCTTTACCTAAACCAAAACCTATGACCTAAAACCTAAACCTACACTTAAAACCTAAATGTATTCTCAAATCCCTAAACCTAAACCTACACCTAATCCTAATCTCAACTCCCTAACCTAAACCTAAACCTAAACTTGAAAACCCAAACCTAAACCCGATCCCGAACCCGAACCCGATTTCTAAACCTAAACCTTAACCTATTCTCGATTCCTAAACTTATAGCTTATAACCTAAACCTAAACTCTAAACCTATAACCTATAACCTATAACCTAAACCTAAACTTACACCTAAAACCTAAATGTATTCTCAAATCCCTAAACCTAAACCTACACCTAATCCTAATCTCAACTCCCTAACCTAAACCTAAACCTAAACTTGAAAACCCAAACCTAAACCCGATCCCGATTTCCTAAACCTAAACCTTAACCTATTCTCAATTCCTTAAACCTATAGTTTATAACCTTAACCTAAACCTATAACCTTAACCTAAACCAAAACCTATGACCTAAAACCTAAAACCTAAACCTACACCTAAAACCTAAATGTATTCTCAAATCCCTAAACCTAAACCTACACTAATCCTAATCTCAACTCCCTAACATAAACCTAAACCTAAACTTGAAAACCCAAACCTAAACCCGATCCTAAACCCGAACCCGAACCCGATTTCCTAAACCTAAACCTTAACCTATTCTCACTTCCTTAAACCTATAGTTTATAACCTAAACCTAAACCTAAACCTATAACCTTAACCTAAACCAAAACCTATGACCTAAAACCTAAACCTACACCTAAAACCTAAATGTATTCTCAAATCCTTAAACTTAAACCTACACCTAATCCTAATCTCAACTCCCTAACCTAAACCTAAACCTAAACTTGAAAATCCTACCTAAACCCGATCCTGAACCCGAACCCGAACCCGATTTCCTAAACCTAAACCTTAACCTATTCTCAATTCCCTAAACCTATATATAGCTTATAAACTAAACCTAAACCTAAACCAAAACCTATGACCTAAAACCTTAACCTATAACCTATAACCTATAACCAATAACCTAAACCTTAACCTATAACCTATAACCTAAACCTAAACCTAAACCTAAAACCTAAATATATTCTCAGATCCCTAAACCTAAAACCTAAATATATTCTCAAATCCCTAAACCTAAACCTACACCTAATCCTAATCTCAACTCCCCAACCTAAACCTAAACCTACACCTAATCCTAATCTCAACTCCCTAACTTAAACCTAAACCTAAACTTGAAAACCCAAACTTAAACCCGATCCCGAACCCGAACCCGATTTCCTAAACCTAAACCTTAACCTATTCTCTATTCCCTAAAACTATAACCTATAACCTATAACCTAAACCTAAAACCTAAACCTAAACATAAACCTATAACCTTAACATAAACCTAGGTTTTGAGTTTAAAAGTCCATCCTAGGTTTGAACACATTACACATGTTGGATTTTGCCATATTTTAGAAGATTTGTAGGTACATTTTTTATTTCTTCATATATAAGTATTTATTTTTTTATATCTTTCTTCCTTTTAAGATGTGTACAAAGGCATGTTTATTTGATTGTGTCTACAAATGTTGTTTTATACAGGCTGACAAGCTAAAGAAGTCAGTGGAGGATGAAATTCATTTTCTCAAGGGAAGGGTTTCAGAACTTGAAAGTAATCTTGTATTGAAGTCCACAGAAGTTACATCTGCAATTTCAAGGAAAGAAGAAGCTTTATCTTCTACATTTACTGAAATTGACCGTCTAAAGGAAGAAAATTCTGTAAAAATGTAAGTATTATTGAATGCATATGGAAGGTGTTTACGGTGTTGGAGTGTATTTGTTTCTTGCACACGAGGGCACGCCTTAGTTGTAATTCTTATGATAGGTTGAGCAAAGTGAAGTATTGTTTATTTAGAAATGTGAATATAGGATGCATTGTATGATTTGATTGATATTTGTAATAAATGCATCATTTTTTTTTTCTGATTGCATTTTATGTACTATTTCTATCAGCATTAAGCTTAGTTAAGTTATCAATCACAGCAGGTTCTTGTAATGGAAACAGGTTGTATTATTACAATTTTTTAAAAAATAGCTACGAATATAATTCGTAGCTACGAATATAATCCGTAGCTACGAATATAATCCGTAGCTATAGCTACGGCTTTTGTCTGTAACTATTGATATCAAATTGCTATGAATATTGTCCGTAGCTATTGGTATCTATTGCTGAAGATATTATTGTCAGCATGATATCTATTGCTACGGATGAAATCACTTTTGCTACAGATATAATCCGTAGCACACCTATCACTATTGGTGGGGTAACTAAAGATATTGCTATAGATATGATCCGTAGCTATTGGTATCTATTGCTACAGATATAATTCATAGCCATTAGTATCTATTGCTATGGATTTAATCCATAGCTATTGGTATCTATTGCTATGGATTTAATTTATAACTGACCTTTAGCTACCCCACCAATAGCGACAGACGTGCTACGGATATATAATCCATAGCAAAAGGGCTTTTGTTACGGTTTGTGGCCGTAGCCTTTGCCCATTTTTCTTGTAGTGAGAAAAACAGCGGGGCAAACTGAAATATCAACGGGGAAAACTAGAAAAATAGCGAGGGAAACAGAAATATCAATGGGGCAAACTAGAAAAATAGCGAGGCAAACTGAAATATCAGCGGGACAAACTAGAAAAACAGCGAGACAAACTAGAAAAATAGCGAGGCAAACTAAAAAATCAGCGGGGCAAACTGAAATATCAGCGAGGCAAACTAGAAAAACAGCGAGGCAAACTGAAATATTAGTGGGGCAAACTAGAAAAATAGCGAGGCAAACTGAAATATCAACGGGGCAAACTAAAAAAATAGCGAGGCAAACTGAAATATCAGCGGGACAAACTAGAAAAACAGTGAGGCAAACTAAATTACGAGCGGGGCAAACTAGAAAAACAGTAGGGCAAACTAAATTATGAGTGGGGCAAATTAGAAAAACAGAGGGGCAAACTAGGAAATCAGCGGGGCAAACTAGAAAAACAGCGGGGCAAACTGAAATATCAGTGGGGCAAACTAGAAAAACAGTGAGGCAAACTGAAATATCAGCGGGGCAAACTAGAAAAACAGCGAGGCAAACTGAAATATCAGCGGGGCAAACTAGAAAAACAGCGAGGTAAACTGAAATATCAGCAGGGCAAACTAGAAAATCTGCGGGGCAAGCTAGAAAGTCAGCGGGGCAAACATGAAAATGAGCGGGGTAAACTAGGCAATCAGTGAGGCAAACTTAACAAATAATTTCATAACTTGAGCTGATTCCTATAAACGTATCCAATGTTCAAATAGAACACATCAAATGAAATTTGGAATTGAACTTCTAATGTTGATCATTTCATCTAGGCCAGAGAAGTTTTAGATTAAGCTTAGAATTGTTTATTCTATTGATCCATGTCTGTATGATCTTATGTCTAGGTTTGATAACAAACAAACATACATCACTGTTGGGCCCACTGATTGCCCTGCTGATTTTATGTTTGCCCCGTTGATTCTCATCAAGATTTACCAATTTCTACATCATAACATAGACATACCTTGCCACATGCCCTTAATTACATTCAAAGGAAAATACCTTTGATTCTAAGGTACAGCTCAAGAAAGTTGTAATATGTATGATACACATGAGCTAAAGATATTGAAGGATCAATTAGCTTCAACCGGCTACAATAGGCTCACCGCTTAGGCAACTAGCATTGAGCAATGCTCGCAAGGATCACTCAATGAAGTGTTCATAAGTCATATATGACTTTCCTCATTATTACAAGGTTACGTAGCTTAGTCAACGTAGCGCATCACAAGGTTGCGTAGCTTTGTCAGCACAAAAGATAGGGAACACTTGCCTTTATTCGGCCAGCATAGGCACATGGTCGTATGACAGGGAGTCAAGGCATGTATCTGTTCAAGTTTGTAGCTTTTACAGTGTTGGACCCCACATCATATTATATACAAGGAGACATAAACATACCTTAGCACATGCCCTTAATTACATTCAAAGGAAATCAGCGGGGCAAACTAGAAGATCGGCAGGGCTACAGAATGTTTAAAGTTATCCAATGTTTAAATGGAACATACCAAATGAAATTTGGAATTGAACTTCTAATGTTGATCATTTCTTAGGGGCCACAGAAGTTTTGGATCAAGCTTATAATTCTCTTTAAAGTATTAATCCATGTCTGTATGATCTTATGAATAGGTTTGATAACAAACAAACATCACTGTTGGGCCCACTATGGTTTCAACGGTGAAAATCATTATGCCTCGCTGTTTCCCATGGTATGATCCAATTGATCTTTTGATATGCTTCAATTTGGGGCTAAACTGCTAAAATTAGTTGGAAAAACAGATGGACGACATGGATATACTACATACATTCAATGTGGGCCCAATTGAGTTTACTTAATACAATGATAGTACGCAATTCGATTACGCTTATTACGCCCCATAATGATGTTTTATTTGTAATACATCATGTTCATCGGATTATGTAATACCCCTCCATTTTCATCGCAATATGTACTCACCAAAACCCCATATGTGGAAGGGAACCTAGACATTAAGGGAGGGAACCTAGACATTCAGTGGGACAAACATGAAATTGAACGGGGCAAACATGAAATTCAGGGGAAAACATGAAATTCAGTGGGGAAAACATGAAATTGATCAGGGTAAACTTGATATTCAGCTGGGGAAACATGAGATTCTGTAGGAAAAATCATTAAATTCAGCGGGGCAAACTAGAAAATCAGCGAGGCAAACTGAAAAATCAGTGAGGCAAACTAGAAACGCAGTGGGGCTAACTAGAAAATCAGCTGGGCTAACTGGCAAATCAGCGGGGCTAACTGAAAAATAAGCGGGGGAAACTAGAAACTCAGCGGGACAAACTGAAAAATCAGCGGGGCAAACTGAAAAATCAGCGGGGGAAACTAGAAAATCAGCAGGGCAAACTAGAAAATTAGCGAGGCAAACTAGAAAATCAGCGGGGAAAACTAGAAAATCAGCGGGGGCAAAATAGAAAATCAGCGGGGGAAACTAGAAAATGAACCAGGCAAATATGAAAATGAGCGGGGCAAACTTAACAAATAATTTTGTGGCTTGAGCCAAAAAATCTAAACATATCCAATGCTCAAATGGACCACACCACACCACATGAAATTTTGAATTGAACTTCTAATGTTGATCATTTCTTAGGGGCCATAGAAGTTTTGGATAAGCTTATAATTGTGTTTTCTATTAATTCATATCTATATTATCTTATGAATAGGTTTGATAACAAACAAACATCACTGTTGGGCCCACTATAGTTTCAACAGTGGAAATCATTATGCCCCACTATTTCTCGTGGTATGATTCACTTGATCTTTTGATATGCTTTAATTTGGGGCTAAACCACTAAAATTAGATGGAAAAACAGATGGACAACGTGGATATACTACATACATTCAATGTGGGTGGCCCAACTGAGTTTACTTAGTACAATGGGAGCGTACTAAAAAATCAGTGGGGTAAACTAAAAAATCAGCAGGGCAAACTAGACAATCAGCAGGGCAAACATGAAATTAAGCGAGGCAAGCTAGAAAGTCAGCAAGGCAAACTAAAAAATCAGCGAGGCAAGCATGAAATTGAGCGGGGCAAACTAGATAATCAGCGGGGCAAACTAGAAATTCAATGGGGCAAACTGGAAAATCATTATGACCACTGTTTCCCGTGGTATGGTCCACTTGATCTTTTGATATGCTTCAATTTGGGGCTCAATGTCGTATATATATATATACACACACATACACACACGCGCGCGGGCATGCATGCACATGTGTCGTGTGTATATATACGTCTGTGTGGGAAAAGGTTCTATATGGTCGAGCTCATGTGAACTACCAATGACGTCAAGCTGTGTGGGCCCTATCATGAAGTATGTCAAACATCTACCCCATCAGTCAGATGCACCATTCCATGGTGGGCTTAGAGCTTCAAAATTAAGTTAATTCGTGACTTTTGTAGGCCACACCACGTACAAAACTTGAGAGGGGTTACCTTCCATTAAAACATTCATATTTATTTTTTGGGCCCACCGAGATGTGTTTCATAAATCCAGCCCATTCATAATTTGTGTCCCACTTGGATGAGGGGTCAGACCAAGTTTCAGACATATCCAAATTTTAGGTGGGCCCCACCAAGTGATTTTATATGTTTTAGGCATGTCTTCACATGATTTTAGATGGTATGGCCCACCTGAGTTCCGTATACAGCTGATTTTTCTGCTATCCCATAATTTAAAGGGGACCCATCAAGTTCACGGTGTTGATGTTCAACATACATCATGGTGAGGCCCACACAGCTCGACCTCATGGGGAGTTCCCATGAGCTCGATCGTATATAACCTTTTCCTCTAGTAAAAAAATAAAAAAGGAACTGCATACATTCAATGTGGGGCCAACTGAGTTTAAAATATACCTTTGCTGCGTGCTTTCTTCTCTAGACCGACCATTTTAAGAAGAAGACAAAATGCGATTGAGGGGGGCCCACAAAAAGGGTTTTTTGGGGTCTTTCTACCGGAAACACAGTGAGGAAAGGGGTTGAAAGCAACTACAGTGAAAGCAACAGTGGAAAGGGAGAGGAAAAGCAAGCAGTGGAAATGGGAGAGGAGAAAAATAAGCAGTGCAAATGGGAGAGAAAAAGTCACAGCTGTGAAAGGAGGGGTATTTTCGTCCTGAATTTCTGAGTCCATACGAGGAGGTCCAAGTGCGTATTCTAAGTTTGTATTGCTTCAAAAAAACTGCTGGATAAAAGGTGGGCTCCACGGTCGTAAATTTCTCTCAGAGAAATTCTCTCTCGAGAACGGACCTCGTGAGAATGGAGGGATAAGGTGCGGCCCTTACCATTGGGCCTACCTTGATGTATGTATTCTATATCCACGCCGTCCATCCATTTACCAGATCATTTTATGGCATAAGCCCATCAAATGAAGAAGATCCAAATTCCATGTGGACCATACTATAGGAAATCGTGGTGATTGAATGCCCAACTATTAAAAACTTTCTGGGGACCACACTGATGTTTCATTAATGTTTATTTGCCATCCAACCTGTTGATAAGGCCACGTAAACATGAATGAAGGGAATAGACAAATATCAGCTTAATTCAAAACTTGTGTGGCCCATTGATGGTAAATCAACACAGTTTTCTATGGTATGGTCCACTTGGATCTGCTTCAATTTTGAGCTCGTACACTAAAATGATCTGAAAAAATGGGTGGACGGCGTGGATATAAAATACATACATTAAGATATGGGCCCCACAGTAAGTGTCACACGGTCTTGGGTGAGGCCGGGCTGCACTTAATCTGCTCCCTTGAGAACTCATCCCACATGATCCAATCTATCCACTAGATGAGTAACTTGGTGAAATTCCTTAGGTCAATAAATTAGCCTGATCCAAAAATCAAGTGCCACAACAAAATGGGAGTTAATGCACACCCTTGATTTTCACTGGGGCTCACCTGACATTTAAAACAGTGTGATCTTTTGTCCAACGCATCATCTAAGCTAGATGAAGGGTCTATATGGCATGGACTGTATTTACACATAACGTGGGAAGAGTTCTCAAAGTCCTCCCGAGTTCTCCTGATAATGGAATTTCCGTAGAAAATTTCTCTACTTGAAAGAAAGATCCCGACAATAGTCGTTGGATCTAGGGTTATATTTCAATGATCCAAGAGTTTCGTTGGACAATATAAACAGCTGCTGGTAGCAGCCATTCACGACTGGAAGGTTTCAAACTTGGCCCACAACACAACAGAATGGTTAGAATAGAAGCGGCTTGCCTGTAGGTGTGGCATCGCCCACATGGATGTACCTGTTGCAGGATATGCCCCAAGTTGTGGGGTCTCGAATGTATGTTTTATCCACACCGTCCACCTATTTTTTCAACTCATTTTAGGTTATAAGCTCATAAATGATAAAGATCTAAAGCTTAAGCAAACCACACCATAGAAAATAGTGAGGATTAAACACCCATTGTTGAAAACTTCTTCGGGCCCACCATGATGTTTTATTTTCTATCCAACCCGTTCAAAAGGTTACACAGACCTAAATGAAAGGAAAACACATATATAAGCTTAATCGAAACGTTTTGTGGCCCACAAAAGTTTCAACATTGGGCATTCAATCTATTGGGAGCCATGCACAAAACCTTAGGATCTAGCCTCCCAAAACAAACCAGAATTATGGAATAATAAAGCAATGAAATAAATCAAAGCATAAACCACACCACACCATGGAATTTTACGTGGAAAACCCTCAAAGAGATAAAAACTAAGGGACCTCGTCCAGATCAACAATCCACTATGAAGTAGAACATTACAACCGATCACAAGCATACACCACTTAGATCAAACCTTCTTCACTCATACAAGAGTGGATAAACAATAAGAGAACAAAAGAAAAACGGAGAGATCTCACCAATCACGAGAACATAGAAGTATTGAGACCTGGACTGCGAAGTAGATCACCTTTAGAATCTCCCTTCCACAAGCTTCCTCTCCCTCCCTCTCTCTCTCTCTCACCTTTGATAGCCCTAAGCCCTCCTAGAAAAACTTTAGGAAACCTTAGAATACCCTGGAATACACCCTAATCCCGCATACACCCCTTAATATAAGAATAGAAAGAGGTAGAAGCAAAATAGGAAACAATTTCTGCAAAATCTGCATTTTGACAATCGCATTTGTGTAACTCCTCGATGATATCGAAGGCTATCATCGAGAGACCTTTGATGACATTGATAATTGTCAGAATTTTCACCCCCAGTCGCTGGACAGTTTTGGTCCTATTTTGATATCATTAAAGGACCGTCGATGATATCGAAACAGGACCAAAACTGTCCAGCGACCGGGGGTGAAAATTCTGACAATTATCGATGTCATCGAAGGTCTCTCGATGATAGCCTTTGATATCATCTAAAGTCCATCGATGATATCAACATAGGAAAAAAACTGTCCAGCGACTAGCGGTGAAAAATCTGATAATTATCAATGATATCTAAAGTGGTTCGATTTCATCGAAACCAGCAATGAGGAGAAAATTCTCATCAAATCTCTCCCTTTTCGACTCAGGAGGAATACACCTTCTTCAAGCCAGCTCAGTTTCTACGAACCTCAAACTTGCCCTTGAGCAAAGCCTTAGTCATCATGTTTGACCCATTATCATCTGTGTGGACCTTCTCAAGCTATAACACCTTTTGTTCCAAAGTATCCCTGATCCAGTGATACCGAATGTCTATATGTTTTGACTTGGAGTGCTGACTTGGATTCTTGCTCAAGTGTATAGCACTTTCACTATCGCAATAGACTACGTGCTGCTCCTGCTTCAGGTTAAGTTCTTGTAGGAACCTCTTCATCTAAAGCATCTCTTTACATGCTTCTGTGACTATACTGTACTCGGCCTCTGTTGTTAACAATGTTACGACCTTCTATAGCTTGCTCTGCCAAGAAACCGCTCCCCCTACAAACGTGAACATAAACCCCGATGTAGACTTCCTGGAGTCTATGTTGCCTACCATATCTGCATCTGTGTAGCCCTCTAACACAAGTTTTTCGTTACCATAACATAGGCTCAACCTGGATGAGCCTCTTAAATACCGTAGTATCCACTTCACCGCTGCCCAATGTTCTTTGCCAGAATTAACAAGATATCGGCTGACAACACCAACCGCATATACTATGTCTGAGTGTATACACACCATTGCATACATCAAACTTCCTACTGTTGACGCGTAGGGTATCTTTTTCATCTCATCCACCTCTGCCTTCATCTTGGGACACTACCCGTCGCTCAATCTGAAGTGACCATCCAGTGGAGTACTGACCAGCTTCGCTGCATTCATATTGAACTGTTCTAGGACTTTCTTAATATACCGCTCTTGTGACAACTAAAGCTTTCTGCTGCTTCTGTCATGGGTTATCTCTATTCCTAGGATCTGTTTAGCCGGTCCTAAGTCTTTTATCATAAACGACTTGCCCAATTCCTATTTCAGCCTGTCAATCTTCTTGATGTCTTTCCCCATGATGAGCATGTTATCAACGTATAACAGCAGAACTAAGAAATCACCATCTGAGAACTTACGCGTAAACACACAGTGGTCTGACTCCATTCTGTCATACCCATGATGTAACATGAACGAGTCAAACTTCTTGTACCATTGCCGTGGAGCTTGTTTCGGCCCATACAAGCTCTTCCTCAGCCTACACACCATATACTCCTTGCCCTTGACTTCGAACCCCTCTAGTTGGTGCATGTAAATCTCTTCTTCCATGTCACCATGAAGGAAGGCAGTTTTAATATCTAACTACTCTATCTCCAGATCCATGCTAGCTGCCAACCCAAGCAACACTCGTATAGATGTCATCTTCACCACTAGTGAGAATATCTCCTCGAAGTTTATGCCTTTCTTTGACCAAACCCTTTCACCACAAGTCTGACCTTGAACCTCGTCTGTGAATTCTTCTACTCAACCTTTTTCTGAATACCCACTTGTTGCTCAAAGCTTTCTTGCCCTTAGGCAATTTCACTATATCATAGGTGTGGTTCTTATGCAAGGATTTCATCTCCTCTTGCATAGCTTTCAACCACTCCCCCTTATACTCATCGACTAGGGCCTTAGAATAGTCTTCTGGCTCTCTCCCATCAGTCAGCATAATGTCCTCATGCGGCGAGTACCTCTTGGATGGTTGTCTATCCCTAAATGACCTCCTCACCTGTGGCTCAACAGGTGAATCAAGTGGGGGGTGCTCCCCTGGTTCATCTTCTAAAGGAACTCCTTCATCCTCTGCACCTTACTGTACTCCCCCATCATTAGGCACCATGGGAGGAATAATCGGATCCATGTCTTCTAGCTCACCTGAACTAGGTTGGTTCTTCTCTGGTTTACTAATGTTTTTTATACACAGATCTTCAAATAAAACCACATCTCTACTCCTGGCGTGCTTCTTTTCGGTCGAATCCCACAATCTATAACCGAACTTTTCATCACCATACCCCAAGAACACACACTGCTTGATCTTCATATCGAGCGACTTCTCGTCCTTTGGTACGTGAACGGATGTCCTGCATCCAAACACCTTGAGATGACTATACGATGGATCCTGTCTAATCCACACCTTCTCAGGTACTTCTCCATTTAACGGGGTTGATGGAGACTTGTTTATCAAATACACTACCGTGTGCATTGCTTCTCCTCAGAACGTCTTGGGTAACTTTGCATGGGATAACATGCATCTGATTCTCTCTACAATGGTGCGATTCATTCACTCAGCCATACCATTATGCTAGGGGTCTTGGAAACCGTCTGTTCATACCGTATACCCAGGGACTTACAATACTCATGAAAGTCGCCAATGTATTCACCACCATTGTCAGTGCAAATGTGCTTCAATGATTACCTGTCTCTCTCTCTCTCGACCATAGCATGAAACAATTTAAACACGCCAAAGACCTCGTCCTTGAATTTCAAAGCATAAACCCAAACCCTCTTAGATGCATAATCTATAAAAGTGACAAAATACAATGCCCCACCCAAAGTTTTTGTCCTCATAGGACTATAAACATCAGAATAAACCAAATCTAATGCATGCACTTTATTAACATGAGAAGCAGTTTTAACGAATGAAACTCTATGTTGTTTCCCTGATAAACAATCAAGACACTTTTTGATAGGCATACCTGTCACGTCTGGAAGGAGTCGCTTCCTTGCTAGTAGCTGAAGCCCTTTTTCACTCATGTGACCTAAACGTTTGTGCCACATGTTAATAGTTGAATCTTCCACTACGTTCAACCCACCCTTGCATACATTGACACTTGTCTTGTAAAGGGTGCAACACTTCTTTCCTCTGACTGCAATCAACGAACCCTTGATCAGCTTCCATCGCCTACCAGCAAACCGGCTTTCATAGCCATCATCATCCAACTCTCTCGTCGACATCAAGTTAAGACGAAGGTCTGGGATATGCCTCACATCCCTGAGAACCAATGTACAGCCCACATCGGTCTTCACACAAATATCACCGACTCTTACGATCTTCAATACACTGAAATTTTCCATCTTCATGGTCACATAGTCACATGACTTGTAGGTTGTGAAAAAGTTCCTGCGTGGAGTTGTATGAAACGAGGCTCCCGAATCTATCACCCAGTCGGTGTCCTAACTCGTAGCCGTGAGACATATATCATGATCTGCTGAAAGAATAACTACAACATCGCCATCTAAAGCGACCATAGTGGAATCTGATTAATCTTCCTTCTCCTTTTCTTTTCCTTTCTTGTCGTTCTTCTTACCACGACATTCATACATGTAGTGGCCTTTCTTGCCACAATTTCAGCAATCAACATCCTTTCTATTACTCGACTTGTCTCTTGATTTATCTCGGGCCTTCCCGCCCTTCCTGTTCTTTCCTCTCCCCTGTTCCTGTGTCACAAGGGCCTCTTACTGAGTAGACCCCTGTGACTTCTTCCTTGTCTCCTCATTGAAGAGACAACTGGTTACCTGTTCCATGGATACATTTTCGTCTAGCATGGAGTTACTTAGGGACACCACCAATGTCTCTCAACTAGCAGGCAATGAACTAAGCAATAACAAAGCCTATAATTCATCGTTCAGGACCATCTTCATAGCGGAGAGTTGGTTCACTATATTGCTGACCTCATTCATATGCTCGACCACAGAACCACCATCTTTAAACTTGAGATTCACAAGTCGCCATATCAGAAAAATCTTATTACCGGCTATCTTTCTCTCATACAGCCATTGTAATTTCAGCCATAGGCTAGCGGCTGAGGTCTCCGTAGACAAATGGTGGAATACGGAATCGTCCAACCACTGTCTAATAAACCCCACCGCCTTTCGGTCCATCTTCTTCCAATCATCATCAGACATATCCTTGGATTTTTCTGATATGCCTAAAATTGGAGAATATAGGTCCTTGCAATAAAGCAAGTCCTTCATCTTAGCCTTCTATATGGTCCTGTTAGAACCATTGAGGCTGATCATCCTTGATGAGTTACCTTCCATAATTTAAAACCGATCTTACCCATTCAATAAACTTAGCTCTGATACCACTTTGTTGAGGGCCTTGCACAAAACCTTAGGATCTAGCCTCCCGAAACAAACCAGAATTATGGAATAATAAAGCAATGAAATAAATCAAAGCATAAACTACACGACACCAGGGAATTTTACGTGGAAAACCCTCAAAGAGGTAAAAACCACGGGACCTCGTCCAGATCAATAATCCACTATGAAGTAGAACGTTACAACTGATCACAAGCACACACCGCTTAGATCAAACCTTCTTCACTCACGCATGAGTGGATAAACAATAAGAGAACAAAAGAAAAACGGAGAGATCTCACCGATCATGAGGACGTAGAAGCAGTGAGACGAGTACTACGAAGTAGATCACCTCTACGAGCAGAATCTCCCTTCCACAAGCTTCCTCTCTCTCTTTCTCTCTCTCTCACACCTTTGATAGCCCTAAGCCCTCCTAGAAAACCTTTAGGAAACTTTAAAATATCGTAGAATACACCATAATCTCGCATACACCCTTTTATATAAGAATAGAAAGAGGTATAATCAAAATAGGAAACAATTTCTGCAGAATCTACGTTTCTGCAATCGCATCTGCGTAACTCTTCAATGATATCGAAGGTCTTTCGATGACAGCTTCGATATCATCAACGATCCTTCGATGATATCGCAATAGGACCAAAACTGTCCAGCGATCGGGGGTGAAAATTTCGACAATTATCGATGTCATCGAAGGTCTCTCGATGACAGCCTTTGATATCATCTAAAGTCCATCGATGATATCGAAACAGGACAAATACTGTCCAGCGACCAGCAGTGAAAAATCCGACAACTATCGATGATATCAAAAGTTGTTTGATTTCATCGAAACCAGCAATGAAGAGAAAATCCCCATCACAATCTCCACTGTTTTTAGTAGTGCAGTACACTTAAACTTTGGAACTGCATCATTTTGGGGCACATTCCCTAAATTGAACTAACAAAATGTATGGATGACGTGGATAAAACAGGTACATCATGGTGGCCCGACAGAGATTGGGCCACGTTGTGGCACTCGCAGTAGACAATCAGCCTCCTGTAGAACTGTCCATTTGAAAAGGAAAAGAGAAATGATTACAAGGTTGACCTTTTGGGCCGGTCTCTCTATCCACAATGTGCACCGTCGGATAAACGGATCAGATCATTGAAACATGACCCCAGATCAGGTAACTGTACCTCTGGTATCAATTTTCTTGTCTCCCACCGTCCATAAATGGCGTGGTGGGGATCTTAATGCGAATTTAAATTTGGACTTTGAAAATTGAAGTCCAGAAAAGCAGTAGAATCCGCCACCATGTTTCACTTTTAAACGCACACGGAATGCCTTTAGCAGGAAGTTCCTGCGGAAGGACGGTAGGCTGGGCCTACTGCAATATATGTGAGAAATCTATTCCGTCCATCCGTTTTGTGAGTTCATTTTAGTATGTGCGCGAAGAAACGAGGTGTATCTAACACTCAAATGGGCAGTACGAGATGAGATGAAACTGTGGAAATTCAATGAGTACCATTGAAGCATTCTTATGGCTATAAAATTTTTGTATCAGATATATTTTTGGTGTTTTCACTTCATCCCATTGAAAATGACTTTATAAACTGTTTGGATAGCATATGAACATCAAAGTGGAGCCCATGAATGTTTCACTAATGAGAAGTTTTTTCCCAATTTTCTCTCGTATGACCTACTTGAGTTTTTTTTCCAACTATTTTTTTTATCTTATGTCTTAAAATGAACTCACAAAACGGATGAACAGAATAAATTTCTCACATACATTGCAGCGGGCCCCACCCAGCATCATTACCTAGGAACTTCATGCTCATGCTAAAGGCTTTGGCAGGAAATCTCGCGTGTGAGACTAAACGCTCACTGAATATAGGCGTTCTCACTCAGCGCATTGAGTCGCGCTCGTCTTGAATTTGGTCCTCGTATAACTGAGACCAAAAAAATTTGATGTACACCAACTTATGGTGCACTTCGATCTCTGTTACCAACATGTTGTTTCTTTAGAAAATCTACAATGAAAATGGTGGACCCCACCATGAAGATTTCCTGGAAAAGAATCAGGTTCACCAGGTGGCTATACCTGTATATATGTTGATTCATATAGTCAGGTTCGATTGATTCCATGTGTAGCCCACATAATGATCCAATCGAACTAGCTATTGTTGATGCTAAAATCTGATAATCCCTACTAGACTGTGTGTACCTGCAAAATTAGGTGACAGTAGGGCCCAGTTTGTAGCTAGGGATCCTCCTATGCCTGAGTCAAAATAAACACATCAGGGGTCTAATTGAATTATAGTAATAGTATGTACCTTCTATTATATGTAAGGTTCTTATTTATAACCTTTTAAGATCTCTTCAATCTATGATAATGAGTCTGATGTATATAGATATGCATCATGCAAGGGATCTTTTCCTAGGTATTTGACGTTTATCTCGACAACGAAGATCTTAAGGATGTAATCATTTCCATATACGAAGGATATATTTCTAGCCGGTTGGCATCCGAGGAGGTCATGATCGATACATGAACCCGACCTCTATGTCATATTGGTTGAGGTTACGAAGACCGAGCTTAGTTGAGGATCAGTGTTAGGGTCGAGTTATGTGATCAGGTCAGCGTCCATTGTTCCTGGGTCGTGACAGTGAAAAGTCAACTAAGCGACCAAGGCTACTAGTCATAATGCCCGGATCAGTTAAGGGGGCATGCTCCGCATTTGAGGCCGAGCTCCGGCTGACCTCCCATCCAAACGGTTCACCTTGTTAATCGAGTTGTCTGTCCAGTGAGTCAGTCCGTTTGACCCATAACAGTTATTATTTGTAAAAAGCTTATACTCGTTATGTATCCTACCATTTGGATGATGTACGGATTTACTAAAGATTGAAGAACGAAAGAAAGATGCAGCTGTACGATAATTTCCCGCACTTCGGCTTTGTATAATCAGTAATTGAATCGAGGCCCGCACGTAACGGCTGATCCGACTCGTAGCCAATGAACGGAGCGGATCGGCTGCTGCCAGAGCTGCCTGTGGGGCCCAGCGTGATGTATATGTTATATCAACTCCGTTGATCCGTTTCACCAGCTCATTTTAAGAAAGTAGCCCAAACATGAATCTGATCCAAATCCCAAGGAGACCACACCACCAGAAAAAGTAAGGAAAAAATACACCAGCCGTTGAAACCTTCATAGCGGCCACCGTGATGTTTACATGTCATCCAACCCTTTTAATAATTAGGTTACTCCAAATGGATGAAGGGAAAACACCAATATCAACTTCATTCAAAACTTATACGGCCAAGAAGTTTTCAACGGTAGGCATTCAATCCTCACTGTTTCCTGTGGCGTAGGCCCGCTTGAGCTTTGGATCTGCTCATGTTTGGGCTTGTCTCCTAAAAAATGCTGCAGAAACCGATGGACGGAATGGATATAAGATTCGCATCAGCCGAGGGTCATGGTTTGTTGACAATCTATGATGGTTATGAGAATAGAGATTCTAGATCATTCATCCGATAGGCCCACCTTGAATGACCTACGGTAGAATGAAACACACAGGCATACAATCCTAGCCATCAACTCCTGACCTTCTCTCTAGATTCAAAATGGAAGTTTGTTACTCAGATTCTCATATCATTCAGAGTGCATGGGCCATCCATATTATAGTCCGTCGTTTGGACAGTCATGATTCACTGAGCATGTGCCACATAATCCCTCGTTAAATAAAGATTCCGAAAACCTCTCCACCCTTTTAGCTTTATAAAATATTATTACATTTTATCCGGCAGCTACCCAATTAGGAAAACGCGTGAAGTGATCCGGACCATTTATCATGAGTATCATCAGATGATTTTGAGGCGTTGACCAATCTAATGTCAGCGGTTTGGATGGAGGTGATGGCACTTGATGTTTGATGGATCCATTGGTTGGATTGAACACAGTTGGTGGCAGCTAAAACAGAAAATCATCCAGATTTGGACGATCGGTGACCCACAACAAAACAATTAAGGAGCCGATCCATATGGTTCAGATATCCCAATATGAAATTTTTAAAGGGTCCCCCATCCATGATGAGGCATCACATAAACGGTTTCGATCATGGAATCATGAACCCAGATACAAAGGATGTAGTCCCAACCTTTGGTTAACTACACACGATACAAGGTTTGCTCGCATCTACACGCCACCCGTATGCCCTGTGGTACACGGACGAGTGTTCCCAGCCATCCAGCAAGTGTGTCACAATACTATGTAAAATGGGGTCATGCATCACTCTAATCATCAGATGAGTTCCCGACAACTAGTCACTGTACATGCATTTATGGTTTTTATGATTAATCAAATTTAATCTCAGCTTGGAATTACTAAACCCGAAGCATCAAACTCAATCGCTCGGTCATCAAGCCTATTTTGCTAAATGAAGAAAAACTCACAAATATACAGTCCAAAAATAATAAAGGGTCGCCCAAAGGCGTTGTCCAACAGATAATGAAAAAAAACATAATGCTATATCCAAAGACTAAATCGGAGCCCGTGGCTCGAGAAATCCAAATTCGGCCGATCAAGCGGATGGAGAGCCCATCGGCCTAAAAGTAGGAGAACTCGTCCTCCTCGAGGGTAGCATCACCATGCTCCACCTGCTCTACATCCTCTGCATCTATGAGAGAGTCTGGTTGGTGTTTTAAAACACCGTCCTAGAGTGGGAGTGAGTGATCAACTCAATGTGAACTATTAGTCTCAAGTTATCACAAACATCAGTTATATTAGGATTTAATGAAAAGCAATCATTCACAGTCACTAAACTAATCTTATTAATGTGCATGCATAATGGATGAAATGATACATGCCCTCGCCACAACTCTCCCTCAAGCAACTCCATCTTACGATCGCATATGACAACATCTCTCGGAGCGACCTTTTCTAGGACTACCGAGTGCTTGACCTAAATGCGATGCAATGATATGTTAGCCAAGTTCTTAAAGGGTTTCGTTCATCCAGAGGGTTTGAGAAACCGATTCACCCCACGTATCAATGCCCTCAACTAGTTGCGGTCGAGACCCCTCAATGCGAGGCCGTGGTGATCACGATCCGTGATCCCGTCGGGTTCCCCATCCCCAGGGTTCCACGCACATGGGAGTCTCTTTTCTTGAAGGGATCGCTTGGTGCCACTGGGGGGCGCGTCACCCCAACGTAGGCCGACGTGTGATTCGGATACGGTGTCCCATTCCACCATGCTCGGTCACGAGACGTTGGATCAATGCCTCGGTTCGAATCGGGGATTAGTAACAACGGTGTGTAGGGTGTGCCGGGTTCCATACATGTGTGATTCAAGGAACGGAATAATTGGTCGAGTTATTAGGCTATCAAGCATGAGAGTTCGAGCAAACACGCGAGATGGTGCATCTTGAGGAGCGACCCATGTAGTCTGATGGTGATTGCCCATCCGCACTCGTCCAAACCCACGGCAGCCCCGATAGTCCTACCAACTCACCATCCTCACTCTCCTTATTTCCTGACCAACCCAAGGGTCGACAAACAAATCATGGCATGTTATTCATCATTGTTATCTACTAGCATAGCCGATATAATGCATACACATTCATCACACCCATCTGAAATTCTTCTACAAGCAAGCTAACAATACATTTGAATAAGGTGCTTGTATGTAGTGTGTGTTTATGTGGAAGTGAAGCACTTCCCGCATCTCATAGGACCAAAATGCGCAAACGTGAACGAGTCATGGATATGGAGGAACAGATACATGGATCACCAAGACATGAGCATGTAAGCATTTGATTTTCTACCTAACCATGTGAGAGGCAAACAACATGTTATAAAGAACATTACACACAACTCTATCAAGACATGAACATACAACATTCATTGTAACCAAGCATATGAAAGGCAAGATCAACATTAAAAGGGAACTAAACATGCAAATCCATACGATTTCAATGAACATGAAATTCTTAGGTTTCCTCTAGGCCTTCCAAACAACATTTCATACACACAAAATCATTAAACTCAAATTATAATTGATGCTAGACCACCTAAGGATAATAGTCTGCACCTTCAGATTCTTTGGAGGCTTGGAAACGACCTAGAGATGAGGGTTTTGGAGGTCTTCAATACAAGGATTTCAAGAGAAAGGAGTGAGGGATCTTACCTACATGGCCCACGGACGATTTTTAGTGGTTGTGGTGTAGGGTTTCCTCTTGGAGAAAGTGTAGGAGGTTGTGGGTTTGATCCTCTTGAGGCCCCACCTTGTGGAGAGTCCACCTTGCTCACCTCCACTCTCACTACTCCCTTGCTCTCTCCCTTCTTTCTCCTCTTTCTCTTCTCTCTTTGGACATTTTCTCTTAGGGCAAAATCGTATGGGGAGAGGGGTGCCCAAATGAAACCCTTTATATAGTGCCAGTTTTGGTGCAATTGGCCCCAAGTGTTGGGTCTTTACTATACTAACCATATGGGAGGATTTTTCTAGCCTATGGGGTGTACTAGTCGATATACACCGTAGGATAGTTAGTCCTAATGATGATCTACATATGGACACAATCGGCCCACCATTTCGACGCGATCGATCGACAGATATGATTAGAAGTCCGTTCAATCGGTCCACCGATGGTCGATCGGGGCCGCGGCTATACGGATGTGAGCGGAGAAATATTCTTAATCCACGCACGTAAAGTTTGGTCATAAACCGACGGTCCGAAATCCCCAACTTGGCATAAGAGTGGACGACTCAAATCACTTAAGTTCCCACAATTTCCCAAAAGCCCTCATGACCCTATGAAGTTGGGGGAGACCTAACGCCCCCATGGGCCGCCAAATTGGTGGGTAGGTTTCTTATGGCCCAATTAGGGCCCATGTAAAATTTAAGGACAAATGGATGAACTATAGGGTCTATGCGATGGTCCTGTTGTACCGGCCTGCGAGGGCCATTTGGTGATTGAAGCGGTGGAGCTTCAGCGGCCCTCTGGCCATAAAACTGTAGGATAGGGTCTTCATGGCCCGACGAGGGGATACGCGAAAATTTGGGGACGATCGGATATGGGGTTTGGTCGTGAGGGATCGGCTCGCGATCAACGGTCATCGTGCCACGTATCGAGGCCCATATTTGGTGGGCAAGCGTTGAAAAATACATTAAACCTTCACCATAAATTTGGAAGAAAGTCCGAGGAGCTACACGGAAGGCCCGAGTCTCGAAGACTTTTGTCGATTGTTGATTTTAATTTGGTTTGGTTTCGACGGTCGTGGGCAAGCGATGCCGGTCTTTACTAGGGTGTCCACCGGTCCGTAGGATTCGAGCCCTTGTGGACCACAAGCCCGGTGAGATCTATGATTTTTAAAGTTTTAGATTTTCTCGAACCTCCTGGTCATTACGGGTGGCCCACAGGAGAGCCGATGACTTGGAGGTGTAAACGGACTATCCTGCTTTTGACGCCGTTTTGTCCCATCATAACTAGTCCTGTCCACCCGCGATGAACTAACATTCTAAACTATAAATAGGTATTAAGTGATATTATAAGTTAATAAAAAAAATAAATTTTAAGGATTTTTGAAAATTCAAAACAGTGAAAATTCGGGATGTTACAGTATGTCACAATACTATGTACATACGATGGTCCAAAACTAGTCACATCTAATCATCAGATGAGTACAATTAGAATCTCTTTGTAGTTGATGCTTTCGAGCTCAACATAGCTTAGCTTCACCTGCTGGTTTTTTCCATGAGCTAAACCCACGTTAAACTTAGCTCGGCACGGTCATCAAGCCTATTTTGCTAGCTGTGCTTGGTGCCATCAAGGATTACTAATTCGAGCTAGATCTAGATATACTGTGTTTCTCAAACACATAATGTACATGTAATGTATATTCAATTTCTCACCTAATAAAAAACATTAATAATATTTTACAGATATTTCATCAAACATTTGGGGAGCAGCATCAAAATCAAACATTCAAGCGAGTAGCATCAAAATTGAACAGCTGACGCATTCATTCCTTCCTTGCCAACACTACGTTGAGTCATCTTATCATACACTAGATGAGCAACATCCATATACAAATAATCAAGTTACCGAGCTGTTTTGATCTGAGTTGAGGTTTGACCCGAGTCAAGTTGAACTTGGACAAGCTCGACCCGGTCCAAACCCATTTTCAAATCGAATCGAGGCAGCTGACCGAGCTAATTCAACCCGGTGTACAGCTCTAGCTACAACCGTAGAAACAAATTGATGGTCAAAAACATTCTGGCCAAGTTTTTGTAGCCGTCTATTGTTCGTGAACTGTTGACCACCATATGAGTTGACTTGCCTTCATGTGTTAGGGCATCTAGAGGGTAATCCAAAGGATCGACGGATTGGATTTCTTACCCACATGCCACGTCAGCACTTCTAGGTGTCCTGTTTAATGGTCTGCCTTATTGACGAGTTCGGGTAGCAAACCTGAGTTCTTTGACCTAAATGGCCGATATATGGGCTAACCAGTGGTGAGATGTGCACCAAAAATTCATAGATTGAAAGATCCTAACCATTGAATTTCTCCAGGGAGAGATTTGATGCATGGTTCATCTAGAGTGGGGACCATCATATCAATAGCTTGGATCACTGAGTTGTGAGGCCCACTTATACAAAATGAGTGCTCGAGGGACACGTAGATATTGTGGGGCCCAGCATTCTATCAAATGATTCGAATCTCCTCTAACTTAAGTTGGTCGTAGTTATTTGAAACTTTGGCAGAGTATGATGATCCAATACTCCTGCAAACATCTGAAACATACGTAAAATGAATGGACCTCACCAAACCGTACAAACTGTGGGTGTAAATGGGCCATGGACCAAAATCAGATTGATCAGATGGGTCATGTTGCATAATCACCACCTCTCTCCATCCAAGCACGAAAAAAAATGGACCGTTAAAAATAGGAGAACCAACGGACAATATTCAGTCTACATGTACGACCCCACATGATGAGTAGGCAGGTGTGATTTTTATGCTAGGACAGCGACGCTAGCTATTTCACTTCGTACATGAGCCGTGCAAGATTGAGGGGTCCAAAAGTCAATCACCATTGTGTAGACGCCATGCCTTAGAAATCAAGCGATGTGAGCATCAGGTGGGCCACAGAAAACCAATGCGAGGAAGGAAGAAATTGACCAACGGTCTGAAGGATCATGATCATCTGATGATTATTTAGACATGGCGTCTAGAAACTGGGGATCGTTTGATTTGTGGATGTGATCTAACGGTTTCAAGACTATCATGACCGCTAGTTGGCATGGTGAAATGCAATAGCTAGTTGTGTGGGGCCCACGTGCTGTGTGTGTGTGTGGGCCCCACCATGATGTATGTGTTTCATCCATGCCATCCATCTATTTATAGAGATCATTTTACAGTACGAGTCCATAAATGAGGTATATCCAAATCTCAAGTGGACCACATTACAGGAGACCGTGTTGAATGAGGGTTGACCATTAAAAACATTTTGGGCACCATAAATGTCATTTATGGATCTAGCTGATCTTTGTTTTTTCTCTTCATCTGGGCCTGTATGACCTAATCAACATATTGAATGTCAAATAAACAGTATATTGGGCCTTAGGAGGATTTTAATGGTGGATATCTAGTCACTATTGTTTTCATGTGGTATGGTCCACCTGAAATTTATATCCCTCTCGTTTTTGGTTTCAAGTCATAAAATGATCTTTAAAAATGGATGAACGGAATGGATGAAACACATACATCATGGTGGGGCCCACAGAGCACCGACCACCAGCCTCGGAGCTGGTGGCAGGGGGAGTACCCAATCCGTTTCCACCGGGGGGGGGGGGGAGGATATTTCTTGCCAAAGCCTTTCGCAGGAAGTTCCTGCGCTGAAAACTTGGGTGGGACCCAACGTGATGTTTTTGAGAAATCCACACAGTAAATCTGTTTTTTTAGCACATTTTATGACTTGAGACCAAAAGTTATAAGGATCCAAGACTCAAGTGGGCTGCACTAGAGGAAAAGGTGGGTAGGAAAATTTGTACCGATGAAAACTCTCTGGGGTAGAAAGTGATGTTTACATGCCATCCATACCGTTAATAACGCCATTCCTACTGGGATTAACTGAAAACACAAATATTAGCCTGATTCAAAACTTCTGTGGCCCCACGAATATTTCAACTATGTACATTCAATATTCACATTTTAGGCCCACTTCAATATTGGATACGGTTCATTTTTGTTCTCTTATCTTAAAAATATCTCAGAAAATGGATGGACAGAGTGGATTTCTCACCAACATCATGGTGGACCCCAACTAGGTTTCAGCGCAGGAAGTTCCTGCAAAAAGCTTTCGCAAGCAATCCGCGTCCGTGTCGACGCAGATTGTCTACTGACGCTGCCAGTAGTAGTGAGGTAGTTAATGGCAGTGCTGTATGGGCCCACCATGATATATGTCTTTTATCCATGCCGTCCATTTATTGTTTTTAGATCATTACAGAGCATGAGCACAAAAATGAGACAATCGAAATCTCAAGTAGACCACACCACAAGAAAAACAGTGGTGATTGAATGCCCACCATTAAAACTTACCAGGGTGCATTGTAATGTTTGTTTGCCATCCACCCTGTTGATTAGATCATACAGACTTGGATGAAGGGAGAGCATGAATATCAACTTCATTGTGGCCTCCAAGAAGTTTTTAATGGTGGGCGTTCAATCACCCCTATTTCCTATAGTGTGGTCTACATGAGATTTGGATTTGTCTCATTTTTTAGATCATGCCATTAAATGATCTGAACAAATGAATAGACAACATGGATAAAATAGATGAGACTTATAAATTACTAATAAATTTCTGCCACGTCACTTCGATAGAGGGAGGGCTACGAAAATCAGGCCCATCCAATAATCAGTTTTGATCGAGCTGATATTTGTGGTTTCCCTTCATCCTGATTTACCTGACTTTATGAACAGTTTTGATGGAAATTAAATATAGAGGTGGGCCATATGAATGTTTCAACGATGGGCAGTATTATCACTGCTGCTATGTAACATCTCGGTTTTCACTGTTTTGGATTTCCAAATAAATCCTTAAAAATAAAAAAATCATTAACTTATATTATCACTTACTAACCATTAGCACTCAACGTTAGCTTATACACGAGTGGTACAGTCTGATCACGACCCGACCGTGTGCAGGCCATCAAGTCAGATGATCGGTTTGTACTCGGCGATAGCTTGTGCAGGCCGTGCACAGTGGAGGAAGGTCAGAAAAATCTAAAAATTTAGGAAAGCATAGATCTCACTGGGCTTGTGGTACATCATGGACCACGGACCCAGTGGACACCCAGAAATAAACTATTCAGGCCGTTCCCAACGACATTTGTCAAATGCAATCCACCAATGCCAGAATTGAAATCTAGCACTAGTAAATAAAACTAAAATTTTAGGAATTTCAACCATCGGATTTCTTTCAAATTTACGATAAAGGTCTAATGTTTTTGTCTACGCCCGCCCACCAAATCTGGGTCTCGATCGTGGCACGGTGACTGTTGATCGCGAATCAGACCCGTGCAACCAAACACCATATCTGATCGTCCTCAAATTTTGCATGGCCCTTCATCGGGCCATGGATCACCTATCCTATAAGTTTCATGGCCGGAGGGCCACCAGAACTATCCCATCAATTAGAATATTCCCACAGGGTCATTTAGAGATTGGAACCATATGATCAAACCCCATATCTATTAATTTTTTTGTTCCCAAACTTTGTATGACCCCTCATCAGGCCATGGAGCACTTGTCCTATAAATTTCGTGACCAAGGACCCATCGAAGCAACCCCGTTACTCTTTTATCCTAAAACCAACGGTTTAGAGTAAGCATGACCAAATCTCCACTTTCACTAGTTATAAACAGGCCACACTATAAACATAATTAATCCAAATCCTAATCATTAACCATAAGAAATCTCACTATCAAATTCATTCCAAAAATACCCCGAATTTCTAAACGAGCTCTAGACCACTCGTTGGTGGGCCACTAGTTCCAAAACTATACAATAATGTCCGTCTTCCTGAGCTTGACGTCCATCGCGGGAGTCGGACCTGGATACTATCCAGAACTGATCAACTTGAGCCAAGGGATGAGTGCATGAGAAATGCAAATACCCCGAAGGAAGAAGCTGAAACTTAATAAATTAGGCCGTCCACTCTTATTCAAAGTTGAGGATTTCGGACCGTCGGTTTACGACCAAACTTCACACGTGGAGTGAGGATATTTTCCTACTCATATGCGTATAGTCGCGCCCCCGATCGACTATCGGTGACCGTTGAACAGACTTCTAATCATATATATCGATCGATGCATCCAAATGACGGGCCGATCATATCCATTCGTAGATCATCATTAGGGCTAACTATCCTACGGTGTATATCAGTATGTACGCTCCATAGTGGGCCCTAGAGCTTAGAAAGACTCTCTCATAGGTCTAGTATAGTAAAAACCTAGCCCTTAGGGCCATTTACACCAAATCTGGCATTATAAAAGGGCCTCATTTGGGCAACCCCTCTCACCATACGATTTTTACCCTAGAGAAGGAAAGAGAGAAGAGAGAAAAGGGAGAAGAGAAAGAGGAGAAAGGAGAAGAAAGAGAGAGGGTAGAAGAGCAAGGTGGGTGGACCCTAGATCGAGGTGGGGCCTAAGGAAATCAACCCCACAACTCCTTACCTCGTCACCAAGAGGAGACCCTCCTCCACGACTGCCATTTCATTCCGTTGATCGCCTAGGTAAGATCCATCACCCCTTTTTCTTGAAACCCTTCTGATGAGAAGGGTTTTACATGGATTTCTAACATGCAAGTGCTTGTTGTAGGGATTCCGGCCGGTCAACCCCCGAAGTCTCATTCCTAAGTCGTTTTCCAAACCTCCAACAATCCATAGGTGCAAACTATTAATCTTAGGTGGCCTAGCACCAATTATATCATGAGTTTAGTGATTTTGTTTGCTTGGGTGAAGCATATGTAGAATGTAAGAGACCTTAGGATTTGGGTGCTTGTTTGAGATGTATGGAGTTATATGTTGCTTACCCTTTCGTATGATATTGTTTATGCCTCACTTGTTTGAGATATTGTAAATGACTATATGCTCATGCGTTGCGTGATTTTCTCATATGTTGTTGCCTATGATGTGCATGATGTTTGTCCATGTGCATTTGATTCCTTGAAATGTTGGAAGTGTTCAACTTCCTCACTAACCCACACACTCACATGCACCTTGCTCCTGATAACGTAGTATGTTTGCTATGAATATTTAACTCGTAGGTTGTGATGTATGTGAACATAACATTTTTATGCTAGTTGAAAATCTTGATGGTTGGCATGCTATAAATCAACATTGAACCCTCGGGTTGGTCGGAAACATGAGGAGAGATGGTAGTTCCATTGGTAGGACTATGCTAGGGCTAAACCTGTGAGTTTGGGCGGGTGTGTATGGGTAACAGTAGTTTGACTACATGGGTCCCTTATACCTGATGCCTCTCGTCGCATACTCGCCCGACTCGTACGGTCTAGCCTACTATCTGATCAACCTTATTTGTTAACCATGTTTACTCACATATATATGGAATCTGGAACACCCTACCACCGTTGTAGTCCACTGATAACAAATTGAATATCGATTCACAGTCTCATGAGCCGGGCATGGTGGAATGGGACACTATGTCCGAGCTATCGGCCTACGCTGGGGTGACACGCCTCCCCATAGTGACCGCAAGCAATCCCTTTCTCTCGGCACTCCCCATGTGCTTGAAGTTGAGGATGGGGAACCCAACGGGATCATAGATCGTGAGGTCTTGGCTTCACATGTTAGGGGGTCTTGGCCTCGCAACTAGTTCAGGACATTTGATATGTGGGGTGTATCAGATTCCCCAATTTGCTGGATGAACGGACTTAACTAAGAACTCGGTTAACATTATCACTACATTGCATTAGCTAGGTTGGTGACTCGGCAATCGAGGTCGCTCTGAGGGAGTGTTGACATACGCGATCGTTAGACGAAGTCGCTCAAGGGAGAGTTGTGGCGAGGGCATGCATCATATCATCTATCATGCATATGCATTAATAAGATTAGATAGGTGTTTATGAATGACTGTTTTTCATTAAATTCATAGTATAATTGACGTCTGTTGTAACTTACAACTAATAGCACCCACTAAGTTGATTGCTCACTTCCACTCTGGGACGGTGTTTTAAAACACCAACCAGACTCACTAGTAGATTCAGGTGATGCCGAGTATGAGGAGACCGGTGATGCGAGCTTCGAGGGGGAGGGGGAGTTCTCCTACTCCTAGATGAGGAGCGGGTCTCCGTCGGCTCAGTAGATTGGACGTTGGATCACTGAGTAGCAGACTCAGCCCTATTCTTCTGGACATGATATTTCTGTGAACGCCTTGGGCGACCCTTTTATATTCTTTTGGACCTATGTGTGTGTGTGTATCATCCATTCCAGTAGATTAGTTGTGGTTGTGCTTCATGTTTCAAGTAATTCCAGGCTGCACATTTAAACCTGATTAATCGCATATTAATGAAAGAAAAACTAGTCATAAGTGACCCCGGGAACTCGAGAGTCGAGTGTATACCCGACCCCCGATTTCCAAGGCGTTACATGCTACCTATGGTCTGATCCACTTTAGCCTTGGATTTGCCTCATTTTGAGCTCATGCTCTACAATGATCTGGTAGAATGGAAGAACGACGTAGATAAAACATATACATCACGGTGAGGCCCACAGTCCTTCCACTGTAGAGGTCGATGGTGGCGAAAACGGATTGGCTACTCCCCCTCCACCAGCCAATGGCTGGTGGTCAGTGCTTTGTGGGCCCACCATGATGTATGTGTTTCATCCATACCGTCTATATATTTTTTTAGATAATTTTATGACATGAGACAGAAAATGAAGTATATAAAAATCTCAAGTGGACCACAATACATGAAACAGTGTTGAATGAACATTGAATCATTAAAAACTTTTTGGGGCCCATAAAAGTTTTGGATCAAGCTGATCTTTGTTTTTTACCTTCATCTGGGTCTGTATGACCTAATCAACAAATTTGATTTCAAATAAACAATACAGTGGGCCTTTGGAAGATTCTAATGGTGGAAATCCAATCACTATTGTTTTCCTGTGGTGTGGTCCACCTGAGATTTATATCTCTTTCATTTTTAGAATCAAGCCTAAAAATGATCTGTAAAAATGGATTAACGGAATGGATGAAACATATAAATCATGGCAGGGCCCACAGAGCACCGACCACCAGCCATAGGGCTGGTGGCAGGGGGAGTAGCCAATCTGTTTCTGGTGGTAGCAGACTGGCAAGGTCACCACACAATCAGCGTCCCGAGTTACGTGGTGCATGGACCATTTTAATATTCCACACGCTTTCCAATCTTACACATGCGCTTCCTGTAGTGGGTGCATGTGAGCCCTGCGCACATCTAGGAAACAGTTACGACCATATGTTCGGGGGACGTGGATTGCGTCCTACCCCCGCCCAGACGGTAATCCATCCGGGCAGGGCTCTGCGGAGCCCACCGTGATGTAAATGTTTTATCCACGTCGTTCAATGATTTTTTCAGATAAATTTAGCATGTGAACCAAAAAATGAGGCAAGTCTAAGGCTTAAGTGGACCACAATAAAGGAACCTACACTGATATGACACCCACTATTGAAACCTTTCTAAGGGCCCACATGATGTTTGTTTTTTTTTTTTTTTTTTTTTTTTTTTTTTTTTTTTTTTACCATAAAACCTATTCATAAGGTCATGTAGACGTGGATGAAGTGAAAACACAAATATCTGCTTGATCCGGAGCTTCTCCGGCTCCCAAGAAGCTTTTAATGGTGAACGTTCAATCTTCACATTGTGGTCCACTCAAGCCTTGGACCTGCCTCATTTTTTCGGTTCACATATTAAAATTTTTTGAAAATATCGTTAAACGGCATGGATAAAATACTTACATCACAGTCAGCCCCACAGAGCCCTACCGGGACAGTAAGACGCAATCCGCGTCCATTTTCGTGACGCGGATTGCGTCCTACCCCCACCGAGACAGTAATCCGTCCGAGCAGGGATCTGTGGAGCCCACCGTGATATAGATATTTTATCCACACCATTAATCATTTTTATACGATTATTTGAAGATACAAGCCAAATATTGAAGTCGTTTCAGGGCTTAAGTTGACCACAAAGTTGGATTGAACATCCACCATTAAAAACTTTTTGGGAGCTGGAGAAGTGTCAGATCAAGCTGAAATTTGTGTTTTCACTTCATTCAAGTCTGCATGACCTTATTAATAGGTTGGGTGGTAAAAAAAACATCACGGTGGCCCTTAGAAAGGTTTCAACGGTGGCTGTCATTATCACTGCAGCTTGCTTTGATGTGGTCCACTGGAGCTGTTTAGCTGCTTCATTTTATTATGATACTTTAAAATGATTGTATAAAAACGATTAATGGTGTGGATAAAATATCTATATCACGGTGGTCCCCACAGATCCATGCCCGCCCGGACGGGTAGGACGCAATCCGCGTCCATATGTTCGGAGCCTAACGAATCACTGAAATGGGTAAGTTGTTGAAGTAACAAACGTTCGTCAGAGATCTATGTTTTCTCAAGTCCACATGCGCGTAGAGGCATCCACACGCAAACATGCATACTTTCCAAAATTTCATGAGCGTGTGAGATCTGAGCTGTCCATCAGGTGGGGCATATCTGCCTCAAAAGGCAAACTGCTGCACGTCTCAGGAGGCCCACAATATACGAAATGAATGGACGGTCAAAAGTTCTTTCTTTTTACTGCGGACCAGTTTCTTTTGTACACAGCGGCCAGCCCGAAGAATGGAACGGCCTGACTTTAAGGCAAGCAGATCTAGACGGTGTGGCTCATCTGATGGAAAGTTCAATTTTCACACGTCTACAATATTGGCACGTGTGCATGCGTGTGAATGGGTAGGGGTCCATACTCGTGGGCTTACCAAAAATGATAAACGATATATAGAGCAGGTTGAAACTGACATGAAACTTCCTCGTAATAACCAATCTGATCGGATGATCTGAACCATCCATAGGCCCTGTTTTTATAGCCATAGGTTTTAGTAGCCATGTCATATGTATGGCATGCTTAATTAGCCTTATTTTTCAGTATATTATCTTGACTGTCCATTTCATGGACTGTGAATCTGATGGATAAGATTGTTCTATTACTGCCACATTTTACATGGTAACTAATGAAATTGTGATGAAACTAAAGGACGGATCAGTTGATTCGACTGTCCAACTATGCCAATGAAACTAGGGGCATTGGATGATATATCAGTGGATCACTTTCCTTATGAAGAAGGAGAGTAGGCAGGGGCAGAAAGTGAATGCAATTAGCTTCTTAGACGCCTAACCCTATATTAATTGAGGGAGGAATTTATAATAATCAAAGAAAAAGGTATTTAGGACAGTTTACAGGTGTCCTACTGTTTTTAACAACAAACGGTTGAGATTTTGCCTGACTCCCAAGAGGCAAAAGAATAGTGTAGACCCATTCACTTCACATGAGTTGAAATGTTTGGGTTTCATAAGGGTGAAAATGGGTTAAGCTATAGCTAGGCATGGGATGACTCGGCTCGGTAAACTCAACTCATCCGACTCGTTCAGACTCAATGCGATCCGAATCAAATGGGTGAGTTGATCCAAACCGAGTAGACTTGTCTAATCTAAACTCAAACCGAGTCGAGTTCGGGTCATCCAGTAACTCGATTCGGCTTGACCGAAAATCCAACTCACTTGACCCGAAATCTAACTCAATACTGACTCAACTGGATTCAAAACTGGACTCGTTTGTGTGTGTGTGTGTAGAGAGAGAGAGAGAGAGAGAGAGAGAGAGAGAGAGAGAGAGAGAGAGAGAGAGAGAGAGAGAGAGAGAGAGAGGAATGCTCACCTGTGCACCTTCTTATGTGCACACCCATGTGCACCTTTACACACATGTCATGGTCCCAGAATTTGGTCCACATGATGAGGCACCCCTTGAAACTTTGTTGGCCCAATTTTCAGCCTGATCCAAAAATGTAGTGTGCATTAGCAAAGAGAAATGTAAATTAGGAGGAAACTGTTTCCTTTTTCATGGCCCACCAAAGTTTTGTATTGGGCTGAAAGTTGGGCTAGCAAGGTTTCAAGGTGTGCCACATCACATGGAACGTTCAGATTCTAGGACCATGACACGTGTGCAAAGGTGCACAGGTGAGCATCCCTCTCTCTCTCTCTCACTCTCTCTCTCTCTATATGTATACATATATATAGAGAGAGTGTGTGTAAGACACGTATCCTAGATCGTACCGTTCCGTAGACTTCTGCGGTCTTCCCGGTCGAATTTCGACAACTTCGACCCGTAACCGGTAATTGCACGCGACCTGATTCACACGCTGTCAACCCGAGTCGACTCAACCCGAGACTTGTACCCTTGCGACTGCACCGTCGCCGCAGTTCCGATGCCGCGACTCGCACGCCGATCTGATTCTCTGATCAAAAGATGAGGGTCAGCGTTCGGTGCGAGGAAAACACCGAGCGTACGAATACAGAGAGAATCTTAACGAGATGTCACATCAATCACCCATCAATTAATCCCATCAATCCATCACTTCTCACCCTTCCCCAAGTAACCCCAAAGTCAAAATGTTCTTACACCACCTATACCTCTCTTATAACATTTGTCCCAAAAGTCAAAAAGGTGCTCTTACATCCATCACACCACATCCATCACCCATCTCCCTTTACAACCCTCTCTCTCTCTCTCTCTCTCTCTCTCTCTCTCTCTCTCTCTCTCTCTCTCTCAAACCATTCTCCTAAGCAACCTAAACACCTCACACGTCCAAGCTTCTTCCCCTCCAAGAGAGCTATAAGTGTGGCCCACCTTTCCCACCTCTTATCCCCCATCCCCACCATCCAAACCTCATCTCCTCCGTTGGAATCCAAGCTAAGGAGCTAAGGAAGCCTTTGGTGCAAGAAGAAAGCGGTGGGTGATCTTAGATAGTTGTGTTTCATTCATTTTGTTTGATTAAGGGTCCATAGATGTGGGACCCACCTTGATGTATATTTGTATGAGGGGCCCATAGTGGCGGGGTCCCTCCATCCTCACTAATCTCCCTCTATCTCTCTCTATCTCTCTCTTTCTCTATCTTCCTTGTATTGTGGACCCCACCATGAGGCGTGTATTTTATCCAAACCATCTGCTAGTGGGGCCCACCTTATATGTATTGTACCCACACCACCTATCATGTGGTGGCCCACCCAAGCAAGGCCCACCTTACTGATATTTGTTAAGCCCAAAAGAGTCTAGCGTTTGGACGTCCTTTGGAAAACACAGATATAAGCTTGGTTCAAGCTTTTATGTGGACCTCACAAATAGGCCCCACCCTGATGTAAGGGTTCGATCCATGCCGTTCATCCCTTTTCCCAACTCATTTTAGGCGTTGAGCCGAAAAATGAGGTCGATCCGGTAATCAGATGGGCCATACCATAAAAAAACTCTGTTTCCTACCGTTCAAAGCTTTTAGGACCCACCTTGCTGCACCTACATACCAAACATAATGTATATTAGACTTGTTTTGTGCATTTTGAGCCATAGAATCTACTGGACAGAGTGGATTCTCCGGTAGCAGGCCCCACATGTAATTTTCTGCCGAAGAACAAAAAAAAAAGAAAAAGGAAGGAAGCAGCGCTGCTGCTGTGTCAGGCTGCGGCAGGCGCTGCCTGTCTCGCAGACGAGCAGCCACCCACGGCCCCTGTTGTGGGCCCCGCCATGATGTTTATGTGTCATCCATCCCGTTCATTGGATGGGCCACCTCCTGGAGTGGGCCCCCTCTAAAAATTAGGTCCATCCAGTTCTCTGGTGGCCTATACCAAAGGAAACAGTGTGAATTGAAGGTCTACCATTAAAACCCTTTTTAGGGCCACAAATGTTTTGGATCAAGGTGAAAATTGTTTTCACCGTCCATCTAGATCCACGTGACCTTATGAATGGATTGGATGGAAGGTAAACATTATAGTGGGCCCCACGTGGGACCCACAGTGATTTATATATTTTACTCCACCGTCCAGGGGGCGGTGTGGGTGAGTGCGTGGGTGCATGCGTGTGTGTACGTGTGTGTTCAGTGGGTGCGTGTGTGTGCATGCGTGTGGTGTGTGCACGTGTGGTTGTGTGTGTGTGTGTGTGTGTGTGTGTGTGTGTGTGTGTGTATTATATTATGTAATATAATATACTTTATGGTGGACCCTCATGTGGACCCCCACCATGATGCATATGTTGCATCCAATCCGTCTATCCATTTTGAAAGATCATTTTATGGCATGAGTTAAAGAATGAAATAGATCTAAAGTTCAAGTGGAGCCCACCATTTTAAGTAGTGGTCAATAACGCCCACCGTTCAAAAATCTCTAAGGGCCATTGTAGCTTTCCATTAAATGGATAATTGTTTCCACTTCATTTATCACTATGTTAACCTATGAATAGGTTGGATGGGAAATATATTTTATGGTGGGCCTTAGGAATTTTAATGGTGGAATTCATCATCACCACTTATATTTAGGTGTGGCCCAGTTGATGTACATAGGGCCCAAGTAGTGTGGCCCATTTGATATATATATATATATGGCCCATGGGTTGAGGCCCATTGTGATGTATTCAAGGCCCATGGGTTATGACCCATTGCAATGTACATAAGGCCCATTGGTGGGGCCCATTAACGCGGCCCATTTGATGACTGCAAGGCCCATGTGATATGGCCCATTTGATGTATTTAAGGCCCAATGGGATGTACCTAAGGTCCATTGCAATGTGTGATCCCAACATGGTTTATGTAATGATGTTTACGACAGGCAATGCCTTGGGAGCAATGTTGGTTTGACGTCCACATTGCAAGTATAGTGTTGGTTAAATGTCCGCATTATGACTCTCCCTAAGGCCATTGATAGGTCCGTACTGGTTATGTGTAGGCCGTCTATGTCTAGGACCATTTGCGTTGTAAGGACAGTTCACTGCTTTATAACATGTTTAGTATAGTTCCATGACTCATGATCATACGCATCATATGTATGCTTGATATGAGAGGTGATTGATCATAGCATATGCCTTCGGGCAGATCGTTTAGGGGCTCCCGGTTAGGCGGTGTTGCCCCACATGAGCGCACGAGACGCGCAGGATTGTTGCATGACTGGATAGTGTGATTCATGCATTTCGCATTGTGTGACATGGTTACCGTACACCCTAGCAACATCAGGGTTGTAGCCTCCATAGGTGTATCGTGGTTGGCAGGATTGGATACCGAAATCTTATTATACATGGGATGCTATAGATATCCCTGGGTGAAAGTCCCTAAACCCTTATAGTACCAAGAGGTTGCTCCAACGTCTAGACCGAGTGGGTGCATGAGCGCCGAGGGCCGATTACCAGAAGGTCGCGCTTTCCACTGTGTTGTGGTCGGTTGGAAGAGAGTGCGGCTTTACCCGCTCGAGAGGAGTGGGCAATGCTAGGCTGAGTTTGACCAGCTCGAGGAATTGGTCGGCTATCGACGAGCTGAGCCTGATATTGGCAGGCAAGTAGTGAGGTCTCTTCTACTTACCTTATTGCCTGCGATGGGGCGGCAATCTGGTTTAGAGTGTACTAGACCCCGGTTATATTCCAGATTTGAGCTGTATTGATATGTGGACTTAAATGAGGATTTGCATGCTTGAGTTGCATCTCCATCGCATGGCCTTGGTATGGCCGACATCATTCATGTCTTGCATCGCATAGCCTTGGTATAACCAGTGGTATTCATGGATTCATCAGCATGTTCTGCATTACTCTTATACTACATATTTGCATTACTACCTTGTGCATACACTTTCACCACCCTCTAAGCTTTCTATAAGCTTATGCACGACCGTTGCGTGCAGGTAACGTTGGATTGTAGCTGCGCTGAGGCAGGAGCGTGGAGCTGATCATTTTAGAGCTTTTTGTCTATCATCATTGTATTTTCCTTTATGCTCATTGTACTTGTTAAGTTTTTTGATCATAGTGAAAATGTGATGAAGTTTTTGGTTGTTGTTTGTGGGTTATGCCTTTGGTTATGCTTATTACGAACTAATCTGATGTTAAAATCCTCCTTGTAGCATCCCAGGATCGGAACCTGGCGTATGGACGCTGGGAGCCGAGAATGGGGTTCTACGGAGGCTGTCGGCGCCGAATTCGGCGATCAGAAATTTTGTGAGAGAGAGAGAGAGACCTACCTGACATTTCAGATATGAGATGTTATGTAGCCGATGAAAAGGCTGCAATTCTAACAAGTGCACCTAGGTTTTGAGTTGTGATTTCAGCACGTGGATATCTGTTGCATTCGGCTCGACTCGGTGCCGACTCAACCCGACTTGATACTTGTGACTGGGTTGGACTCAGTCTAGATTAGTCCAAGTCGAAGCTAGACTCAGGTCAGGTTAGGCATGCTAGACTCGGTACCAAGTTGGGTCGAGTTCGGGTCAACCGTATTTCAAAGCCGAATCGAGTTGGGTCAGCCCTAGCTAGGTCCGACTCGACTCAATGTCCAGCTCTAGGTTAAGCCTTGCACAACTGGATGTGGACACTTGGACCTATTAACTTGGCCCATGGGTGGAGCTTGCTCCTAGGGTGCATGGCCTTATCAATTTTCGAGTTGGGCTTGGGCAAAACACATTTTAGCCTGACCAAACCCGGTACGATTTGATTTCACATACACATTTTATATCCTACAAATATGCTATTCCAATTATCGATTAGGCAACTCATGCATTTTGAACGTAAACCTTTGGTTTTTGTTCCTTTAAGTGCCTGTTTCTTTATGCATTGTGGCCAACTTGATCAACAGATGAATTAGGAATATTCAGGTAAATAGGTATTTTATCTATTTTCGTGCAGGTCAGGTCAGGCCTAGGTCCAACCAATTTTTTCCCTGGGTTCAGGTCTGGGCCTACTATACTAGTTGTGATGGGCTTGGTATTGGTCTGCCTGGCCCATTGTGACCCCTACAATGTCGTACTTCGCCCCCAAGTTTTACAATCCTTCTCTCATTAATTAATACATTTATTGATTTCTTAGAGAAGTATAAAATTGAGTATTTGTATAATTGGAGTTTTATTGGGGTTGGCTTGGATCCATTGATTCCATCTTGCTGACATTATGGGAAATATCGTGATACTTTTACAAATAATAATAATAATAATAATAATAATGAACCAAGGATAATATCACAAGATATTCCGAGTATTGACCATTTTAAATTTTCCATGATTTTATTGTGAAAATATCCCATTATAATAATTAAAATATTAAAAAGATTAGATTAAATTTAAAATTATTTATCAGTATATAATAAGTTCTTAAAATTTTATTTTCAATGAGATTTTTTCCGATAATTAAAAAAAAAATGAATTTTACAAATCTCTTGAGAAATGTCTGTAGCAAAAAGTTCTTGAGTATGAAATTTATCACTATGCTTATTAAATTCTCTTAGACTTTGACTCTATAGGGATCTTTGTTTTTAACAACCACCTTGGATTTTTGTATGGCCATTGGTTCCTCTTCTGTTTCTAGTAGGAGTTTACCTCATGGATGTTTGATTCTAGAGACTCAAGTCATACTTGCGATGTAGAGAATTTGATGGGCACCTTTACGCATGGCTTTAGCTCGATATTTTAGGGTTTTTTTTTTTTGTGGTTCATTATAATGGAGTGGCCTTGACTATATGACTGTCCTTCGCCTCAGCAACCTCATTTTGATTCAATGTGCTTTTAGAAAAGCATTATATTAAACATATACCCTTTACTATATTACCTCTTCATAATTTTTTCATTGAATTGAAACCCGTTTGTCTCTGCACGTAGGTTGTGATACGTGATAAGGCTCCCATTGACAAAAGGATTGATTGCACAAACATCAAATTTAGGAGACTATTTGTTGTGTATCTACCACACAAGTAAAGACTCACGGAGTAAATGATTTGAAAGATGATCCATTTTCAAATTCAAATGATAAAGTACCAACATATCACATTGTAAGACGGGAGAAAGCCTCTTATATTTCAAGGGACATGCTCTTCGCACTGGATGTACCGGTTTTCAATTGTGAAGAATTGGGTTATGGTTATGTGTTGAGGGTCAAATATTGCATATTAGACCCTAGTTATTACTTGGTTTTATGAACATAATAATGCTTAACGCTCTATTTTAATCGTGTTTGTATGACAATGTGAATTTAGGAGCTTGGACTGAAAGGGTTATTAAAAGCATGGATTTAACGCTCAAAAATCACCAAGGCAATGGACAGATCTTAGAAGATCGAGATCGAAGAATTCACACACCAAAGATTCGAAAAAATCAAGTGATTGAAGATAAAGAGGCCTGAAAATCATCTTGAACGCAAGATCATAAGGTTCCCACCATCCGTTTTGCTCGAAACTTTATATCTGGCATGAGGACCCTAAATTAACCATACACGTGAAATTTCAGCCATTGGATCCTTGCGGAAGTGGTCCAACGGACAAGATCAGCCATAAGTCACTGATCTGGGGCCCACCTGATTTTTGGATATTCTTCAAAGTTGGGCTCAACTATTTAAATTGGATGGAAAACTGAAAAAATAGAGTAGATTTCTCATGAACATCACGGTGGACCCCACCTGAGAATGTGCCCGCACCGCACCGGACTAGAGACCTGGTCAAAAGTTGGTTGACCCGACGTTTTACGCATGCAGCGGATGTCCGTCCGCTGTGATGCCTAGTGGCCCACCACCGTGGACGATTCGATGATCTAAACCATCCATTCGATCCAGGAGGTGAGGCCGACCATAGCCATGCTCTCCATTTACTCCCATGCACGTGCATGCACAAGAACACGGTCAAACGCAGGATGAACAAAAGTGTAATTTGATATAGTGGGCCGCACCAAAAGTTGATCAAAACTACCCATTTTCGACCGAAATCTCGTCAGAAATCCAATGGATAGGGTGGATTTCTTCGAAAACATCACTATGGTGCCCACCGAACATCCTAGCATAGGTCCATGCACAGGAACGTGGGCAATGCACGTCCGGACATTGTGGGCTACTGTGTGACCAGGGCATTGATCGGATGGTTGATCTGAACCGCCCATCTTGTAGGCAATCCAAAATCGTCAAGAGGGAGTTGTTTTTAAAGAAAGGAAGGACTTTAGGAGAACCAGTTGGATCTGTGTTCTCAGGCTTTCACGCAAAGCTGCGCAAGCTGTTGCGTTACGCACGCTGCCTTCTCACCGCCACAGCCCAACCAACCATTGTTTTTCCTATAAAAGGAGAGAGATCCCAGAGATAGGAGCATCCTTAAACATGGGAGGAATGCGCAAGAGAAGAGAGAGAGAGAGAGAGAGAGAGAGAGAGAGAGAGAGAGAGATCATGGCCGACGCTAGGAGTCTTCTTCTCCTTCTTCTTAGTTTTCCTTTGTTTTTATTTTTTTTATATTTTTTTTTAGCTAGATCGTGTATGGCTAAACCTCTTAGCTAGGGCTAAGAGGTGAAGCTTGTAGTGTAATGGGATGTTTCTATGGCTTTGATTCATGTTAAGTTGAACTATCTTTGCTTCTAGTTTGATTATAAGGAATATTCATAGTTTTTAATTGTTTGTTGTGACTTAAATTATAATAGATTTGCAATAGCTTTAAGTATGTTCTTTTCATTATCGAGGTTATGAACTTAGGAAGCCTGTTGTTCACCATCGTCCCCTGGGCATGATTGGATGATGGAATCCTTCCTAACGTTCATAATTCTCTTAGATTGGTTGTGGATTGGTTAAATTTTGTTGTTTATTTTGTCTCATGGGTATGGTTTTGTGATGGAATCAATTCTAGTTCTCATACATTTCTTCTATTGAGAACTAAATCAAAGGAAGTTTATAGTTGATTTTTAATAACATGTCTTTCAATTGGATAAAGATAGGACTCTGATTCCGGATGTATTCGTGAATCAAGCCTAGATCTCCCTGATCTTTGCAAGTGGATCATTGGAAACTTTAGTTTTCCACCTTTGAATTTTACAAGTTTTAGATTAAATAATTCATCATTGTTCTCTTAAATTCTCCTAATTTAGATACATCTTCTTCTAGTTCTAGTTCTGGTTACTTTCAGAATACGTACAAGGTTCAGTCCCTGTGGATTCGACCTCGGTCTTACTGAGATTATTACTAAATCGTGACCCTATACATGGGATGGTGAACATTCTGTCTAGGTTTTTAATTGCGAAGAATTGGACAATGGTTATATGATCGAGAATATTCACAAGTTCATCCATTGAATATTATTTATAATCTACAAATTTCCAAGTTTTGCAAACTTTACTATTTGGCTTTAATTTCAATACATGGGCACACATGTAATGGTTAGTTGGAATTGGATCGTGTGTGCATGTATGTATCTGTTGGGAGTGTCAGAGTTAAATGTAACTCGAATCGAACTTGTAAGTGCTATAGTTTATATCAGTCTATATCCCTGTCGGTTGTCAAATTTGTGATGACAAAATCACTGTTATATAACTTGTATAAGTGAAGCTCTTTCCAAGATCAACTCTCTTGAACAAAGTTCACAACAAGCAAAGATTACAAGTACAAAGATCAACCTTGACTTCAAGTATTGCTCACAAGACAAGACTCAAGAATGCAAGACTTCAAGAAGAGTACAAGGCAGTTCGTAAAGAACTCAAGACACTTTCAAGGTTGAGCTACATCAAGACTTCAAGGCTTAAACTTCAAGGTCACTTGTTCCTAATGTTTTCAATGTCCTTACTTCTGGATTGGGGTTTGATTGACCATAGGTTGACCTTAGAAGTAGGCCATTTTGGATACATAAGTCATATGTATATGACACATGTGTTTGGGCAGTTTGGGGACTTGTTCTAGGCTTTCTTCGACTAGTCCTAGCTCTGCTTCGGCCAGTCCAAGAAATTCCTCGATCAGTCGTAAGTTTGTTACAAAATTCAGATAATTTTTGTTAGGCTTCGACCAGTCCTGGAATCTGTTAGACCAATCGAAGGAACAGTGTCAACTGCTTCTACGACCAGTCGAAAATCTTCGATTCAAAGTCCAGCGATAAATTACAAGGTCTTCGACCAGTCGAAGGTGACCTTCGACCAGTCGAAGATGACCTACGACCCGTCGAAGGAGACCTTCGACCAGTCGTAGAATGGTCAAAGCTTATCGCGCCCGATTTTTTTCAAATCTGTTATTTCTTCGACTAGTTGAAGAGCTCCCTAGACCAGTCGAAGATGCGATCTGCTTACCTATAAATAGAGCACGAATCTCAGAAGAATTCAAGCAATTGATTAATCTATTCAAGTCAATCTTCGTCAAACTTCTGAGTTATAATTCAGTGCTCCATCTAAGCTAAGTGTACTTAATTAATATTCTCTTTTCTTTAGCTTTATTTAATTGATTTTGTTTATGCTATTCCAATCTAATTTGAAAAGAGGAATTGTTATTCCCTTTCTTTAGAATCAAAATCAATTAAGGCAAGCCCTAGTTGGTTTAATTTAAAATCTATTAGAACTAGAACCATTATAATTGAGTACTGGACATTGAACTTGAACATTCAATCATTTACTCTGATTTGGTTCTACCGGGCTGCTACAACGAAGGAGATTATCAGGTATTTTACATTTAATTATAAATTCCTTTCTGTTTTGGTTTCTTTCAAGATTTGCCAGAAAAATCTTGTTGTTTTGGTTATCTGAGGAGAGTTAGGAAAACTCAGAAGTGGAGTTTTTTTTTAATTGTGTAAGCCCACAGACAATGACACAATTGTAAAGGTTTTGGGTGAACCTGTGAAAACCTATTTTGTTAGTGAACGCTAATATCCCCTGTGTGAGGATATTAGGAGTGGAGTAGCATTTTGTGTGGATGTTGTTTAACAGTTGGTGAACACACACGTGAACCACTATAATCCCTTGTATTGTGGTTGAATGATTTACATTTCTAATCTTTAATATTCATTTGTGGGATGTATGTGTGGTGGTGAATGTTGTAATCATTTAATTCAGGCATTGTGGGAATTTTGTAATAATTTAGAATTTACTTTCCGCTATTCCTCTATCTACTTGAAATTCAATTTCCTTTAAAGTTGTTCCAGCAAGGTTGCCCTGCCATTTTTATGGTGTATGGCTATCCCTAAAACAACACATTTGTGATTACAATTTAATTCAGTTTATGCTTATTTCTGCATTCCTCTTTGGTTTGAGATTTGATACAAAGATCTTTCTAGAAATAAGGTTGTCCTACCATAAACTATGGTTTTTGGTGTAAGGTTGTCCTTAGAACAACATTTGTATCAACCTCTCAAGATCAGATATTTGTGGTTGTTTTTCTTTTCTGCATTGTAATTTTTTTTGGCTATCATATTTGTTTTAATTTCGCTGTTATAAGATTTATTTGGCATTATCCTATTCGCACCCCCCCCCCCCCCCCTCTCTCTACGACATATAGCTAGGCCTTTTCAGAACTGAACACCATATGACCTTAGGCACTTAAATAGGCTGATTAAGACTGAATCACAGAAGATAGGTTATCCATGCAATTTGCAAGGGATCATATAATTTGTGAAGGGGAGAGTTAGTCGGTCTAATTAGTTCCTTTTTTGCCTTAGAGACTGAATCTAAGAAGATCGGTCATCTACTCAATTGGCACCCAATTAACATGGATGAGGACCGATTCACTAAGTAACAAGCTATGTTAATGACCTCAATCCATAACCCATTGACTAACCCATCGTTGTTAAACATGCATCAGGCTCTCTTGATTCATTTATTCTACTATACCATTTTACTCCGGTGTATGCCTGATTGTGTTATGCCATAAAATCCCTTCACCTTTAAAAAATTTGTTAAATTCATTTGAAGTAAATTCAACACCATTATTTGTCCTCAAAATTTTCAACTTTTGCCCTAACTATTTTTATGCCATCGCCCTCCATACTTTGAACGTGACAAAAATATCAAACCTGTACTTCATAAAGTACACTAAAAACTTTCTAGAGTAGTCATCTATAAATAATATGAAGAATAATGACCCCTCTCCAAAAACTATGTGTGACGACCTACATACATCAAAACGCATATAATCTAAAGTACCCTTACTAACATGCTTTTCATATTTAAAAGATAACTTTGATTGTTTATCATAATACAATATATATCAAAATCAAAACTTTCAAATGTAGAAATCAATGAACGATCAAAAAGTACATTTATATCGTGCTCTCTCATGTGGCTTAGACATGCATGTCATAAACATGTCAATCTAGACTTCGTTACAGTTGCTACAGCTCCACCTAATATGGTATTCCCAATCAACTTATAAAGGTTACCATTCTGTCGTGCCCTCATCACTACAAGTACCTCCTTTGAAGCTTTAGAATACGATTAAAACTGATGAACTTGCATCCAATTGTCTCAAGAGCTCCAAAAGAGATCAAATTCTTCCATAGGTTGGGAACATGTCTTACATTTGTAAGAATGCATTTCATCTCATCAAACAATATCCTAATGCGCACCGATCCAATTCTAATGACCTTACAGGCAACATCATTGCACATAAACACTTGGCCACCGTTACACTCATTGTATGTGGTAAACCAATCTTCATGCGAGGTCATATTGTATGATGCTCCCATATCCGAAATCCACTCATTACTGAGATAGTTGGATTTAGATGTAATCAAAACATCACTAGTGTCTACATCCTCACTTGATTCCATTATGTTGGCTTCCTTTGACGCTTTATCTACCTTATCTTCCTTTTGGACTTTAGGATTCTAAAAATCCTTCTTCATATGCTCGTCTTCCATAGTTCCAACACTTTATCTTTCTCTTGCCCTTAGATTGGACTGCGAACATAATGAATTTTTCTTTTCCTACTCTAAATTCTTTCCCCTAACCACCAACGCATCCATAGAGGAGCCTGAACAGTTGTTCTTCTTTCTTAATACCTTTTAGTGAAGGGATGATATGACAGTCTAAACATCAATGGTCTCTCTATTATGGCACATAGTGTCTATGAAGCTATCGTAAGACTCTAAAAGAGAGTTTAACATAATTAGAACTTGATCTTCCTCACCCATCTTCACTTTCAAGCTCGTTAATTTGCAAAGGATTTGATCACGCTGATATATTCATTAAGATCCGACCCTTCTGGCATCTTCAGATTATATAATTGCTTTTTTAGGTACAGACGATTCAACAATGATTTCGTCATCTATAGGTTATCTAAGTTCTTCAAAGTCCTACAATAATCTTTTGATCAAGGACATTGTAAATGATTTCGTCCGCAAAATATAGTTAGATTGAGTTTTCGCTCTTTCATCCAACTCTTCCCACTCTTTGTTGCTTATAGGATGCTTCTCAACACTAAGGAGTGCATGTTATAGCTGTTGTTGAACTAGAAGTCCTCTCATCTTCACCTTCCTTAGTTCAAAGTTATTTTTCTTGATGAACTTCTCCATTTCATACTTCACGTTTGATCTTTTTTTTTTTAAAGAAGTTTGATATATTTATATAGAAAAATCTTTACAGAAGTGGATTTGGGCAAACCCACGATTTGAGCTCACTTATCATAAGATAATATAGGAAGCATTAAAAAACTGGATAGCCCCGCCAACTAGCCTACACGGATGCTGCCCAGGCTAGTTATATCTAAGAAAAGGAGGTATCTAATCTTGGCCGAAAGATCTTCCAACGTCTTGAAGAATCGATCCACTTGGCTGGCACTCCCCATGTGAGCCAACTCATCAACGGGGAAATTGGCCTCTCTATAACAATGGGAAAAGTGAACTTCAATTGATATAGTGATGACCATGATCCTTGTCATCCAGTACCACATGGTCCAAGAGAGGGTCGAGGCGTTCGAAAGGGCTGAAATGACACACTTCGAGTCGATGGCCACTTCCACTTTGTTGAGACCGAATCTCGAACACAAGTTTAGATTGTCAAGAATGGCTCTAATTCACATTTGATCTCTTAATCATCATGATGTCAATCCAAACTCAAATCCCAATGTTCACTCTGATACCACTTATTGGGAATCCGTGGAAGCAAACTACTAATTCATATCACATGAAATTAAGAAAACATAAACACACACAAATTTTATGTACAAAAACCCTTGCGGAAAAAAAAATGGCACAAAACGACAATGAATCACTATGAAAGCAAAAGTACAAGAGATTAAACCACTTGTAAAGTACGAAAATCCCTCGTTTTCACTTCCTCAAACCCTAGAAACATTTAGCCATTAATTAGCATATTCTCTAATTCCGATTACACCCATATATATAGTGTTGCACCCATAATAGGAAACAATCCGTGCAATTCCCCAAAATCATGTGTCTTAGATCGACGCATCAATCGATCTACACCAATCAAGCAATCCCTGATCGATCTTGTCAGTATGTTCAAGTGATTGAACACGCCCAAAAGTGTCCAAATTAAGAGTTTAGAGGTATTTTCAAATTTCTATCGATCGATTGACCCAATAGTTTAATCGATTGAGGATGTTCAAAAGTATCCAGAGAACAATCTGTATGATTTGGAGTTCACTCGATTGATTGAACAGGGTAGTCGATTGATCGAACCCCTGTTTCAGGTACATATTCAAAACATCCCATAACAATCTCCAACATGGCTTCAATCTTTATTCACGAGCCACAGTGTTGAGGGTCAAATATTGCATATTAGACCCCAATTATCACATGATTTTGTGTACATGATAATGCTTAACAACCTGTTTTAATCGTGTTTATGTTGCAAGATGGATTTACAAGCTTGGATTGAAATGGGATGCTAAAAACATGGAATTAACGCTCAAAATTCACCATCTGTTCGACTCGAGACTTCATACATAGCCTGAAGACCATGAATAAACCGTACACACTAATTTTTAGCCATTGATACTCCAAGAAGTGGCCCAACGGACAGATCAGCCCATAGATCTGTGAATTAGGGCCCACCTGATATCTGGATATGTCTCAATCTTTGTTTTAACGTGTTGAATGAAGTACTAGGAAGGATGGATGGAGCGAATCCCTTGAGTACATCATGCTGGATCCCACACTACACTGTGTGTACATAGGGTACACAGGCAGACGCAGTGCACCGAACCACTTAAGCCAGTCAAACTCGGTTTGACCGAGCTTTCTTCACAAAAACGGAAATATCCGTATTTACGTTCGCAGGGGATGAGTGGTCGACGTCAAGTGGGCCACCATCATCATACGTTTTGAGGATCCACTCCGTTCAATGAGATCAGGAGGTCAAACGGACCAACACACTGATCATCGGTCTGGTTTTCATGAACAGTGCATGTATAGGAAGTCCCAAACGCAAGTCGGATGACTGAAGCATGGATTCTGTGGGCTGCAATAGTAGACAAAAAAATCTATAGATACGACCAGTTTTTCATTATACAGACAATGGACGGTTTGGATTTACCATCAAAATAAGATAGTGGGCCCACCGACACCACTAATGCAAGAGGAAATCACGTCCTTTATTCGGCCTGCGAAACAGAGGCTGTGGATCATCTTGGCGGTCGATCTTTGTGGACCAAATAGGCAATCTGAGTCGTCTATCATGAAGAGGGGAGTGATATAGTCAGACCTATGTTGATCTCGTGTACCCATGCACGCACACGTATTAAGTTCAACAGTCATAATCGAACAACCTGCATTATTGCATCATAATTTCTACCGTGGGCCGCGTAAAAATATTCTAAAACTGGTTATTTTCAGCTGAAATCTCGTTGCAAACGCAATAGATAGAGTAGATTTCCTACACGCCAACTGAAGTGGGCCCCACTAACAACTCAGCGGAAGAGATCCATTTTTCTCTTTGGTTACACAGAAACAGAGTCCTGTTCGGCCGCAAATTGCAGAAGCTTTACGCATGAGTTTCGCACTAACTCCACTGTTCTCACCGACCTGTTTTTGTTATAAAAAGAAGAGAGAAGAAAGAACGGAGGAGAAAAAAAAGCTCGGCTGGGACAGTAAGCACAGAAGTTCTTTATTTTATTTTATTTTTCTTTTAGTTTAGATTATTTTTGTTTAAGGGATTTAGCCTAATCATGTTGCTAGGCTAAACCTCTTGGCTAGGGCTAAGAGGTGAAGCTTGTAGCGTGATTAGGATGGGTGCTTTACTTTGATTCATGTTTATTGAACTCTTTTGGATTTTAGTTTGACTATAAAGGTATACTTTTAGTTTTTAATGGTTTGTTGTGACTTAAATTACAATGGATCTGCGATAGCTTTAAGTAAGTTCCTTCCATTATTGAAATTGTAAAATTAGTAAGACCTGTTGTTCATTATCATCTCATGGGCATGGTAGTGTGACGGAACCTTTCCTAACTTCCACAATTCTCTTATGATTGGCTGTAAGGTTGGTAAATTGTTGTTGTTTGTCATAGTCTCCTGGGCATAGTTAGGTGACGGAATCACTTCCAAAATTTTGCCATTTTTATCTATTGAGGATTAGATTCATGAGAAGTTCAGAGATCTGACAAATCTCTTCGTACCAATTGGATAGGATAGGACTCTAATTCCAATTGTGTCCTTGAATCACTGCAAGGTAGCTTCCCAATTGCTATAAGTGGATCCTTGACACCCCAGTTCCCACCTTTATTTTTACAAGTTTTAGATCAATATTTCACTATTATTCCCTTAAATTCATTTGATTTAGATTTCATCTTATTCTAGTTCTATTACTACTTAGTTTCAGATTACGTACAGGTTTCAGTCCCTGTGGATTCGACCACGGTCTCACCGAGTTTATTACTACATCTCAACCCTATACTTGGGGAGTGAACAAGTTTTTGGCGCCGTTGCCGGGGACTGACCACTATGTTTTTTGAAATTAATTGGTTTTAGAGTTAGTTTAAGATTAGGATATTTACTAATTTTAGGTTAGGATTTTTTTCTATTTAATTTCTAGAAACTAACCTATTTTTCTAGTTTTGTAAGATCATGACATGAGCTTCTAATTTGGTAATTCCTTTCCAATTTCTCTACTTTTTCTATTTTTAGAATTAAGGTTTTAGTTTTAGAAATTTCTAATTCTAGGCTTTCTTTTAATTTTAGAAATTTTCTATTTTCTAATTTTAGAAATTTTCTAATTCTAGTATTTTTCTATTTTTAGAAACTAGTCATTTTTTAAACGTCCCTCTTTTGTTTTTAGGAAACTTTCCCTTTTAGAAACTAACTTTTTATTTTTATTTTTAGAAACTTTCTAACTTTAGGATTTCTATTTTTAGAAACTAATTTATTTTGTTTTCTTTTGCAGGATTCTGACATAGGAACTTCCAACCTGGTAACTTCTTTCTAATTCTTTCTCTTTCTATTTCTAGATCTCTTATTGCTATAGGATTTTTTTTCTTTTATTCTAAGATTAAACTCAAAATTAGGGTTCACCATGGAAGCTGGGGTGCGTGTCTATGCTGAGATGGATAAGCAATTTTGGGGAATGCCTAAGGGTTTTGGAATTAAACATATACCTCAAGATTTTTCTCCATCGAGAACCGACATAGAGAACCGACTAGAACCTTATGCTCCATCGGCTAATAGGTTTGTATACGATCATAATTATGGGAATGAGGATTATTATCAACCATCATATTCTTCCATGTATGATCAGTATGACTATAACCAGTGAAACCATCAAAACTGGGAAGATGAACCAACAACATGTTGTAATGATTATTCTCTTGGATACACTACCTTTGAGAACCGACCAGAAACGATCCAAGAGAATTCATTTCAGCATAACATGGAGTGTCTTACAAAAATTAGAAAAGCAATGGAAGCACTCAATTCGTGCCTCGATAGGATAGAGGAAGCTCGCTCATCCCAACTACAATTCAATCCAGAAATACAATGCGAGGAAAGTGATCCTCACTCGCTTTTGACGAAATCTGGAATTTGGAATGAGGAATTAGATTCCATTAATGAGCATACGGTTCAATTCCCTGATGTGTCGATCTTAATGACTGTTCAAAAGAATGGTGGAGATACATGGGTGTCTTTCAAATACAGTGATGATGACACACCTTCCTTACATGACACACAGGATCTCAACGATGAGGTAGAGGTTAGTTTATTCGAACCTCAACCGAATTTAGGTATAGAATGTGAGGAAAGTAATCTCATCCCAAGTGTGCACTGCACAGAATTAGACGATGATACGTATTGAGATGATGATCATGAACGTGCAACCCAAATTTTCCTAGAATCAATCTCAAGTTTGGTCCAGGACAATGATCAAGACGTACACAAAGTGATCGGTCATAATGAGCCACTCCCCTCAACTGACATATTTGATTTAAAGGTGGAGGACGAGCCCCTTACAACTGACCCTTCTAACTTTGTGAAACATGTTTGGACCACTCCTCTAAATCGAATGATGATGTGAATCGGGAGAAGGACGAGTTGCTCATTACGACCCCAGAATTTGAAACCACTCAGTTGGAGCCACCATCTGAGCTGTACATGTTTGACAATTCAACGCCTCGATTGAGTAGTTTCAATGAACCAAGTGATCACATCGATGCTTCTCCTATTGATTTTCAATCTGTCTGTGTAGGACTGGAGAAAGAGAGCATACATCCGCCCACTGTCAAGGATGATGGATTCCTTGGGCAGATCATCATGAGCTCCAATGTGGAAAATAAGTCACACTTAGCTGAACTTCCCAACTCTTGGGATTGTTTGACACACTTTGCAGATTCAAACGATCCCATGTTAAAAGATAAAGTAGATGCCTTGCAAGACGACATCTCGGTAGTCATCACTGACCGAGAGAACCATTACTCTGAAGCCCCTCATTCCTCTAACCCTGAATGTTTACCATTAAAGGAAGAGGAGCTGAAAATTAAACCGAAGTCTAGAACTTCGGAATGTGTTGAGACTACATTTATTACTGAGAATTCTTCTGAATTTTATCTACCTGTAGTCTCGGATTCACCATGGGATACTAACGTTGAAACTTCTTCTGTGACAGGTGAATCATATATACTTTGGATACCTCAAGCAACTCAATGAAAAATTTCCTATGAGGTACATAAGTTTCTCTGGAAAGTCATGTTCCAGGGCATCCAAGCCTATTGCAAAAAGGGTTTTTGGATGATCTTGTTGAGGAACTTACTGAGAAACTTATCAAGATACTAGCCAGAAGATGAACCTTGCAGAATGATTGAGTAGTTTTTCCCTGCTTTCATAGGACTAGGGTAGTTTGCTTTATGCTGTTTTAGGTTAGATGGTTTTATGTCATTAGGTTAGTTTGCTTCCTACATTGTTTTAGGATAGTTTGCTTTGATTAGTTTCTCTCTTGTGCTGACCCACTCTGATATTGTTGGAAAGTCTCGTGATCCCTTCATTCAGGTACTACCCTCCCATCATATTTCATTTACTTTCGTTGTCCCATATGCATTGCATGCATATTTCTTTTACATTGAGAACAATGTAGATTTTAGGTTGGGGGTGGGAAATTAGGTAACTTAATCAGTATTTTCTTGGTTGGTCTTGAGCAAAAAGTGTGAAAATTTTTAAAATTTTTTGGACTCTCTTATGAATTTGAAGTGATTTTGACAACCATTTTGGATTTAGAAGTATAAGATACGTAATGTTGGATTTATGACTCTTAGATTCAGTTATCTATTAGATTTCATAGTTAAGTTTGAAGTGTTAATCCAGAATTAGAAGCTGTAAACATTGATAGAGTCATGATTTCACATATCGATCACATCTCGCTTTCACATTAAGGTTTCAATTTGATATTGAAGTGTTAACTTGGTAATCACTAAGCATGCAAGGAACCAGCCTGGAAAATTTGTCCATCATGTTCAATAAGAAGAATGAAAGAAAAAGAAAATACCCAGTTACAAGATAGCTGCCTGCACAAAGGGTTAGGCGAACGAACTTCACCATAGGTTTACTCCCTATAGGTGTAGATTTGATTCCCCATGGTTGACAATTGGAAAGAGTTAGACGACTAATTTTCACCATAGGTTTGCTCCCTATAGGTGATGATTTGTTTCTCCTCGGCGTTACTGTTTATGGAAAAATTAAAAACTGGAAGAAAGAAAAGATGATCTGTAAGGCAAGTTATGGTTTAGGTTGTCTTGAATGCTCTTTTGATCATCAATGTTATCATAGAAATTGCTGATTGGATCTCTTAATGATGATAAGCTGGGGATTACATTATACACCCAGGGAACTCAATGTTTATAATTTTCTTTCTGATTGATGGATTAATATTTTAAACTTGATTATGAAGTTACCATGCGCTTGATTCCAGGCGATAGTATTGCCCAACATTCATGAATCTTAGATTTCTAGAATCTTGATTGTTTTAAAAGATCGCTCAAATTTTTAAAGATTGTCCTGTAGCTCTCAACTTATGTTCACATACTTTGCTCGAGACTAGCAAAATGCTGGTTGGGGGTTGTGTTGAGGGTAAAATATTGCATATTAGACCCCAATTATCACATAATTTTGTGTACATGATAATGCTTAACGGCCTGTTTTAATGGTGTTTTTGTTGCAAGATGGATTTACAAGCTTAGATTGAAATGGGATGCTAAAAGCATGGAATTAACGCTCAAAATTCACCATCTGATCAGCTCGAGACTTCATACATAGCCTGAGGACCATGAATAAACCGTACACACTAATTTTCAGCCATTGGATACGCCAAAAAGTGGCCCAACGGACAGATCAGCCCATAGATCTGTGAATTAGGGCCTGCCTGATATCTGGATATGTCTCAATCTTTGTTTCAACATGTTGAATGAAGTACTAGGAAGGATGGATGGAGCGGATCCCTTGAATACATCGTGCTGGACCCCACACTACACTGTGTGTACATAGGGTACACAGGCAGACGCAGTGCACTGAACCACTCAAGCCAGTCAAACTCGGTTTGACCGATCTTTCTTCACAAAAACGAAAATATCCATTTTTGCGTTCGCAGGGGACGAGCGGTCGACGTCAAGTGGGCCACCATCATCATACGTTTTGAGGATCCACTCCATTCAATGAGATCAAGAGGTCAAACGGACCAACACACTGATCATCGGTTTGGTTTTCACGAACAGTGCATGTATAGGAAGTCCCAAACGCAAGTTGGATGGTTGGAGCATGGATTCTGTGGGCCGCAACAGCAGACAGAAAAAAATCTATAAATACGACCGATTTTTCATTATACAGACAATGGACTGTTTGGATTTATCATCAAAATAAGATAGTGGGCCCACCGACACCACTAACGTAAGAGGAAATCGCGTCCTCTATTCGGCCTACGAAACAGAGGCTGCGGGTCATCTCGGCGGGCCATCTTTGTGGACTAAATAGGCAATCCGAGTTGTCTATCATGAAGAGGGGAGCGATATAGTCAAACCCATGTTGATCTCGTGTAACCATGCACGCACACGTGTTAAGTTCAATGGTCACAATCGGACAACCTGCACTGATTGCATCATAATTTCTACCATGGGCCACTTAAAAAACATTCCAAAACCGGTTATTACTAGCTGAAATCTCACTGCAAATGCAATAGACGGAGTGGATTTCCTACACACCAATTGAAGTGGGCCCCACTAACAACTCAGCGGAAGAGATCCATTTTTCTCTCTGGTTGCGCGGAAACAGTCCTTTTGGTTGCAAACTGCAGAAGCTTTACGCATGAGTTTCGCACCGACTCCACCATTCTCACCGACCTGTTTTTATTATAAAAAGAAGAGAGAAGAAAGAACGGAGGAGAAAAAAAAGCTCGGCTAGGACAGGAAGCACAGAAAGAGTTCTTTATTTTATTTTATTTTTCTTTTAGTTTAGATTATTTTTGTTTAAGGGATTTAGCCTAATCATGTTGCTAGGCTAAATCTCTTGGTTGGGGCTAAGAGGTGAAGCTTGTAGCTGATGAGTGTCGAATATTGCATATTAGACCCTGTTATTATTTAAGTTTACGTACATGATAAAGCTTAATGGAATATTTTAATTATATTTTTGTTGCAGTGTGTAATCAGGAGCGTTGACTGAAAAAGAGTACTAAAAGCATGGATTTGACGTTTTGAAGTCACCAGAGCAAGGAACAGAATCCAGAGGACTAACATTGAAGAATTTACACACCAGGGATCTAAGAAAATCAAGCCGTTCACGTTAAAGAGGTCCGAAACTGGTGCAGAATGCAAAATCATAGGTTTTCCATCATTCGATTGGTTTGAAACTTCATACGTGGTCTGAGGGCCACAAATAAACCGTAGATGTTAAATTCCAACCATTGGATATCTCGAGAAGTGGGCCAACGGACAGATCAGCCCATTAATCTCCAATTTCAGGCCCACCTGATATCTGGAACTGCCTCAACTTTCGTCTTGATGGTTTAAACAGGGAGACAAAGTGAATAGATGGATTTGATTTTGCAAAAACATCGCAGTGGGCCCCGTACGTGATGCATGTACACAATGCACATTCACGCCCGCGCGTGCACAGGACCCGCCAGTCGGTCCAAGAGAGCGCTAACCCGTGTTTAAGAGAAACGGCAGTTGTCGTTTTCGGCTCCAGCGTAACGAACGGACACGTCCGTTTTGCGGACGCTAGTGGGCCACCATCATGGTCCAGGGAGCTGATCCAAGCCGTCCATTCAACCCTCGGGGCAACCACAACTCACCCCTAGCTGACGAAATTTGAAGATATAAAGCTTTTTGGGATCTCCACCGTTTAAAAATGGAATGGACGGTAGGTTTAAAATCACGTGGGCCTCATCAACAGAAGGCGGAAATTACATATTTAAACCAAAATCTCCTCCTCCATCCAATGAACAAAGTGGATTTCTAAGATACCAAGTATGTGGACCCCACCTACTCCCATTCAAAAATGGAAACTTCCGTTTTCAATAGCGTTAACGCTGTCGATCGCTGGTTCGAGTTGTGGGCCCCACCTATTGTCTATATCGACAATCCAACCCGTCCACTGAAATCCTAGTATCGATATCATCAACGTATAGGTGGCTGAATTTCAAATGAGAGCGATTATGGAAATCCAACCGTTCAAAAGCAGATTGAACGGCAGAGAAAAACATAGCATTAGGCCTCATCAACGGAAGGTGAAAATATGTATTCCTGACCGAAATTTCCTCCTCCATCCAATGGACGGATTGGATCTACAAAAATAAAGAAGGAATGGGCCCCGCCAGTGTCACAGTGGATGAGAACCGCACTCCCTGTTCCGCGACCGAACGGAGCCCGATTTTGCGGGCTGTAGTATGGTCTTCGTGATGATCGGATGATAGATCCAATCCATCCATCGAGTAGGCCTTTCAAAATCGTCCAAAGGGACGCTAATATTTCAAACAAAAGGCAAGAAAAAAAAAAGGAATTTGGAAGCTACGAATTTAGCTGCATATAGGAGTTGTGTCGCTATTGCTGCGAAAGCTCTCCCACCGACTTCAGCAATTCTTCCACCGCCTGGAGCAGGCTATAAAAGTCTGAGGAGAGTTTGGAAAAGAGGCATCAAGAGCTGGGAGCTAGATCAAGTGAGGGGGAATTGCAGATCCAGAGATCGGAGCATGAGGAGAGCCAAGACAAGGGGAGAGAGAGAGAGAGAGAGAGAGAGAGAGAGAGAGAGAGAGAGAGAGAGGAGAGAGAGAGGAAGGAAGAAGGGAGATGTTCCTATTTTTTGTATTTATTTTTCCTTCTTTCCTAATTAATTTTATGGATTTCTAATCTTTCAGCTAGGGCTGAGATGAAGCCCCTAATTTGAATACTCTTGTTATATTTTGATTTTACTTTGATTTGATTGGTGTGTTTCTTTCTCTAAGTGTGCTTGATTGGTTTAAATTATATACTTCTCCATCTATGAACTTGACCAAAGTATATATATGGATGTTGTTTGGATGCTTATTCTAGGTGCTTGTGTCTGATCATGAACAGGTTTCCTATAGAGGAAGAAACAGGGTGCTTTAATGAACTGTACATTCCATGTGCCCGACCAAGGACATGGGATATGTTATTCATGGCATTGCTTAAAGGAATTAGACATTCTGTATACCCGATTAAGGATACAGATTGTGCTTTCTCTATATAAGTGGTATCAATCTAGATTAAGGTGAATCAACAGACAAAACAAGGGTTAGGATAATTAGGGGTGGATTCGAAAGTCCTAGTGCTCTCTCTTTGATTGAATTTTCTTCCCTATTCTCAATTGTTTTTTTCATAGAATTGTGCTTAGTAATTCGCTCCATTATTTGTTGGATTAGTTAAAGAGAATCATATATTTGAATTGTGACGACCAGTCCTCGTGGGAACGATCTCGTAATACGTACCATATCTACATCTGATTCATATACTTGCGAGTTTAAAAATCATTTAAATCATGTTGGTTTAAATAAAACGTCAGTAGCGTGATTAGGATGGTTGCTTTACTTTAATTCATGTTTATTGAACTCTTTTGGATTCTAGTTTGACTATAAAGGTATGCTTTTAGTTTTTAATGGTTTGTTGTGACTTAAATTACAATGGATCTGCGATAGCTTTAAGTATGTTCCTTCCTTTATTGAAATTGTGAAATTAGTAAGACCCGTTGTTCACCATCGTCTCATGGGCATGGTAGTGTGACGGAACCTTCCCTAACTTCCACAATTCTCTTATGATTGGCTGTAAGGTTGGTAAATTGTTGTTGTTTGCCATAGTCTCCTGGGCATGGTTAGGTGACGGAATCACTTCCAAAATTTCCTCATTCTTATCTATTGAGGATTAGATTCATGAGAAGTTCAGAGATCTGACAAATCTCTTCGTACCAATTGGATAGGATAGGACTATATTTCCAATTGTGTCCTTGAATCACTGCAAGGTAGCTTCCCAATTGCTACGAGTGGATCCTTGACACCCCAGTTCCCACCTTTATTTTTACAAGTTTTAGATCAATATTTCACTATTATTCCCTCAAATTCATTTGATTTAGATTTCATCTTATTCTAGTTCTATTGCTATTTAGTTTTAGATTACGTACAGGTTTCAGTCCCTGTGGATTCGACCTCGGTCTCACCGAGTTTATTACTACATCTCAACCCTATACTTGGGGAGTGAACACACAGCTCCAAGTTCCATCATTTATCTTTAATTGCCTCCATCATATATAACTTCACTATCATCGTCGCTTCTTGTGCACACCGTCTCATCTAGAAGCCATGAAAATGTTAAAATTGTATTGTTGAGAAGATTCCATTAATATATATATATATATATATATATATATATATATATATATATATATATATGGAGTGAGGCCTTGCAGGCATTGACCATGTAAGGTCAATGCCTTTTTAGTCCAATTAACACTAGGGCTTAGGGTACTAGAGCTGACCCTAGTTCAACCTCGGTGTTGCCAACCAGATTTGAAAGTAGGTCAGGTTCATGTTGGGAAAATTCGAGTTGGGTTAGGAATAATCACATGTCAGGTTGAGTCAGTTCAATGTTTATAATTAAGTAATCCGTGTTTGGTTGAAATTATTCAGCTCAGGCCCAACTGGACACTCTATGGAACCGAACCCGCCCAGGTTCCACTCTTAGTTGGAATAAGGAAAACCCTCTATGAAAAAAATAAAAAATAAAAAAGTAAATTAGACATGTTGTCCAGTTCCACAAGGGTAAAGAACAGCCCTTCAGAGTTCACCTATGGTTCACTGATTCAAGTCTCTCCTGGACTTGAATCTTTAATTAGTAGGTCCACTCCTCTATCAGTGACCGGTAAAAAACTTTCCTTCAGTGTAGGAGTCTGTACACATGAGCCCATTGATGCAGGGATGAACATGATGAGGTCGATTACCATCTTCCTCGAGGATAACTACTACGAATCCACGGAGCTTCTCTGGACTCCTCACAGAGACTTCTCAAATCCACGAGGAAAAGAAATAGAAATAATTTTAAGATATGTGAAAGAAACTTCTTGAATGATTGATTGATGAAATAAATGAGCCTACAATCCTTTAAATAGGGATACTAAGACTTGGAATAAGTTTAGGAATTAAACTATGACTAAAACTCCCTAAAATTCGCAACTTACTATAAATAGTAAATTTACTATTTATAGTAAATGTCCTATGTGACTTAACCATGTTATTCTCCTAATTTTTCTAAACACTTTTCATGTTGGACACAACTCTTAAAGCCCAACGGAAGAAGAGTTATAATCAAACTAGAACTTACTAAAAATAGTAAAAACGGAAATAAACATGGATTTTGAACGTCGATCTAACAGAATCTTGCAAATTTGGCATGGGCATCCTGATTATGCCGGGTTTGTTGGCTAAAGTAGCTCGTCTTACCTCAAAATCATATATTGTATGTCGAGTAACTCATTCCAGTTTGCGAGATATGCCTATTTTAAGGTTCTAATGGTCTTGATGACTTCTGCCTCCGATCGGGTCTTCTTTAGTTCATCTTAGACATGAAAGTGTCCACAACCCGCTCTACATCAATCCCCTCCACTTCAAAAGAACTCGTCCTCGAGTTCTCGTGCTACTTTGGATTTTTATACTCGGTCTGGGGCGTCGTAACGATACCCGGATCAAAAGTTATGATCAATTTACAGTCCACCTTCTTTTGTTCTAACCATGCTAGGAATGTATCTGTGACACGTTCTACATCAGACCCTTCAACTTGAAAAAAAAACTTGTCCTCGACTTACTCAAGGAACTTGGCTCATGATTTTGAGATAACTTCTAACGCAGATGTTTAGTAGTCATTTTCTTGTACTTGGTATTGGGCTCTTGAGCTAACACAATACGTGTACTCATGTTTTTCTTGACTTGACTAGTATTGATCAGTTTCTTCACTCATGCCTTCAAGATCTGACATTCTTTTTGACTCACCTGACAGTGAGGCGGTTGGGCAAGTTAGCCCCAGTGACAAGGCATATGTGATGTTGGATGTCCCTCATAGGGGGCAATCCATCGAGTAAATCTTCGAGCCAGATTTCTTTAATTTCGTTCAGGAAAGGCCTTAAACTTGGACGATGTCTAAGGGTTTCGATTCTTCATCCTTTACCACTATGGCATATACCTCGCCGGCTTCCTTGGATTCCTCCACGAAACTTTAAATGGTTAAGAGGGAACTCCCCTCCACTGTAGAAGCTTCAGAGTGTTTCTCTGGTGCCATAGGGGCAATGATTATCTTTCGACTATCCTTAATAAAGACGTAAACATTGTCTCGTCCTCGGTGGGTCGCATCACGGTCTGACTACCATGGTCGGTCAAGTAACATATAGCATACTTTCATGTTTACCACATCACAAAGTATCTGATCTTTATAAGTTTTACCTTGGTCTCATTCACCATTTTAATCTAGCCAATTGAGTAAGGGGAATGATGTTTTATCGTAAGTAGCTACAACTTGTCCACCACTACTTTTGAGATGATGTTCTCGCTACTACTACTGTTTATGATTACATCACAGATCTTTCCATTGACAGTGCACCGCGTACGGAATATATTGTGTCGCCGTGGATGTAATTCCTTCCGTGGGATATAAAGTAATGGCCTCACAACTAGAGATTCACCATAATCCTAAACTGTCAACTCATAGCCATATGCTCCTTCCTCAGTGGCTTGCTAATGTTCATCAAAGCTAAGGTCTTCTTTTACGGCCTCACCTTCAGTGCCCTCTTTGTTAAAAGTCAAGTGGGTTGCGGGGCGTTGAAGCCTAGATGGGCTACTCTCATTGGTTGTAGAAGGTTGAGGATGTCCTCCTATTGGCTTTGATTAACATGAGCAAGCCACAAATTCTTTGGAATTTGATCGTCGATGTGATGGAATATCGAAAATTCGGCATGGGTAACCCTGTTATGTCGGGTTAGTTGGCTAAATTAGCTTGTCCTACCCCAAAATCACATGTTGTACGTCGAGTAACTCATTCCGATTTGTGAGATATGCCTGTTTTAAGGTTCCGACGGTCCTGATAACTTCCGCTTCTGATCGGGTCTTCTTTGGTTCATCTTGGACATGAAAGTATTCACGACCCGCTCTAGATCACCTATGGTTTAGTGATCTAAACCATTGAGCTCGATTCTCCCATGATGGATAGATCATGCCTAGATGAAGATCTTGAATCATATAATGACAACCTATACAACGGTCCCATGGTTTTGATCATCCAGACAATTGCTCTGCTAACTCCTAAAGTGTGAGGCTAAGGATCTCGAAGACTGGAAGATCACAACCACCAATCTTGGTCCTTTTTTAGTTGAATTCTGACTATTGTTTATCTTCTCAGCAGCCTATTGTGGGCCACAGATTGAACCATTAGGGTGGGTTGTTCCATGATGCGGGGAGGGACACGGTGAGGTTGATCACCATCTTCTTCAAGGGATACTTTGAATCCATGGAGCTCTCCGAGGAGCTCTCCGGACTCCTCGGAGAGCTTCCTTGAATCCACAAGGAATAAAAGTAGAAATAACTTTTAATAAATTCAAAATAAATTAATTAATGATTAAAAAAAAAAAAAATTACAATCTTTTAAATAATGAGCTCAAACCTAGGACGGAGTTTTAGAATCAAACTTCAACTCAAATTCCCTAAAAAAGTAACTTACTATTTATAGACTGGCTCCATTCCTACTAGACTTCATTGTCTTCAACAAAAAATTAACTAATATAAAATAAAATTAGTAAGGGCCTGTTTGTTAATCTGAAGTCTGAAGCGTGAATTTAAAATCTGAATATGAAGTTAGAAAATTAAGTATTGAGTCTAGAACAACCTGTTTGTTATCTAAAGTCCGCAATATCTAAAATATGTTAATTTGACACATTTGCCCCTATCTCCACTGGAAACAGGCGTGATTGAATCCCTACCATTAAAAACTTCATGGATTCCACCAAAATGTTTATTTGCCATACAATTTATCGATAATTGATAAGGTCAAAAAGACCTAGATGAAGACAGCACACAAATATCATCTTAATCCAAAGCTTTTGTGGCCCATAAGAAATTTTTAATTGTCATTTAATTACCACTATTTCATTTACTATGGTCCATCTGAGATTTGGATCTGTTTCATTTTTTGGATCATACCTAAGAATGAGCTTTCGATACGAATGGACAACATGGGTGTAGTCACAAACATTACGGTGGGCCCACAGACAGGAGTCCCACCCACCTAAGTGGATCTGGATTGGGTACTGGCGATGTTAGTAGCCCCTAGCTATTGGATGGTGTTGTGTGGCCCACATCATAATGTATGTATTTTATCCACGCCATCCATCCATTTTTCCATATCTTTTTAGGGAATGATCCCAAAAATGAGGAAGGTCCAAATCTCATGTGGAGTGGTAATTGAACGCCCACCATTAAAAGCTTCTTAAGGACCACAAAAGTTTTGGATGAAGTTGATATTTGTGTTTTCCCTTCATCCAGGTCTATGTGACCTAATGAACACATTAGATGGTAAATACACATTACAGTGAACCCTAGAAAGCTTTTAATGATGGTTGTTCAATCACCATTGTTTTCTTTTGGTGTAATCCACTTTAGATTTGGATATGTCTCAATTTTGAGCTCATGCCATCAAATGATTTAGAAGGACATTGTGATAAAACACATACATCATGTGAGGCCTTGTCCAATATCCTGCTCCCTCCTGCAGCGTCCGTAGGCAATCCGCATGGGAGCCAATTAGGTGACCTCTTATGTGTGCTGAGGTCAACAAGTTTAGTGGGTCCCACCATGATGTATGTGTTATATCCAAACTGTCTATCCATTTGGTGAGAACGTTTTAAGGCCTGAGCCCAAAAATGAGACAAATCTAAAGCTAGAGTGGACCACACTTCAGAAAGTAGTGGGGACTGAACATTTACCATTAAAACCTTTTTGGGGGTCACTAAAGTTTTGAACCCATCTGATATTTGGTTTTTCCCTTCATCCAGGTCTGTATGACCTTATGAACAGTTTGGATGGAAAATAAACTCTGTGTTGAACCCTATGAATGCTTCAATGGTGAGAATCATTTTTCCTACTGCTTTTTGTGGCATGGTCCGCTTGAGCTTTTAATATGACTCATTTTAAAGCTCGTGCTCTATGATAATCTTGCCAAATAGATGAACGGTGTGGATATAACACATACATCATGGTAGGCCCCACAAAACTCGGTGACTTCAATAAATCCGCTTCCCCTGCAAATCCAGGCGGGGATTCGGTACTACCCCGTCAGGATCTAGCAAGAGAAAGACAGTCCTGTCTAGGGCTATGTGGGGTCTACTGTGATGTATATGTTTTATCCACACCGTCCATCCATTTTTTCATATCATTTTAGGGAATAATACCAAAAGACAGGCAGATCTAAGGCTCATGTAGGCAACACTACTGGAGGTACTGGGAATTGGGTGCCTACCGTTGAAAAATTTTTAAGGATACATAAGGCTTTGATCAAGCTTATTTTTGTGTTTTATATCCTGTGTGACTTTATGAAGAGTTTAGATGGCAAGTAACCTCACGGTGGAACTTAGGAAGGTTTTAAAGGTACTTATTTTTTGAGATCATGCTCTAGAATGATATAAAAAGTTGATTGACAGTGTGGATGTAACAAATAAATCACGGTGGGCTCAGAAAAGTGTCAGGATTTTTAAAAAAATATATTTGAAAAATATTCGCCATGGATTCACCAAAGTTAGATCTCATTTAGGCATAAAATAACGGAGTGCTTTCCTCATCCGACGTTAACAAACACCGCTTAACATCGATGACTTTAGTTAATAAACACGCCCTCAAAAGTTATACTCTAATCAAAACTTTCTATTTATAATAAACATATAAATAAAAGGGACTTTTGACTGTCAATATGATGGAATCTCACAAATCCGGCATGGGCAACACATGATAGCGGGTTGGTTAGCTAAATTAGCTTCTCGTGCCCCAAAATCATAAATGATATGTCGAACTAGTTTATGAGATAAGACTATTTTAAGGTTCTGAAGGTTTGAATCATTTCTGCCTCCGATTGAGTCTTCTTTGGTCCATCTTTGCCATGAAACTATCTGCAACGCGCTTTACATCATTCCACTGACAAGATTTTCAACGTGTCGGCCCATCCATGGTGGTGCCCATAAAAAAACATGGGCCTCAAAAAAATCACTGAGCACATTTTTGCATGAAGTGCACATTCTTGTAGGTTCCCTCATTCCACTCTATCAAAGTTATACCAGAGGTCACGAACTAAACTCAATAAAAAATCCAAATTAATTACAAAAAAAATAAAATAAAATACTTAGCCTCTATTTGAAACATATATCATGAAAGAGAGAAAAAATAATAATCCTTACGAGTATTTATGCTTTTTCCTATATGGCCCCATGGACCCTAAATGTCCATCTTGGAGGGTCCCAAAATTATCGTTTATGGTCCACTCGTTCGATCCTCGTGGAACTTGATTCCTGTCATGGATTCCAAGTGCTTGCAAGTTAGTTACATAATTGATGAATTCAGGATTGTAATCCAGAGCAGATGAATCTTGAGAAGGCGGGATGGAGGAGTGGACCGTGCAACCTAACATCTCATCTTCACCTGAATAGTTATCAAATGGTAGATAATCTGGAAACCCAGGTGGGTAACTACAACTTTCTTTAGCCACAAGAGGGTTAGCACCAGCTGTTGTCAAACCCGCTTCACTTTTGGGATATTCACTGCTATCTTCAGTACAAATTGCTGCACTTTCTCCTTCGAAGTCTACCGAGTTTATCCATTCCTCCCATTCATCGTAATTGTCATTGAAAGAAATAGTTGAATTTGCTCCTTCTTGCACTTCATTAGAAATTATTGCATTTGTTTCTTCATCTTGTACTTCATTAGAAATTATTGCATTTGTTTCTTCATCTTCTACTTCGTTGGGATTGCCATTCGTATTTTTCTTTTCACTTCTTTCGTAGATCCTACATAGAACCCAACCGTCCAACTGAACAGACAAACACAAATAGAAAAATGCACACTTACAATATCAGTAAAACTACACAACATAAGTTGTTTTTACTTGTTTTCAATGTAAACGAGCCACCATTATATATCTTTTCAGGGTGTTTGGTTAAAGAGAAAATTATAGTGTAAAAACTTGGAGTCAAATACACATCCAAAGTAACAGGGTTAAAAAAATATATGTAAGAATTATATAAGGTGGGCCTTATTGATCAAGGGTCTTGATTGTCCTCAAGGTTGGATAACGCAATCAGGTGTAATGGACCCCATTCAAATTGTGACACATGCAAAATCATGTAAAGGGTGGTGTGCTATAACTGTGCTACACAGTGTTTTAGTTGAACTGGGATTACTAAATTCGTGTTGAGCCTCGGGGAGAGGAGTTTCGATGGGTTCCAAACTCCTTAACCCACAAGGTTAGGTCCCCAATCCTACACATCAACAAAAGCAAGAATTTCCATCTCAGGACTTCTCTAAGTGTGTAAGGAGATGAAGATTGCAATATCAAGCCTACAACAATGACGTCTCAACAAGGTACACTATCTAGTTCATGATCGCTATATTAGATGCATAGCATGGTCTTTCAATTCCGCATATAGATTACAATATCGTCACTATGTTTTTACATATCCAAAAGTCCATTTTTACAATGATTCTTACATTCTATAATGGTCCACCCTTATCATTGTGGGCCACCTAGGCCACCTATAGCATCATTGTAGGTAAAAATAAGTTTATGGGTGTCTCCCGTATGTTTCATGTGTGATTCACGTGTGTAAACTCATATAAACACAATGATATATTTGTAATCATCTTTGATATATGATGCAACCATTCATTGAGCTGTTCATCTTCTCAAAATAAAAACATTTCCTCGTATCGAAGACATTGCATTATACATAAAAGATGATTATAAAAATATTCTTGTGTTTACATGAGCTTATACTCATGTGAATCACACACGTGTCCAAATAATAATCAATTGAAATTCCATGAAGGAAAAAAAAAAAAAAAACTAACAGAAAAAGCAAGGGACTTACTCTCATGTTGCCATCACTACTTCTAGCCTTGGTATCTGATAATTCTTTCAATCGGTATTCATTCATGCTCCAATTAGTTTTGGTCGAAAGCTTGTGACCTCCTCTGTAGTAAACCAATGCTTTCTTTACCCAACCCGTATCCAAACCATTCTCATCAGTGATGGGATTATCTGAACCAGTAGCTTTCCAGTAGCCATTTCCAGCACTCCGATTGGGACGCCGTCCATTCTTGTATTTTCTATCTCTGGAGGTAAAGAAGTAACATTCTTTTCTTATTCTCCTATTCGACAGGTAATCTGCACGTTGAAACAAATTATCCAATTCATATTTCTTTCTCGCTTGTAAGGTGATATTAGAGGATGTTCTTATACTAATGAAAGTTTAGAAATTCAAACATATATAAATGTAAAATTGGCATTAATAATAATTCAAAACTCAACTCAACTCAATGCCTAGTTGGGTCGAGTTGATTCGAAGACTTGACTGGATCTTTTTATTTATTTTTTCTGAAGACTCAATGTGTAATGATTAATTTAAAAGCAATTATAGATTAAAACTTTCAAAAATATTATGTTGCATTATATAATAAAAGATGCATAAGATCCACAGAGCTCCTTGTTTGGGTTGCTAGATGGAGACGCTGGGTGAGTTTTCAATGGACTCGGGTTGAAATCTTTCTGGGTTGAATTGACTCGGGTGAGTATCAAGTCGCCAAGTTTTATAACTATGGTATTAATAATGAGAACAAGGGAAAGAACTAGCACCTAATGTACCGCAATCTCAACATGCATGGTGCATGTGCTCAAGAACTGGACCATGCATTGCCGAGCATGGAGTTAGGTAGGTCACATGCCGAAAGGATCCCATTGCTTAATAGCCCTTATTAATGGTTGGAGAATTATTCTTTGGGACCCAAACTGCCAGCGCGCGCGCACACAAAAAAAAAAAAAAAAAAAAAAAAAAAAAAACCATTTATGAATTTTAGAATTAGTGTTGACACAAAAGGGAGAACACCGCTAATGTTGCGCGTTTGTCTAAGATCCAAACCGCTCGTCTTCTTGGTCCTGACATGGACGGGCTGTACACCAAAGGTCAAACAATTAAGATGATCATCCACTAACAAAGAAAAAGATCCTACTCGTATTACTTAAAGTTACCATCTTAGTTCTCAAACACTGAATCTCCTAGTACATATTTGATGTAGGATGTAGGACGTGAGTAAACACGTGCCCATCACAAATTGACCGAAAGAAGTCCAGAAAGAAATTAACCAAGTTTCAGTATAGTTCCGATCGATCGAGGAGACCAATCAAGTCAATTGATTGATCAGTTGATCGGGTTGATCGATTGAAATTCAAATTTATATGAAAAAATTTCTAGATAATTTTTACTTAGTTTGATCGATCGACTGATTGGAATAAATTCAATTTTATGGGTTTTAGTTTCTAAATGTTTTGCCTCATTCTAATTGATCAATCGACCAATCGACCGATCAACAGAATGCGAAAATTTAGGTGTTTTTCAATTTTTATTTTCTTATTTATTTGAATTTTTTTTACTTATGTCTTAGGATTTGTTTAAGGGTATTTAAGCATGAAAACCCATTTATTTGGAAAGCTTTTAATAAAATTTCTTAAAATTTTCCTTATTTCTCTTGTGGATTCAAGAAACCTTTCTTGTGGATTCAAGAGAACTTTGTGAATTCAAGGTGTTTATTGCTCGAGAAAGACAATGATCGCCCTCATCACGCCCTTCCCAGCGTTAGTTTGGTATTAGATTAAGTCTTTTCCTCGGATCGATGCCTTTTGAAGATAGATCGAGCAACAATCTCATGGACAATGCCACATGGAATCATCCTTTAACAACTACGGCTTTTGAGGTGGCACAACAGGAGAAGTGAAAAGTCATGCAGGGGCTACAGGTTGCTCTCGACTACATAGCAGATGCCTTAGGGAAACTCTATGTTCGTGGCAATGATCTGCCTCCGATAGGCATTAAAATTCAAAATCATGCTGATCATGCGGCGATGCCAGCGGTGAATCATAGAGTCATACTTGAGGATGTGGGATCCAGTGGAGTTGGCCTTGGCGGTCACGTATGGCGAGACAGGACAATAGCTCTTCTAGATGAGTGTTACTATTGGCCCCGGCTGAAAAGAAATGCTAGAAAAGTGGACAATGATGCCATACGTGTCAGGCCTCCAAGGGAAGATCACAGAACATGGGCTTGTACACTCCATTGCCAATAACTGACAACCCGTAGGAGGATTTATCCTTGTACTTTGTGTTAAGCCTTCCACGGACTTAGTGTGGAATGGACTCAGTATTTGTTGTGGTCAACAGATTCTCCGAGATGGCTTATTTTATTTTGTACAAGAAGACTCTTGACACTACACATATCACAAATTTGTTCTTCAGAGAGGTTGTTCGAGTACATGGAGTTCCAAAATCTATTACCTCAGATCGTGACACTAAGTTCCTCAGTCACTTTTAAAGGACTTTGTGAAGGCAATTTGACACTAAGCTACAGTTTAGTAGTGCATATCATGTTGGACAAACTGAGGTGATGAATCATACACTTATAAACCTTATACGATGCATCTCAGGTGATAAGCCCAAACAGTGGGATTTTTCCTTGACTTAAGCAAAATTCACATTTAACAATATGTAAAACCGTTCCACCGAAAAGTCCCCGTGTATGAATAAGTACCTATACATACTCTTAATTTGATTCCATTGCCCGAATTGCTAGGCGTGAGCGTTGCTGCAGAACATATAGAAGACTGAATCATAAGTGTACATGTTAATGTTTAGGCCAAGTTACGAGCCTCAAATGACAAATACAATGAAATGACTGACACATCGATGCTAGAATGTGTTCAATATGGGTGACAACATTATGGTTCACTTGCATAAGGAGAGATTTCCAACAAGGACATATAACAAGCTGAAGAATAAGAAGATCGGAACGGTGGGTATACTCTATAAGATCAATGAAAATGCCTATGTCATTGATTTTCCTAAAGACGTGGAGATATCACACACGTTCAATATGGCAGACTTGTACAAGTATTATGAACCGGAGTCGAAGGATAACTCGAGGATGAGTTTTTTTTTTTTTTTTTTTCAAGTGGAGGGGATCTGATGTAGGACGTGGAGCATGTACGTGTCCATCATTAATGGACTGAAAGAAATCCAGAAAGAAATCAACAAAGTTTCAGCATAGTTGATCGATCGAGCAGATCGATCAAGTCAATAGATTAATCAGTCGATCAAGTTGATCAATTGAAATTCAAATTTAGATGAAAAGTTTATTAGACAATTTTTACTCAGTTCAATCGATCGACCAATCAGTCAATTGATCGGCACAAATTCAAGTTTATGGGTTTAAGTCTATGGATGTTTTGCGTCATTCTAATCAACGGAATGCGGAAATTTATGCATTTTTTAGTTTTTGTTTCCTTATTTATTTAAATTTTTTTCCTAATTGTGTCTTAGGGTTTGTTTAAGGATATTTAAATGGGCAAATTCTTTTATTTGCATAGCTTTTAATAAAATCTCTTATTTCCCATGTGGATTCGAAAAACTTCTCATATGGATTCAAAAGAACCTTATAGATTCAAAGCGCTTATGGCTGGAGGAAGACAGTGATAGTCCTCGTTGCACCCTTGCCTATGTGAATATCACACATAAAAGATAGGAGGGTTCGTGTGTGTGTATATATATATATATATATATATATATATATATATATATATATATATATATATTTTTAATCCAGTCATACCCTAAAAGCTGAGAATCTTAAAATGATTCCAGCCACCAATGAGAATGTTTTTACCATTGAAAAGTTGGACATTTTTCTAACTGCTCATTTGGAGGTCTTCCAATCAATGGCTACAATCACCCGAATGAAATGATTTTTTGGTTATGCCATGTCCACAGCATGTCTCAGTAAATGAACGGTTGTGATCTTTTACGTGTGTGCCAATTGTGGAATAAACAGTGCCCAATGCCAAGATCTAAATGATCACACCAGATCATGACCTAGATTATAATAGAATTATTTAAGGACCGAAATTGTATAATTAATATCCACCAAAAAAAATTGCACAGTATACTCGGTTTTTATTCAAGTGGGCCCATGGTTCCATAATCAGGGTTCTTCGTAGCCGCTTATTGCGGGTCAGTGATTGAAAGGCTCCTATGGCAGAGCAGTAATTGGAAGGTTAGGATTTTACTAGGACGGAGATTTTGGGGTCATGAGCCATTCGTAATGCAGCTAGGAAACCGATTATTTGAACCACTAAGCATAGGTGTGCTACTTACATAATCCGCATGTCTTCTCCCGGATATGACTAAGAAAGCTGGACAAGGTTTACAGAGGTCAGTTCTTAAAGTTTACTGAGGCCAGTTCTTCTGCAAGTCCCTGGAGAGTAAGGAGCCCTTCAGCATCCCTACTAACAAAAGCTTATCAATCCGCTTATTGAATTTGGATCCTCTGTTTGTCACTGGTAGGAAAATCCTGATTGGTAAACATCATCACTGACATTATTAGCACTGCTGAATTAAATGTACCTGTGATGGTGTGGTCCAATTAGATTGCAAAAAGAATGATTTTTCTACCTGTGGCAAGCAGTGGTTCCTCTGTTTGCCACACCAGCAGGAAAATCCTACTTCATGATTGGTCCATGTCATCATTGATGTTGTCGAGACTATTGCATTAAATGTTGCATGCAATGATGTAGTCCAATTAGATTGCAACAACCTGGATTCTCCAGCTTGTGGCAAGCAAAGATCCCGATTCTTATTTTTAAAAGAATTAATGGGTTTTTTTTACCAAAAATTCCTAAAGTACATGATATTATGAGAATATCCAACTATTCATACTTACCAAAACATACCCACCCATAATTTTTTTACTGGACCCACTGTGACGTGTGTGTGAACATTAACCCACTCTAACCATTAGATGTATAATTCTATATTAGGCCCAGTACAAAAAAAAAAAATCAGGCCCACCAGTGATTCAAGTGGACCACATCAAAGAAAAGATTGGGAGAAATATGTGCAACTTGATTTTTACAAGGTCGACATAAATATTTACATGAAATTCACTCCAACCATTATATACTACATTAAATTTAATCTTAGAATTAAGCTCATTTGTAATTCAGGTGGGCCAAAATATTGGAAACAATTTAGAGCGAGCAACTTGAATCATGGATAGAGCTGAGTTTTGAGCCTTGGGCTAAAAGGAGTTAGGCACCTGTGGCCAGGTTAGATTTCACGTAAACATGATAGTGGGGTCAGGGGTCTCCTGAGCCACCGGTTCTTTTCCACGTAAACATGATAGTGGGGTCAGGGGTCTCCTGAGCCACCGGTTCTTTTCCTTGGACGGCCCACTCAAGCCGCCCTTAAAGAAATCTAAGGGAAGGTGCTTTCATGATACTCAGATTAAGGAGGTAGCTTATTAAAAGAGACAGCCGAATGTATATTATTTCTTGTAAAATCCCTGAATACTAGATTGCTTTGTAACCATTAATACCGGTGTGAAAGAGAGAATCACTGGACATCTAGGAATTTATGACAGAGCGGGAGGTAGATCACCATAGATTATGTTAACCTCGTTTTTTTGGGGTGCGGATTGAGTACTACCCCCACCAGGACGTAGCTATTAGGGGGACGGTTGTGTCAGGGCACTGTAGGGCCCACCGTGATATATATTTCTTATCCACACCGTCTATCTATTTTCACAAATAAATTTAGGAGATGAGCCATAAAATATTGGATATCGAAGGCTCAAGAGGACCACACCACAGAATGAGATGGGGATTCAACTCCTACCATTGAAAACTTCACCATAATATTTATTTACTATCCAACCTGTTTACGAAGTCACATAAACCTATTTGAAGGGAAAACATAAATTTCAGGTTTATCCAAAACTTTTATAGCCCCCAAGAAGTTTTTAACTTTCAATAGTAACCTCTTTATCCCCACTGCTTCCTGGAGTGTGGTCCACTTTAGCCTTCAATTTGATTCATTTTTGGGCTCATGCTTTAAATTAATTTGTCAAAATAGATGGATGGCATGGATAAAACATATACATCATGGTTGACCCCACAGAGCCACTGATAGAACTGTGTCCCTAGCCCCCAAATATACTATAACACCTATGCTCTCTCTCTCTAGGCTCTCTAAATTTCAAATCCGTCCATAGTGTGGTAACCCTTATATTTTATGCTCAAGGTACATATAAAATATTAGGGGTGCACACGGGTGGGTTCGGGTCAGGTTATAGGGTGAAATCAAAACCGTTCTAGGATTTTTGGAACTAGAATTGGACCATACCTTAGCACCCTAGAATTGAAGAACTGGAACCCAACCATTAAAATCGGTTGGGTTCCACAGTTTTGGACTTTTTATAATCTAGCCCAATTGCGAGAGATAGAGAGAGGAGCAACAAAAGAGAGAGAGAGAGAGAGAGAGAGAGAGAGAGAGCCACAATAGGGACTTAGGGTATTGGGTTTTTTTTTTTTTTTTTTAATAGTTTGGTTCCTGGTTCGATTCGAGGTTCGGTTCCGCGATTCGGTTCTACGGATTAATTCATGGTTCGGTTCAGTTCTACATATCCCAAATTGTGAACCGAACTGATATAATCGATTTTTTGATTTTTAGAACTAGAATCGGAACCGGTGCACTCTAAAACTGAACCAAACTGGACCGTTTGGTCAATCCGATCCGGTTCCATGGTTCTACCAGTTCGATGTGCACCCCTATAAAATATGTTACAAATTAACAACAACAACAACAATAATAATATCGAAACAATGGAAACACAACGTCAAATTACACCTAAAACTTCTACTGTCATGCAATCTGGCTTCTTGACTTTTACATAATGTATATTTTTCTCATCTTCCATTCATCCCGATGAGTCAGGCCTAATGAATGGTTCGATGAAAGAAAAAGCATCATGGTGGACCCACACACACGAACTTATGTTGGGCATCCCCTCCCCGTTGTTCCCTATAATGTGGCCCACCTGAGTTATGGATTTGGCTGATTTTTGACAATTACACTAAGCATTGATGAGTGAACCTGATGAACAGAGTAGATTTCACAAAATACAGCACGAGTTGATAGCATGTACACAATACCACAAACCACTGTAGATGATGTTGTATGTATTAGCAGTTGAATGAATAGGTGAATATGCAAGTAGAATAAAGAACACCAAGCCACATACACCATTAATCAAGAACTGATTTGATACGTACCTATATGGCTCTCCGTCCCATGCATGGTGTGATATGCATATACAAGTTCATCTGGACTGTAATTGTAGAAGTCTACTTCACCGATGATATTAGAAGGGAGAGGTTCGCCGAGGTTTTTCTTCCGAAGGTAATGAAAGACGAGCTCAAAATCAGTTGGACAGAATCTATAGCCTGGGGGATAACATCTATCGAATCGCTCCCCCTCTCTTTCTCTCTTTGTTCCTACTCTTTCTTCCATCTTTCGACTGTGAATGCTTGGAGAAAGATTTCATACGTACGTATGTATATACAACTCACAAGTCACAACGGTCTTGCGAACTGTTCGACGCTGGACGCCTTACCTGCGAGTAAAGCGGGGATGAGTTCGAGTGGGCCCCATGTGGTGTATGTGAAATCCACTACAATCAACATATGTGATAGCCTATGTTATGCCAAGGTTAAAAAAATCAGGCTTGTCTGTGATTCAGGTGGGCCATATAATTTGAAATTATGTCTAAGGAGGATACTACCTTATGAACTGTTTCCTTTTTGTGGCCCACTTGAATTACGTAAAAATCTGAATTTTTGTCCCGGGATCTAAAATGTGAAGTTTCAACTGATGGATGGAGTGGATTTCACATGCGCATCAGTATGGGCCGTGTAAAAATCCAGGGTCGGCGTGTGGAACCGTGCGAGTATTTCGCACGAGACGGGAGCTAACCGTAACCTCATTCTTCTAGAAGGACTCGAAAAGGCCGGGAGGGAGGGAAACGGATCGGCTACTCACCCTACCACTAGCCAATGGCGGGTGGTCAGTGCTCTGTGGGCCCCACCGTGATGTATGTGTTTCATCCATTCTGTCCGCCCATTCTTCCAGATCAATTTATGGTATAAGCTCAAAATGGAGGTTGATCCAAATCTCAAGTGGATTGAACAGTGTTGATTGAACGGTCACCATTAAAAACTTTTTGAGGGCCACAAAAGTTTTGTATTAAGCTGATATATATTTTTTCCCTTCATCCAAGTCTATATGACCTAATCAACATGTTAGATGTCAAATAACCATTACAGTGGGCCTTAGGATGTTTTTATGTGGACATTCAATCGCTACTTTTTCCCCATGATGTGGTCCACCTGAGATTTATATATATCTTATTTTTGGTATCAAGTCATAAAATTATCTTTAAAAATGGATGAACGGAGTGGATAAAACAAATACAGGGTCCACATAGCACCAACCAGTAGCCACCTGGCTAGCCGTAGCGTCACTAGCCAAACCGCGTCCGTGGGGGAAGCGGCGTTCTGCCCCACCTGGACGCCTCCGTCCAGGCAAGGGTTCTGTGTGGCTCACCCTGATGTATATGGTTCTGATCCGTTCCGTTCATCAATTTTTCTAGATTATTTTAGGTTGTGAGCCCAAAAATGAAGTAGATCCAACGGTTAAATGAACCACACCTGCAACCACTATAGAAATCTTGGCCCTGGGTTTAACATGGGTCACATGCAGATCACGGTGGGACCCACCGGAGCCCACCCCGACTTTATGGGAAGTGGATTGGTTGGTGTACCACACACCACCGACCTAATTGGTGTGGGTACGTGTGGTGTGAAGATGACGCTCCTCCTGCTCCAAGTTGTGCAAACGGTTCAAAGGAGATCAAAGGTATATGTGGATGTATTTATTATATTTACGCCATTCATCCATTTGACAAGATCATCTTAAAGCACAAGCTCAAAAATAAGTCATACCCAAAGTTTAAGTGGACCACACTAAAAATAGTAGTGGATGATAATTCTCACCATTAAAACATTTATAAACCCATGTCATGTTTATTTTCCATCAAATCTATTCACGAGGTTAAACAGACCTGGATGTAGTGGAAAAAAGACCACAAAAAACAAATACAATATTGATCCAAAACTTCTAGACCCCAAAAGGATTTTAACGGTGGACGTTCAATCCCCCACTGCTTCTTACAGTGTGGTACCCTTGATCTTTGAGTCTTTGTTATCTTTTGCCTTAAAGCGAGCTCTCAAAATGGACGGACCGTTTGGATATAACACATACCTCCTGACCGGACCACAGAACTTGGTGACGTCTACGTAGGAAGCAGGTTTCCTTTGGGAAGCGGATTGGTAGTAACTGATTAGGCTCGGCGTACCGAGTGATCGATGTGAGGTTCACCATGATTTAGGTATTTTATCATCTCCATCCATACATTTTCCCACGTATATATACAATATTCAAATGGACCACACCACATGAAACAGTTGACTTGAACTTTTACTGTTGAAAATTTGGTCACGGAAGTTTTAGATCAAGGTTATATTTGTGTTTTTCATTCATCCATATCAGCTGTATGATCTTATAAACAGATTGGATGACATTAATGTGGGGCTATAGCAAGGTTTCGACGGTGGAAATCGTTATCCTCACTGTTTCTTGTGATATGATCCACTTGATCTTTGTATATGCTTCAATTCTTGGGCTCAACCCTTTAAATTAAATGGAAAAACAGATGAACTGCGTGGATAGACCACATACATTCAAGGTGGGCCTAAATGAGTTTACTCGGTACAATAAAAGCATGCCCAATCCAATTTCGGCATAAATTTAGGCTGTGTGGGCCCACCGTGATATTTGGGAGAAAACTATCCTGTAAATCCATTTTGTGAAATCATTTTAGTACTGTGTGAATAGATATATATATATATATATATATATGACACGTGACAACAAAAAATTGACATATAAAACTAAGTACGCCATACCAAAGGAAACAGCAGGGATTTAGTGACCACTGTTGAAGTATTCATGTGGCCACAATTTTCGTATCAGGGTAACCTTTTTAACGATTCCACTTTATCCAAACGATTTGGATGGCATATAAATATCAAAGTGGAGTCCTAAAAGATTTCAATGGTAGGAAATTCTTTCCCAGCTTTCCCTCTCGTATTGCCCACCTGAGTTTTAGATCCGTTGTATATCCTAAAATAATCTAAAAAACCAGATGAAAGGGATGGATTTCTCACAAATATCACGGTGGGCCCACACAACATTCCAGCGCAGGATCTTATTGTCAAAGCCTTTCGCGGAAACCCGCGTCCTCGTAGAGCAATCCCATGGGAAGTGGACTCTCATGTCTCTCATACGGAGTTTGTATTGCGTTTGGATCTCGGATTAGCTGGTACCCCGAATCCAGGGAGATGTGTGCTACCCAGACCGTGGGGCCCACTTCTTTGTATATTTTGTATATCAATGCCGTTCATCCTTTTAGTCAGCTTATTTTAGGAGTGCCCAAAACATGAAGCAGGTAAAAAAACTAGAGTCGATCACACCACATAAAATAGTGAAGAATGAATGTCCACCATCGAAAACTTACTCCAGTCCACTGTAATGTTTATTTGCCATCGAACCTGTCGATAAGGTCATACAGACAAGGGAAAACAAAAATAGCAGCTTGATCCCAAACTCTTGTGGCCCTCCAAAAGCTTTTAATGATGGAAATTCAACCTGTATTGTGGTACACCTGAGATTTGTATCTTCTTCCTTTTGAAGACCATAGCCTAAAATAAGCTGGCAAAACGGATGAATGGAATGGATAAACAATATATAAATCAACGTGGCCCCACAGTCAGGTCGCAACCACCTGGTTTGATCCGGGGTTACAGCTAATCCGTGTTGGTGAATTTCGAAAAAGGATTGTATAGTAGGGTGTGAAGATCTACATGTTTTATGTAACTCTGTCCGTTTATTTTATCAGAGCATAACCAAAGTTGAAGTGGGCCACACCATAGAAAGTAGAAAACAATGGGAATAATGACATCCACCGTTGAAACCTTCTCAGGTCCTACGTAAAGTGATAATAAGATCGTATAGACCCACGTGCATGCGTGAAGAGAAAACACAAATATGCGCTTGATCCAAAGCTTCGGAGGCTGCCGAGAAGTTTTGGATGGTCACCGACTTGAGCTTTGGATATACTTCAATTTTAGCTTCATGTCTTAAAATGAGTTTAAAAAATTGATGGACCATGTGGAACAAGCACATAGATCATAGTGGCCCCGCAGGATCTTCACACTATCATAAAGGAAGGTGAGGACCTCACTTATTGCAGTGAGTAAACTCAGTTAGGCCCACCTTGAATGTATGTAGTCTATCTATGTTGTCCATCCAATTTTCCATCTAATTTAAGGGGTTGAACTTAAAATTGAAGCATATCCAAAGATCTAAGTGGTTCATATCACATGAAATAGTGAGGATAATGATTTTCACCGTTGAAACTTTTTTACGCCCTACAATGAAGTTTATTTGTTATCCAACATGTTCATAAGATCATACAGATATGGATGAAGGGAAAACCCAAATATAAGCTTGATCCAAAACTTCTGTGGCCCCTAAAATATTTGAACGGTGGAAGTTCAATTCAACTATTTCCTGTTATGTGGTACATTTGAAAATTCTATATGCTTCATTTTTGGGCTCAGGCCCTAAAATTAACCACTAAAATGGATGGACCGAGCGGATCAGATAAATAAATCATGGTAGGATCAGATAAATAAATTACGTGGACCTCACAGAGTTTACTCAGTAAGGTAAGCGTAGTGAGTTACTACGCAATCCGCATCCCTCGCTAGCCCGCATCTGTGAATTCACACATCACGTGGGGCCCACAGCACCCCGATTTTATCGGAACACGGATTGCGTCATACCCTGTTTCCAGCAAGGAACGGGTTGGGGCTTCAAGTGGCCACCGTGATGTATGGGTTTTATCCAGACGTTCATCTATTTTTCGGTATCGTTTTAGGACTTATACCGAAAACTAAGGCAAATTCAAGATACTGGTGGACGACAGAGTGAGAATTAAATTCTTACCGTTTAATATTTCTTAGGGCACACAAGTTATGGATCGTAGCTGATTTTTGTGCTTTCCCTTCATCCAGTTCTACATAACTTTATGAATAATTCTACATAACTTTATGAATAATTTGGATGACAAATAAATATGACAGTGGGCCCTAGGAGAGTTTCAACTGTAAATATCATAATCATCCCTTCTTCATATAATGTGGTCCACTTGATATTTACATCTTCCTAAATTTTGATCCTATTCAATAAAAATCCAAAGAAAAATGGATGAACGGCATGGATATTTAAAACTCATACATCACGGTTGCCGGAAGCGGATTGCATACTGTGTAACACAGGAAATCGGATTGCGTACTAAGTTACTCAGTAGACTTTTATGGTACTGAGTAAACGCAGTTGGGCCCACTGTAAATGTACGTGGTTTATCCGCACTGTCCATACATTTCCCCACCTAATTTTAGGGGTTAACCCCAAAATGTAAGTATATCCAAAGCTTAAGTGGACCATACCACAGGAAACCGTATGGAATATTAATGATTTCCACCGTTGAAACCTTCTTAGGGTCCACAGTGATGTTTATTTGTCATCCAGACTGTTAATAAGATCACAAAGACATGGATGAAGAGAAAACACACACATCAGCTTGATCTAAAATTTTTATGGCCTCCAAGAAATTTTCAATGGCAGAGGTTCAATCACACTGTTCCTGTGGTGTGGTCCACTTGAGCTTTGGGTATGCTTCTATTTTGGGCTCAACCCCTAAAATTATTTATTAAAATGGATTAACGGAGTGGATAATGAATAAATAAGAGTGGACCCCACAGATTTTACTTGGTATGATAAGGGTATTGAGTTACTCATTAGGCAATCGGCTTCGGTGACACAGTACCTAAGCGCACTAAGTAAACTCTATAAGACCCATTGTCATTTATGCATTGTATCAACTCCGTCCATCCGTTTTATCATATAAATTTAGGACTTTAACCAAAGATTAAGCATATCCAAAGCTCAAGTGGACCTCACCACTGGAAACATTTTGAATTAAAGTCTACTGTTGAAAAGTTCTTAGGGGCCACAGAAGTTTTAGATCAAGCTGATATATTTTTTTTCCTTTCATCCATGTCTTTGTGATCTCATGAACAGTTTGGATGACAAATAAACATCAATGGCAGGCTTAGAAAGGTTTCAACAGTGGAAATCAATACTTAACACTGTTTCCTATGATGTGGTCTACCCGAGCTTTTGATATTCTTCAATTTTGGGTTCAACGCCTAAACAAATATGGAAAAACAGATGGACCGTGTAGATAAACTACATGAATTCACAGTGGGCACAATAGAGTTTACTGAGCACGATAGGAGCCTACTGAGTAACTAAGTACGCAATCTGATTTCACAGTTGCCACTAGGGGTGTACACGAACCGAGCTAGCTCGGTTAGGTCGCTCAACTTGACTCAAAAAAGCTCGATTCGACTCGGTTCAAAGCTGAGTTCGAGCTGATTTTTTGAGCTCGAAAATGAGTTCGAGCCGAGTTCAAGTAGGCCCCAGGTCAACTCGACTCGGATCAAATCCAGCTCAAATCGAACTCGGATCGAACCAGTTCGGTGACTCGGTTACTTTGCCATTGATGTTGCTCACCAAGTGTTTGATAAAATGACTCAACGAAGTGTGGCTGGTGGTAAGGAAGGTATGTACATGAAACAAATACCCTTTTTTTTTCTTGGTTTTTATGTTGCTTAAAAGGTGTTTGATAAAATATCTGTAAAACCATTGCTTCTGTTTCACATACAGATGGATTTTGAAGGTATAATCCAGGTGTTTGTGGAAATGCCTCAATGGCAAACTCGGCTCTAGCTAGTCCGAGCTGCTGACCAAACCGAGCCGAGCTGGCCAGAAAAATTTTCCCAAGCTTACCCCAAAGGCACATTTTTTAGGGTTCAACTTCATCTAGTACTTCCTCAAAATGGTGAACATCTCTTCGAAGTCAGCCACGTGGTCTACCACCATAATTCTCTTGACCAGCATGTTATCGATATAGACTTCCATAGAGTATCCAATCTGCTTAGTGAACATGTTGTTGATGAGGCATTGGTATATTCCTCTGACGTTCTTCAACTTGAAAGGCATGACCTTGTAGCAGTAAAGCCCTTTGTTGGTGACGAAAGTCATTTTCTGGTTGTTGTGTGAGTGCATGGCGATTTGATTATAACCTGAGTAGGCATCTATGAAGCCACACTACCAAAAAATTGAGCAAAGGGCGCGGACTTTGAAAGCTTTTGGGTACGGATTAAATCCGTAGCAATTAAACTACGGATTTAATCCGTAGCTAAAACATAATTGATCCGTAGCTAAAACCTACATCTTCCCCGTAGCCTTATTACATATTGATGTTGCTTAAGGGGCTCCATAAGGCCCATTGGAATTTTATTTTTTGATCTAAGCTGCCCATAAATTTTGATATACAATTTCAATCGATGAGCCCAAAAATTATGTAGATTAAGGGTCTAAGTGGACCACACCATAAGAAATAATAAAAATTAAATTTCTATGGTTAATATGTGGTGTGGTCTTCTTACAGATTTGATCTGACTCATTTTTCTCATAAATACTTAAAATAATATTTTAAAATTAATGAACGGAGTGGATAAATAAAATACATCACGGTGGGCCCAACTATCCTAAAACCCAAATGATTTATGGGTCGTCCGTCACGCGCCCCTCCTAAAACTAAATGCACCCTCCTAAATCCAAAATCAGTCCGCCCACTTCTCCCGCCCGCAGAAAAGCTCCCAAAACCCATCTCCCACTCTCTCTCTCACACTCAGCCTCTCCATCTCCCTCGCCCTCTCTCGATCTCACACTCTCCCTCACGCGCTCAGCCTCTCCATCTCAGTCCACCCTTTCTCCTGTGCGCAGCAAACCTCCCAAAACCCATCTCTCAATCTTCAAAACCCCCTTTCGCCGTAAGAAGGAGAATAAGAAGGAGAAGGAGAAGAAGATCTCAGCTTTGCAAGGTTTTTTTTTTTCTCCTTAATTTCCATGGTTGGAATCATTTGATCTCGTTTCCCCCCTTTTTCTCTGGTTAGAATCTGGTGATTTATGTGATCTGTGATACCGGATTTCTTTCTGCTTGATTTGAGGCGTTTTGCATTAGATCTCGCAGCCTATTGCTTCAATTTGTCAAAAGATGTGGATAGGATTGGCTGTTGGTTTGCATTTTTTTTATCCCGATTGTGAAATATTAAGGTTATTGTTTCGGTTTTGTTTGAAAATGAGGATTGGATTTGTTTCTTATATAAAATCTGGCATGGGATGTTGGTTGTTAATTTTTTTGCTTTGATTCACTGAAATATGCAGATGTGATTTTTTTTGTCTCTACCTAGATCGTGGAGTTACTGGTTGGGTGTGGTTGTATGGAAAAAAAGGTTTTGATTTTTCCCAAGGGGCTTAAAAAAAGGATGTGTTTTTAATTTAATTTAATTTAATTTATTCTGCCATGTCATCCCACAAATGAACAGGCCGATGCATAGGGGTAAGCCAGGGTAAGTCTTTGGAAGGCAACAAGCCTTGCATCCAAAATTCCCTGTGACAGTGCTCATATCCTTCTCCCTCGTGCGAATCCTCATCATTTTTCTTTTCTGAGTTAGTTGATTTTTGGGTCTGACATTATTTCAAACCTTCTAACAATTATCCTTAAGTTATCCACCCGTTGCCTACTCACATCATAAAACAAGATTGTATCATCAGAAATAGATTTATTTTAATGGCACCCAAGAAAACTCTGCCATTCCACTTTCTCCGGGTGCATCACAATGTCAAGAACCAGATCTGTAGTAACATTGCATGGTTTCATTATCATTACAATTTACTGTTCCAAAATAAACATTTGATTGGTAGAACTAAGTAATGAAAATATTGAACAAACCAGGAAAAAACTAAACCTATTTTCCCAACAAAACTGAATCCTCATTTAATCAGTTCCATCGCAAAACACTTAGAATTTGATAGTCACATTTCATATATTGGATGGCTAAGATTGTTATATTGAAGTCCTTGAGCACCATGGTAATCCAAGGTAGGGCCTAATTAGTGGAATGTTCCTAATCATACTGAATCGACGATCAAGATCACTTGATTGGTATAACAATAGTCAGTCCTGTAACTTTTTTTATTTTGTAACTAGGTCATGGGAAAAATGGTTCAAACGGTTGGTTCAAACATTAAACCTTCAAAGCATTTAAGCCATATCTACCAAAAGGTAGTTTATGGAGACACTTTGAGGGTGTGTTTGAAGTAAGTTTGCATTGAGTAGCATGGTCATTGGATCAAATGGAAGGTGATGAGCTCATGTCTTCATAATGAACAAAAGAGCTCACTTGCCATTTGGAGCCACTTTCATGTACTTCCTGCATTCCGGTCAATGTGAAACAGGTTTCCACACTTTATAAAAAATATATATATTATTATTATTATTAATGTTTCCTCTATTCGCTTTTTTTTTTTTTTTGGTGGAGTATCTCCAGATTCCATCTTATTCAGCTTGAGCATTGGAGTTGAGTTGCTAACTCCAATGTTTCCCCAGTATTGACTCGTCTTGCAATATATATTTTCTCTATTAAGAGACTTTTTATGAAATATCTCATTGTAGTGGTTTCACAGAAACCACATTGGGTAGAGCAAAATGTTAGCATAATTATTAATTTGTTGTAAAAATACAATGATTGCAAACTCCTTAATACATTGTATTTGGTAGATAATATCTGTATGGGTTCAATCATCTGATAGCACTTCCTTCATTTCCAACTTTTGAGGAGGATGGTGCATGAGGCTAATTTTCAACTTTAATTTTTGGTAAGGTGCAGGTTGAAAATGGACCCCTTAGTTAATCGAGATCCGGGTGTAATGAATAGGGAGTGGATGACACTAAGTTTCCTAGACCCACGTTTTCTTTCTCGAATCGAAGTTTTTCAAAGTTTGCACAAGAAAACCTTCCTGGTAGAGAATCCGTTCCTTGTCCATGCACCACTTGTAGATGTGCACGTTTTCCGGTTTCTTATGATGATATGGAAATACATTTAATGAAAAACGGATTCGACCCAAGCTATAGGGTTTGGAACATGTATGAGGAGCATGAATCACCAAAGCATTCTGTACGTGAATCAAGTTCCCAACAATATCATAGTGTCCCGAACTTAAATGAGTTGCATAACACGATCGTTCAAGAACTTGGTGGTAATAACCTAGATAAAGTTGTACAGGATGAGCCGAATGTGACCCCTGTAGTCGAAGGCGTCTTTGGAGAAAATGAAACTAATGAGTTTGAAGAAAATCTACGAGACGCGATGGCTGAGCTATACCCTGGGGCCCAAGATTTCACCGTGCTGACTTTCATTGTACAGCTTTTCAAATTAAAGGTGAACCATGGATGGAGTGAAAAAAGCTTTACAGAGCTCCTTCAACTACTAAAGAAGGTGTTACCTTCTGGTAACAAAGCACCAACTAATACATACCAAGCGAAGAAGATCATTACAAAGTTGGGTCTTGATTATGTGAAAATCCATGCTTGTCCAAATGATTGCATCTTATACTGGAGAGAGAACGAGATGAAAACCATTTGTCCAAATTGTAAAAGTTTCAGGTTCAAGACTGAAATGGATTCTCAGAGAAAACAATCTAAAATACCTGCGAAGGTGTTAAGATATTTTCCATTAACACCAAGGCTACAAAGAATGTTCAGTGTGCCATGGTTAGCGAAAGAAATGTCTTGACACTCAGCTAGGAAATTTCAACATGAAAAGATGGAGCATCCGGCTGATTCTATTACAAGGAAGAATCTCGATGACAAGTATACAGATTTTTCAGCTGAACCTTGCAATGTTCGATTGGGCCTGGCTACAGATGGGTTTAACCCATTCGGCTCTTTCAGTATGTCGTATAGTTCATGGCCCGTTATGTGTGTGACGTACAACCTTCCACCAAAGCTTTGCATGAAACCTCAATTTACTATGTTGACTTTGCTCATTGAGGGATCGCGACAACCGAGAAAGGATATTGACGTTTATTTACAGCCATTAATTGATGAACTGCAAGAGTTATGGCAAAAAGGGGTCATGACGTTTGACGCATACCATGAGAACAAATTCAACATGCGTTCCGTTCTGCTCTGGACAATCCATGACTTTCCAGCATATGGTAACGTTTCTAGTTGTAGGACCAAGGGTAAGTATGGTTGTCTTGTATGTGGTCTCGACACAATTTCTTTGCAACTCCAATATGGAAAGAAACATGTTTATATGGGCCACAAACGGTGGTTGCCAATGTCAGAACCGGCTAGGAAGGACACAAGTGCTGGCACGTTCAATAAGAAGGTGGAGATACGACGTCACCCTATCCGTCTGGATGGGATTGAGGTCAAAAGACAAACCGTAAACTTGAATATACAGTGGGGGAAGACTAGGAAGAGTAATATAAGGAGTACTGATGGAGGCCGACAAGAGCTAGCGGATGATGTTGAATCACCGTGGTTCTTTAAACGGTCTATATTATTTGATCTGGAGTATTGGAAAGATATTCCCGTGCGCCACAATCTTGATGTTATGCATATTGAGAAAAACATATGTGAAATCCTTGTTGCCTTGATGTTGAACACGTCTGGCAAAACTAAGGATGATGCTAATGCACGCAGGGACCTGAAATAATTGGGAATTAAGAAGCGTCTATGGCTGAAAAAGAACAATGGAAAGGTGATTCAAAAACAAGGTCCTTTCTGTCTAAGAAAAGAAGAGAAAAAGCTTTTCATCCAGACTTTGCATGAGTTACGTGTTCCGATCGGTTTTAGTGCAAATTGGAAGACCATTGTAAAGGAAGATTGCGTGGATTTAAAGGGAATGAAGTCTCATTCTTACCATGTGTTGATGCAACATCTGCTCCCAGTTCTCATTCAGCATGCATTCAAGGATAGGAAGGTCATTCGCCCTATAATTACAAGCTTTTGCACATTCTTTAATGCCTTGTGCTCGACAACTGTAGACCTTCAAACGCTCCTTACTCTTGAGAGAGGCATGGCTAGGACGTTATGTCAACTTGAGACTATATGTCCGCCATCAATATTTGTCATTATGATGCATTTGTCGATCCATTTGGCTTACGAGGCTCGCATATGTGATCCTGTATACTATCGATGGATGTATCCATTCGAAAGGTACGTTATGAGTTTAATAAGAATAAATCAGTTTAACATCTACATTTACATGTATATATAATGTATCATTAACTTTGTCAGGTTCATGAAGACATTTAAGGCCTATGTTCGTAATAAGACACGACCTGAGGGTTGTATTGCAGAGCAGTACATTCAAGAGGAGACAGTTATATTCTGCAACCAATATAAAGGAAAACAGAAAACAAGTCTATTAGAAAAGCTGGAAAAATGGTTTGACGAAGTCATTCCAGGACTATGTAAGTTGCAAGATATCGTTGATGATGACCATGATGATGATGATGTTGGTCCAGTAGGTTCGGGTCAAAGTGTTATCCTAGTGGGTATCGAATTTTGTACTCTATATATGAACTTATTTATAGTCTTAGGCTCCATTTGGTCATCACATTAGTATTTATGAATACATTTTTTTTTTCAAACCAAATGGAGCCTAAGCCCTTTTTTAACTCCGCCAATGCAACTCCTTGCATTGCCGGTCCCAAGCCCAGGTAAAGGAGGAGGGAGGAGGACTTTAGAATGAGATTGTTAATAAAAACAGTGGCCCCCGACTTTGCCGTTGGTGGAAGGCTTGGATCTGACCCGAAGTCTGATGAGACCCCACAATGTAGTGAGCCCCTGTTTTAACAATCCAATGTAGGCCATGATAAGTCAGAGAATTACAATTTCTGAGTACTACAAAGTTGGGCCTACTTTAATGGAACTGACATATTATTCTTTTGCAGGTTGAGCAGAGGAAGGAGCATGCGTCGCTTCCCATACCACCAGCTGTTCTACCCCACGTCAGAGAATTGGCTGTCATTTACCCTTACCCAAGGGAACGCAAGTCCAAACTCCCACGTGTTGCTGCCCGATTGATCTATGTCGCAAGCAGTGACCCATCCATCAGCTGAAGCGGAAGGATCGTCCACCGGAAGAATTTCATGTAAGTGAAAACCCAAAGAATATCTGTTTTCAAACTTATTTTCCTCAACTCAGTACCCAAAGATTTTAGAAATATTCTGATTTCTCAAGAATCTGTAATTATAAGTTGCTATTGTATAATTACTGTAGAAATTACAGAGAAATGCTACAAAGATTTTCTGCTAGGGGGATTAATTGTTGGGGCAGCATTGAATCTGATTTCTGTGCTGAATGGAAAATGCTTTATTTTTGGGTTCATATCTTAAAACGATCTGAAAAAATAAATGGATAATGTAGATAAAATCCATACATTACAGTTAGCCCCAAAGAAAATCTTCCTAGGGCCCACTGTAATGTTTATTTGCCATCAAACCTGTTGATCAAGTCACGAGGACATGAATGAGAGGAAAACACAAATATCAGCTTCATCCAAAACTTGTGTGGCCCTAAAAAGTGTCCACACAGTCCAGTAGCTACTGACAGTGATTATGCAACTCAGTTGAGAATGGTGAATTATAAACTCCATTCTCATTCCAGCTGAATTAAGCGCATTCAATCGCTCAATCAGCTTAGCCTTCCTCTCCTCGTAGGTCAGCTTCTTCAAATTATACCTCTTGTGCTCCTTTATAGGTACTTTCTCTGTTTTCAATGGAGTGGGGTTGGCTCGGATGGCAGCATGGACCTTCTTGTATAGCTCTGGTTAAGTGCCTTGAGCTTAATCACTTATTTAGTTCACACTTAGAGTCAGTACAATTGTTTTCCTATGTAGGTTGCCTGATGCCATGACTGCTAGGATGACTTATTTACTAAAGCAGACCAAAGAGCCAAGTTGTTATTAACATGGTAGAGTTGTGGTTATTTCTTGAATTCTTTTCATTTCCTACCATTGTTGCATGGACTAATGGTAGAAAACATGTTAAAATCAGAGGGAGAGCAGCTCCAATAATGAGATCCTAATCATCTTCAGTCACATGATTCTTAGAAAATTTGATTAGAAACTTACAATTAGAAAGATGAACACAAGCAAGAATGATACCCCGCACATCTGTTTTCCCATTCTATGTTTTGCTACAGTCAGTCACTGAGTTTGATTTGAGAATTTGTGGCATTCAAGACAAGTTAGCAAACTGGAATGTAGACCACACCTATATGTGGTGTGGTAACAATCCTAGTACAGTTACAAGTCTTGGGGGAGGGGAGCAGCCAATTGGCCAATCTGGCTAGATGGATGTTGGGCACAAAGGGTTGTTAGTTGGGATTTTGTAGTGAGGGTGGGCCTGTAGGGGAGGATGGACACCTTTTTTAGGGAACTCGTCAACCCCACTGTCAGTTGACACTTCACTGTTAGCATATGTTTTTGTAATTCTACAGCGGTGAAGGCTGCCATTTGTGATGAGTTTTGAGCTGACCTTGAGTTGTAAATTTGAGTTTCTGGTTAAGTGCCTTGAGCCTAATCACTTATTTATTTATTCACTTTATCTTGTTGGATGTTACTGACCATCTTTGTGTAGTTGCAAGATTGAGTCACTAGTAGACAAATTCCCATTGCCTTCCCGGAGCGGGTTGAGGATGATTTCAACAAGAAGTATGGAGGAGGAAGAGTCGCCATTCTTTGTTACTAATGTACCTCAACAAGGAGTTTGGGTATAAATTTCCATGCAAATTTAAGTTTCTATTAATGCTAGTTTTTAAAAAGTGGGCAAAAAATGTAGATAGGTAGTTGGATGTCTGTGACAGTCTCATCTATTGACAGGTAAAGATCTTTTCCCATTTCCTGATTCTTAAGATGCTACAAGTTTTAGAAGGTCAAGTTTAGATGGTCAGATGTTTTTTGAATTAATGGATGCCAAGAAAAAATGAAATATTTTTGTGCAGTTTTGATTTGTTGGAATCTTTTGACAGGATAATCCTTAGTCTGTGGTTTTTTTTTTTTTTTTTTTTAAAAAAAAAAACCACATCTTAGTTGTTCTCCATATTAGTTGCTTTTAAAATTGAGCTTTGCTGTCATGGAGTCTTCATTGTTGTTATCTACTTTATGTGCCTCATGTCACTTTATGCAACCAATGGTGGTTTCCAATAGCTGAAAGCCTTTATTTAGGGTGCCACTTCTGTTTCAAAATTTCATCTTGTTATGTTGTCATGAAATTTTTTTTTACCAACTGTTGAGTTTGGATGAAAGTGAGAGGTGTTTCCCACCCTCTGGATGCACTCTTTTACTATTAGGAAACAATGTATACATCTCATTGTAAAAAGTGAATTTCCTTTCATATATCGTTCTACATCCTTGGACATGAAGATTTGATCTTTTCTCTTTTCATAGCCTTCCTTGTCATGATATCTGATCTTTTCTCCATGTGGAATTTGCACCTGATGTAGGTGGTGATAATGGGCTATTAGCTGGAGCAATCGTCGCATTGTAGCTGGTTGTTGTATTGTTATTGGATTGATTTTGGAATTTTTTTGGTTGAAAGGTTGCTTAGGAGGAAAAGACCTTATGGACAAAGGTGAGATGATGAGTCAATGTCTGCTTTGTTTATATTATGGGAGGGACATGGTGAGATAATCTCCGCTAAGATTATGATTCATATAGATCTCCCTTTGAATCATCATTTACCATGAAAATTCTAGTTGAGTGCAAAAAACATTACCATCAAAATTCTGATTTCTGAAATCAACGATGATACCCACCTACAAAAATTTTAAAAACAAAAACTTGATAATGGTCCATTCCGTGTCATTGAAAGACAGTTCAGTTTAACACCACGTGCGCCACTATATGCAGATGCATGGAACATCCAAGACCTGCACCAGGTTGCCCCATTGTGTAGGTGACCTGGACAAAAAATGAAGCTGATCATTCATCAAGCAGGCCACATGTACACAAGAATTGGACTATTGCCTGTTTTTCTACTCAAATATTCAATCGGACTGATTTTCTGGGCAGGTTTGTCGAAACAATGAGGCCAAACACAGCCAGTGGATGTCTCATACACAACATATGTAGTGTTACACAGAGATCTGGGTGAGTTTAGCAAAACTCTTGAAAAGGAAACAAGGCAATGTTTTCTCATATTTACCTGCGTAACAAGGTCTTTCAAATGTGTTTGCACACTCAATAGTTCTTGCAAGAACATATGTATTGATTTCGATTGCTCAATTGTTTCAGTCCCGACAAAAAAATGATCCTGTAAGTATGCTAATGCCCATAATGCTCGATGAGAGAAAAGAAAGGCAACATGTCTATTTAAACTAAGTTCAAACCGAATAGCCATTTGCTGCCATTGATGCTCAAACTCTTTAGCACTCCCCAAGTTGTATAGCCTTTGAAACTCAGATTCAAAAGTATCATACTGTGATCCAAGAAGATGAGAAAACCAGCTTGAAAGCTTGGACATGATATCCCAAATATAAAATACATGTTTTGTGTTGGGCAGTTCACTTGATATGGCATCTCTAAGCTCCATCAGATGGTTATACAACCACCACCTTTAGTTATATTCCATTAGATGGCTTCTTTATATTCTAAGAATTTCAATTCTTTTCTTCTTTCTTTCATTCTTCTATGATTCGATGTGGACCACAAGTAGAACATGGCAGGTTGGGAAAGTTTCTTTTCTAGGCTACTTGAATTTTCAGAAGAATGTTGGAATGTACCAGGCCATTTTGCATTCTATCATATTTGCATTCCTTATCAATAGTCTATTTACTCTATTTACATGCATAGCTCAAGTTGACCTACTTAGCTGTTTCTGCTAGGCATGCATATAATAGGGCATGACATTTTCGGATCCTTTTACATCCTGATTCTCCATTGACTGTGTAATAATATGCACATAGTTTTTTGTTTTTTTTTCCAAAAGGAATGTAGACATGATCAGGACTACTTCCTCATTTTGAATTCTTGGACATGTTTATTTCTTCATGTCAAACTGAATGTTCCTCATCCAAATCACTTATGCATCCATGTGCATCCTAAATTAATATTTCTAGCATATAAATATAGTCTTATGCTGCATCTTAAATTTCAAGCTTTATGGAACCATTACAAGTCGTGCCAATAGCATACCAGGTATTCATTTTAATGAGATGATGAATATCTACCCTTATTCCTACTTTTTCGCCACCATCTGAATTGTATGTTACTTCATCTTTTAGAGTGATCTAATCCTTTCATCCTCATGGTGTACTTCATCTTCAGTCTAAATGATTTATAAAAAAAAAAAAAAAAAAAAAGGAACTATGCGAGTTGCATGACTGTGAACTTGGCAGGTTGAGAATATATATTTACAATTAGGCATGTTTGGATTTGTTGAAATTGACAATTGGAAATCAATTTCCGGCAGAAATAAAATTTCCTTTTTTATGTGCGTGTGAGTTTTTTCCCCAAAATTTCCATGGAAAATCAATTCCTATTTTTTAAAACTTTCAGGAAAGTGGTCCCTTCCAATTTCCATTTTAAAGCTTAAGAAATACAATTTCATAACTTCAAAGGAAAATTTATGTTTCTTCTCCTTCCCCGCCTCACCCTTGCTTTGTCTCCTTCAGCATTTAGATGGTTTTACCCATGTAGGCCCATCCTTATTCAATCCTAACCATCAATATTTCCACATAGAGCCTACCATGAGATGATCTTAGCTAGGAGGGTCCCATTGTTAGTCGATCCTATTCAGTTGCATTTCCACATGGGACCCATAGTTGGTGATCTTAACCATATGGGGCCTATTGTGAGTCAATCAAAACCCTGACTATTTCCATGTTGGGCTCATCGTTAGGTGATTCAATGTGGGACCCATTGCTAGTCGATCATACACATGTTGGGCTCCACGTGTACTTCCATGTTGAACCCATTGTTAGTCAAGCTTAACCATGTGTATTTCCCAAGGTATTCACCATTACGATACAGGTTGTAACAGCTATTATGGGCCCCCTTTTTTATGGAAAAAAAACTGTATTGGCCGGCCATTACGGGCATTGTGGGGCTATTACGGGTCTCTTTTTTTCCATAACGGCCGTTAACAGTTGCCACCATTACCATTACGTAACAGCCTTTACAAAACACCTTAGTATTTCCACATTAGCTCATCATAAAATGAACACTAGGCCCATCATTAGGAAAATAAAATCACTTCCTTGTAAAAATTGGTTTGAAAACATACAAACGAAAGAATATTTCATTTCCACCAATTCTTATTTCACTCAAAACCTACTTCAACAAAGAGGAGTTATGTTTTTTTCATCCATTTTCTGAAGCTGTTATAGTTTTTGAGTTTACTTGAACTAGATAGCTCTGATTTTGAAGGACGATTGTTTACAAAGGTCAACTAAAGCCAGATCAGCCAGAATGAGATGAAGAAGCTTCTACCCATCGTGGATGCCAGCTCTTCTGATTCAGGTGACGTTATGCTTACCAAGCATTTGGTATAAATAGTTTGTATCATTAAACAAGGCCCAAATCTAATGTCTAGGGGAGGGAATTCTCTTCTTGAGGAAGATACTGTACAACTTCCATATTAAGATTGTTTTGAGTGAAACTTCTCTGCTTTCATGTTTCATGAAATGGAATACTTGTCATGCTTTCAAAAAAGAAAAAAAGAAAAAAAAAGAAGTGAAATAAAGTAACATTTTTAGAAACTGAAATCCCAGAGAATACTGTGCATAATAATGCCTAAAGACCAAATGGAATTCTCACACTTTCTTTTTCTCAGTACAAAAATTCTAACACTTCCACTTAGCAGATCAAATGGAATTCCTGAGTTACCCCTTCTCTTTTCTCATTGCAGGGCCTTTACATCTTCATGAACTTTCCACCCTAACTCACTAGATGGTATTTTGTTGGTGGTGACCCCTATGGAGAAAGCTGGGAAGGAATCAAATGCTCTGGAGATGCCATTCATTCCATGTAACGCATAACCTTCTATTCTTATCTTTCTCCTCAATTTCTCTTATTGTGCAAACTGTTTTTATTGTGGAAAAACAGTAGAAGCCATCAAGGGTGGTGGAAGCTTAGTTTGCGTCGGGGCCACAGGAACAACTCCTCGATGACCAGGAAAAACAGTAGATGTCATTTACTCTCTATGCTCACTTTCTTTTGATTGAATGAAGGATTGTAATTGATTCATTATTGAATGAATGAATGATTATGTAGGTGGTAATTGAATGAATGAATGAATGATTATGCGGGTGGTAATTGAATGAATGAATGAATGAATGATTATGTAGGTGGTAATTGAATGAATGAATGAATGATTATGCAGGTGGTAATTGAATGAATGAATGAATGATTATGCAGGTGGTAATTAAATGAATGAATATAAATTTTTTTTATTCTAGGCAATCGCTACAGATATTAACCGTAGCTGGTAATCTAAAAACCGTAGCTGTTATAAAATCCCACATATTGCTACGGATCTAACACTACTTTTAGCTACCAATAATATCCGTAGCTGAAGGTGCTATTGGCTACAGAAATATTTACTACGGATTAGATCCGTAGCTATTATAAGCTATGGCTACGAATTAAATCCGTAGCCATAGATTTTAGACCTTTTACTTGGCACCTACGACGGCGGTCCTGCTACGGATTTAATCCGTAGCCATAGATCATATTTGCTACGGATTAGAGCCATAGCTATTATAAGCTATGACTACGGATTAAATCAGTAGCCATAGATTTTAGACCTTTTGACTTGGCACCTACGACGACAGTCCTGCTACGGATTAAATCTGTAGCCATAGGTCTATGGCTACGGATTAAATCCGTAGCCTTTGCCCATTTTTCTGGTAGTGCTAGGAGCTCATGGCCCGCCATGTCGATCCTTGGGAGGGAGAAGCTATCTTTTGGGAATGCCTTATTCAGGTTCGTGCAATCGACACATACTCGCCATTTTTCATTCAATTTCTTCATTAGCACAACATTTACTATCTGGTCGCGGTAGTAGATTTCCTCAATGAATTCGGCCTTGAGGAGCTTACCGACCTCCTCTCCAATGATGGCGTACCATTTTGGTTCGAATGCTCGTCGTTTTTGCGTCACCGGTCGATGGTCATGATCAACATTCAATATATGAACCATTACATCTAGTTTGATGCCGGGCATGTCCTGGTGGGACCATGCGAAGATGTTGTCATGTTACTTCATGAGGCTAATGATCTCTTCTTGCTGATCTGAGGCTAACAACGAGCTAACTTGGATTGTGTGGGTGGGGTTAGTCTCATAGAGTGGGACACCGACGAGGTCTTTCATGGGAGATCCTCTTTCGACCGGTTCTTCTCGGGGGTCAAGGAAAGTGATGAGCATCGTTTCTTGTTGTGCTTTTGCCCTAAGTGTCATTGAGTAGCATTGTCGAGCCTCGTGCTGGTCACCTCTGACTTGCCTGACCCCATGCTTGGTTGAAAATTTCATCCCAAAATGATAGGTAGACACTTCTGCTCACAAGACGTTGAGGGATGGTCGCCACAAAATGACATTGTAGATAGGGACAGACGATTATCATGGTAGTCTGGTTGTGACCCTCTTCTGCAGTCATGGGCAATAGTATTGTAACGCCCTGCCCAAATCGGAACAGTATCCTGAGGCGCCCACATGTGAATTGGTGCAGGACCGTATGAATTGATCACATGTGCGGATAAATTACCAGTAAATTAATATGGATTAAATCACCAATGTGATGCAATCCAACTACATTCGAGCTGAGAATAGGCCGTAGGGCTGGTCAGTCTAATAGTACTTGGCGACTGCCTATATGAGTCGTGCACCACCCGAGGTGGGATAGGAAATTTCGAAACTTGGGGAGGCCAGGGGCCTCACTGGGCTTGTGGTCCATCATAGACGTAAGGATCGGATGATGCCCAAAAATGGACGAATCGTGTCGTTCAGTCGGCACTTGTAAACCGCAAGTCGCCCCACTTGAAAATAAATGGCTGAAATTTTAAATCAATTAGCCCCGTTACTTAAGTCAATGAATACAGGCATTTCAACCATTGGATCTCTTTTAAATTTACACTAAATGTTAGAAATATTTTCCTACACTCGCCCACAAAATTTGACCCTTGATCGAGGATCGGTGACCATTGATCCCAAATCGAGCCATTGTGACCAAACCTCGCATCCATTTGTGGTCAAACTTTACCCAACTCTTCATCGGACCATGGGGCACTTGTTCCACGAATCAAATGAGGCAGTGGGCCATCAGGGTAGCCCCAACAACCATAAATGGGCCCTACAAGGCCGTTGGAGGCAATTAGTGAAACATAGGGCCAACTGATTTAAATTTTACGACATATATAGCATTTAAACTCCTCTCTCTCACTCCCACAAGTCTAGCAGTTGAGAGAGAGAGAGAGGGAAAGAGGAGAGAGAAAGAAGGGTAGGGAGTGTTGTAGTGTTGGTGGTGCTGGGGATTGAAATTCCCCGCACCTACGCCCTCCATTCGCCAAGAACTTCGACCCGATCGTCGTAGGAGCAAACCCCATTCAATCCAAGGTAAGAATTGGGCTCTAATCCATCCATCTCTAGTCTCTAGCAACATGTATGCATCTTACCACCACTCCATGTAATGCAGGTTCCCGACACATCGAGTTTGCGGACCTGGCGACGTTAGAACAATTTCGACGGCTTCCAGTCAACAATAAGTGAGGACCATTACCTTTAAGTGGCCGATTATCGTGCTTAGCATAGATTTTACTGAATGTGTATGGTGTATTGCTCTTGCATGTTGCTAGATTTTTGGACTGCATGTTTGAGACCATAGATCTAGGATTTCCTAAAAAAGTGAGGAGGGGTTTAGGCCCCGAATACCCCCAAATGTGTGGAATGTTGGGTTGCATGTTTAATTAGGGTGTACGCATTCGATTTCTCCAAATGTTGCTAATTTATTGTTGAATCTGTTGCATGACAAATATGTTAGGTGTTGAAGGAGTGAAATGTTGTCAATTTGTTGAGTTGCTGAATTAATTGCATTTAATCCCCGCCACATAGTTGATTTGTATAATTCATACCGGCATATACGAAATTGAATTGTTGTGAATGGGTTCATGGCTATCCATTTGGTTAAATAGTTGGAATATGTTGAACATGATCCTTACGGTTTGGTAGAGCTTAGTATATTTCTGACCATGTACTTAAATTGCTGAATTATTATTGTTATTTGTGAATTGTCCCTGAATTTGATAAAACATGAAATCTAGTAGTGCATGTGCCCCTTATGGATTGGCCGATTAACTGGAATCACTTAGGCGACCTTCCGTTGGACCGACCCACGAGTAAATCTGGTCTGACTAGTTAAACCGTAAAGTGTCGGCTGTAGTTGGACTACATGAGACGCCGTTCTCAGGCCGATCAGTTTATGGTTCAGCTTGTCGGGGTATATTAGCTCATAAATCGGTCATCCTTATATATTAACCATAGTTGAACATGCTTATATGAACTCGAAGTACCCTAAGACCCCTGCGCCCACTGTTAATTGTGATTTATAGCCTACAAGACTCATGAGTCGGGGAAGGTGGTATAGGACACTATGCCCGTGCTGTCGGCCTATGTTGGGGTGACGAGCCTCTCCGTAGTGACCTGTGAGCACCTAGACTCGTGAGCCAGGGATGGTGGTATGGGACACTGTGCCTCTACTGTCGGCCTATGTTGGAGTGACGACCTCCCTATAGTGACCGCGAGTAGGACTTTGAAGTCCCAACTATTTTCGTCTGAGCTTAAGAACTATGAGATTGACGAACCCACGAGGGCTAAGGACCGCGAGAGTCATATGACCACGGCCATTATACCGCGCGATCGAATTAGGGCAATGCTTCTGATAAGAGTATTCCGGTTTTCCCAACCTGTTAGATAAATGGATCTAATTAATCAACTAAGCTAGCATGTTACATAATATTGCATTATCTATTGTGGCGATTTGGCAGTCGAGGTCGCACTGAGGGAGTGTTGGTCATTGCAATCGTTAGATGTTATCTTTTAAAGGAGTGTTGGTGGTGAGGGGCATGCATTATATTATTAAACCATGCATTACATTAACTAAGAGTACTTAGGATTCTATGATGTATGTTGTTCACTAAATTTACTCTTATGCATGATAATTTGTGTAGCCTACCGCTAATGGTACCACTGAGTTAGCTACTCACTCCCACTCTAGGACGGTGTTCCAAAATACCAACCAAAATCTGGCATAGATGCAGGAACATTGGAGTGGGACGTGCTGGAAGATGTCTGTGCAGACGACGACGAGGAGCAGGCGTACTTCCAGACTTTTGGTGGACCCTACTAGCTTGATGGATGATGGTGGGATTGGGCTAGGGCCCTAATCTTTTTGGGAAGTGATGTGAGGATGGGACTAGGTCCCTAGTAGAAGACATTGTGGATGTTGGAATTTATGTTGGATATTTAACTTTATTAATAGTACTTGAACTTGTTAATTGTTTTAAATGTTTATTATGCTTGGTTATTTCTCCATTGCCCACTAACACCTCATATTCACATGCATTTGAGGCCCATTAGGGCATACGTGGCACTCGGGAATTCGGGAGCCAAGTTCCTACTCGGCCCTTGAAATTCGGGGCGCTACAAGTATACTTCCTTCGAAGTTGACCTTCTTCCAGCAAACCCAAGTAATGGAGTTCAGACGGGACGTAGTCGATATCTTCCGATCCCCATCTTATTGAAAGCGACAGGGAGGAGGATGTCAGCTGAGCTGCCGGTGTCCACTAATATACGATGCACCTTGTGGTTAGCCACTGTCATGATCACCACCAAGGCATCGTCGTGCGGGTGGTAAATTCCTTGAGTGTCCTCCTTGGTAAAGGTCAAGCAACAATGAATCAACTCTTGTTCCTTTGCAGCTTTACTTGTGAAATGAATGTGATGCTTTATGCCACTGTTGTTGATGCTCCGAGCATGAACCCTGCGAGCTCTATTCTAGTCTCTTGTGGGTCCTCCGAATATTGTGCAGATTTCACATGTCGCTTCATTGTTGTTTCTGTTGCCTTGTTGCTCGTCCCTCTTATCTGGTCGCTCATCCCTTCTCCTATGGATGTAATCCCGTAGATGTCCACTCCGGATGAGGGATTTAATCTCTTCCTTGAGATCGAAGCAGTCGGTAGTAGTGTGGTCGTGATCGTGGTGGAAGTGGCAATACTTTCACTTATCTCTCTTGTCAGCGTCAGCTTTTGTAATGCCCTGAAATTTCACAGCTAGAGTTCCTACTCATGCCTAAGAAATCCGGGTATTAATAACGTATAAACTTGGATGCCTTTGAAAATCGCACCTATTTTTTTTCCATTTGGATCACATCCAGATACATTCAGGAGGTAGCATTCTCAAGAATAACATTAACCCTATTTCTTATTCCAAAATCAAATAAACTGTCAAATGCTCTCACGTTGGGAGTTGTTTACAAGTTTTGAGTACGTAGTGGAATTATAAAGAAAATAAACTTTAAGCTAAATCTTTTAGTCTAATCAAATAAATCTTTTGCCAATGTTTGGTCTTCTGGGTCCTCGACCTATACGTCACCTACAACATCTGTATGGTTGGGAGAGGGTCAATGCCATACTCATAGTGAGGGTTATCCTTTATGATTGACAGTGATTCAAGAGATTCATAAGATAATGTAAGGTTTTGATACGTCTTATACTCCACAACTATAAGAGGTATTAATGCACAAGCAATCTATATGAGATGTATGCCTAGCAAAGTATATGCAGTGTATCATCCTTAGCGATTGCCACAATGTGGAATATGATTAGAGTTATCGGACTCGCCCTGCATCCCATACTACAGAGATTTACCGATGTGTCCCACGCTTAATATGGCTTTATGCGGTTACCCCAAGACAAACACAACACATGCCTGAAAGAATTATGTGACACAATTTGTTCATGGACCGACTATTTGCAACATCCAATCCCAGAAGTGATGTAAAATGCATTGTGGATTACTTACATCGATTCGTGCACCACTACCCATGAAATATGGATTTACGTGTCGCCCTAGGGGCCGCTACTGAAAACGCATTACGTCCACGATAATTAATCAATAGCTAGAGGAGGGATTCCCAACATAGTACTTGCATCAAGAGAGAATTCCTTTATCCATGGAATGTTAAGAATATCAAGACACCTGCCGAGCCTTTGAGGAAAAGGGCGGAGTGACAATAACCAGCTTGAATAAGAGATGAGTGACGAAGGTCCACTCGAATATGAGGAGAGTGGTTAGATCCAACTCAATAATTAGAAGAGCGGCATAACCGATTCTTTAAGAAGGGTGGCAATGGCCAACTCCATAAGTAGAAGAGCGACCACCGTCGATTCTTAGATACGGAGAATGGCAGAGCCAAATCAATGATAAGGCAAGGGCAAAACTTGTATCCATGACCTTCCCATGAATCTAGGAAAGCCTTTTACAATGGATATCATGTAAAATCTCAAAAAGTCAATAATTGATGATATTAATTTTAAATGAAAACAGAGGAAAAGTAATGAAAATCTGAAGACAGATAAAAGACATGTAAAAGACAAGTGTAAAGGCAAGATAAAATCCATCAACTCAATTAAGACAAAAGATACGTAAAAGGCAGGATAAAATAACATGAAGGCATAAAAAGATACGATAACCATAACAACTTAAATTAACATAAGCTTAAAGGATGAAACCCTCACCTTTAAAGTCGAATTATCCTCATTTGAGGCTAGGTGTTCCTACATACCCCTTCACATTCAATCTTATCCTATATCATAAGATCTACAAGATTTACAAGGTTAGGATTAAATCTAGGGTTACGTTTATGGCCTAGATATAAGGCTTAACTAATTACTATTTCAGAAAAACTTGAATCAAGACATTAGGTATTACATACTTTACCTGAACCTAGCCCTGACTCAGTCCTAGGACTCGGCGAGTCGACTTAGTACACCATCACTCTCTTTCTTTCTTTCCTTCTTTCTTTATTCTCTCTTTCTTTCTTCTTCTCTTTTCCTTTCTTGCTGCCACGTCCAGCAGAAGTTGGACGTTGTTCTCCCTCTCTCTCTCTCATGTTTTTCTTCTCTTTCCCCACTCTCTTTTCTTTCTTGCTTCCGTTTTCTTTCTCCGATAGCGAGACGTGTGTGCCCTTTTATAGGGTGTAACGAGTCTTCTAGGCTCTTCCTGCGAGGCCCTTAGCCGATCTTCTTTCGCACGACTCCGTTTTTGGTGCGGCGAAATCGCAAAGACAAACTTGCGTGCGGTGGTTATTATGGAAATCTGTGATTAAATCTACATGATCCATCTTCTTGGGGACGATCGAGACTCCCTTTCGGAGTGCTTGGACGATCCGGATTGATCTCAAGCTCACTGGTTTGACCGTCCATCAGGCCGGATCATCCGGATCTGTAACGCCCTGGAAATTGGGGGTCGTGCACACGCTCGACTCCCAAGTTCCTGGATGTCACTTATACCCAATTTTACTGGTTTGCATTACTCAGGATTAAATGCACAACATGGAATTACTTGAAACATGGATCACAATTCACAACTAGTCAAATGCAATGGAAAATGTTAAATGTTTACAAGTCTAAAGAAAGTTATAACTATGGGTCGCACAAGGCGTTGCCTAACAACGTACAAACAAGGTATGCCCAAAAGAATGATTCACCAAATCCCCTACTTGGCAATCCAAGTCCGCCCGTAAAACTAGGGCGAGCCGCCCATCAACTAGAAATAGGACAACTCGTTCTCCACGTCCAGTCTCACGTCGCCATACTCTTTGTACCCGACGTCACCTGCATCTACTGAAGAGTCTAGTTGGTATTTTAAAACACCATCCCAGAGTGGGAGTGAGTGATCAACTCAGTGGGTGCTATTAATCTTAAGTTGTAATAGGCATTAATTAAATTATGAACTTAATGAAAAACAAACATTCATAAATACCTAACTAATCTTGTTAATGCATATGCATGTTAGATGATATGATGCATGCCCTCGCCACAGCACTCCCTCAAGTGACTCCATTTAACAATCGCGTATGACTAACACTCCCTCAGAGCGACCTCGACTGCCGAGTCGCCAACCTAGCTAGTGTGATGTGATGATAATGTTTGCCAAGTTCTTAGTTATTTTCATTCATCCAGTAGATTGGAAAAACTGATACACCCCGCGTGTCAATGCCCTGAACTGGTTGCGAGGCCAAGGCCCCCCAACGTGTGAGGCCAAGACCCCGCGATCCTTGATTCCGTCGGGTTCCCCATCCCCGACTTTAAGAATGTACAAGCAATCATCATTAACATACCCAATCATGTTTGACAAACAACAAGCATTCCATCATCATTTCACATTAATTTGGGGGATATAAAGTGTAAGGTCTTGCCTAGATTTTGCTAGATTACCCAATTACATCATCCAACAAACAAAATCATTAGATTCATATTGAAATTAGTGTTAGGCCACCTAAGAGCAATAATCTGCACCTATGGATCGTTGAAGACTTGGGGAAGTGACGTAGAAGTGTCAAACTCACGGTCGATTGGCCGGAATCCTGAGTTAATGCGTTTGCATGTTAGGATTTCATACAAATCCTAGCTCAACACAAAGGATTACAAAAAGGATGGGTGCTTACCTCCCCAATCGGATGAAAATTACTTGTATTTATAAATGAGGGGTTTCTTGAGGAAAGGGAAGAGGGGTTTCTAGTTCTCACCTCCCTTGGGCCCACCTTTCTCTCCCTTCTTCCTTCTCTCCTTCTCTCTTTCTCCTCTTTTCTCCTCTTTCTCTCTTTCTCTCTTTCTTTTCTCTAGGGTAAATTCGTATGGAGAGAGAGGGTGCCCAAATGAGGCTCTTTTATAGTGCAAGATTTGGTGTAAATGGCTTCAATGGCTAGGTTTTTACTATACTAAGTTTTTACTATACTAACCCTATGGGAGGATTTTTCAAGCCTTTAGGGCCCACTATGGGGTGTACAAGTTAATATGCACCGTAGAATAGTTAGCCCTAATGATGATCTACGTATGGATATGATCGGCCTGCCATTTGGATGCGCCGATCGATAAATATGATTAGAAGTCTGTTCAACAGTCACCGGTAATCGATCGGGGCCGCGGATATACGGATATGAGCAGAGAAATATCCTTACTCCATGGGTAAAGTTTGGTCGTAAACCGACGGTCCGAAATCCTCAACTTTGAATAAGAGTGGACGACCCAATTCACTTAAGTTTCAGCTTCTTCCTTCAGGATATTTGCACATCTCATGAACTCGTCCTTTGGCTCAAGTTGAGCGGTTCTGGATAGTATCTAGGTCCGACTCCCACGATGGACGTCAAGCCCAGTAAGACAGACATTATTCTATAGTTTTGGAACTAGTAGCCCACCAACGAGCGGTCTAGAGCTTGTTCGAAAAATCGGGACATTTCTGGAATGAATTAGGTATTGAAATTTCTCGTGGGCAATTATTAGGGATCGGATTAACTATGTTCATAGTGTGGCCTATTTATAGATAGTGAAAGTGGAGATTTGGTCATGTTTACACTAAACCGTCAGTTTTAGGCTAAAAGAGTAACGAGGTTGATTTGGTCTATTATTCAAGATTTGGGCCTTATCTAACTCTGCCCCGATTAGATCTTTAATTTAGTCATACTTATCTTGATTAGTTAGCGAAGGGTAGGTTAGATTTGGGCCCTATGTGAGTAAATCATGGGGCTAAAATTGATGTTCAAATGATCGGGTAGATTCGGTGGCTTCCTACAGTTGATTAATCGGACTTGTGTGGTTCTTTACTGGTACCACCCCTGTATAGACTAACATTGAGTGCTAATGGTCATTTAAGTGATATTATAAGTTAATTAATAAAAAAATTTCAAGGATTTTTTAGAAATCCAAAACAGTGAAAATCTAGGATGTTACAGGATCACTCGTACGCTCGCATCCTGCGTATTTCTGGTTGTAGTGATATCTTTGGGGCTCGTATTCTCCGGTGTTTGAGAAATCCGCTCCTTCCGTTAGGTTCTCCTTGAAATCCTGGTCCAAAAGAGTATGGTATGGATTAGATCTGTGGTGGCCCACAAGATCTTTCCTAATGCTGTCTACCTTACGTTTGAATGGGTGGAAATCGTTCTCGCTGTCCTCTTACAAATTCCTCTTCTAGCCTTAGATCAGGCGGCCCGTTAGAGTCCGATGGACGGTTTGGATTGGATGTTTGAATCAAGATGGTGGCCCATCCGAACCGTCTGCAGATCCTCATTTTGAAATTTCCGTAGCGGGAAGCCCGCTGGAGAGAGATATCTCTCTCTTTTCGTGGAGAGCATCGGTCAAACCTAGTTTGACCATACTCCCCTCTCGGTGTGGTGCAGTAGTACGAGTGTTGTGTGCGCACACCACTCCAGGTGGGGCTCATCATAATGTTTTTGGGAAATCCACACCATTAATCCATTTTTTCCATCTAATTTAAGGGGTTGATCATTAGATTGAAGTATATCCATAGATCAGGTGGACCGTACTACATACAACAGAGGTCACTTATGGTTTCCACCGCTGAAACCTTTCTAGGCCTTCCAGTGATGTTTATTTGTCATCCATCTAGTTCATCAAATCATACAGACATAGATGAAGGGGGATATCTTACTACGGCTGTCCATGACCTTTGATGGGCACTAAACTCGACGGTTAAGGGCTGATCTATCGATTGGGTCACTTATACAATGATCTAACGGCTGCAATTAGACGTGTATGGTTAATTTATGATAGATAGGCCCGATACAAACTTTTATATGAAGTGGATCATGGAAACTATGTATGCTATAATTAAGGGGTCTAGGTTGATGGCATTTTCATAATTTTTAGTAATCAGAGGGTTTTGTGAAATCTAATGGCTCCATATGGTCGCATGCATCTTTCTAAATAATTCTTATAAGGAGACTTGCATCTGGATCATTACGGATAGAGAGTTATTCATTAGTTCATCTGAGGGAAGGTGTCTACGTCAAATCACGTAATGGATGATCTTCTCTTAAAATCCATGTTCATTCATTCTCGACGGTTAGGTTTGTATTAAGGAGTGGATGTAAGGTTTGGATAGTTGGGTTGATATTGTACACATGTATATATTATGTTGAATCTTATGGTAACGCTCGAAGACTTTTGATGCTCGAATACCGAAAGTTCGGGGCGTTACAACTTTCATCCTGCTCGGCCATTTCAAGATCCTTTTGTCGCGGACCTCCATGAGTACTTGTTTGGGAGTCGTGTTCAGTGGAGTGTAAGAGCGGAACCTGCTCTCCGATCATCGGTTCAGGAGCGGACCTTTGCTCAGGTTGCCGTCCTTTGTCTTCTTGCTGCTGACTGTGGGTGGCTCCTCTTCCTTGCACTTCATGTCCTTAGCTGAGCTCCCTGCACTTCGAGTAGCTTTTCGAGCGCTAAAGAGCTCCTCCGCGTTAGAGTATTTTCAAGCTCAATTAAGGAGATTGGCCAGAGTGGTCGAAGGGTTCTTATCGATTGAGAAGAGGAACCTCCCTTCCCTTAGGCCGGATATCATAGCGGTTAGAGCTATCTAGTCCGAATAGCCATCCACTTGCACTACCTCCTCGTTGAAATAAATAATGTAGTCTTTTAATAGCTCGTCCTCCCTTTGGGTAACAGTGCGGAGGTGGTCGTTGGCTTCTTTCTATCATTCCCTTTGATGAACTGTGTGATAAAGGTCTTGTTAAGCTAGGTGAAGGAACTAATAGATCTCGGCTTTAGTTCCCTATACCACTTTCTTGCCACCCCCTGACAAGGTCAGGGAGAATGCTCGGCACATTATCGAAGTAGAAACATCATGTAATTCCCATCCATGCCCTGAAGGACTCCAGATGTTCGGTCGGATCTCCGGCTCTAGAGTAGGGAGTAATCTGTCGCATTCGGAATCTCGACTAAAGTGGAGATCCCATAATGTCGTTGGTAAACGGTGGTTCTAATTCCTCCAACATAGCCTCAACTGAAGTCGGGGCCCAAACAGAGTATACTTGTTGGATGTCGCCAATTTATCCTCAGATCTCTCTCAGCTCAGCTTCCCACGGGACTTCGTTCTCTGCCATCACCTCGGAAGCTTTCCCGCTGCTTCTTTTCTCCAGCATGTGGCATAAGTTGAAGTTAGCGAGCATAGTGGTTCCCGCGGTGTGCATGAGTGCATGACTATACTTCCCTGGTCATTGCTTAACTATGTGCGAGTCATCAGGTGCTTGAGGGGGTCGAGAGAGCTCGGTTATCGTGGCTACTTTCTCCCTATGGTCGGGAGGTGAATTCTATCTTTTCAGTATTTGCATTATGTTGTTTATGTTGCCAGCTAGGGCCTCTACTTGATTTTCCAATGAGGCGGGTCATCCTCCTCGATTACGAGACCTTTGCATGGCCATCGTAGTGAGAGAGTCGATATGATGTTGCGAGGGTGGATCTTGAAGATCCACATGTTGCTTTTCTGATATAGGGGTTTATGCATCAATGGTAGGCAAGGTCTTCATCCTCCCTTTAGCCATTATAGGGCAGATGGAGATATGACAAGCGAATTGGGATTGACTTCACTGTCGTTCGTTCCCACATACGGCGCTGTATGTGTCTAAGTGTCTTATCCACATCGCGGGACCTACCAAAATGTATGTCTTATTCCCATCGTCATCGGTTTTATATGATCAGACCTAAATTGAAGCATATCCAAAGCTCAAGTATACTACACCACAGGAAAAGGTATGACTTCAACGCTTACCGTTAAAAACTTCCCGAGGGCAACAGAAAATTTGAATCAATCTGATATTTGTTTTTTCCCTTCATCCATGTTTTTGTGACATTATGAACAGGTTGGATGAGAAATAAACATGATTGTGGACACTTAGGGAGGATTCAACGGAAAATGTCATCATCTCACTGTTTCTTGTGTTGTGGTTGATATTTGTATAAGCTTCAATTTTGAGATCATGCCATAATTATGATAAAAAAATAGATGAACGGCGTGGATAAGACACACGTATCCACAGTGGCCCCACAGATTTTACTGAGTACGCTTTAGCCGTCTATGTTAGTACGCAATCCGCTTCCGCAAAGATCTATTTTTGTTACCCGAAATACTACTGAGCACTTTCAGTTTTAGGAGGATTTTAATGGTGGATATTCGATCAATCTCTATTGTTTTCATGTGGCGTGGTCTACCTGAGATTTATATACCTCTCATTTTTGGGATAAGTCTAAAATGATATTTAAAAATGGATGAAACACATACACCATGATCTGGCTGAAAGAGCACCGACCACCAGCCCGGGCTGGTGTCATGGGGAGTAGACAATCCGTTTCTGGAAATCCGCGTCTGATCTGCACGTAAGCGGATTGGCTGGTGGGTCACGTAATGAAGTATATGTTATATCCAAACCTTCCATCCATTTTTGGTGCTCGTCTTAAGGCTTGGGCAGAAAAATAGGACAGCTCAAAAGATGATGTGTACCACGCTGCAAAAAGTAGTGGGGGATTGAATGCCTACCATTGAAATCCATTTTGGGGTCACAGAAGTTTCGTATTAATATGAAATTTATTTTTCCTCTTCATCCAGGTATTTGTGACCTTATGAATAGATTGGATGAAAAATAAACTTTATGGTGGGCCCTATGAAATTTTTAACAGTGAAAATCATTATCCCGCTGCTTTTGGCTAATGCTGTAAAATGATCTCAAAAAATGGATGAACGGTGTGGATATAATAAATATATCATTGTGGACCCATGTAACTTTGATCTCCTTTGAACCGTTTGCACAACTCAGAGCTCGAGGAGCGTAGGCGCTCGCTCTTCCCGCGACACGTATCTACTCCCCTGCCATCAACCCCGTGGCTTGTCGTCAGTGCTATGTGGGCCCATTATGATGTATCTTTTTCATCCATTCTGTTCATCCATTTTTACTGATCATTTTAGGGCTTCACAAAAAAGCGTGAGAGGGATATAAATCTCAAGTGGACCACACCACAGGAAAATAATGATGAATGGATATCCACCATTAAAATTCTCCTAAGGCTGACAGTACTGTTTATTTGACATCCAATCTGTTGATTAGGTCATACAGGTCAAGATGAAGGTAAAAAAAAACCAAAGATCATCTTGATCCAAAACTTTTATGGCCCCAAAAGGTTTTTAATGGTGTACTTGAATTTTATTCAATTTCCATTAGTTTTTATGGTGTGGCCCATTTGAGTTTTACATATACTTTATTTTAGGGCGCATGCTCAAGAATGATCTAAAAATGTTGATGGACGGTGTGGATCAAACACATAAATTAAGGTAGGGCATAAATAAATTTCACATGCTAGATAGCTATCTAAGGGAAAACGATATACGTAGTAGCAAGGGTAATTTTTTAATAAAAAATTTCTTTTAATAGAAAATTTTGTGGAGGGCATTCAGCTTTCAACGTTAAGCCCGACTCCCACCGGGGAAAGAATTCAGCGAAATATTACGAAAATCACTTAGCGCTTTCAATTTCAGTGTTAACAAACAGTTAAGAGGCATTTTCTCAATTCCGTGGTAAGTATTTATTTTAAGAGTTAACCAATTGGCCATGGACTGAATAGTCAATCAAGTCATCAATAATATATTTCATGAACCATGGACTACTAAAAAATCTACACTGATCGGATGATCTAATCCATTTCTGCTACGGGTTTTCTTTTCTTCTTTTCTTGGTTAGCTATATATCCTTTTTACTAGCTTTAGATGGAATAGCTAGTATTGCCTAACAAGAGGACTTCCTTAGAATTATAGGCAATCCGCCACCGGACCTATTTGGTGCAAATGATCTCAACCGTCCATAAGAAAGACAATTGATCAAATAGTTAAGTCCGTCAAATCACTATGATTTTAATATGGTAGCCCATGAAATGGGTCACAGATCAAATGAACCGTTTAGATCAATCAATTGGATTGTCAAAGGGTCCCAATACAACTAAGAGCAGTATTACTTATTTCCTTTATTAAATATTCACGAATCTGTATATTTGTTTCCCTTAATGTAGAGATTGGCCAGCCAAACAATCTCTAATATAGAAATTATGATTTATTAGGATTTATTTTTTGCAAATAATATCCCTTTCTCCAATATCTATAAATACCACTTGCTTAAGCTTGTTTTCACACGGTGAGTAGTGAGATAGCTAAAATGGGTCGATTTGTGTGTGTTTTGGGGGTTATGTCCATGGCGCTCTTCTTACTCGTTGCACGTGTGTCCACCCAAGCATGGTTGGATGCACATGCCACTTTCTACGGTGATGATAATGGTGGCGATACCATGCGTAAGTTCATGGGTCGTTTTACTTCATGCATTGGCATTTTAATCTTCGTAATCCAACGGTTAAGATGCGGCCTTGGTGTGGGTCCATAGTTTTTTTTTTTTTTCACCGATTTAAAATGATGTCTTTAGTTTTGGTTCCCAATACAATCTAGTGGATTACGTGTATGGAAGCCATCCCATGCATCTAAATGGTTAGGTATGCAAAACTCAGAGCTACCGGATGGTACGTGGGGCCCACATGACATGTGTCTTGCATTCAATCTGTCAAAGAAATGTACACTAGCATTATTATTAGACGAACCAAAAAAATAAGGTGAATCCAATCGTAAGTTGGGCCCATCCTTTTTTTTTTTTTTTTTTTTTTTTTTTAAATTGCACCATTCAAAATATCTCAATTGAAATCTAGCACATCTGATAATCTGATTGACCTAATGTTTTGATCGTGTTGTGACCATGGTATGACCGAAAACGGATTGGCTACTCCCACTGCCACCAGCCCAGTGGCTGTTGGTCGGTGCTCTGTTGTCACCATGATGTATGCGTTTCATCCATTCCGTTTAATAATTTTTACAGATCATTTTAGGGCTTGATGCAAAACATGAGAGGGGTAAAAATCTCGGGTGGACCACACCACGGGAAACCAATAGCGATTGGATGTCCACCATTAAAATCCTCCTAAAGGCGCACTTTAGTGTTTATTTGACATCCAATCTGTTGATTAGGTCATACAGACCCAGATGAAGGGAAAAACCAAATATCAGCTTGATCCAAAACTTTTATGGCCCTCAAAAAGTTTTTAATGGTCCACGTTCATTCAACACTGTTTCCTGTAACGTGGTCCATTTGAGATTGGGATATACCTAATTTTTGGTCTCTTAACATAAAATGATATAGAAAAATAGATGAACAGCATGGATGAAACACATACATCATGGTGGGGTCCACAGAGCACTGACCACCAGCCACAGGGGTGGGGTAACCAATCCGTTTCCGGTATGACCCATACTTATAATGGGTTACATGTTTTAAACATGGCACGTGGGCCCCACAAATCTTCAACCTCCTTACTTTTTAAGGAAAAAAAATAAACAAATGGGGGCATTTTTGTAATTTCATCCCTCAGGAATTTTGCAGTCAAAATCCTTTTGATCTTCATGATGGGGGTTATCATTTTCATGATATGGATATCTTACACATGTGGCATGTTGGAAGGAATGGTTAGTCTACATGAAAAATCATCATGTGGTCACTTGTACGTAATCAATTCCCTTCTTAGGCACCCAAAATCCAGGATGGAATCAACGGCATGGATCATGGACAAAGGACCTATTAGTACATTTCAACATGCAACCATCTAATATCGAAAGAACTTATATTTAAGAACCTACATATCTCCAATACTACATTTTTACAAATTAGAATCTCTCTCTCTAATACAAAAGCCTCCCATGCATGCAACAGAAGGAGCTTGTGGCTACGGTGATCTCTTCCAGCAAGGATACGGCCTAGCAACAACAGCTCTCAGCACAGCTCTCTTCAACAACGGGTTAACCTGCGGTGCATGCTTCGAAATCAAATGCGTCAATGACCCTCAATGGTGCTTACCTGGCTCAGTCATCGTCACCGCTACAAACTTCTGCCCACCCAACTACTCGAAGCCTAACGATAACTGGTGCAACCCACCACTCAAACACTTCGATCTTTCCAAACCCATGTTCAAGAAAATTGCAATCGAGAAGGCAGGGATCGTGCCCGTCCAGTTCCACCGTGTCACATGCTTCAAGAAGGGCGGTGTGAAGTTCGAAATCAAAGGAAACCCTAACTTCAACTTGGTGTTAGTTTGGAATGTTGGTGGGGTCGGCGACGTTACGAATGTCAAGATCAAGGGCACTAACACTGGTTGGATACAGATGTCTCGTAACTGGGGCCAAAACTGGCAGACGGGGACGGTTTTGCGAGGGCAGGGGTTGTCCTTTCAAGTGACTACTAGTGATGGACGGATGATAGAGTCTGACAATGTTGCACCTGCTAACTGGCAATTTGGACAGACCTTTGAAGGTAAACAGTTCTAAATCTTCCACGTCTAACTTTATGTTAGAAGATTATGAGTTTGAAAATAGAATGCTACGATTGTGGGAATTTATGGAGGGCTGAAATGAGTTCTCTTTTGTAAGGTGAGTACTTTTGGAATAATAAAAAATCAATGGTTGGATTTCGTTTTGAATATATTGTGATGGGGAGTAATGATGCAGTATGAATTTCTTGTGCAATATTAGGGGTTGAGACATGTTTATTTTGGATGGGATTTGTGACTAGTTGGCCACCTGATGAATGAATGTCAGAGATCCCAAACATTATTATCACTATATATCAGAGTACATGCCTTTGACCAAAAATTAGCATTTGTAGCTGATTAGCAGGTAGATAGTTTTATTACATAAATGGGTGGTTAGAAATGAAGTCCAAAAAAGTGTGGGGCCCATCGTCATGTATGTGGCTTATCCACACTGCCCATTTGTTATTCCAGCTGAATTTAGAGAATGAGCTCAAAAACAAGGCAGATCCAAATCTCAAGTGGACCACACCATAGGAAACAATGGGAATTTAACGCCTATCATTAAAAACTTCCTGGGGCCTTAGAAGTTTTGGATCAAGCTGATATTTGTGTTTTCCCCTAACCCATGTCTGTGTGACCCTACCATGATGGACAAATTAAGGCTCATGCTGGATAAATTAAGTCTCATGAACAGATTAGATGACGAATAGACCTGCTCCAAAATGTACTAATAAAACAGATGAATGATATGGATATATGATATATATTACGGTGGGGCCCACATATTTAAGCAACACTTTTAGACCCATTTTTAAAGTGAAATTACTCGCTCATTTACAAGCCATGTAAAAAAGTGTGGAGATACCTCGCTTCAACACATGAAGTCTTGGTATCGATCCGTAGTGGGGGTGGCTAACATGGAATGTGTGTACTAACATGGGTATGTACTAACAAGCTATCGATCCGTAGTGGGGGTGGCTAACATGGAATGTGTGTACTAACATGGGTATGTACTAACAAGCTAACACCACACACCCCCCAACAAAAAAACAAAAAAAAAACAAAGGGACGCGGATTAGCTACTAACAGGTTGAGGAATGAGACTGGCAACCGAAGTTGTGTCACCGAGTTCTGTGGGCCCTAACATGATGTATGTGTACCCTACCATGATGTATGTGTTATATCCACTCTGATCATACATTTGGAGATCGAGATCATTTTACAGCAAGAACCAAGAATGAGGCAGATCCAAAGTTGAAGTAGACCCCACCACAGAAAACAATGGGAAGAGTGACCGGCCACTGTTGAAACCTTCCTGAGGTCCACATGATGTTTATTTGAGATCTAATCTGTTCATGTGTTAACCCACACACGAAAAAAAGGAAAACACAAATATCAGCTTGATTGAAAACTCTTGTGGCCTTTGGAAGTTTTTAATGGCTCTCCGCATTGTTTTCTGTGGTGGGGTCCAGTAGCTTTTGATCTAACTCATTCTTTGGCTCATGCATGCCTTACCATGATTTCTTCAAATGGATGGACGGCATGGATACCAAAAATACATCATGGTGGGCCCCATTGAACTTGGTAAAGTCACTCAGTAGCAAGTCTCGCTATTCACCCTGTCAGTAGCTAATCCGCGTCCGGCTGGCCAGGGTACAGATGTTCATGAAACCTGACAGACAACCCAACCTACCTCATATAATTACAGGGGGTTAGGAAAGGAAACGGATTGGCTACTCCCCCTGACGCCAGCCCCGGTGCTGGTGGTCGGTGCTTTGTGGCCCCACTATGATGTATATGTTTCATCCATTCCGTTCATCCATTTTTACAGATCATTTTATGTCTTGATCCCAAAAAAGAGAGGTATATACATCTCAGGTGGATCACACCACATGAAAATAATAGTGGTTGGATATCCATCATTAAAATCCTCCTAAGGCCCACTGTACTGTTTATTTGACATCTAATATGTTTATTAGGTCATACAGGCCCAGATTAAGGGAAAAAACAAAAATCATCTTGATCCGAAACTTTTATGGCCAGAAAATTTTTTTTAATGGTCGACGCTCATTCAACATTGTTTCATGTAATGTGGTCCACTTAAGATTGGGATATAACTCATTTTTGGTCTCATACTGTAAAATGATCCGTAAAAATAGATGGACGGCATGGATGAAACACATACATCATGGTGGGTCCCAATCCGCGTCCGGTAGGAACCTAATATTGGCCTTAATTTAAAAATGATGAGAAGCAATCCCTACCATGCAACTAGCTACAATTGGACTGATGCATGTACGTCGCCATGCACACATGTCATCTATTGATGCGACCTTATAAAGAAAGACAAAGTATGTTGTCAAACTAATCAAACTATCCTACAACTTTGGTAATGCTTCTTTATTTTATAGTATAAGTCTAGGATCTTACTGAACCATGTAACTAAATTACCTCCATCTCCCCACTTAATATGTCCATCCATCTTTAATTTAGTTTTCGTACAAAGACTACAAAATCTTAACGGTTAGAATTATCGTTAAGTGTAATAAAAATATTTTAGCATTTACGGTAAAAAAAAAAAAAAATAGTTGAAAACATTCATAAAATTATTTAAAGCCTCTTGAGATACTAATACCCGTAAAAAATCACTTGATGAATGGCTTGATCTGCTATAGTTGAAAACATTCATAACCGTAAGAGTATATTTATGAGACAAGTATATCTTTTATTGTTACCAAACCTTTGCCACGTGTACGAATCTTATATATTTATAATAAGTTGAGCATGCTTGATATATATGCTCTAGTTTAAAGGAGAGCATTGAAAATGAAATTTTGTACCTAGTTGAAGAAGCGTTTCGCAAAGATGAATAAGTAAAATAATATTGCAATGAATTAAGTTGGACCTTTGGGTTTAATATTACATAAGATACCCCAGTGTACCAAACACGCAGTGTACATGCTTCTTTAATATTATATATATATATATGAAATAATTAAGGATTAGGGTTTGATGTATCTTACAACCATCATCCTCTCTTCCCACACGGCTTCTCTCTCTCCCTTGCTACATCTCTACAAGCTGCCTCTTCTCTATTTTTAGAGTGATGACCCACACGCTACTCTTTGCATCATGTTCACTGTGTCACAAGATGTTGGCTAACAGGATGAATATTTTGTGAAAGAAGCTGACAACAAATCTCAGCGTATTTGTCTTGGTTTAAAAATAATTCAAAGGTTAAATCTTTCATAATGTGGGTTCTTGTAACGTTCTGGATTTTGTAACCCGAGTTTAGTACTTGCTTTTTGAAATTCTGTGTGTTAACTTTTAAAAATAGCTCAAATTTTAGAGTGATTTTTTTTTTTTTAACAAGAGTGTGCATCGAAACAGAAGAAAGGTAAATCACGTATAAAAGGAAAGTCCATATAAATATTTCAGAATAGTGAAGTGGCTACCCAAAAAGAGCTTATACAAACCAATAACTCAAATATAAAAATAGAACAACTTGATAATGAAAGGAAAACTAGAATCAAGAGTCAAAAGATCTTCTAGCTCTTCATGCTTTACACCAACGTTAATATATGTATCATTTATGTATTGTGCGCTTTACACCAACGTTAATATATGTATCATTTATGTATTGTGCGCTAACTGAATATGGTTCGATAGCGCTAATGGCTATTCCAGTGAGGCATAGGCCCCAAGATTACCAATACATCACAGTAGTTAAGAGTAATATTTAAATAAACTTAGAAAAATACAATATTCAACTTACACTTCGTAAGTAAAATACATGAATGTACAATTTACATTTCATAAGTAGAATATAAGAGGACACCACTTGAAAATTAAAAAAAAGAAAGATATTATCTATATTTTACAAGTACAATTTAAGAAACTATAATATCACAAATATAACACCAACTACCTATCCAAACAATGATTTAAAGTATAACATAAGGATATACAATGCACTTCTCATAAATATAACACAAACCACCATAATATTTCATAGCAAATGTAATCTTGATTAGTGCATGAATGTATGAATGCAATAATCCTAAAGATGCACATCCAGCTGAACAAACAAATGGACCTTTCAAACAGTTGACCCATTCATACAAAAGAATATGTCTTTAAACAATCGACTATTCCAAATGAAACAAGGATCATTTGAACAGTACACTGATCTTTTAAACAGTCAACCAGGTATCCGATAGCGCTCACATGTCATGTATGCATGATTAACTCAATTGTTATTAATTCAATTTACAAATATCACATCAGTGAAGCTCAAAGGTCACTATAGGGGTCATCACCCATCATAGGCTAACAGCTCATGCATACCACTCTCCCTTTCTTATGAGACTTTAGCAAGTAGAATTAAAATACACTTGAAAAGTTACAAATAATTATTGAAATACAATGAATTCAATCAGGATAATGCATTTTTATAAATCTCTATAACTAGTGGTCACTTATGATTCAACATGTAAACATTACCTTCATAAATCTAGGTATATTTCAAACAAAAAGCGTAACAACCCCATTTTATTTTTTAGTTAGTCGTATACCCTTATAAAAACATACAAACCTTGATGGAAATAGAAAATATAGTGACTCCTTATAAATACTACAAATTAGATAGTCCTCGACTCCACTCATGATAAAGTGTTGAATTTTGGGGACAAAATTTTCTTTACGGGGGTTAAATTGTAACACCCCGTACTTTCTATGCTTTAGAGTTACCATGAACACTTAGTATAAACAAGTGTAGGATGTCAAATTAGTCTAGTTTATCTGTTCGCCTACACCTTAACCTAAACTTAATCGTCTCTGTACTCTTCAATTGTAAATCAAGCTATCCGACCATTAGATTATATGAGATGGATTGCTAATCTTAGGCCACCTTAATAATCCTAGAGGCCAGGGAACTTTATAAACCCTTTTGACTTATGGTTTCAATGAGACCCAATCATTAACTTGTGAAATCAAACCTTTATATCGTTGATTATTGACAGAAAATTAGTTTGACCGTTGAGTTACCTAGGGTCAATTGATAAGATCTTAAAACTCTTTTTGGAGGGTCATTTAGAAAGCTAAAATCATTTAAATATCATATCGATTGTTAAAGGGTGATTGATAACCTTGGATACACACTCAACCTTAAAATCAACTATTAGATTGAAATTAAACAGCTCTAAGAACCATTAAAACCATTTGATGTGGACTATGGAAGGCCCTAACCATAAATCATTTTAAAATTTGAGGACCCAATTCACTGGATCCACCATTTATCGGGCCTACAACACTCAAGTTCACGACCCACTACTTAATCATCTTTATCTCGGCTTCTATGGCTTCTGTAACTAGATCTACCATTGAAATTCACTTAGATAGGGCTCGAGAACCTTCCTAACCGTTGATGTTTAGGTTTGGAATGATTCGACAAACAGATCAGTGGGAATCTAAAATTAAAATAAAATCACTTAGTGTGTCCTGCCTAAGCTTTGAATTTGCGTCGTCTCCAATCATATGTCCAAATTGGACCCTTAGGATCAAATGATTGGAGCGGATTTGTTAAATACATCTCGACAGACCCCACTTTAGGTTGCACGTGTGCACAGTCTGTGCACAACCACAGTGTACTAAGCTAAACCCATGGTTAAACTGGGTTCGACCTGATGAAATTCAAAAGGAGGATTCCCTCCCTCCTTTCGTTATTTCCGCCAGCGAACAATCACCGTCCATTTGATCACGATGGGACCCACCATCTATGACCATACCTAAGATCTGAACCGTTCATTATACTTCTGCAGGGATCTCGACCAAACCCTGATTAATTCCACATGTTGGCACACATGTGCATGCACACGACCTTTGGTGCAAGTCGATTGTGTGCATGCGGCTCAGTTTCGAAAACGGGTACCTCCTTCGTACGTTGCCCTGCCAGGCTGGCTAACCACATGAGAGATTTTCTCTAAATCCCAGCCCTCCATTACCACCAATCTCAGCCCTTCATGCAGCCACAAAACAGTTTCTTTAGGACATGTATAAAGGTGGAAAGAATCTCGCCTTGCTGCGATCTAATGTGCTAGCACGATTCTAGCCATTCATTTCACTTCTAGAAACCTTCTGGGGATATGCAGAATGTCGGATTTAGGGCTTCTTAGATGTTGTGTTTTTTTTAATAAAAAATAATTTTAAAAAATTAAAGTTTATTTTAATAAGTAAATAAATATATTAATAATTAAAACTTTCCATAAATAGAGTCAGCAATCAGATGGTAAGAGAAATAGTTTTTGCTTCTGCGACTAGGGCTCAAATCTTCTCAAGGACGGTGCGAAGCACCGTCTGCGCGCGCTGCGTGGGTTGTAGGGCTGCTTTTTGGCGCTTTATCAGGCGCATTTAGCACTTCACATGTGCGCATCATCGCATGGAGCCAAAAGAGCCTTAGTACTTTTGGCACTAGTTCAAATCATTTTGAGTCATGGTGTAACTTGAATTGAACTAGGGTCTACCATGAAGTATTTTAACCTTAGTGTTGATTGAGAGTGATTGTGACATGGTTGTACATGTGGATGCCACGTGTCGCTTATGTGGCAATAGTTAAGATGATTAGAACATGTAGATATAGTTTTTACTATTGGATAACTGTTTCTGTCTAAATTGGTATAAAAATAACCACCATAGGTCGACAAAGAGTCATGTCCTTTCATGAAAGAGAATTGTTTGTTGTGAATGAGTATAGATTTCTTGAAGAGCCGCATTAGCATCTCTTCAGGAAGAAATCCATGACCCTTCAATTGATATAAATCCCAGATACTATAATGCAAAAGAAAATACTCTTAATTCTTAAGTTATATCATCTTCTGTACAAGTACTCTCGATCTGACCTCTTGCTTTTTCTCTTTTTTTTTTAACGTCTTAAAGGCGTATCGATGTCAAATTTAGAGATCTGCTTAACACTTAAATGTGCAAATTTTCTTGTTGAAATTTGGATTAAGAGTTCATTGTATCTCGAAGAGATTTCCTATGTTTGCACTTGCTGGAACTATCAGAAAAATGGCAACAAATCTGTCTTGAGATATTGACTATTCAAGTCAAGCCTTGATCTTGATAGATCTTTTCATCTCATTATCTTTTTCTTCTATCATCCATTGTGTGAAAGATTCACTTATTTTTTTCAACATTCAAGACAGATTATATTATCTTTTCACAATGGAGGCAATTCATTCCATTCAAGTTATGAACCAAGACTTTGTACGACTGAACCGTTTCGACAGTCAATTCTTCTCAAGATGGCAACAGATTATTTTATTTATGACAACTCTTAAGTTATCCTACATCCTAGATGATGATCTGCCTTCTCTGCCCAAGCCGAAAGATGACAACTCAAAACAAGTGAAGGCAGAACAGAAGAAAATGAAGGAAGATGATTTTCTATGCAAAGGTTATATCCTAAACGCCCTATCTAATTTTATCTATAATTCGTACCATAAAATATCCTCTGCTAAAGATCTGTGGATAAAATTAGATAAAAAATATAAAGAGATCAGTACTCAAAAATTTCTGATCGACAATTATGTCCACTTCAAGTTTAAAAATGATCAACCAATTTTCTCCCAAGTAACTGAACTACAGAACTTGGTTGATGAATTGAAGATTGATGGTATAGATCTTCCTCAACAATTCTTGGTCGGTTTAGTAATTGCAAAATTACCCTCATCATGGTTTGATTATATAAAAAAAAACTGAAACATGATGAGAGGAAGTACACTCTTTAAGGGCTTCAATGACATCTTCATATATAAGAAGAGTCCAGAAACCAAGACAAGAGAGAAAATGCTTCAGAAAATCATTCCAAAGCAAATGTAGTAGAAGATGACAAGCCAAAATTTCAGAACTCCAAATCTATTCCCCCAAAGAAAGATACAGAGTTTAAGAAAAAATGAAAGAAAAAGGACAAGTGTCACTTCTGCAATAAGCCAAGACACTACATAAAGGAATGTCGACATAGGAAGAACAATTGAAATCTCAGGCTAACATGACAGAAGACCAACTTGTAGCAATGGTTACTGAAGCTAACATAGTAATATCTGATGGTGGATGGTGGCTAGATACTGGTGCAACCGTTCACATATCGAAGGACCAAAACATCTTCAAGACCTATGAAGGTATTACAAATTGATAAGAAGTGAAGATGGGTAATAACGTTCATGGGAATGTTGTTGGAAATAGAATAGTGGAGTTTCAATTTACATCAAGCAAAAGACTGACACTAACAAATGTATTGCATGTACCTGACATGTCTAAAAATTTAGTGTCATGAGATCTTCTTAATAAGAGAGGATTCAAAATAGTGTTTGAGTCTGATAAGTTGGTTATCACCAAGAATGGTATGTATGTAGGTAAAGGATATTCATGTAATGGTATAATTAAACTGAATATTAATAATAATAACAATTTTTCTGTTTATATAGTGGATTCTGTATCTTTATGGTATGTTAGACTAACTCATATTAATTATCATTCAATGAAAAAAATGATGATTGTAGGACTTATACCAAAACATGAAATACAACAAGAAGGGAAATGTGATGTGTGTACCCATTCTAAAATAACCAGAAAATCATTTGCGACTGACATCAGAAAATCACAACCCTTGGAGTTAATTCATTTCGATATATGTGATTTAAATAATACATTAACTCGTGGATATTGGTGAGGAAGATAATATCATTGTTGCTACTACGATAGTTAATGAAGAAACACCATGAGATGTTACTGTCCCTCAAGTGACAATGATAGAAGTTCATGAAGAAGAAGAGCCCCTTGGACTACGGGGAATATGATGTAGCGGGAGTGCATATGACCATATCATTCAGCAGTGATTATTCTCCTCTTCCGCACGAGATATTTTCTGGTCCAGCAACTAGTACTTCGACGGCTTGAGAGATACCCCCTACTGCTGTGGAAGAAATTTCAAACATTCCTATTTCCGACAGAGGGTCTACTAAAGTAGTTAGGACATCTCTTACTCCTATGGTTAAGCCCAGTACTGTAGCACGTGGGAGCCGGCTGACACGACAACTCCAACTATGCTTTCGTCAAGCACTGGTACTAGGGCACCTTCCTTCACTGACATGATTCTGGATATTCCCTATCCTTCATCTCTTCCGAAAGGGATGAAGTCTTCAGGAGTGCCTATATCAACTCTAGTTGCTTTAGTTGCAGGTATATCTATTTTGATGTGTCCTATTTTATACATACACCCTCATAAATTTTGTTCTAACTCATATTTCTCCTCTTTTTATATTGTAGTAAATCCTTCTTTGAGCGGTTCTGCCAGTTCTCATTCGGTCGCCACTATTTTGGATGTGCTATCCTTAGAAAAGGTTCTCCCTTATGCATTAGTCCTGATGAAAGGTGCTTTATCAGTGGCTATATGTATATTCAAGGATCCTGCATAGTGGCCAGATTTGGACATTACCCCGGAAGCTTTAAACAATGCTGCAAGGATGGCAAAGATCAACATTTCTCCTCTACATGATTCTCTGTCCCATTTTCGTACTTCACTTCATCATTTGGGTGAAGTTCAAAGCATAACTGTTTCTACAGAGATCATAAATTGCAGAAGGGAATTGCGGTATTTAAAAGATAAAGCTTCAGAGATGTCTACTGTAATTTCTGGTTACAATAAAGAACGTGATTCTCTTCAAGAGAGATTAAAGGTTTTGAAGCTATCTTTGATGACCATTGACGAGCAGATAGCTAAGCTGAAAGAGCATATATCTATTCTTGAAGCTCTGAAGCAAGCAGAGAAACTGGAAGTTGAAAAGATTAAAATTATTATCAACGAAAATAAGTAGATAACATTCTTAAAGAAATTGAGCTTTCTAAAAATGCGGCGCTGATAATTTCCCTGGAGCACAAACACCTGTTGATGTTCCGGATCATGCTAAGCTTGTAATTGGCGCAGAGCTGGATAGTGTTGCTACTCAAGTGTAGGTTAAGCAAGATCTCCAGAAATACAAGACCGCATTAGATGTATCAGAGGATTTGTAAAATCTTGTTCGCATTCAGTATTTGTAATCTCATGTTCGGTTGTAAAACTCAACATTCTATGAATGAATGAATTTTGATATTTTTGTCTTATGATATACTTTCACTTTTTAAATTGTCATGATGAGTATGTTTTCAAGGATTTTATGAATATCAAAGATCACTAAGCACATGCTTGTATGATACTTGTTTCATAGATATTCATAGTCATGCTTTAATAAAACATGCAATTTCATCATAAAGTATCGGCATATTTCATTGTTACTGGTGTCATCTATGTGGTATTCATTTCGATGGACGGAGCTAATTTTCAATTTCAATTAGTTCTAAAGGCACCATACAAAGTTTAAACTATTGAGGAGTTGGAAAAAATCACAGTTTTTTAGACTCTTAAGAAGTTGGAGTCCGGTGTCTTATGCGAATGGTCTCTGTAACTCTAATGAGTTCGCTGAACCACCGCAGCCGGGGAGTTCTCAAACCGCGATCTATCAGAGGGGCCAGGTGAAGCTATCGGGGCAGTGAACTCGGTAGCTTTTACATGAAGGGATGGTCGTAGTAAATCTCTAGAGTTCATGGGGCTCACAAGGCCACTTTGATGGGTACCAAATCCAAGGCCTCCAGTCCATCGATGAGGGGGTATCTCGTTTAGAGGATCCATCCTCATGAGTTTCTACTGAGATCAAGCTAGGAATCTGGGGATCTTACACATGGTTTGCCTATCTATAGATGAGCTAAAGAGCACACACTACAGCCTTCTTTTTCTTCTCCCGCAAGGTCTGACCCATTCATGAGAGGGCATTTTCTCTCACCATCCCCCATGACACTGTTAGAAGCTATACAGACGGCATTAGTCTTACACGTGGTTGGCTATGTAGGCATACTCCGCTGCCCACATGGGTCTAAGCATCTGATTGTCTTTGCGAGCTTTTTAGGCCCACTGGCTTTTCACTGTTGCCCGCATAATATCTAATGAATCGCCAATATGAAGGTCTTATGTAGGGGTGTACACGAATCGAGCTAGCTCAGTTAGCTCGCTCAATTCGACTAGGGTCGAAGCTGAGTTCGAGCCGAGTCAAGCTGATTTTTTTAGTTCAAAAATGAGTTCGAGCCGAGTTCGAGCTAGCCCCAGCTCGAATCGACTTGGGTCGAGCCAATTTAGTGACTCAATTACTTTGTATTGATGTTGCTCATCAAGTGTTTGATGAAATAACTCAATGAAGTGTGGTTGGTGGCAAGGAAGGTATGTATATGAAACAAATGTCTTTTTCTGAATTTTTATGTTGTTTGGAAGGTATTTGATAAAATACCTGAACAACCTTTGTTAATGTTTTACAGATAATGGGATTTTGAAGGTGCAGTCTAGGTGTTTAAGGAAATGCCACGCAAAAAAACTTGCATCGCTCTTGGCTCGAACTCGGCCCGAACTGCTACCGAACAGAGCTGAGCTGGCCAATCAAGCTCGAGGACCGAGCCGAGCTGAGTTCAAGCTGAGTCAAGCTGAGGCCAGCTCGACTCAGTTCGGCTTGATGTACACCCCTAGTCTTATGCGTGGTTGGCCGTATAGGTGCACTCCACTGCCGTAAATGATAACTCACATCGCTGATGACATAGGGCTTATGCATGGTTAGCCGTATAGGCGCACTATGCTACCATAAATGATAAATTGCATCGCTTATGACATAAGGCTTATGCATGGTTGACTGTATAGGCGCACTCCGCTGCCATAAATGATAAATCGCATTCTTTGATTTTTAAATAAAAACAAATGTACAACTTTCATTTGTCATTCGTAAATAATGAAAAATACTGTTTCATAAATTTAATGTGACTGTTATCAACATTAAGAACAGTTTAAAACCGTTCCTAATTTATAACCTTAGGAACGGTTTAAAACCGTTCCTAAGAGTCTGTTCTTAAAATCTGAAACAGTACTTGATACGGTAGTGAACTGTTCCAGATTTTTTGCTATGCCTCTTTTAGGAACGGTTAAAAACCGTTCCTGAACCTTTCCCAAATGACATTTTTGGTATAGTGAGCTCTCAAATTTGTGGACCAAATTTAGGCCTCTGACTGAGACCATGGCCCACTTTGAGGTGGGGTAATAGAAAACCTCAATCAAAGGACTAATCGACCCACAATGTGAACAAGAAACCTCAATCTTCCTAGTTAATCTGGTCTTTACTCGCTACCAAAAAATTGGGCAAAGCTGACGGACTTGGGGTGGCTTTAGCTATGGCTACCGACGGCTAAAAGCCGTCGGCGAAACCCAATAATCCGTCGACACAACATGTTCTCATTTTGTGATCAACTTGGGACTTAATTAGGGCTCAATTTTGGAGATCAATCCTAAAATGATGTGGAGAACTGGATGGGTGGCGTGGATGAAATATATCCATCATGGTGGGGCCCATAGAGCCCTCCCATTTCCAAAGCTATGTTTACCGTTTTATTGTTCTTTAAAAAAAAACTGTGAGTTTTATACATAATGTAAAATAGTGGTGACTTGTTCATGAAAATAGTGTCAATGATATAGAGTTATCCAAACCATTGAAATAATCCGTCTAATTGTAAATGTTTAATATTTATAATTTTCTTTTATATAATAAATCTTAACCATCCAGAAAATGTCCGTCTTGCATGTACGTTTGTTAACAGAGTTTTTGTTATAAACAGTGGTAAATGCACACTGTTTCGGATTTGAAAATTTTATATTATTCAGAAGAGGGTTTTCTAAAATAACGAGAGCGCCGTTTCCTCTCTTTTCCCATTTTCAATTTTCTTCCTTCGAGCGGCGTCTTCTTCCATCAATCATCCATTGTTGCGTCAATCTTCCATTGTTGCGATAGGGTGTTGGGGTTCAGGTTGAACGTGCAGCAGCGTCTTCTTCTTCCAGGTGCTCGCTTCACAAATCGAATTTTCCTTTTTCATGTTTGTTTTTTTGCGTTGATTTTCCCACTCTCTTTTATACTTCTCTTCTGTTTTAGTAATTGAGATTTACTTCTTGTTTTGGTAATACAGTAGTATAAAGTTGTATTGTAATGGATCCCACCTTGTGGATGGCCAGATCTCGGATCTGGGATACGTGGCACATTTTCACGTATTGGGGAGGGTAGGATTTGAAATCTCAGAAGCCACTGCATTTCTCTCTGGGAACTGCAAATATATGTGGGAATTTTACCATGAAGAGTTTTAAGTAATCAGTACTGCACACCAAAATCTACCGTAGATTTCACCTGGTGATGATCCCAGCCATCCATCAGATGCTAATCATGGATGATCCAGACCCGCAACCACATGGATTACATGATCTTAACCAACCAGCATATAGTTTTTCTGTCTGGCGAATGAGGAAGTTTGGTGGGCTGTTGATCATTTTTGTTTGTAACCATCCATTTTCAAGGGGCTAGGCAGACGGTTTGGATTCAAAATATCACTTGAATCATTCAACAGAAATTTTGCCCTGCCATGAGTGGATAAAGCAGCTCATGTACATCTTGCCAGTCACACGTGCCACCATGGCACATAGATCCAATCCATCCATCTGAGGTGTACCGCTGTGTAGATGCCCTGGCCCAAGAAACAGGTAGGTCCACTGGTCAGCTGGGCCACTGTCTACCCAAAAAATGTATGGCTGAGTTTTCTAACCGACCCTATCAAGAAAGGGTGATCGTAAATTGTGGGTCCCTTAATTTTCTACTAATGATGTTTGGGGATTTGAAATTTACACCCATCCTGATTGATAGATACACCATTTTTTTTTTCTCATTTTGGTAATACAATAGTGGAGAGGCAGATATGTCATGTTACTGAAATTAGAAGAATGGTGTATGCATAATAGGAATGGGTGTAAATTTCTGCTCTCTTGTTTCTGTTTATTGGTTTATTTGCAGTAGAATTGATGCTTCGGATTTGAAATTTACATTCACCCTGATTGATAGATACACCATTTTTTCTCATCTTAGTAATACAATGGTGGGGAGGTGTAATGTTATATTACTGAAAGTAGAAAAGGGTGTATACATCAAAAGGGTAGGTATGAATTTTGGTTTCCTTATTTTCTATTTCTTGGTTTATTTACAGTGGAGTTGATGCTTTGGATTTGAAATTTACACCCATCCTTATTGATAAATGTATCCTTTTTTCTCATTTTGATACATAATAGCTTCGATTGTTCTGTTAATGAAGATAGAAAAAAAGGGTGTATCTACCTATTTCTTGAGATTTACACCCGCCCTGATTGATAAACACCCCGATTTTCTCATTATGGTAATACAGTAATACATATTTGTACTGTTATGTTACTGAAGGTGGAAAATGGATGTATCTGTAAAAAAGGGTGGGTGTAAATGGTGGGTCAGTTGATTATCTGTTTCTAGGCATTAAAATTCAGTTAGTTCGATGCTTGTGAATTGATATTTAGGCCCAGCCTGATTAGCGGCAGCAACCTTTGTTTCTACTTTTGGTAATACAATAGTACAATGTATCATTGAAAGAGGAAAAGAGGGTGCATTCATCAATCAGGGCAGGTGTAAATAGTGGATGCTTAGTTTTATGTTTCTTGGTTTGTTGGCCTTTGGGATTGATATTTACATCCATCCTGATTGACAGTGGAGCTGCTTGTTTATGCTTTTTTAAAGTACTGTTGTATTTTCTTAGTTAGTGAAGGGAGTGTCTTATCAGTCATGGAGGGTCTAAAATGGTTGCTCCGTTATTCTTGATTTTTTCAATTCTAGGAACTGATATATACAGCTTCTTGATTGATAGATAGCCTGTGTTCCTCATTTTGGCAACACCATAGCACAGAGTTGTATTGCTACATTACCAAAAGTAGAGAAAGGGTGTGTATCTAACAAAAGGGGTGGGCGTAGATAGTGGCTTCCTTAATTTTCTGCTTCTTGGTATACAAGCAATAGAATTGGTATCGGGAATTGATATTTACATCCATCCTGTTTCTAGGTTTACAACAGCGTCCTTTATCTGTACATTCGGTTGTATTACCAGTAGTAGAAAAAGAAGGGTGTTTTAATCTATCAGGGTGGGTGTAAATAGCAGATCCATTGTTCCTGATATCTTTATTTCAATTTTCTATGTTTCTTGGTTTACATGCAGCAGAGTTAATGTTCTAATGCGAAAATTGAAGGATTCGCTACTGTTAGAGGTTCTTCATGCAATAAGCATTTTTTTTTTGGTTGATTCCATTTTCATCTGATAGTTACCAGCGGTAGAATCAATTTGGTAGTGCAAGTTGTCATGGATCCTCTCACTAGTACCATAATGTGTAATTACTGTTTAACTAAAATGAGATGATCCCATTTTTAGGCATCTACCAAATGGGCCTTTAACGTGTTCCAAAAAATGTTACTTGAAATACCAGATGGGTGTTGAGGCAGGGGTTTCAGCCCCTGTTTTTAATTTTTCATTTCCTTATCTTGTGAACACAACACACAATCATGCTGTTTGAATGGAGGACTTTACTCCACAATTGAAATGGCTGTAATGGCTGTTTATGGGATTGAATGTTGGGCTTTCATTCTATGTTGTGAAGTGTCAAGTTCTCTTTACTGTTTGTATGTTCCATCGAGGAATGTGAATGAGACTTGCACGTGTTGGTGATGGGGTGGCCTCGCTGCATAAGCACTAACGTGGCATTTTTGTGAGGGATGCATTACCTGATCACTGTGAACATTTCCGTGCATTTTTAGGCTCATGCCTTAAATGATCTGGAAAAATGAATGAATGGTGTCCACCCTGTTTTATCATCTACTGTTGAAAGCTTTGTAACACCCATCGCTGTATGATGGACGCCTTCTATCCATTTTTAGCCATGAGCTGAAAAATGAGGCCTATTTGAAGTGTTGGTGGACCAATCATAATGTTTATACTGGCCCCATGTCAAGTTTGTTGAGGCCTGACTAGGAGGGCTCCCATTGGTACAGCCCATCCTTGAGGTAATGGATGAGCACCTTGTGACGTACTACTTTGAACCACGTTCAAACGGATGCGGAGTCAGTGGATATGATGGTTCCCCAAAAGCTATATTTGATTGGTGCAGGTGCAGGTGGTATTTCCCGGCCTCAACCAATTTAGTTCCGGCTAAAAACAGTTTTTTTTCTTCTTTTTTGTACACATGTACACACCCCAACACACTCACGCCGTAGTGGGATTTTACCACCTGTGGGCACTCGAACCCTTGACCGGGTGTTGAAATTCCTGATGTTATTCTGAACTCAGAACATAAGCATGAGATCAAAAAACCATCCATTTCATGCTCCCAATGGTAACTGAACTAAGATAAAAATAAAAAATATATGTAAGTTTTTTTATCTTTTGTTTTATTTTTTTTTATTTTTTTTTAATAAAAGTAGCATTTAGATTGTTCTCACCCGTTACTTGGTGAACACCTGATAAAAACCTGTTTGTTAACTATTTTTTGGCTTTATCAACCTGTTCAAGGTTTCAGAGTATTACATCCTAATTTTGTTTGAGGCCTTTATTTTTAATGAGGTTCATCAACAATGGTTGCCACTTGAATCTTTCCCTATTTCTTTTTGGTGACGCAGCCAAAGTATGGTACTGCTTTCATCTGCAACTTTCTTTTATCTGTACTGTTTTTCCTTTTCTTTTTCTAGAGGTTGCTTCTCATCTTTCCTTAATTTTTTTTCGTATTTACTTAGAACTTGCTGCTATTTATTGCAATTATCAGAATCCTGAAGGCCAAATGAGACTCCAGGTTAAAACTATTACAAGGACATGGGCAGATCTGCCAACTCAAGAGGTCAGATGCAAGTTTCAATGTTTGTTTTTTGCTAGTGGATTGCTTTGAAAACCGTTCTGCCCAAATATTGCCTAAAAAACGCACCATTTCGAATCCAGCCCCAAGAAGCTTCCTATCGCGATTTCAAAGAAATTTCAAAGATTTTCTTCCAAAAAAACTAGAGTGGATTGGTCAAAATCACCTTACAATGTATAGGAAGAAATTTTTTTTTTTAATTTTGTTATTTTTTAAGGATTTTCCAAACAAAACAACATCAGTTTCCTTTTATCCCATTCGACATCACACTCGATATTGATATACGCATGATACATTAAGAATTTATAAAAAGGGGAGTGTTGGATATACATTGCACGGTAACATTGCAATTGAAAACCTTGAACCTACTATGTTGATTTTTTTTTTTTTTTTTTAATTTAGGGGGAGAGGGGTTATTGTGTTGTATATTATGTTTATTATCTTGCGACTTTAGTCCCAATCAGATACTTGTAGGAATGTGGGCTGTAATTCCTATCTATATAAAGGGGCTCAAGTCATCTAGTGAGGCATGTGCAAGCAATGTAGCACCTTGTGCTCTAGGAGCTCTAATCTAGTGAGAGTGCCCCAGCCCTTTTTTAAATATAAATCCCTTGTATTTTTCTCTTGGTTTGGCTTGTTTAATAGTCACCTTCTTGAAATTGCCAAAAGAACCAAGTCTTTAGTCAAATTAAAGTGGGAACCATGTTTCCTACTTGAAAGAAAAAAATTTCTAGCCAATTTAAAGGGGCAACCTTCATTCCTTCTGAAATTAAATAAGAACCAAGTGCCTGAGGTATTGATTGAGCTTCTCTTTTCCACATGTAACAGCTCTTAATGCAAGTCTGTCTCACATTATCAGCACTTGTCATTTGTGTGGTAGAACACAAGAAGCCCATTGAGCAGCTATTTTCTAGTCTTAACCGACTACGAACCCAGGATAATGGTAATATTGTTGTTTTAGAGATGCTTACTGTTCTTCCAGAGGAAGTCATTGAGGATTAAAATACTGATTGTAACATCAATTCGGATCGTAGATGCCAGTATGGCTGAGAGGTTTGAGAATTTTTACAATCATTATTATAGTACTCTTTCTTGATTTTGTTCTAAGTTATTTTTGAAGAATCATGGCTGTTCCTTTCTGTTCCCCTTGTGCATGCTGCATGATAATCTTGTTATATTTATTCTGATGCTGCATGATCATCTTGCTATATTTATTTTGTTCTTCATAGATGGATGCATTTCTTCTACTGATCATAAGGCAACCTTTGATTCTCAAACAGCTTCTTTCACATACTCCTACCATTCTTGAATTCCTGCTGCACTAATCTGAGCAATGATCTGATGATGGTGTTTAGCTTCATGAGAAGAGTAGGAAAATATTGAGATGTTTGCCAAGTTGGGTAAGATAATTTTTGAAAGACTGCTATTTTGTGTTTTTTGAAGTGAAATGAATAGTTTGAAATTCAGGCTCGACTCCTATATTAGCTTTTCACCATTTGGAAAATGGGGGTTGCTCTTTAAATGTGCACATGCAGAGCTGTGCGGCAGTCCAGACTGTCCAAGATGCTGACCCAACTGTACATAGAGCATAATCGAAAATTTGCGCTGAGAAGATAATATTAACCAACTGACTTTTCCCTTCGAATTTGGATCACTCACGATTGTTTTTGACTGATCCATTTGTTACCCACTAATTTTATGTTTAGGATTGCTTGATCGGTGTGAATTTTAGATATATGCTTCATTCATTGGATTAGGTATATGCTCCATCCGCAATGGGACTTCAGAATTTGGATGGTCTGGATAGCTGCACCTAAGCACCACTTGTGAGAATGATGAGTTGTCACCATTTTTAAATGGTGCAAAATAAAATGCTATCTGACCCTCGGAAGATGGTATGGATGTTGATAAACAACTGGTTAGATGGTTTTTATTTCTACATTAAGCAGTCTTATATGCTTTGTGTTGGTTCTTTTTTATGTGGAATGATCAGGAAGTCTGGTGCAAATGAATTGTATAGGACAACTTGAGAATCCGATCATTGGTCTGAACTGTCCATCTGGTAACTCTAACCATCCAATGGCTGGCCATTTTGCCATCTCTTTTCAAGTAATGAATTTGTTTTTAAGAACATCACATCAAACTGTTTAAAGGGGCTCATCGGATGGATGGTCCAGGTTGATGATTGGACTCTTTTTTTTCAATGATATTTTTTAGCCTGTTGGTTGGATGGTTAGGATTATCCAGTCAGTGAATTTTTCCATCTCTTTTCAAGTAATGAATTTGTTTTTGTTAGTGAATGCATTGGAACAGTATCAAGAGGTTCATTGGAGAGTGGTGCTGAACAATTGGTCTTTGACACTGAAATGGCTGATGGTGAGTCTGACCTTGCAACTTCAGCAGCCCAATCCAGCCAAATTATGAGCATTGATTTTCTTGAAGAGTTTATTACAGATGCTAAAAGTAACAAGGTACAATTTCGTTTATTTGATTTACACTTACTGGAAATTCTTATTGGATTTCTCATGTTTATGGAAGTAACTGTTCTTGAAAGTTTACCAGGATTTGGTTGGCATGTTCTCCTGGATTTACTGTATTAAGGCATCCTGCCCAGCAGATCATCCAATTGAGCTACAATTATGTCCAATTATGTGATCAGGGCAGTTTAAGGTATCCAATTGCAATTCAAACCCAAATCTTTCCCATCCAAGGGTTCAAACTATATATTTTGCCCATTCAACCATGCATATTGATGGTCTGGACCGTATCAATGGTCCAGATTCCACTTATCAAATATCTGGAGAAAATCAATGGTGTGGTGGATCCATCTCAAGTCAATCGTTTGATTGGACTGTGGGGCCCACGGATCCAATCAGATGGCCCATCTGATGGAATATTATTGGCTTGTGAACTCACATGTCAATTTCATGTCTCCAGTTCTATATTTGAAGTGTCAAAAAAGGGAAAAAGGAAGAAGAAAATGTTGTATATGTAAAAAGACCGTGTCATATTTCAGAGTCTTCATACAAACTGTATGATCCCTAGACCCACACCCAGGATACTTGAACCTGTACCAAGTTACATAGCATTGCACTTTGCAGACTGCTCAACTTTTTAGGACCTTTTTATCTTTTTTTCTTCCAATGGTGCAGAGAACCTTGTTATTATCCATGGAATCAGTACTCGGTATGGTGAGAGAGGTGGAGCTCAAGGAGAAAGAAGCAGAAAAGGTCAAAGAAGAAGCTGCCAAGCGTGGTCTAGATATCCTTACCAAAGTAGAGGACCTAAAACAGATGCTGCAACATGCAAAGGAAGCAAATGCCATGGTTGTTTATATTAGGAGTTTTGGCCATGTTTGGTTGCAGCACTGATATTTGGTGGGGGTATTAAAATAATGCAATTTTGTTAAATTTCTCACTTGTTTCTCGTCTTTTTTTTAAAAAAAAAAAAGCATATATCCAATCCAAATATTTGGAATTTGGATAATATATTAATTTGATTTTGATCTCTTCCTTTTCTATTATGCAGACTTACCTTCTCAAAGAGGTTGGTTCGTTCAGAGCTTTGGATAAATGGATATATCTAGTTTGGATGTGTGCGTTGATTAATACACATTTATAACTAGATATATTAATTGCTTTAAAGCCCTAACGAACCAACTTATTTGAGAAGGAAAAGTCTACACAATAGAAAAGGAAGAAATCAAAATAAAATATATCATCTAAATTTTTAATTTTTATTTTCATTGTCTTTAATTAAATGAGAATCGCCGACAGTTTTTATTGTAAACGGCAACAGTTTTAGCCGCCGACAATGCTGACGGTTTTTAGCCGCCGACAATGCCGATGGTTTTAATCTGTCGGCCAGCAACGCCGATGCACCCTTTACCGACGTACCTTGCGACGGCTAAAAGCCGTCAAGGAAGGTCATTGCCGACGGTTTTTAGCCGTCGGCGTTTCCCTTTTTTTTGATAGTGACTATGAATTGTACATTGCAAAAACTATATTATAAATATACAACTATGCATCTCCTCCCAACGAATTGAGAGAGAGAGAGAGATCAAAAATTTTTTCTAAAAATCAATATCTTTCATGTGTGAACTTATGAATAGTTTGGATGGTAAATTAGCATTACAATAGTTCTTAGAAAGTTTTTAATTAGAGGTGTACACAAGTCAAACTGAGTCAAGCTTGGCACTGCTCGACTTGGCTCGGTCCTCGAGCCTAATTGGCCAACTTGGCTCGGCTCGGTTCAATTAGCAGCTTGGGCCAGTTCGAGCCATGATCAAGCCTCTATGGCATTTTCTCAAACACATGGAGTGCACCTTCAATTTCTCATGGAATGTAAAGTAGCATCATCAGTTTACAAGTATTTCATCAAACACTTAGTAGTCAACATAAAAATCAAGATACAAGGATATTTGTTTCATATCCATACATTCCTCGCCACCAGCCAACACTTCGTTGAGTCATTTCATCAAACATTTGCTAAGCAACATCAATATCAAAATAACCGAGTCACCGAACTGGTTCAATTCGAGTTGGGGTTCAATTCGAGTCAAGTCGAGCTCGGGCAAGCTTGAACTCGGCTCGAAAATTTTTCGAGCTCAAAAAATCAACTTGACTCAGCTCGAGCTCAGTTTCGAACCAGTCCACTCGGTCTAGTCGGAGACCCCACCCCCAATTATAATAACTGGAAGAGCTCCAATGAGTTAGCATAGCTTCATCTAAGTGGGAACCTGACCCCAATCCTTCCGTCGGTGGGCTCAAAAACATCTCTCCTCATTAAATTGAAAAAAAAAATGCACTAGAGAAAGCCTGGTTTTCGAACCAAGACTCAGTTTAGGACTCGGTCAGTCACCAGTTTGAGTCGACCCAACAAATTAAGATTTTTATTTTTATTTATTTTATTTTGTGTGTTAAGCTCCATTCTAAGGAGATTTGGGTGTCCATGGTGAGACTCATCCAAAGATCTAGAGTTAAAGATTTTGAGCTATGATCCTCCATTCTAGAAGAATATTGGTAATCCACCATAGCAAGACTCATTGTCTTTGGAACCACCACCATCTTCCTCTTGTTTAATTCTTCTTCCTCAATTTTAGGAGGGGGGCGGCCAGGCTGAGTCCACCAAGTCAAGAACTAAAGTTGTATACGAACTGAGTTAGCTTAGTTAACTCACTCTATTCGATTCAAAAAAGGTTGATTCGACTCGGTTCGGAACTGAGTTTGAGCCAAGTCGAGCTAATTTTTGAAGCTCTAAAAAATTGAGCCGAGTTGGAGCTTGCCCAAGCTCGAATCAACTCGGATCGAACCTCAACTCGAATCAATTTAGTTCGGTGACTTGGTTATTTTGATATTGACGTTGCTTACCAAGTGTTTGATGAAATGAGGATCCTTACTCTTGCTCCGATGGTAGACTCTCAGGAGTTTCAACACCCGATCAAGGGATCGAGCATCCATAGGTGGTGAAATCCCACTATGGCTGCGCGTGTTTAAAAAAAAAAGTGTTTGATGAAATGACTCAATGAAATGTTGTTTTGGGTGCATACATTCTCCGCGGGATCGGCTGTTGGCGAGGAAGGTATGGATACGAAACAAATCACTACAAAATAAAAAAAAATAATAAAATTACATGATAAAACTACCCCTGTATCTTGATTTTGATGCTGCCTACTGAGTGTTTGATGAAATACCTGTAAACTGCTACTATTGTTTTGCATACTGTGAGAAATTGAAGGTGTACTTCATGTGTTTGAGAAAATTTTGCACAAGCTTAAACTCGGCTCGAACTGGCCCGAGCTGCTGACCAAACCGAACTGAGCTAGCAAGTCAAGCCGAAGGACCAAGCCGAGTTCGAGCTGGGGTCAGCTACTGGCCGAGCCGAGTCGAGTTGTGCCAAACTTGACTCGGTTCGACTCGTGTACAGCTATACCAAGAACTAACCTTGAAATCAAGGTAAGTTACAAACAAAACCAGGGACTGCCTGGTTTTCCTGACCCAGTGACCAGGTTCATGATCTGGCTGGGTTGATGGTGACAAATCTCATTCTTAGCAATTTCTCGACCTGGAAGTTTTAGGGGAGATTTTCAATTTTGAGGTTTTTCTAAAGCTATTGTAGAGAAAATCTCACCAAATTTTTTTAATATTATTATAAACTAGTAAGTATAAAATTAATATATTTAACCAATTCCATGACCTTTTTACTATATTTCTCATTAATATCACAATATTATGTAAGACCCATATCCTAGTTCGTACTGTTCCGATGAATCCTTCAATCATTTCCGTCGAAGTCCGGCAATCCACGACTGATAATCGACGTTGCGCATGACCGTAAGTCGTATCCTTTAGATTCGAGTAGGCTTAATCCGAGACCCGTACCATTGCGACCGCGCCGTCGCCTCGATTCCAACACCGCATCTCATGTGCCAATCCGACGCTTAGATCATAAGATGTGGACCATACATTATAATAGCCGTGGACCGCACATTGCGGGACCCACCCATCCCATGTGGCACAAATCCCTAGGTAATTATGAGAGTGATGGATGACATCACCCTAGCTATAGCCACCCTAGCCTAGCTATAGCCACCCTAACCAAGCTATAGCCACCCTACCCGCTAGCCTTCTTACAAGTACTTATGACTAGCCACCCTACCCTTAGCCCTCTTACAACCATTTATTGCAAGCCACCCTCTCTTACAAATAATCATGGCCTACCTAAGCTACTCTCTCCCTCTCTTTACTACACCCTCTCTCCCTCATTTCTCATCACTTTTTCCAAGCAAGAGGAGAGGCCCTCGTCCAAGCTTTCCCATGGAGAGAAAAGAGTGATTTTGGTGGCCCACCTTTCCCATTCCAAAACCCATTATCTTAGCCATCCATCCCCCATCTTCCACCATCAAAGTGAAGCACAAGGAGATAGGCTTTCCAACGGACCAAGAAGATCAAGTGATGGGTGCTCCTATAGGCTAGTTTTCATATTTTTATGATGGGCCAAGTGAGGCCTACCGATCAATGGTGTGGATCTTACTTTGGATCCTAAGATGTGGCCGATGACCCACCTTGATTATCAATATCATTCCATGATGGGGCCATTCTCCATGGACCCCATCATGATGTTTACTTTCCTAGCTTGAATAGAGGTCATATAGACCGTTCATTTTGGGTGGAGAGGGATCTCCACCGTTGATCCTTGATTTGGAGGGCCCATATACAATATGACCCATTGATGTATGATTGGATGCTTGAAAGGGAGGGCCCATAGTGTCGGGAACCCTCCATCATATGTGTCCCACTCTCTCTTTCTCTCTCTTTCCCTACCTTTTCTTTCTTTTTATATGATGATATGAATGTATGGCCCACTTGGATGGACCCCCACCCTAAGGCACGAATTGTATCCAAGCCACCTATAAGTGGGGCCCACTTCTTATGTGTTGTACCAACACCATCCATCATTGTGTGGCCCAACTGAGTAGGGCCCACCTTGAGCATATGTCACGGCCAGACGTCCAGGGACATCCCTGGACAGAAATGAAAACACAAATATTAGCTTGAATTCAAAGCTCATTGGCCGAGCCACTCATGTAGGCCCCACCTTGATGTATGTATTCAATCCAAGCCGTCCATCCTCTTCCCCAACTCATTTTAGACGTTGAGCCGAAAAATGAGACTGGTCTGAGAAACGGGTGGGCCCTACCTTAGCAAAGATCAATTGCTACCATTTAGAAGTACCCTAACCTTTCTAGACGCCAAAACGTACCCAATATTGGGCTTGTTAGCTTTGTTATGAGCCATGGGGACCAATGGCTGAGGCGGATTTAACTGATGTGGGCCCTACACCGGAAAAACTATGGAAAAATGTGATTTCAAAAAAAAATAAAAAATATATATATATATATGCGGTGCAGTACTTCTTCTTGTCTGCCAGGAGGCGCCAGACGTCGGCGGGCGGGCGTGTAGGCAGGGACCCACGGCTCCAGCCGTGGGCCCCACCGTGATGTATATTTGTCATCCACCCGGTTCACATGGTGGACCACTGCCAGCAGTGGGCTCCCTCAAAATTTCAGGCTGATCCAGATCTCAGGTGGCCCACACCACATGAAACAGCGGCGATTGAACTCTATCATTGAACCCATTTTTGGGGTCCACAGAAGTTTCGAATCAAGGCGAAACTTGTTTTCACCCTTCATCCAGGTCCACGTGACCTTATGAACGGTTTGGATGGAAAATAAACATTACAGTGGGCCCCACATGGGACCCACACAGATGTATGTATTTTATTTGCCACCGTCCGCCCACCACATGTATGTGTTTTATTCACGCCGTCCAAAGAAGTGTTGGACGGACGAGAGCCCCACATAGGCCACACCATGGTGGACCCCACCATGATATTTGTGTTGCATCCAAACTGTCCACCTTTTGGCAAGCTTGTCTTAAGTCTTGAGGCTAAAAATGAGGCAGATCTATAATTCAAGTGGACCCCACCTTGGTGTATATATAAGGCCCAAGTGATCAGGCCCATTATGTCTTGCTTATGGCCCATTGTTGAGGCCCACATTTGATGTATTTGTGGCCTGTTGTTGAGGCCCACCTTGATATTTATAAGGCCCATGTGATGGGGCCCATTCGATATGTTTGTAGCCCGTGGTTGGGGCCTGCTTTGATGTATATAAGGCCCATGTTACGAGGCCCATTGTGATGTATTCAAAGGCCCATGGGATATGGCCCATTGCAATGTACATAAGGCCCCTTTGATGCGGCCCACTTGATTTATAAAAGGCCCATATGATGTGGCCCATTTGATGTTTTTAAGGCCCATGGGTCGAGGCCCAATGGGTTGTCCTTAGGGTCCATTGCAATGTGTGATTTCCCATGGTTTGTGTAATAACATTTTATGGTGGGCCATGCCTTGGGAACAATGTTGGTTTGACGTCCACATTGTAGAATAATGTTGGTTTAATGTCCGCATTATAAATCTCCGTAGGGCCCATTGATAGGCCCATATTGGCTATGTGTAGGCCGTCTAGGCCCACCTTTGGCGTAAGGATAGTCCATTACTTTGTGACATGCTTAGTACATTTTCATGATTCATGCGCATACGCATCATATGTATGCTTGATATGAGGAATGTTTGATCATAGTATAAACCGTTGGGCTGAGACATTTACGGAACTCCTTATGAGACGGAGTGCCCCACATGATCGAGTGGTACGCGTGAGATTGCTGCATGATTGTACGGTGTGACTCATGCATCTCGCATATGTGTGACTTGATCACTGCACGCCCTAGCGACATCAGGGCCGTGGCTCCACAGGCACATCGTGGATGACCGTATCGGATACCGAAAATACCTTGTTCTAGAACTATGGGCACTTAGGATGTCCTTGGGTGAAAGTCCCAGAACTTTTTTGGTACCAGGAGATGCTCCAACGTCTAGACTGAGTGGAAACACGAGCGCCCAAGTGCCGAATACCAGTAGGCCGCGTCTCCCACTGTATCGTGGTCGGTTGGAAGGGGGTGTGGCCTTATCCGCCTGAGTGAGGGGGCTATAAGCTAGGCTGAGTTTGACCAGCTCGCAAATGTGTCCGCTATCGACGAGCCGGGTAAGTATTGGCAGACTACTGGTCAGGCGGATAGTGTGGTCTCTTCCACTTGCTTGACTATGCAGATAGGGAGGAGGCAGTCAGTGTGAGGTGTATTAGACCCCGATGATATCCAGAGAGGAACTGTACTGATATGTGCACTTGATGAGTACTGGCACACTTGTATTGCATCTCGCATATGACATTGGCTACATAGGCCTCGCATCGCATGGCCTTGGTATGGCCGATAGCATTCATGCCTTACATTACATAGTTTTGCTACAGCTGACAGCATTCATGGACTTACCGCATATTTCTGCATTACTCTGATATTGTATACTTGACACTTGTCCTACACACACACTTACACCACCCTCTAAGCTTTTGTAAGCTTATGCACGACCGTTGCGTGCAGGTGCCATTGGACAGCAGCAGCACTGAGGCAGGAGCACGTATCAGATCTCTTTTTGGAGCTTTTTGATCACCCTGTATTTCCCTTTCTGCATTGTACTTAAAAGTTTTTGATATAGTGGATATATGGTGATGTTGTTTTGTGACTTGGTTATGCTTTTGGTTATGCTCCATTACATTACAAAAAAAAAAAATTCATACTGAAAATCCTCCTTGTAGGATCCCAGGATCGGAATATGGCGTATGGGCACTGGAAGCCGAGAATGGGATACTACAAAGGCTGTCGGCGCCGGATTCGGCGATCGAGAATTTTGTGAGCTCGGTTTCCGAGTTTGGGGCGTGACATATTATCACGATGAAAATGGGATATTTTAAAATATAATGCTATTTTGAAAAGGGAATTTTACAAGAAAAAAAAAAATCTAATTAATTTAGCATTTACATGGTGGTGACTTTTTCACAAAGGTTTTCAAAGAGCTACCTCATTAAAATGAGTAATTGTCATTTGAGTGCCTTCCAATCTGGTTGGTAGATGCAAAGGGGTGGGCAATTCAGGTAGTCTTCAATGTGATATTTATATGAAAACCACCCTAACCACCAAATGTGTCACTCTATTATGCGTAGGATAAAAAAATAAAAATAAAAACTTTGCTCCATCTGCGATTTGGATGGACCAAACAATTGAAAAAAGTATACAAGGCAAATTTCACCCTCTAAATAGTTTCCCTTAGTGTGGCCTACATGAATCACATATTGGCCTGAATTTTGTTCCCTAGGCCTGAATTTTGGTATGGCATCTAATGGTTAGAGTGGATTCATGTAATCATCATGATGGGCCCTATAAAAATTAAGGTTGGATGTCTCTCCCAATTGTTTCCTTTGACATGGTTCACCTGAATCACGGATTCACAAGTCAATCTAATTTGTTGGCCTTAGACCTAAACATGTGATTACATATCTAATGGTCAGAATAGATTTCATATATACATCATGGTGGACCCCATAAAAAATCAAGGGCAGCTCCCTCTCCCAATTATTTTAAAAAGAAAGTAGATAGATATATTAAAAAATGAATTCCATGGGACACTCACCCTTGATTTTTTATTTTTTTTTCGGGGCTACCCTGATGTGTATATCGATTGAGCCAATCGTGATCTTAGGTGAGATCCACTCCAACCATTAGATATGTAATCCTATGCCAGGTACAGGGCTAAAAAAATTAGGTGCATGGTATTGTGCACCACACCAAAGGAACGGCGGGGAGAGAGACATCCACCCTTGATATTTACAGGGCCACACAGAATATGTTTGAAAGTTATTAGGTCAAGTACTTGCTAAACTGGCCCATTTGAACAGCGGCGCCCTGGACCCATCAAATCACACCACAGGGGTTTGTGGTGTTAGGATCACCAAACGGACTCGGTCCTAGAGGAGCTTTGTAGGACCCATCATGATTTTTGTGTTTTACCCCTGCCATGCATCCATTTTCACTATGTCAAAGAGGTCGATTTGCGACGTATTTATGCGACGGACTTCGTCCGTCGCAAAAATCGTTTGGTTCAACGACGGATTTAGTCCGTCGCTAACGGAAAAGGTCCGTCGCCAATCCCGCCTTTCTCGTGAATCCGTAGTTGAAACGTCGTGGAATTTTGCAACGGATCTAAATCCGTTGCTAAAATCTGATTTACAACGGATATACGTCCGTCGTAAATTAGCGACGGACTAAATCCGTCGTAAAATTTGATTTTGTGACGGAAAACACGTAGCAAATTCCCTCCCAAAATACCAGTAGGCAACGATTTTCAGTTGCTTTTGCGACGGATCGTGGTCCGTCGTAAAAGGACTTTTGTCCTTTAACATTTTTTTTTCATTTTTTTTAAGAATATGGTGGAAAAATATGTTTTCTCAGTCTAATAATTGTTTTTAATAGAATTTCAGTGGCTTAATTGTACATATTTGTATATAAAATTATCTTTTAACAATTGATTTAATGAAAAAAATAAAATTTAAAAAAAATTATTTTTATAACAAATAAGTGGAAATTATTATTTTTTTTAAATTTAAAACTAATATTTAAATGATTTGTAATATCAGAAGAAAAAGAATATTGAGAATAAAAAATTTAACAATGTTAGAGAAAAAATGAGATTTTGAATAAATAAAAATCGTGATTTAATAAAAATCTATTTTGTGGGGAAAAAAAAAAGAATATTGAATAAATTTGAAATTTTTGAAAAAAAAAAAACTAGCTTTTGATTTGGAGGAAAAAATAATATCCTGAAAAATAAAATTAAAAATATTTTTTAAAATGTGAAAATTTTCACAATGTTGAAAAATGAAAATATTTTGAAAAAGAAATTAAGAGTTTGTATTTTGAAAAATAAAATAAAATTGAGAAGTTCGATAAAAATTGACAAGTTCGAATAAAATGCTTTAAAAAAATGGAGAAGTTAAAAAGAATTGAAATTTTTAAAATAAAATGATATTAAAAAATCGATACTTTATTAAAAACAAATATTTTGAAACGAAAAATAAAGAAGTTGAAAAAATTTGCGATTTTGTAAAATAATTGAAAATGTTCAAATTTTGAAATTAAAAGAAAAAGTTATTTATGAAAACACTGAGATTTTGAAAAAAATATATCATTTTAAAAAAGAAAATTAAAAAGTTGGAAAAAAATGATGCTTCTGGAGAAAAAAAAATCGGCATTTTGGAATTTTTGGGAAAAAAAATAAATTTTGTGAAAATTTTAGAGATTTTGGAAATAAAAATTCAAAATTGTATTTTAATTTTTTTTTTGAAATATTTTATAATAAAAATGATATTTTGTTAGAAGTTTTCAAAGAAAAATTGAGAGTAAAAAAATATATATACATTTTGAAAAAAAAAATGTTATTTTTGAATGGAAATTGAAATTTATCTGTGAAAAAAATTAATAAATTATTTGGCACATCCACTAATTGAACATTTAACCGTTTTTGGACAATCGAATTAGTCCAGATTGAAGAGTAAATAACTTCAGATGTTTAAATCAAATTTCACTTAAATTGTTCATCATTCTTGTATGCCCGATATCTTTCTCATATGTAGCTAGCCTAATTGGGGTGAGTAACTAGTCAAATTGAGGGTATTGATAAGTAAAATAGAGTAAATGGACCAGACATATAAAATGGGCCAAATGTTATTGTCAAAATTGTGACCCAACTTATTGACCTCGCGAGAACATAAGAATTGATGTTAGTAAGTTTTGTGGGCCCCATCATGATCTGTGTCAAACATTAACACCGTGCATTTGATGTGTCCCCTTTAGGTTATGAGATATCTTAAAAATCATGTTGAGGTGGGCCATACCATCTAAAACCATGTGAAGACATCGTAAAAAAATATAAAAGCACTTGGTGGGGCCCACATGAGTTTTGCATGCGGTTAAAACTTGGTCTAACCCCTCATCCAAGTGGGACACACATAATGAGTGGGTTAGATATGTGAATCATGTTGAGGCAGACCCAATATATATGATTATGAATGTTTTAAGGAAACCCATCTCCACTACATTTAGGTGAGTTACTCATTACCCTTACTAGAGTAAACTCTGTGGGGTCCACCGTTATTTATTTATTTTATCCACTCTGTTCATCCATGTTAATTAACAAATAATTTGAGGTCTAAAGAACGAAAGGGAAGCATATCCAAAGCTCAAGTGGACCAGACCACCGGAAATAGTGTGATTGAACCTATACAATTGAAAAATTCTTGGAGGCCACAGAAGTTTTGGATCAAGCTGATGTTTGTGTTCTCTTCATTCATATTTTTTTGATATTATGAACAGATTGGATGACAAATAAACATTATTGTGTGCCCAAGTGGGACACACGTAATGAATTTTGGATGCGGCTGAAACTTGGTCTAACCTGTTATTCAAGTGGGACACACATAATGAATGGGTTAGATCTGTGAACCACATCTAGGTAAAACTAAATCTCAAGTGGACCACATCACACGAAAAGTAGTAATTGAACTCCCACCATTAAAAATTTATTGGGAGCTATAAATTTTTTAAATCAAGTTGATATTTGTTTTTTTTTTTTTCCCTTCCATTGATGTCTATATGACCTAATTAGTATGTTGGATGTCAAATAAATGGACGCGGATTGCGTCCTACCCCCACTCGGACAGTAATTCGTCCTGTCAAGGCTCTATGGGGTCCAAAGTGATGTAAGTGTTTTATCCACGGTCCATCGCTTTTCTTATATCATTTTAAGGTATGAAGCAAAAACTGAAGCAGATCCATAGCTCCAGTGGACCACATCAAAGTAAGCTGCAGTGATAATGACTCTTACCATTGAAACCTTTCTAAGGGCCACCATGATTTTTTTTACCATCCAACCTATTAATAATGTCATGCAGACGTGGATGAAGTAAAAACACAAATATCAGCTTGATCCGAAACTTCTCAAGCTCCCAAGAAGTTTTTAATGGTGGACATTAAATCCCCACTTTGTGGTCCACTTAAGCCCTATACTTGTCTCATTTTTTAAATTATATATTAAAATGATATGAGAAAAATTATTAACGGTGTGGATAAAACACTAATATCACTTTTGCCCCCACAGAGCCCTGCCTGGATGGGTAGGACGCAATCCGCATCCCAAGTAAACATTGTAGTGGCCTGGGAAGGTTTAATGGTTGACATTCAAAACTACTTATTCTCCCGTGTGGTCCACTTGAAATTTAGATTAGCCTCATTTTTAAGATCAAGCTCCAAAATAATATTTAAAAATGAATAGACGGTGCGGATAAATTACACATACATCAGGGTGGGGCCCACAGATCACCGACTACGAGCAGCTAGCTTCACAAGCTAGAAAATAGGATTTTAATGTGTTAGTTTTGGATATAATGTAAAATAGTGGTGACTCGTTCATGTCACCTAAGGCAATGTTGTATGATTATCCAGACCATCCAAATAGTGGTTCCACTTGTTTATGGTTAATATTTAAGCTTTTACCATATTATATAATCTTAATCAACTATTAGGTGGGCCCTTAATTATACGGCTGATAATCTATTATATAATATAAATGATGTAAAACAAACACTTGTGCAGATTTGAAAAAAAAATCCAATTTGAAAGAGGGATTCTAACACTATTTCGAATTCACACACACACACACACACACACACACTCTCTCTCTCTCTCTCTCTCTCTCTCTCTCTCTCTCTCTCTCTCTCTCTCTCATTTTCGGAAGGCGAGATAGCGGCCCCTCCTCTCTCTCTCTCTCTCTCTCTCTCTCTCTCTCTCTCTCTCTCTCTCTCTCTCTCTCTCTCTCTCTCTCTCTCATTTTCGGAAGGCAGATAGCGGCCCCTCCTTTCAGAAGGAAGGCAGATAGCAGCCCCTCTTTCGATTTGGGTTCTTCCCCTCTGCTCCGTAAGCACTCTCTTTTAATCTCGTTTTAGCGATTAGATCTGGACTCCTTTAATGTTCAGATCTAAATCTCTTGTATCATACCTGTCTACGGTCTGATTGATGTGCATGTCATGCTCGGAATGTCGTTCATCTCACAATCGTTCAAGCCCTGTTTCTATCCTTTGCATGACCTAATCACTTTGTCCCGGATCTTGGACGATAAGCATGTAGCTCTATGATTGAGCGGATAACCATCGATTGAATGACCTCCTTGGACATTGAGCAACCTCTCATCAACATGCAACAAGCTGTTCATAGCTCCCAACAGGATGGAGATTCATCCTTGGAAAAGGGTGGACGTCTCTCCCAATGTTTCCATTCTTTGTGGTGAATTCAATCAAAGGTTAGCATGATTTTTTTTTATTTATTTTTGGCTCCAGAACCATAATGGGATTACGCATATAATTATTGGAGTGAATCTTACTTATACATCATGGTGGGCCTGTAAAAATAGGAGGGTGGTTTTCCGTGCTGCGGCACCACTCGATTACATAGATGAATACCACCAGAGATGAGTGATTTCAAGTCACAATGGTTGGTCATTCAGATGGGCCTGCTATGGTATTAATTTGAAATCCACTTCCACCGTCGTGTAGATCACCCAATGTTAGATCAAGGGACTTAAAATCAGTCCCAACATGATTTATACGTTTTATCCACGCCGTCCATACATATTTTCAAATCACTTTAGGGTATAATCCCAAAAATGAGGCAAATCTAACGTTCAAGTGGACCACACCACAAGAAAAAGTGGAGATTGAAGGCCTACCTTTAAAAACTTCTCGGGTTTCTCAGTAGTTTTGGATCAAGCTGATATTTATATTTTCCCTTCTTCATCCAAGTCTATATGACTTTATGAATAGGTTGGATGGAAAATAAACATCATGGTGGGCCCTAGGAAGGTGTCAACACTGAGCATCATTGTTCCCACTGTTTCTTTTGGTGGGGTTCACTTGAGCTTTGGATCAGCCTCGGTTTTGGGGCCATGACTTCAAGTAATATCAGAAAATGAATGGACGGTGTGGATAAAACAAATACACCATGTTGAGGCAGACATATCTTTGCCATCTATAGATGCCCATGTTGTGTGGTTTGGTACACAAGATATTGATCTTTCCTTGGAACTTGACTATTTTAAGGAACCATCGGGAGGGACGCCAAAGAAGATATTTTATGGGGCCATACGTTGATGTGTATGTGAGATCAAATCTGACCATTATATGTGTAATCAAATCCGACCATTAGATGTGTAAGCCCATGATAAGATGGTAGCCAAAACATCAAGATGATATGTTATTAATTTGAGGCACACAAAGGAAAATAGTTGGGAGAGACGTCCACCCTCCATTTTTACAGGGCCCACTATAATGTTTATGTAAAATCCATTACACTCATTAGATGCGAAACTAAAAGATTGGCTTAAAGGCTAAAAACTCAAGCTCAAATGTGATTCAAGTGGGTCACATTTAGGGAATAGTGTAGAGGGTTAGATTTTCTGATAAAATTTTTCCAATAAATGTGGCCCAACTAAAATAAAATGGGCAGGTTTTTTGGCCCTGGGTTAAACAGAGGGTGACTCACCTGATGGTTGGGGCGGATTTCACTTTAACACCACAGTGAGGCCCACCCAAGCTGGGTACTCCTTTTGCGAAGTAACCTCGAGCAGCTTCCTCCGCATTAGAGCATTTATTAACATTAGTTGGTGTGTACATTAGGCAATGGATTTCAAGAGAAAATGGGATGAATTAGGAAGCTGCACACATGTAATATATTTATGCATGCAGTAAATGTATATGAAATCTAGTCCTCTATTCTCTCTCAGGAACCGAGTAGGCAACTGAGAGCTCTCTTCCTCGTATCTGCTCATCTTCTCTCTGGAACTTGTCTGCTGAAGTGCCATTTCTCCGGTGAACTTTAAGAGCAGTCAAGATGGTGAAGTTTACGGCAGAGGAACTTAGGAGGATTATGGACTTGAAACATAACATTAGGAATATGTCTGTCATTGCTCACGTTGACCATGGCAAGTCGACCCTTACTGATTCTCTGGTGGCAGCAGCCGGTATCATTGCACAAGAAGTTGCAGGGGATGTTCGGATGACAGATACCCGCCAGGATGAAGTGGAGCGTGGAATCACCATTAAATCTATTGGCATCTCTCTTTATTACGAGATGACAGATGAAGCTCTGAAGAGCTTCAAGGGTGAGCGTGTTGGGAACGAGTATCTGATCAATCTTATTGATTCCCCTGGGCACGTTGACTTTTCTTATGAGGTCACAGCTGCTCTACGAATTACTGACAGTGCATTAGTCGTCGTAGATTGTGTTGAAGGTGTTTGTGTTCAAACAGAGACTGTTCTCCGACAGGCACTGGGAGAAAGGATCAGGCCCGTCTTGACTGTCAACAAGATGGATCGCTGTTTCCTCGAGCTTCAGGTGGATGGTGAGGAAGCCTATCTGACCTTCCAACGAGTCATCGAAAATGCCAATGTCATTATGGCAACCTATGAAGATCCACTTCTTGGTGATGTTCAGGTCTACCCTGAGAAGGGTACTGTTGCATTCTCTGTTGGTCTGCATGGGTGGGCCTTCACTCTAACCAATTTCGCCAAAATGTATGCCTCAAAATTTGGAGTTGATGAATCCAAGATGATGGAGAGGCTTTGGGGTGAGAATTTCTTCGACCTAGCCACCAAGAACACGGGTTCCCCTACCTGCAAGCGTGGCTTTGTTCAATTCTGTTATGAACCCATCAAGCAGATCATCAACACTTGCATGAATGATCAGAAGGACAAGCTATGGCCTATGCTGCAGAAGCTTGGGGTTACATTGAAGGCTGATGAGAAGGAACTGATGGGGAAGGCATTGATGAAACGTGTCATGCAGACTTGGCTGCCGGCAAGCAATGCCCTTCTTGAAATGATGATTTTCCACCTTCCATCACCTTCCAAAGCACAGAGATACCGTGTTAAGAATCTGTACGAGGGCCCTCTTGATGACATTTATGCTAATGCTATTAGAAACTGTGACCCAAAGGGTCCTCTGATGCTCTACGTTTCAAAGATGATTCCGGCGTCAGACAAAGGCAGGTTCTTCGCCTTTGGTCGGGTTTTTGCTGAGAAGGTCTCGACTGGTTTGAAGGTTAGAATCATGGGTCCCAACTACGTTCCGGGCCAGAAGAAGGATTTGTATGTTAAGAGTGTGCAGAGGACTGTTATTTGGATGGGGAAGAAGCAAGAGTCAGTTGAGGATGAGCCTTGCGGGAACACAGTTGCTCTGGTCGGATTGGATCAATTCATCACCAAGAATGCCACTCTAACAAATGAGAAAGAAGTGGATGCACATCCCATCAGGGCGATGAAGTTCTCTGTCTCACCCGTTGTACGTGTTGCCGTTTAGTGCAAGGTTGCGTCAGACCTTCCCAAGCTTGTTGAAGGGCTGAAGCGACTGGCCAAATCAGACCCTATGGTTGTTTGCACGATCGAAGAATCTGGTGAGCATATCGTTGCAGGTGCTGGAGAGCTCCACCTCGAGATTTGCTTGAAGGACTTGCAGGAAGATTTCATGGGTGGGGCTAAGATTATTGTTTCGGATCCTGTTGTCTCTTTCCGTGAGACGGTGCTTGAGAAGTCAGTCAGGACTGTAATGAGCAAGTCCCCGAACAAGCACAATCGTCTCTACATGGAGGCCCGTCCCTTGGAAGATGGGCTTGCTGAAGCCATTGACGAGGGGCGTATTGGCCCTAGGGATGACCCAAAAGCCCGCTCAAAGATCCTATCTGAAGAGTTCGGGTGGGACAAGGATCTTGCCAAGAAGATCTGGTGTTTTGGACCTGAAACTACTGGCCCAAATATGGTTGTTGACATGTGCAAGGGAGTTCAGTACCTGAATGAAATCAAGGATTCTGTTGTGGCTGGGTTCCAATGGGCATCAAAGGAAGGAGCATTGGCTGAAGAAAACATGCGGGGCATATGCTTTGAGGTCTGTGATGTTGTTCTTCATGCTGATGCAATCCACAGGGGCGGTGGACAGATCATCCCGACAGCAAGAAGGGTCATATATGCCTCCCAGCTGACTGCGAAACCCAGGCTTTTGGAGCCTGTCTATATGGTGGAGATACAGGCACCTGAACAAGCGCTTGGTGGCATCTATGGTGTCCTGAACCAGAAGCATGGTCATGTCTTCGAGGAAATGCAAAGGCCTGGCACGCCTCTTTACAACATCAAGGCGTACCTGCTTGTCATTGAGTCGTTTGGGTTCTCAGGGACTTTGAGGGCAGCAACATCTGGACAGGCCTTCCCACAGTGCGTGTTTGATCACTGGGACATGATGTTGTCTGATCCAATGGAGTCGGGATCGCAGGCAGGGCAGTTGGTGGCTGATATCCGAAAGAGGAAGGGTCTGAAGGAGCAGATGACACCTCTTTCTGAATTCGAGGACAAGCTCTGAGGAGTCTGATTGGCAATGGAGAGAGATTCAAGTAGTAGGTAAGTTGGTGTCCATTTTGTCTTTTTTTTTTTTTTGGTTTTTATTCTTGTTTGGTTCAGATGTTGCCAGTCTCTGTTGGCTAAGTGGCTGTTTTTTATCCAAAGTTTCGTCTGTCTACATGTTCTTCCAAGGGGATGAGGATATATCCTCTGTTTTACCTAACTTTTATTTTAAAAAAAAAAAAATTGTGATTCTGTTTTGTTTTGAACAAACTTTTTACGGGATTTATGCTTTTTAGGAAGGAATGTTGTTTTTATAAAAAAATAAAAATAAAAATAATAAATATGAAATCTAGTCCATTAATTAGGTAGGATTTCTTTTAAACATGTGAAGGACATGTCAAGGGGTTGGTTTTTATTTATTTATTATCTATGTCAATTTATCTTCACTCCCCTGAATTGTTTTTCAGTCTGTATGATTTCTAGTTGAATCTGCAGATTTCATATCCATTTAGTTGATTTTTGTTTTAGAAACTCAGTTGAGTCCTTGGAAATCTTGTTAAGCTGTTTCTAGCTTTTTACAGACTAAAATTCTGGTTGAGTTTTGGATCCATCTCATTTTTGTGCTCATGCTTTGTGTTTCATTTAACATTATAAGATGATGAAGACCTCTGTTGTTGTCCATAGCTTTAGTTAGTTTGAAATGTTGTAAACTATGTCGAAATCCTTCAAAATTTATTGCCTACCTAAGAAATGGCAAACATGCATGGTGATCAGATTGTTGATATGCTGAACCACATTGTGGTTAGGTGGTTGGCCAATCATTATGATTAGACAACTTTGATAATCTGATTGTGCTGGTTTTTGCCTCTTGTTGAGCCACATGCTGGTTCAAATCAATCAATTGTATAATGACACTGGTTCTTTGGGTCTTTAAGATTATATTTTCCTTGAAACTGTGGCTATTTGGCATAAATAATTTTGAGCAAGAATCACATATGTCTAGCCTTTATTCATATTTCAGGGATATAGGTATGTTGTCTGATGTTCTGAAATCTAAACACGAGGAAAGGGAAGCCTACTTGTCTGAAATTGAGGTTTGGATTTCCTCCTTTTATGTACATATATTCAGGTAAAAGATGATCTAGCTCCATTTGTTTGTGTGCTTGCAAGCACATGCAAGAAGGAGTTAGAAGATGTGTTGTCTATAGATGATCTTGAAAGCCTAAAAAACTTGCCAACAACTACTTTTGAGTCAAAACTTTGGAAAGTAGTTGGCCAGAATCGTTTGCCTAAAATAGACAGAAGGACAGTTGATACTTCTTGTTTGATAACTTGTCATTATCATTTACATGCTTGTCTTAACCCATTAAGACTGAGGAGTCAATCTCAGATTATTAACCTTGTAAGGATGTACATTTTGATTTTTGTTTTGTGTAATTGCTAAGTTGTCCATTTCATTGTTCAAGTGGGCTTGCTTTGGAAGCTTTAAAGTTCCACTTCTGAAAATGTAAGAGCTCGGGAAGTGCTTGTGCTCTTCATTCTCTCTTGGAATCAAGAACCCAAGTGTTGAATTGGGTGCAAGCACTTTGAAGTCAAAGAGTGCACTACACCAAAATCATTATCATTATCAAATTCTTTTTTTTTTTTTTTTTTTTACAAACATCATGTCGACTTTTTTTTTTTTACTTTGTTCCATTTTTTGTTTGATTTTTTTTTGTCTAACGATACAGAGTTCATTGAAGAAAGAATTCCATTGATGCATTGCTTGCCAAACAGGTTGTCCTTGTGGATATCTATACTATGGAGGTTCAAGGGTGGACCTCATGCCCCCCAGGTTCAATTGGATCTATTAGAATGGAAATATATTACCATAGCTTTTCTTTTGGATGTTTTCACAACTGTACGGCTCTACAACAACATATAGTTATAAGTAGATGGTACTTCAGCAAATTGTCTTTAAATAATTTATATCAACTGAGTCCTCCTTTAGAGGTTGTATTTCAACCATAGCAGATCCTGTCAATAGGCTTAATATATAAAGACACATACATCTGTTATTCAAGAAGCATGGTAGAAATCAAAGCCTTTGGTAGTATTAAATGCACATTAACTTGGATTTTTTTGACAAATCAGATTTTTCATATGCTGATAGTGTTCATAGACATGCAATAAAAAATAATGCATATGCTACAAATGGAAGTCAAATCAAACCATTAAAATTGTGGGGTCCACTTTATATGGATCCTTCATCAAATATTACACTAGATTCATGTCCTAACTAGTAGACTGAGAGACAGCTAAAGGACATTTGAAATGAAAAAATAAAAAATAAATTATCAATTGCTCTAATTCAACAAACAAATGTCCACAGTCAAAGGTTCTCATTATCAACCAATCTGATTTTAGGATTATGAATTATATAGACCGGAGTTTGACGATTCAGGTGATTTAATTTGAGTTACATGTGCTAAGGGTTCTCATTATCAACCAATCTGATTTTAGGATTATGCAATTGATTTTTTGCAATGATGACATGGTGTCGGAGTTTGTCTATAAATCCCATGGTTTTTTGGTTTTTTTTTTTTTCTTTTCTCGCTAGGAAAGTGCCTTTCCTTTCTCCCATCTCAGTTTTTTGAAGAATCTATATCTATCCTTTTAAAGAAAAAAGGCCAATGGCAGCTGCTTGTATTTTCATCTGTTTCCCTTTTTGCCTTCCATATACTGGGAATTGATGCACTTGTGAGCAATTAAAATTTCATCTATAATCTGTCTGTTATATACAAAAGCTCCTTGCACCTTGGAGATACATTTCCTAGCACATTTTTGACAGTTTTTTAAGCATAAGTTTAATGCGTTGTATGGTTATTGACTGATTGTCCTTTGTGTTTCTCTCATTGTAATTGAGCTTTTATTATGTCATCATTGCAGGTGTCCATGCCTTTGATTTTATCACTCACTTAAACTATACACTGACATTTTCAGTTTTCTGACTCAAGTTAAGCTGGGTGATGTTCTGTTATGATCTCTGACAATATGTTGGGTGGCAAGTAAAAAACTGGGTGGAGCGTTATCAATGCCCTAACCTCCACCGTTCACTATGCGTGGAACCTGGCATCTATCTGTACAATTGATCTGAGTTTTCAACAGCCGAGCGTGTTGCATGAGGTAATTATTCCTTTCTACATAGCCATTGTTGTCTCTTTACATAGCATAGCTGTTTCAAGCTTGTGGCACGTGCACGATCAACTAGGTCCGTATTCAACTTTCCATGTTCAAAACTGTTCATTTGACTATATATATATATATATATATATATATATATATATATATATATATATATATATATATATATATATATATTGAAAGCAATATAATTGATTACAAAATTTGAGCAGAGCTATGTTTTTCTGGGATAAGTTTGGTAACAAAATGTACCAACAGCTCAGGTTCCTTCACGCTTTCCGCTCCTTAAAAATATAGTCACACACATATTGGATTTGATGGAGTTTACCATCTTCAGTTTGTGACAACATTGCTACTCTTGCGTATGTCTATAGCCCAACCTTCATAAGCATATTCAATACATGACATGCATCTTGAATCCCAGCCATCCATTGGCAGGAGTCATGGACTAGTCTGGAGATTTTGTAGCCCAAGAATCACGCCAGCCTGGTCATCAGGAAGGGCACACGGTATAATAATGTGGACTGTTTGTCAACAAATTTTTAATTGTGAACTGATTTCATGCGTTGCGACTCATCTGATGACTGGACTGTTTTGATTCTTGGGCCTTGGCTTCTAGGAGTTGTGAGCCACCTGATTGACAGCTCGAGTCTTGCATGTGTGCCATGTTGGTGCATATTCAGTGTACCAAAGAATGGGCCGTACACTATACATGGGATTAGCGAATATCTGACATGATATACTTTTTATTTTATGGGCCTTTGTGCATTTTGGGTTGTTGTTGGAGAAGGCTTAGAGTTGTGAGATGTCTAAAATGGTAATACTTGCAATTGAGATTTCACCTTGCAACTGCAAGGGATTGTTTTTAATGTGATTTGAGTTTGTGGAAAGCTGATCTATGCCTTTTAACACCTGAAGTATGTGCATTTTCCATTTTCTTTTTCATGACCAATGTTTTATTAATATTTGTCCTTTCATGCATGTTTCTGCTTTAGTGTAATCTATCCTGCCCTGAACATAAGGAATTGCCTCAAAAGTGATGCTTGTGTTCCCTATTTTTACCAGTGTTTCTTTGTTTCTTTCTAGGAAAATGTCAAGACAAAGCATCCCCAATTCTTGTATGAATCAAAGTTGTACAGGATCCTACAAGGAGGAAGTAATAAAATTTCTTGTTTCTTTTTATTGTGATTTTGTATTTTACTAGTCATATTTCCTTAATTTTATTTTATTTTTTTGTAACTTTTCTTTTTAAAAATTTGGCAGCTGGAATTCCAAATGTTAGATGGTTTGGTGTTGAAGGTGACTATAATGTTATAGTGATGGACTTGTTGGGTCTGAGCTTGGAAGACCTTTTCAACTTCTGCAGTAGGAAACTGTCTTTGAAGTCTGTTCTTATGCTCGCCGATCAAATGGCAAGGTTCTGTCTATTTTCCATTCATGTTGTATTATTTATATGGCAATTTGTTTGGTTTGGCTGTTTTCTTGTGATCCTTATTGTTTTTATGCCGATCAACCGAGTTGAGTTTGTTCATGCCAAGTCTTTTCTACATCGAGATACCATGCCAGATAATTTCTTATGGGCCTAGGGAGACGAGCAAATCAGGTGATTTACTTGGTTTTTGAAGTTTACTTTGGGTGTTCTGTTCAAGAGCATTATGAATATTTGGCATGATGTGCGGTGTACTGTTGCACTTGGAGCACCACAGAGTGCGAGAGAGTATCATCTATGCATCCATGTTTAAGGGAAACAGTGTGTTTAGCACATCCCTCAAAATGTTGATGGCGGAAATGGTTTCCATGCTACTAAAGTCATAGTTTTAACCCATTTCAAGTGCATGCAAATGCACCCAAGAAAAATAAGTTGCATAAGAAACTAAAAATGTCACCAAAATTGGCTTGCTTCAACAAGGACCCTATAATACATTTATAGGAATTATCTCTTGTTTTAAGTAGTGACAAGAGAATTATACCCGAGGACTTTCTCATCTTGCGATCTCAGAGGCAAGGCCCATGTAAGGCTTGCTTCAAAGAAAAGTCATCTTGTGCTCACAAAGTACTGGTATAAAAAAATACCGATTGATGTCTATTATTCGACTTTAAGATTATCACAGGTTGGATCTTTTCTTTCATGTGAAAATTTGTTCGAAATGGTTGTTTATTAAGCATTGTATTTATCTTCTTAGAATGAAGATAAAACGTGTTGATTGTTTCGTTGCCTTTTGTAGTCTAAAAGCAGATGATGTTTGCTTATCCAGAGATCTTAATATGTTTCACACTAGTAGCAACCGATTTTATCTTGGCATGCAGGATGTCTACCCACAAGCTAGGAAGCTATTCCTCAGCAAAGTACACCAATATATTAAGAAGGGTTTCTGGATGCGAAGTATGCTTGTGGCTTCTTATTCAACATAACTGGATCCCATCCACTTGAGTTTAAAGAGGCAAGCATTTCTTATAATTTATTCTATAGAGCACTCACTTCGCGAAGTTTCTCTATCTTTGCATTTCATTGAATGTTGTGCCTTTTCTAGCCTATATGAATGGGGTTGAAGTTTCTTATACTTGCGAATGTCTTTCTATCTGTCATATTGATTCCACAGGACAAACATAACTGAATGGAGGTTGTTCAAATGTGTTACCAACTGAAGGCACGGCAACTTTCTATGCAACGTGGTGTGAACTTGTCCTCTTATCCAGAAAATATTCTCACATATTTGGTCCATACACTTGCACATCATCCTTCATTTCCTAATGTTGATGAATGCAAGGAAGTTCAAGCATTTGAGTCAATTTACCGGTATCCTTGCTCTTTCTCTATTGCATTTGTTGCTTTGTACAATTACTCGTCTTTTAATTGCTCTAAATGAGGATTCTACATGGAATGGTCTCTTGATTGAATACAAGCCAATATCCAAATATGTTTAAATCTGTGTTTTTATTTCTCAGTTCTATGCATGCAACTTGGGAAAATTGTGCAGACATAGGTGTTAGGTGTTACATATTGATTGAAGTGTCTGAGCCCAATTTTCAATGGCCATTATATATACCAAAATACAAGGGCCACAAAGGATTTCAATATTTTAAAGAAGTAGCTTTTGAACAAGAAATGGGTTCTTGAGTTGAGAGAGCATCTTTGTGTGTTGGAATGATTTTTGCATCTGTAATGCTTCTTAGCTCCTTTAGTATAGCTTTTTACCCATAAAAAATGAATGAACATAAAATTACAAATTTGCAGATATAGTTGTGCTTTTGGTATAAAAGACATTGTATTGGGTTCCATTTCCATATAATATTCTAGAATATACTTAACAGTAATAGGTGGGAAGGGTGGGTGTATAATGTGGCTCCCATCTGATGTTGCTGCTTTATTTTTCAGCTGAGTAATTACTCTTCATTGGAAGGTTTCTATACTGCAAGCCTCATTTTGAACAGCTTTTCGAGGAAACTGGCAGTTTCAACAAGAGCTAGTCACGTAAGGCTTCTCTCTTGAGTTGTATCAGATTCTCCTTTATTTCTTTCTGCTTAATTGCACGATGTGTTTTTGCTTTTTAGCAGCTGCAAAGTTGGCAGAGAAGTTGACCCTGGAACTAGTATGCTAAAACCATTGGACCTATCCATGAATGTGGCAAGATTTTTTACTTTTGTTAGAAAAATAATACATAAAATGTGTGGAATAATGTTTAAGATATTCTTCTGTTTGTGGATTTCAGACAAGATCACCTAGCAAGGTTGCCGGCATGTTTTTGGTTTCCTTAGTTTTGCAAATGAGGGAAACCTTCACATTTGAGAAACCGATTTCCTTTTTTAAATGTACTTTTTTTATTTTCTCAATCTTATCTTTTGTAAATGAGAGAACTGTCACTCAGTTACTTTTTTATTTTCTCAATCTTATTTTTTTGAATGACTCAGGAGTAAGATTCAAAAAGAAAATACTAACAAATCTGACATTTTTAAAAAATTCGCAGATATTTTAGCGACGGACTAAATCCGTCGCTAATTTCTGAACAAAACTGCACGAGCTCTTATTAGCGACGGACTTTATCCGTCGCTAATATTTTGTATGACGATTAATTCAGGTGGTTTTTTCGAATTACAGCGGACTTTTTTATTTTTGCGACGGATCTTATCCGTCGGTAATATGCGACGGATCTTATCCGTCGGTAATATGCGACGGATCTTATCTGTCGCAGATTAGACGATGGATTTTATCCGTCGGGAAAAAAAACGACCTAGTAAACAGTGACGGACTATTTGGTTTTACGACGGATTTGGTCCGTCGCAAATTAGCGATTTTGGCGTAGTTTGGCCAATCATTTTAGGGTATGAGCCCAAAAATGAGGCGGATCCAATGCTCAAGTGGACCACACTACAGGAACGGTGGTGATAATGAGGCCCACTGTTGACACCTTACGGTCCACTGTGATGTTATTTGCCATCCAACCTGTTGACGACCTGGACAATGGGAAAACACAAATATCAGCTGCTTCAAAAGGCTTCTAAGAAAATTTTAATGGTGCGCATTCAATGCCCACTGCGTGGTCCACTTGAGCCTTGGATTTGCCCATTTTTGGGCTAATATCCTAAAATGATTTAGAAAAATAGATGAACAGGTCAATAAAACAAGACATCACAGTGGACCGTCCAGAGCCCTGCAAAGACCAAGTTCATCATGAGTCCACGTTTTGTCAGCTTATTTTAAGCTATGAACCCAAACATAAGATAGATACAAGTGGACCACACCATAGAAAATCGTGGTTGATTGAATGCCCATTGTTAAAAACCTAGGTCGGTGAGACTTGATCAACAGATTGGATGACGGATAAATATTACGGTTGGCCTTAGAAAGCTTTTTGTAATGGTGGGCATTCAGTCATCCTTGGTTTTTATCCTGTAGTCCACCTAAGATTTAGGTATGCCTATTTTTTGCCTAGTACCTGGCAAAATTAGTTACAGCCCGGATAATCACGATGGGATAGGAAGAGCCAACCATCGCTGATGTTAGCACTGACAGTGTCAGTCTTTTTCTTGACAAAAGCCGGCCTGGCTTTACATAGGGAAGGGTTCTGAGGGGGGCCACTAGAATATATTGGCTTCTTCTTTCTTTTTTTTTCGTTTGTCATTTTAGGGTGGAAGCCTAAAAATGAAGCAGATTCTAAGCTAATTAGTAAACAACAAGGTGGGGATTAAGCACATACGGACAAAAACCTTCTAGGATGCCAAAGAAGTTTTGATCAAGCTGATATTTTCCCTTCGTTCAGGTTTATGTGACCCTGTCAACAGGTTGAATGATAATTAAATATCATAGTGGGCATTAGGAAGATTTCAACAATGGGTGTCATTATCACTACTACTACATGTGGTATGGTCTATATGAGCCTTTGATTTGCCTCATTTTTGCCTTATACCCTAAAATGACGTGGCAAAATGGATGAACCGCATAGATAAAATGCATACATCAAGGAGGTCCCTAAGAGCCTTTGCCTGTGCGGAGCTGGGGACATTGGCAGCACCCAATTCAAGGCTCAAGTAGACCACATGGTGGGAATTAAACTCCCATCCTTGCAAGCTTGAACTCCCACCTTTGCAATGTTTTTAGGGTCACGGAAGCTCTGGATCAAATGTAATATTTGTGTTTTCCCTTCATCCAAGTCCACGTGACCTCATGAACTGGTTTTTTCATTCATGAACTGGTTTAATGGAAAATAAACATGACAAGTAGGCCCTTGGAAGGTCTCAGTCGTGGGCATTGTTATCACCGCTGCTTCCTGTGGTGTGGTTCACTTGAGCATTGGATCTGCGTCATTTTTTGGCTTGTACCTTAAAAAATAATATGACAATATGATGGTCGGAGTGGATAAAATCCATAATCACAGTGGCCCTTCATACTATGCCAAGCTCAAGAAAGGCGGGGTAATACCCAATCCGCATCTCAACCAAGCCATCATACACAAGCATGTGGACCAGGAAAAATATTGTCACCACCACGGACGTCGTTGATGAAAGGGTCACCACGCAATCTGCATTCCAAGATATCATACAGGGCACGGATTTGGCAAGGGGTAAATGCTTAGCAGGTAAGGCCCTGACCTTAGATCATTTTAAGGCATGGTCCAAAAATTAAAGGAGATCCAAATCTCACCTGGACCACATAGCAGGGATCGAATTCCCACCATCAAAAACTTCTAGGAGGGCTACGAAAGTTTTGGATGAAGCTATTATTTGTGCTTTCCCTTCATCCAAACCAATTATACTTCTGATCTCTTATCTCGTGTGCTCAGATGCCTGCCTACAAGCCTTTTCTATTCCTATGGTAGTCGAGACAAGCGTCCTACTAACCGACTCGAACGTTTATCCCGATCCTTCTCACTATCACAGCATTGATGGCGCTTTACAATATTTGACTATGACTCATTATCAAGGAGTTAAATGGGTAATCCACTACATTAATGGGACCCTTGATTTTGGACTTCACATTCATACTAACAGTACCCTCGATCTATATGGATTTTCTGATGTTGATTGGGCAGGTTGTTCTCTCACTTGACACTCTACCATTAGACTGTGAGTCAAACGGCCGTCCACCGTTAAGCGGTCCATTACTAAGGCTGAGGACCGTGCCATGGCGTCCATTGCTGCTGAGCTCACCTAGCTTTCCTTTATTTTACTATTCTCTCTCGTCCTGCTATCTTGTTTTGTGATAATTCATTAATCCAATCTTCCATACTAGTACAAAGCATATTGAAATTGATTATAACTTTGTACAAAAGAAGGCCGATCTCGGTTCACTTGTAACGTGGTGTGTAAACTCCTCTCAGTAGCTTGTTGATGTTTTCATTAATCTATTCTTATGCCCTACTTTCTCCCAAACTGAGCCTATGACCGAGACCGCAGCCCAATTGAGTGATAGAAAACCTTAATCAATGGACCAATCAACCCATGATGTTAATAAGAAAGCTCAATCTTCCTAATTAGTCTGGTCTTTACCAGAGAAGTTGACTATGAATTATACATTGTAAATATAATTTTATCATGGAAGTTGACTATGAGTTGTATATTGCAAAAACTATATTATAAATATACAACTGTGCATCTCCGCCCGAGGAATTAGAGATTTTTTTTTCTGAAAATCAATATCTTTCATGTGTGAACTTAATACCAACAGGTTGGGTAAATCAGCATTACAGTAGTTCTCAATAAGTTTTTAATGGTGGGCTTTCAGTCACCACTGTTTCCTGTGGTGTGGTACACCTGAGATTTGCATCTTTCTCTTTAATTTTAGATCCTGCCCTAAATATCTGTAAAAGGGATAAACGGCGGGGATATACAACACATACATCTGGGTGGGCCCCACACTCACAGCCACTTAGCTGTACGCCTGCCTCACGTAATCTACGCCGCGGGGCGGTTGTTTCGCTGCTCCAGAAAGCGACTTTAGATGCACGTGACATCACATGCAGCTGCTCACTTTTCTGTACGTAGACGCCTTTTTAGTTTAAGTAGTAAAAAAGTACTTTATTATACTATTTTAGTACCGAAATGTAAATTAAGAGGTCTATTCATTAAATAAATTGGATGTAATAGTCTACCAAACCACTCACGTGCCACCTCACGTTCTAATTTGTACCAGTTGTCGCTCAGCTTATCTATTTGGAGAGCCCATTCGCTGTTACCCGAGGAACAGCTTAGTGGGTGTTACTCTTGCCGTGTGGGGCCACCTTGATGAATGTGTTTAATATCCAAGCCGCCCATCCGCTTTTACAGATCATGTAAGGACGTTACCTAAAAAAATTAAGCAGGTTCAAATCTAGGGTAGACCACACCACTGGAAAAGTTGATGAATAACAATTAAAGTTTTTGGATATACTTAACTTCTAGGAGTATGTTTTAAAATTAAATGGAAAAACAAATGGAAGGGAGCCTACAGTATGGGTAACACCCACTAAGCTGTTACGGAGTAACACGCACCGGCTTCTTTGCTACCTCACCATAGAATAATTTGCGGGAGTATCTTAAATAGAAGTAGGATTTCTTGCACACATGGTGCTCGTTCCCGATGATCAGAGCCGTTTTTTCAGTGAGTCCACTATAAATAGCGTCGGTAGGGCAAGACTAATAACCCTACGATTACCGGGCTTTTTGGATTGTTGGTGTTGTACTAACCTTTCTATGGTCCGTTAGACACTCTATACGCCCATTCCTTTGGTGTGCCGCATTATGTTTAACAGATACAAATAACGGGTGGACGGTGGGACATCTGATTAGAAGTCTGCCTCCGTTAAAGCTGTCTGGTGCTTAGTGCCCATCACCTGATAGGTCCGGCGTAGGACAGGCAATGGATGATTGCAAATTTGATGATACTAGTGTGGATGCTTGATAGCAGGTGGATTGGGCTAACTAATTGATTTTAATTTGTATATAAGAAGATGATATATTTGACTACATTAGTTTGTTTTTTGTTCCCACATTTTATTATACCTCGTAGAAATGTTAGAGATGAGAATTCTAAGGATCTCAATTTTAAAATAATTATTTGACACGCCACTTAAAATTTCGGACAAGAGACCACAGTTATAGAGAGAGAAAGTGTGAAGTCTACTAGTGCACAACATTTTCGGCCAAAAATAGTAAGTGTCATATTTGGCTTCACCAAGCTATTCTCCTATTTATTCTAAGCACTTTCCATGCTAGACACAATTCATAAAGCTCAACAGATGAAGAGTTATAATCGAACTAAAACTTACTATTTATAGTAAAAACGGAATTAAAACGACCATCGATCTGATGGTATTTCGCAAATCTGGCTTGCACAATCCGGCATAGCTTGTCCTATCCCAAAATCATAAATTATCTGCAACCCACTCTACATCAAAGTGTTAGGCACCAACTCTGCCCATACAAATGTACGATCTCTAATTCACAGGATCTAACTAATTAGTGAGGATTAAGACTAGACACATCAGTGATGCAAAGCATGTGTGATGCCATGTTAAATGCAACGACTATTACAAGCTACAGTCTCAATTGGATAAATCCGCATTGACTCTCCCACTTGCTAAAGTAATTAACCAATCAGCCTAAATTTCTTATGCGTAGGATTCAACTGTGTCAGCACGCCGCAAAGCATACGTTTGAATAGATTGAGTATAACAACCCATACTTTTTCGTACTCAAGTGTTATCTTGAAAACTTAATCTTGCGGAGACATGAGTAGGTTATCAACCTAATTTAATTCAAATGTCCAACTACACTCTAAGTTGAATCTGACCATTGAGAGGAACTTTCATCCTTAAATTAAGTCATTCATCATTATTTGGACAGTCATTGAACCTTGTTAAAGACAAATTAAGCCATTCATATCAATATCAGGTTCTAGATCGCCTAATCCACCATTTATCGAGCTCACAACTATAATGGGACAAATTACATTTAATCGAATAATTTAGCTATCGGATTATAAATGTAACTATCAAAACTTCCCTAAATTAGACTAGGAACCGTTGGAGAGAGAGAGAGAGAGAGAGAGAGAGAGAGAGAGAGAGAGAGAGAGAGAGAGAGAGAGATTTTTTCTAAAAATCAATATCTTTCATGTGTGAACTTACCAATAGGTTGGATGGTAAATTAGCATTACAATAGTTCTTAGGGCCCGTTTGGACGGGTGGATTGAATGGGAGTCGGACGACTTAAGCGGGATTGAAGCGTCAAATCCCACTACAACCGTACGCCAGCCTTTTTGAGCGGCAGATGGATAAGAAGGAGAGGGTTTTTAATAGATATTTCGCTGGATTTCCAGAATCCAATTGGATCATGCCCATCCTGCGCTGGAATACATCTCGAGCCCAACCCAGTCTCTCCCCAATCCAGTGTACGGATAGTCAAATTAAGCCATCCAAATTGTGATTCCTAGTCTAGATGTAGCATGAACATCCGGATTAAGCTCATTTTTTAATCTGACTATCATTGTGGTGGACATTTATTGGACGGTTAAAAATTAAAAATAACCCACGGTCCTGTTTCGACGAAAAAATGTCCAAAAATATAACGTCAGAATTTTCCCACCAATATGATTTCGGGACCGTCACTTTGGAACAGTGGGCTCCACAATTTAGTCGGTTTAACTTGAGCTCATGCATGCCACGTATACAATTTCCGAGTGCCCGCACATCAAGCGTGTTGCGCGCCTGAGTATCATTTAACTCCACCCCCTTTAAACAGGCATTGAAAGAGAAAGTTCCCAACATGTCCGGGAATGGAACGTACTTTTACATTGGACAATGGTGGAGCCTACCAAACACCCAGAATACCACGTGCCAAAAAAAACGAACAAGAACAAGCAAAATCAAAGGCATCCGTAGGCCGTCCAAACACTCCACCGTTGGATTGCATGTAATCCCATGCCGGGCCAAACACGCCTCGGCATCTACAATGTGGAATCGTTGGCCCGTCCAAATGTGCACACTGGATGGCGCTGGACCGTCACTCCAATTGGACAGGAGACAGTCCACTGACATGTAATAAATTATTTCGTTTTACGTGCACTCCAACCGAATGTTGTGTACTCCACCCTAATACACCCATCCAAACGGGCCCTCAGTAAGTTTTTAATGGTGGGCTTTCAGTCACCACTGTTTCCTGTAGTAGTATGGTCCACCTAAGTTTTGCATCTTTCTCGTATTTTAGATCATGCCCTAAGTATCTGTAAAAGGGATAAACGGCGTAGATATAGAACACATACATCTGGGTGGGCCCCACGCTCACAGCCACTTAGCTGTACGCCTGCCTCACGTTGTCCACGCCCGTGGGACGGTTGGTTCGCTGCTCCAGAAAGCCACATGACATCACATGGAGCTGCTGGCTTTTCTGTAGGTAGACACCACTCTAATTTAAGCAGTAAAAAAGTACTTTAGTATACTATTTTAGTACCGAAAAGTATATTAAGAGGTCTATTGGATGTAATATTCTACTAAACCACTCACGTGCCACCGGAAGCGGACCAGATACTTACAGGTCGAGCAGGGAAACTCACTACTGAAGTGACGTCACCAACTTCTGTGAGCCCACCAGGATGTATGTTTTGTATCCACACCGTCCATCCATTTGGAGAGATCATATTAGGGCATAACCCAAAGAATGAGTCAAATTCAAAGCTTTAGTGGACCCCGCCACATAAAACAGTGGGGAGAGTGACACCCACCATTAAAAAGTTCTAAGTGCCACAAAAGTTTTTGATCAAGCTGATATTTGTGTTTTCCCTTCTTTCATGTCTGATTTAACACATGAACAGGTTGGATCTCAAATAAACATCATGATGGACGTCCGGAAGGTTTCAACGGTAGTCGCCACTCTTTCCACTGTTTTCTGTGGTGGGGTCCACTCCAGCCTTAGATCTGCCCCATTCTTTGTATCATGCCCTAAAATGATCTCTCAAAATGTATGGACGGTGTTGATACAAAACATAAATCATGGTGGGGCGACATAACTTGGTGACGCCACTTGGGTAACAAGTGTCGCTACTCAACCTGCCAGTAGCTAACCCGCGTCCCGTCCCACCTCCCGTTCTAATTTGTACCAGTTGCCGCTGAACTTATTTGGAGAGCGGATTAGCTGATACCCGGGAACATCTCAGTGGGTGTTACACCTTGATAAATGTGTTTAATATCCACGCCGCCCAACCTCTTTTAAAGCTCATTTAAGGGCGTATCCAAAAACATTAAGCAGGTTCAAATCTAGGGTGGACCACACCACTGAAAAAGTTGATGAATAACAATTAAAAGTTGTTTGTAAGCCACAAACGTTTTGGATGAAAAATAAACATTACGCATCTACTTGCGGTGGGCCTTGGGAAGTTTTTAACTGTACATTTTCAATCATCACTGTTTCTTATGGTGTGATCCAAGTGAGATTCGGATATACTTAATTTTGGGTGTATGTTCTAAAATTGGATGGAAAAACAAATGGACGGAGTGAGTGGATATACGAAATATCATCAAGGTGGGCCCAGCGCTAAGGGTAACACCCACTAAGTTGTTACCCAAGTAAAACCTAATCAGCGCCCACTTCTTTGTTGAGAAATTTACGATTGTGGACCCCACCTTTTATCCAGCGGTTTTTTTGAAGTAATAGAAACTTAGAGTACCCAGTTAGACCTCATAGTACGGAGTCAGGATTTCAGGATGAAAATACCCCTCCTCACGGCCGTGGCTTTTCCTCTCCCATTTCCACTGTTTGCTTTTCTACTCCCTTTCCACTGCTGTTTTTATTGTCGTTGCTTTCACCCCCTTTTCTCACTGCGTTTCCGGTAGAAAGGCCAGAAAAAAAACCTTTTTTGTGGGCCCCACTATCCGTACTCTGTCTTCTTCTGAAAATGGTCGGTCCAGTGAAGAAAGCACGCAGCAAAGGTATATGTTAAACTCAGTTGGACCCACATTGAATGAATGTAGTTGCATTTTTATTTTGTACTGGGCAAGGGTAGTAGAGGGAGAAAGGGATCGAGCAATACCTGTTTTACTCGCAACAACAACATGTGTGCGTGTAATATATATAGAATTGCAGAAAAAACAGCACCATGAGGTCAAGCTGTGTGGGCCCCACCATGATGTGGGTCGAACATCAACACTGTGAATTTGATGGGTCCCCTTTAAATCATGGGATAGCAGAAAAAACAGCCGTATACGGAACTCAGGTGGGCCATACCATCTAAAATCATGTGAAGACATGCCTAAAACATACAAAATTACTTGGTGGGGCCCACCTGAAATTTGGATGTGCCTGAAACTTGGTCCGACCCCTCATCCAAGTGGGACACACATTATGGATGGGCAGGATTTGTGAACCACATTTCGCCCGGTATAAAAAATAATTATGAATGTTTTAATAGAAAGTAACCCCTCTCAAGTTTTGTACGTGGTGTGGCCTACAAAAGTCACTTGAGAGGTAACCCCTCATGGGGAGTTCCCATGAGCTTGACCATGTAGTACCTTTTCCCATACACACGACACACATGCTCATGCGTGCACGCACACGTGTGTGTGTGTATGTGTGTGTGTGTGTGTGTAATGGGTTAAGCTCCAAATTGAAGCATATCAAAAGATCAAGTGGATCATACCACGGAAAACGGTGGGCATAATGATTTTCTAGTTTGTCGCTCTTATTTTTTAATTTGGCCTGCTAATTTCATGTTTACCCCGCTCAATTTCTTGTTTGCCCCGCTGATTTTCTAGTTTACCCCGCTGATTTCTTAGTTTGCCCAGCTGATTTTTAAGTTTGCCTCGCTGATTTTTTAGTTTGGCCCGCAGATTTCTTATTTTGCCTCGCTCATTTTCATGCTTGCCCCGCTCTTTTTCATGCTTATCCCGCTCATTTTCATGCTTGCCCCGCTCACCCGCTCTTTTTCATGTTTAGTGTGGTCCCTAAGAAATGAGAATTGTGACCATATCACTAGCTTGATCCAAAACTGTTGTGTCCCCTAAGAAATGATCAACATTTGAAGTTCAATTCAAAATTTCATACTTGCCCGCCCAATTACATGTTTCCCCTACCGATTTTCTAGTTTCCCCCGCCGATTTTCTAGTTTCCCCAGTCGACTTTAAAGTTTCCCCCGCTGATTTTTGAGTTTCCACCGCCGATTTTCTAGTTTCCCTCGCCGATTTTAAAGTTTCCCCCGCCGATTTTCTAGTTTCTCCCGCCGATTTTAAAGTTTCCCCCGCTGATTTTCTAGTTTGCCCCGCTGATTTTCTAGTTTCACACGCCGATTGTCTAGTTTGTCTCGCTGATTTTCTGGTTTGCCCCGCTGATTTTAAAGTTTCCCCCGCTGATTTTCATGGCGAAGCCGACTGTCATGGATTCTCCTTTGCTCACTTGAGAGAGAGGTTTATAGAAAATCAATAAAGCCCTTCTCTAAGATTGCGTTTAGTTGCACCAAAATATCATGAAATTTCCTTATTAATCCGTGTAAATTGGCATGAATTATCAAATGTCATGATATTTCGTGATCAATCAGTCTACTTGGATGCAACCAAACACACCCAAAAGGAGGATGAGTTTCACCTATGCAATGAGTAGTGGGGATTAGGTCAATGGAGAGAGAGAGAGAGAGAGAGAGAGAGAGAGAGATTGATTTTCTAAAGAGATTTTCTAGTCATCACATCAATGCAATTTGGATGTGCCTAAAACTTGGTCCGACCCCTCATCCAAGTGGGACACACATTATGGATGGGCTGGATTTGTAAACCACTCTCGGTGGGCCCAAAAAATAATTATGAATGTTTTAATGGAAGGTAACCCCTCTCAAGTTTTGTACGTGGTGTGGCCTACAAAAGTCACTTGAGAGGTAACCCCTCATGGGGAGTTCCCATGCGATCGACCATGTAGAACCTTTTCCCACACATACGTATATATACACACGACACATGTTCACGCGAGCGTGTGTGTGTGTGTGTGTGTGTGTGTGTGTGTGTGTGTGTGTATAAGAGGTTGAGCCCCAAATTGAAGCATATCAAAAGATCAAGTGGATCATACCATGGGAAACAGTGGGCATAATGATTTTCTAGTTTACCCCTCTTATTTTCTAGTTTAGTCGGCTAATTTCATGTTTACCCCGCTCAATTTCATGTTTACCCCGCTGATTTTCCAGTCTGCCTCGCTGAATTTCTAGTTTGCCCCGCTGAATATCTAGTTTGCCCCGCTGAATATCTAGTTTGCCCCACTGATTTTCTAGTTTCCCCCACTGATTTCTTAGTTTGCCCCATTGATTTTTTAGTTTGCCCCACTGATTTTTTAGTTTAGCCCGCTGATTTCCTAGTTTGCCTCGCTCATTTTCATACTTGACTCGCTCTTTTTCATGCTTGTCCCACTCATATTCATGCTTGCCCCGCTCACCCGCTCTTTTTCCAAGATTTTGGGGTCGGAGAAGCTAATTTAGCCAACCAACCTAGTTATTTTCCAAGATTTCATTGGGGTAAACAAGAAATTGAGCAAGGCAAACTAGAAAATTAGCGGGGCAAGCATAAAAAGAGCTGGGCAATCAATGGGCCCAACAGTGATGTTTGTTTGTTATCAAACCTATACATAAGATCATACAGACATGGATCAATAGAAAAAACAATTACAAGCTTGATCCAAAACTTTTGTGGCCCCTAAGAAATGATCACAATTCTCATATGGTTGGATTGCAATAAACAGGGTAGATTTCAAGAAAATGAAATTCAGGACATTTTCTACATAGTGGAAAAAGGAAATTGCAATCTCATATGTTTCATTTATTACATAGTGGAAAAGGAAATTGCAATCTCATATAAAAACTAGTGATATGGTCACATTTCTCATATGTTTGGATTGCAATAAATAGGGTAGATTTCAAGAAAATGAAATTCAAGACATTTTCTACATAGTGGAAAAAGGAAATTGCAATCTTGGTATAATTGATTTCTTATTATTGTTGTTTTAATACCATAGCCTGTTTGGCTGCCGACCCAAAACCATTTATTAACCACCCATTTAAAGGGGTGCACTCAAGCTCCAAACCTCACAGCAACGATCTGAGATTAAAGCCAATGCATGAAAAGGTTTGATTTTGTCACGCTCACAAGCATGATGAATTGTTCACAAAATGGGGCCCTGTTTTTCTTATACTGAAATTGTGGTTGGTTCGTTCATCCCCAATTGATGTAAGACATGACATGTTTGGACCAAAAGAATGTGACATGGTTGGACCAAATGAATGTGGACTGTAAATTGATCATAACTTTTGGACCAAAACATATGAGATTGCAATTTCCTTTTCCACTACATATGAGAATTGTGACAATATCACTAGCTTGATCCAAAACTTCTGTGGCCCCTAAGAAATTATCAACATTAGAAGTTCAATTCAAAATTTCATTTGGTGTGGTCCATTTGAACATTGGATACGTTTATATTTATCAGCTCAATTTGTTAAGTTTGCCCCGCCGATTGCCTAGTTTTTCCTCCCCATTTTTATGTTTGCCCCGCTCATTTTCATGTTTGCCCGCTGATATCCTTGTTTGCCCCACTGATTTCCTAGTTTCCCCCGCTAATTTTCATGTTTGCCCCGCTGTTTTCTTAGTTTGCCCCGTTGATCTTCTAGTTTGCCCTGCTCATTTTCATGTTTGCACCGCTGTTTTCTAGTTTGCCTCGCTGATTATCTAGTTTGCCCCCACTGGCTTTTTAGTTTGCCCCGCTAACTTTCTACCTTGCCCCGCTGATTTTTTAGTTTGCCCCACTGATTTTCTAGTTTGCTTCGCTGATTTCTTAGTTTGCCCCACTGAGTTTTTAGTTTACCCCGCTGACTTTCTACCATGCCCCGCTGATATTCTAGTGTGCCCCGCTGAATTTGTAGCATGCCCGTCTGATTTTATAGACGATGTTTATCTTCTAAATTTTATGTTTGATATGTTTTTTAATCCATCTTTACAGGCGATGAAAATTCTACCGTCATCTCCAAGCCAACATATAGGTGTACACTAACATGGTGGTTTGACAAGGTGAAGGGTGGAATGGAGAAGCACGATAGTCGCCTAAATCTGTTTAGGTAATCCCCTTTCACATTTTTATTGCATGTTACATCTTTAGTTTTATAGGGGCTTTATTTCACCTACTTTTAGTAAGATACAAAGGTGATTCAGTATTTGATATCAAGGGGAGGCGATTGCAGTTTTCGGAGATGGACTTCGCCCTCATCACCGGTCTTAAGACTGGAGATCTTACTGTACCGAAGAATTGTTGCACTACGAGTACACTAAGAGACAAATACTTCAAAGAACATCCAGTATTAAAGAAGCACCTAATGGACGTGTTTGAGAGATTAGTTGACACCAATAAGCATGAGGACATCGTGAAGGTTGCCCTACTTCTAGTTATGGAGTGCTTTCTTAAGGGAACCAAACCGAAAACCATGTGCAACATGGATTATATTCACCTGGTGGACTCGTTAGATGATTTCTATATATATTCATGGGGTAGTTTGGGATGCATTGCAATGTTGCAAGGAATCAAGCTTGCCGTTGCCGCATCAAGTTCCCCTCAGTACACTGTATGTGATTGCATCCTTCCTCTATAAGTAAGCACACCTTTTATTTTTTATATGTTTTCCCTTTATAGTCATCTTTGATTTTTTTAACCTGGTGCAATTTTATTCTAACAGGTATGGGCAGTAGAGATATTACCGTCCCTACAAAAGTGTGTTGTTTCGTATGATCCACGCTTCATTCAATATAGAGGCTGGAAGTGTTGGAGGTACAAAAGAATACATGTTATTGTGCAGAGTAAAGCTGTAAGTTTATATATATCTCCAGTATTTACTTTGCTTAACTTGACAACCTTATCGATTTTTTATTTAACATCACTCCTTGTTCTTTTGCAGACATCGGTAGCGATGAAATTAGAACCAACGCTACGAGAATGGAAAACGGATGCTATTCGCTCGGTGCGTGACAGTTTCTAGGTGAGATGTTATGAAAAATAAAATATATTTTTTTGTAACATTGTAAAGTTATCCTTACTCTTACATAACCATCTCTACATTTTGTAGCTCACTGAAACCCAAGAAGATGATGAGGAAGGTAATGAGATTGATCATGAGGAGGATGACGAGTCAAATGATAACGATGAGAAAGGCATGGAGGGAAGGGGACCGAGGGGGGGTACACCAATGGGGGGTGTTATGAAGAATATTATTTTTACGGAGGAATTTCGGATTGAGAGGGAGGAGTTGAAGAAGGAGAGAGAGGAATTGAAGAAGGAGAGGAACAAATTGCGAAAAGAGAGGGAAGAGATGAGAAGGAAGGAAGCAATGATTAATGCGAAGGAAAATATGTTACTAAAAGAGAAAGAACAACTAAAGATGGAGAAGGATTTATTTTTTAAGGACATGGAAAAGTTAGCTAATGAGAGGGAGAAGTTTCTTAAGGAGAAGGAAGGTAGTCGTACACAAAGGGGATGTTTTGTGATGGAGGAGGAGGAGGGTAAGGAGTTGAGGAAGAGAGGGAAAGTAAATGATGGCCCACATACAGGACCTATACATGGAGATTTGGATGGGCAATCATATAGTAATGCCAAAGGTACTGTATTGAATGCATCCACTTCTCATCCCGTTTATGAAAGGAGAACAAAAAGGGTACCAAAACTGTCGTATTACAAGATTTCTCCGTACTTGTCCCTGTCTGCATTCGATACAACCCTTGGGCCGGTACCTGAACCCGAGCAAGTAACAGCTTTTGCTACTTCTCCGATACAATTTCCTCTTCAGATGGATCCTTTTAGGATACTATCCGCGCATGAGGTGAAAGAAGCAGTGGACTGGTATGTGGCAAACAAGGACATGCCTGCGGGGAAATGGTTCAGTACGATCTGGAAGATAGCTGCGTGGGTTGATAGTGAGGTAAACGTTACTAATTTATTCTCTATACGTATTGATTGACATATAATTAATTGTTATATTAATCTATGACGAAATCGTACTATCCTATTGTTTAGGCTATTAATACATATATCGAGTTTCTTTAGAAAAGGCATAACGACCTTTCAATAGCATATCCTTAGGATTGCAAGTTTTGTCCTACGTATTTTGCGGTAATCAGAAAATTTCGGCAATCCTTAATCTGTTCCAAAATTTTATTATCTTACATGCATTGAATTTTGATCATGTTTGTAACAGCAAAGCTTGGAGGGGTGTTTGCCGATTTTGAAAGCATACCGTGTCTCCAAGTCGGCTTCAAAACGGGCCGAGCTAATAGGCCAGCTGAACACGGCGTATGCAATTGCGAAGCTGCGAGATAATCCGAACACTAAAGCGATTTGGTGTTATGAACTGGTAATGCACTCGTCACAGAACATCATCTCTTACTGTTATGTTTGGTGCAACATGTTTTGACTAATATATTATTTTGAAACCATGGACAGGTCGATGCACCCATAAACCACGAAAATTCACATTGGTTTTTGCTCGTCATCTATCCTAGATTAAGAGAAATCGTGATTGTGGATAGTTTATGCACAAATGTAATGCCAAAGCAGGACAATGATTATGACTGCGGCATCTTCGTAATGAAATTCATCGACATTTTGTGTAGCGGTCTCATCTTGGAGGGAACAGACATGCAACAATTTATCACCGATTGGAGGAAGTCAATAGCATATGATTGCTTGTCTGTAGTCTGTAGATGATATTTGTCTATGGGATGGGAGGAATTTTGGAAAGATGTTGTATTATACGGAGTATTAGTTTCATTGTGGAATATACATTGTACATTGTTGTCCCACTCATGTACCATTTCATGTTATATACATTGTATTATATACATCGTTGAATATACATTGTACGAGGTTTGCAATAATCTAATCCAGTGAATACAATTTTCTAGTTTCCTCCGCCGATTTTAAAGTTTCCCCCACTGATTTTCTAGTTTGCCCCGCTGATTTTCATGCTTGCCCCGTCGATTTTCTAGTTTTCCCAGCAGATTTTTAGTTTCCCCCGCCGATTTTAAAGTTCCCCCCACTGATTTGATAGTTTGCCCTGCCGATTTTCTAGTTTCCCCCGCCGATTTTAAAGTTCCCCCCACTGATTTGATAGTTTGCCCTGCCGATTTTCTAGTTTCCCCCGCCGATTTCTAGTTTCCCCTGCTGATTTGATAGTTTGCCCCGCCGATTTTCTAGCATATTACAACATGGAAGCAACTAGAATGCATATGCCTCAAATCTCAAAAGTTTATCTTGTAAATATAGTGGGCCCCGAACTCAAGGTACATGAATTTTGCTGGGCCTCAAACTCTATGTACATGGTCTACACTGTTGATCTCATCAAACTCTTAAATAGGAATCAAATATGCACATCAATCTTGTAAGCATAACACATTGTGCAAAACATATAACCCAATAGTAAAGGCATACCTTATGTGTCTAGATTCGACTGAGTGATTCCTTGAGAGATCCTTCCAACACCATAATATGGTCTACACTGTTGATCTCATCTGAATCAGTCCAATAGTTGAAAGAACACCACAGTTAGATACAGTTTGAATTATCAGATTTAATGGTATCAGTCAGGGCATGATGAATGCATATGTACACTTTCAGAATAAGAACTTCAGAAGCTAAATAAGACATTACCAAATGCAGTTGCAGCTTCGCTCTTCACTTGTTGCATAAAAAGAAAGAAAAAAGGACAATACAGTATGAACTTGATTGTTATTACAAATTAATATGGCACCATCCTGCATTGGTTGTTCCAATTGGAAATAAGTGAATTGCAATTCAAGACAATTAAACATCCAAACAACCCTAAATATCCAATCTAATCCAAACAGAACTTGAACTCAAGACAGGATCTGATAAAACAGGAGAAGAATCCACTAAGAAAAGAATAATGAATGCAACAACATGTATTTACACAATCTGGACCAGTAAAATGGGTAAGACAATTCATCTGTCTTAACCCTCATTTATACTTTAAACAATTAGCTCTTGCAAAAATAGAAGTAGCATACACTAAAATCCATCTCTAGCTCCCTCATTAACCATACTAGATACTACTCAAAATAGTTCCATGGTGACTAGAAAGAAACTTCAAACCATAACTAAATATCGAGACACAATATCAAGCACTTACAATACACTAAACAAAAGATGTTTACACCCAAACCCATAGCCCAATTGGCAGACTGAGTGGAGATACCTCGTTTCTACAACTAAGGTCTTGGTTTTGATCCATAGTGGGAGTGGCTAACATGGAGGGTGTCTACTGACATGGGTGTTTACAAGTAAGCTAACCCACATTTCTATGCATTTCACAGTCAAATCGCTTCACTTCATGGTCATTTCCATGCATTTCACTATCATTCCCGGTGATTCCGTGTTGATTCATAGTCATTTCCACGCATTTCACGGTCAATTCCCTTCATTTCCATGCATTTGATTGTCAATTCGCTTCACTTCATCCCTAAAATCATATATGATACGTCAAGTAACTAATTTTGGTTTAGAATGTATTCTTGTTATTTGAATAAAGAAATAAATGAAAAGAAAGAGGTAAAAAAAATTTTCAAGTGGGTTCCTCATTTCAAGACTATTTAATCCCCCACACGCCCAAACCCTCTCTTCTTCATCTTCCTTCACACAAACCCTCTCTTCTTCTTAATCTCTTAACTTCCAAATCCACTATCCACATCTTCATGCAAATAACATACCCTCTAAATCACTACTGTCTCCTCCCCCTTTATGCAAATAGAGATTATCAATTGGAAACTATAGGTTCATGCTAAATTGCTGCTGGGGAAACTGGGTGAGTATTATTGTGCTCATTCTTCCATTGCACCCAAGTCGAATTGTATTATCCTTGTATCCATATACTCTAAGTTAGATGCTTTTATTCACTTTTGAGATTGGACAAGGGATTGTCATTCAATCTCATAGACACATGACAACGGTGCAGGGGATTAGCCCTCAGGCTATAGGATATAGACACATGACAACGGAGCAGGGTTGTCATTCAATCCCATATTCTCATACAAATGCAAAATTCAAATACTCCCAACAAGGATGGAATTTAATCATTTTCGTTTCATTCCCTACTGGGGATGGCTAACATGGAGGGAGTGTACTGACATGGGTGTGTACAACAAACAAACCCAAGCAAAAAGAAAAAAACAAAAAAAAAAAAAATGTAAAAGATGCAATTGTCGATATAATCTACATATCGACGATATTATCGACATAAGTCATCAATATATCGACGACTTGTAGATAATATCGACGTATCGAACAATCAGAAATGTACAGTCGATTTAATCTTCATATCGTCGATATAATTGATGCAAGTCATCGATATCATCTACATATTATCGATTTTATCGACATAAGTCGTCGATAATATTGACAACATGTCGATAATATCGAATGTAGAAGACACTTGTCAAGCAAGATTCGATGCATTTTCGTATAAGCAACGATATATCGACATCATATCGATATATCGATCGTATATAAACATCGATATATCGAAAACATGTTGATAATATCAAATGTGGTTACCAATTGTCCAGCAAGCATAATCATATTTTTCGTATTTTAACGATATATCGACACCATATCGATATATCGATGGTGAATATATATCGATATATCGACAACATGTCGATAATATCGAATGTGGTCGCCAATTGTCCAACAAATACAATCAGAATTTTCATATTTTAACGATATATCGACAACATATCGATATATCGATGGTGAATATATATCGATATATCGAAAACATGTCGATAATATCAAATGTGGTCGCCAATTGTCTAGTAAGCACAATCAGAATTTTCGTATTTTAACGATATATCAACAACATATCGATATATCGATGGTGAATACATATCGATATATCGAAAACATGTCGATAATATCGAATGTGGTCGCCAATTGTCCAGCAAGCACAATTAGAATTTTCGTATTTTAACGATGTATCGACACCATATCGATATATCAATGGTGAATATATATTGATATATCGATAACATGTCGATAATATCGAATGTGAAAGATAAGTGTCCAGCAAGCGCTGGTTCATATTCCTATTTTATCGATATATCGCTAATCTCTCAATATATCAATAATATAACATATCGATATATTTTCGATAGAATAACGATAAAATGATTCGTCGATTAACTCGACATATCATCGATATCATCGACATAAGTCATCGATTTAATCGATATATAATCGATATTATTGTCATAAGTCATCGATAATATTAACAATATGTCGATAATATCAAATGTGGATGACAAATGTCCAGCAACATTTGAGGCATTTTAATATTTTAACAATATATTGACAACGTCTCGATATATCGATAGTGAATATATATCGACATATCGACAATATGTCGATAATATCGAATTAGGGCTTTAAGTGTCCAGAAACCAAATATTATAAAATGGAAGATGATGATATATCGACAATTTGTCGATATATCGAAATGGAACTGGTCGATATATCGACAAACTATCGATATATCGACGGATATCGGTTTTGAAAAAAAAATTGCATTAACTGCTTTCACCAACCATCAGTTCTTACACTAAACGCCCATTTATTTACACTCCTTCTCTAACCTTCCCACCACTTCATCTCCAGCGGATTTCTCCACATTAGCACCCTTAATCTTTGGGCGATTTCTCCTAATAAGATCTCGGTTAGTTTGTGTTCATTGCATTCTATAGTTATTCCTCTCTATTTGTCTTCTTCTTCTCCTTCTTCTTTTTATTTTTTATTTTAATGCGTATGCACAAAGAGTGGGAGTGCAGATAGTGTGTTGGTCCAACACACTATCTTCTTCTTCTTCTTCTTCTTCTTCTTCTTCTTCTTCTTTATTTTTTATTTGTTTTTTTTTCACATGCTTGTAATTTAAGTTCATGTAAATGTATATAGACTGAAGGCAAAAACATAGAAGAAAAACATACACACGAAACCTCCTACATAACATTGCTAAGGGACTGGTGCAATTTACATGAACAAGAAGAGAGAGAGAGAGAGAGAGAGAGAGAGAGAGAGAGAGATGACATGAAAATATAAGCGTGCGTTTGGTTGCACCCAAAATCACGAAATTTCATGATATTTCATGATTAATCAGGCCAATTTGATGCAACCAAACACACCCTAAAAGAAAACAAAAAAAAAAAAAACAAATAACGCCCACAACCTAATTTTCTTTTCTTTCTTTTTGTTAATGACATGCATGCTGCTACGTATCTCTAACTTGTCCAGCATATGGTGTCTATAAGCTAGACACCATATCAATATATCGATAGTGCAATGATTGTAAAGATATGGCAACGCCAACTTCTGTGTATATTCGTTATTCGAATATTAGAGATACCCTATAAGCTGGACCCTTTCTAAAGAAACTAGAACTTATCTCCATTTGAACTTATTTTTATATTTCTTTTAGTTGTTTAGATAGATGTAATTCCTGCAGGTCATTACTAGTTAATTGTTAGAATTAGAAATCCGCGATCACATGAGATAACAACGGCATTGTATACCCTTTGTAAAGGAAATAGAAATTTAAAAATCAGAACATCTCTATTATTAATAAATTTCAAAGTCGATATTAAGAATCATTGTATACTTCTGTGAATAGATGTGAATGGAGCTAATTTGATATATAACTGGCATGATCGTATGAAGTATGGTATGGTACCACAAGTTGTGTAACAATTGCCCATGCGGAGTTCTTCTAGATAATCGTTTCTCTGATTTATATAGATACATTAGTTCACTATTCGATTACAAATTATGAATTGGACAGGAGATATATATATTATAATTTCGAGTTTACTTTATCATTTTATTTGTTTGAAACAGGCAATATCATCGCTACAGATAATGGCAAAGGATAAAGGAAAAAAGCCTATAGTTGAAGAGTCATCCAGGGGAGGTCATCAAAAAATCTGATCAAGACCTAGACTGGAGCAGTCAGAGGAACGGACCTCCCCAACCGAGTCGCCGACTAAGCGAGCTCGTACTGACAGGAGTGCTCCAATTCAAGATCCCCCTCCACCAATCCAACCGGAACAACTGATCCAACAGGTTCCTCCTCCTCCTGCGAACCTGTATGACAAATTTCGCGCCCGAAAAATTGTATATGAGAAAAAAGTCGACCGAGCATGCATCCAGCAGTTTGGCATTCCACAGATTTTGAAAAATGCTGGGTGGAGTCACATTTTAGATTTTGGAGGGACGGTTCAAAATGAGCCAGTTATCATATTTCTATCATATTGTCACTCTCCGGTATTGCACCCTCCTTCATTTCGAGTGACCATTGGAGAGAACTCCATTACCATTGATACTGGGGTAGTTGCACAGCTTTTAGGGATTCCTGTCACAGCTCGAGGCTTAACTGATCACGACATCGATGACCTAACTGTACGGATAGCAATGACGAAGTATGTTTGTAACGGTCAGAATGTTCCATGGAATAAGGGTAATGCACTGAGAGCAACGCACCTGGAAGACAAGTATAAGGTGCTACACAATATCTTTTGCTTAAATGTTTATCCGAGGGAGTCGAACAAAGTCAATATTACTGCGTATATGTTAAACATTCTATACAGCATCTGTCTGGTATTCCTGTGTCTACCCACAATCATTACTCAAATAATCGCCGACAACATAGCGACCACGAGAAGGGATGTCATTCCATTCCCACACCTACTATGTTTACTCGCCCGTCATGTAGGCCTGATGCCCACCACTGACCGACCCAAACCTGTGAAAATGTTTACAGCAAACAACATCAAGCACATGAAACTGGGGACGAAAGGGGCATCGGCATCAGTGAGGCGTAGTGAAGTTTTGATGGGAGAGATAAAAGAAGAGGCAGCGGAGACAGAGGCTGTAGAGACGGACTCGGCTGAGACAGAGGCAGCCGACATCGACTATCCCACGGAGGGAGAGTAGCATGAGGTGTCATCGCCCTCATATGGTCGTACCAGTCGAAGGATGCCTTACTGTAACCGCAGGGCATATATTGTTAGGCACATGGATGAGCAGGATAGACGAATGTCATGACTGGAGCGGTTTTCTGAGGCTATCCAGAATAGTATCAACCGGGTCGAGCGTAAAATTGATAACCTTATTGCCACAATCACCTGCCGGCGTGATGATGTCGCTCCACCGGGTGGCGGTCTGTCCAGCTAGACTGGATTTACTCAGGTCTGTTGACTTGTGCATTAGGTATCTTTTTAGTATGCCAAGCCTATAGGAATCCAAATTTTCAAACTGTTTCTTTAGATCATGAGGTGAATTTTACTTTGATTGATGAAGGGATGTTGATTTTAGTGCCCAAACTTGGGGTACTTATTTTGATTACAGTATGTGGTGTTATGCTGAAATTTATTTATGCACTTCATGTTATGTTGTATGTTCTCAATTTCATTTACCTTTCAGATGTTGATGGATTTCAATGGTGTGCATTATGTCACGGCAATCTAGCTCCCAGATTGAGCGATATGACGTGATGATGAAACCTGATTGATTGAGTTTTCCCAATTTTGATATGTTTTGATTAGACGGTTTTGCAATTTTCTCATTGAAAAATCGTTGCATAATGAAGTGCATATATGATTTTTTTTTCCCTGAATTTGGTATAGATACTTGTTTATTTCCCTTACATATTATATATTTTTATTGTACAATGAGAAATTTCAAATTTGGATCTGATCACAACAAGATTACTTATTACATGCTTTATCTCATTGATGATTTATGTCGAACAAGTGACATAACTTTATGAATGACCATGATCAGAAGAAATCATATCAAAGGTGTTTTCTTTAAAGCCATGTCATATGTTCCTTCCTGATTATCTATACTCCACATTAGCAAATGATTTCAGATAATCTTTATGTTAATCGTGCATTCTGATGCAATAATATGCATAACGATTATGTACTGAATGATGTAATGTGGCATAGAGAGATGCTATTATGTTGTGCTTCGTGAAGTTCTATTAGGTGTTGCTCCACCACCTCACCCATTGCAAACGTGTATGTTGATTGGGACCATTGATCTGGTCGGGAGGCCTTGTTGATGGGGCTCCCCATTCTTATCTTTTGTACTACTGCAATGGTTACAAGACTGGTTGCTAACCTTCTTTCTAAGTTGAACCTGAATGTGCGAGAGATCCATTCTAGAAAGCCGCAGAGGTATAGAACCAGGGTTGGAGATGAGTTCCGGAAGTCAAAATGTCTGATTCTTGTGACTTCTGATGTATTTGCATGCGGTGTTGATTATGCAGATGTCACCCCTGTTATGCTGGTAATATAGTGGATAATTTTTTTTTACAATACAATGTGGCATTATGGAATGCATGTATAGATGCACTAACTCAGATTATAAATGAAATTGTTTCCACTTTGGTTTATAATGTGCAGTAGTGTATGGATGTTCACATTTTATCACTCTCAATCCCCTTCATCATGCATCTCAGATTGATTCTGTCAATCCTCATCCCAAGCATGAAATATGAGCGGGGCAAACTATAAAAACAGCAAGATAAACTCAATTATGAGCGGGGCAAACTAGAAAAAAGAGCGGGGCTGAATGAATGATGAGATGGGCAAACTAGAAAACCAGCAGTGCAAAATGAAATATTAGCGGGGCAAACTAGAAAAATAGCGGGGCAAACTATAATATGAGTGGGGCAAAATGAATTATGAGCGGGGCAAACTAGACAAACAGCGGGGCAAATTGAAAAATGTATATGGGCAAACTAGAAAACCAGCGGGGCAAAATGAAATATGAGCGGGGCAAACTAGAAAAACACCACAAAAATGACGTAAACTGGGCATGTTTTTGCTTTTGCTCATTCTAGCATTTAAGAGATTTTCGTTTTCGACGAGCATAGCAGGATAAACTGAAATTACTGTGGGACAGAGTAGAAAGTTCATTTCATCATCCACCAAGAATACAAAGTATGTTATACATTAAAATACTAAATAAATTACACAGTATGCTATTTTTTAGGAATAGAAAACTTGTACCTCCAGCGATTATGCCCAGTTTGTTTGCATCGCCCACACTTTATTGTTTTCGATTCCTCTCCACGCGATGAAATTCTGAGCTTTTTAGATCTTCCAGCTGACCTCTTTTGTCCTAGGAGTTCAATTTACACACAATACTCCTTGAAGCCTACTGATATTTCTTCCCACTCACTCTTGTCACGTACTGGGTACACCGATTTGCTATACGTGGCTATGTAATTTTACACCGTGTAAAATGGGGAGCAGTATGAGTAATGAGGAAGATTGTAGTTTATACATTCTGACAGGACATGCATACAAGGGTACCCCTTCACGCCAAACTCACGACATGTATACGAAAACTCACTTAGCTTGATTGTATCATTATAATCTCTCACAACATAGTACTCATCACGAGAGATAGGATGACAGCGAACATATCGCACCTTCTGCATAAGATCCTTTAACTGTTGTTCCGCCCATAGTGTCAATGGCCCTACAAACGATGTCGCAGATTCCTTTCTCTTATAAAACAATTTCTGTATCTTCAATTTAACCGCTTCTATCAATTTCATAACATGGTATTCACGTGCCTCTTTGAAGAGGGCATTAACACACTCAGAAATGTTTGTAGTAACCAAGTTGAATCTTTTTCCTGAAAAGTGCGAAGATACCCATCTCTCATATCCAATTTCTATCAGTCATGCAGGTACTGCGGGGTTGGCTATTTCGATATCATGCATTAATTTTTTGAATTCAGCCACCCTACATGTCTTCACTGCCCGCCAGAAGTACATCTCCAATGACTTATCTTTAAAGGTGTCCACCAAGTTTCTGTACATATGATACGCGCAGTAGCTTGCACGTGGGAAGACTTGGGGAACCTCTTTCAGTAAACCTTGATATCGATCAGATATAATCACAAGATCATCCAGAGACCCTATCGCATCGCTAAGGTAAGTAAGGAACCAATTCCAACTGTTACCGTTCTCCGATTCCCCAATGTCAAACGCAACTGAAATATATGATTGTCTCCATCTAAGGCCGTGGTGATGAATAGAACACCCTTGTATTTGCCCTTTAAGTGTGTCCCATTAATGGCTAATACCCTCCACAATGATTTTTGAAAACTCTAACGCATTGTCCGAGCGCAATAAATCATATTTCAAACATGAAAGTCTCTTCGTTAACACGCAGGGCCGTCACTGTCCCTGGGTTGACCGTCTTCAACTCATGCAAATATAAGGGGAGTTGATTGTAGGAGTCTTCATAAGACCCCATCACCTGATTGATTGCAAGTTCCCTAGTTGCCCATGTTTTCCTATAACTGATAACAATATTATATTTCTCTTGTGTGGCGAAGATAATATCACATGGCCTCAACCCCAGTCGTTGCTCGATGCGGCTAACAACCAAATCATATACTAACTTACTGCTTGCTTGTCGGTGATCGCTCCTCATCCATGACATATCACACGTGTGATTTGATGTATAAGTCTGTATCTTGAAAATCCCTGAACCACGCTCGCATGATGCATGAACCCTCCATTCGCAACTGTCTTCAAAGCATACAACCGTAAATCTCCTAAAATTTGAGTACAGTACCTTGTACTGGAATTTATTTTGAAGGGAAAATAGGCTCAAAACATGCTGACACCGACTCTTGTCCTTAAATGTTTGCCCTTCAGCTATCTCAATCGATTCACTTAACGAATCCGTATATTCCAGCATTGCTGCATTGGTGAATGTAGCATCATCAAACGGTATGGGAACTTGACGGGTGTTGAAGTTTGATGTTTCGGGAAGGTTTAGATGCGGGATGTCGCTTTCAGGATTGATGTATCTTCGGACTTTAGATGATGACGGCAGATCTGCTCTTGTTGCTAGAGGTGGTGCCATGTAATCACAAACGAGGTCAACGTCACAACCATCTTTGACTTGGGTACTCACAATTTTTTGTGCTTGGGGCGGCTCAGGCACTTGATCATTTGTTCCTCCTACTTGTAATGGATTTGGCTTATATTCAAATTTCACGCCATGCTCATCTGCCACACTGTCAATGTGTGTTGTCATATTAATGTGTTAGATTCTCTCGATGACTAAAGGGATGAACTTTTTCGAATGCTCCAACCGTGTTGCCAGGAACTATTTGACGTCATCGTCGTCCTCAAGTACGGTTGGAGGGATTGATTTATTGGAGTAGGGCTACAAAACTTTCATCCGAATATCACAATCTGTTGGCGTACTCTTAATAATCTCGTACATTCTGGATAGAAGTTCCTCGTACGTAGTATCGACATTTAGCGACATAGTTTTCGTACTTCCACCATTGTATGTCCATTGCTTGTTTTCTCATTCTAACTCCCCGCCATAGCAACATATGATTCTCATAGCCATTATCTAGAAATCAATACAATGATAAATTATCAATAAATCGTTAAACAACGGAAGCTTGCCATAAGACAAAATCAATTAAATAATAGAAGACCGATAACTCGCTTTCCCTTATAGATGATAATAATACAGATATTAAGGAAATAAAGATTAAGCAACGCATTAAATGTTCACGTAAACAACCAGAGCTTATATGGATTAGGCCTTCATATACACATCACGCTAGGGCCCACACAGCTCGATACACATCACGATGGGGCCCACACAGCTCGATACACATCACGATGTGGCCCACACATCTTGATACACATCACGATGGGGCCCACACAGCCTATATATATATATATATGTGTGTGTGTGTGTGTGTATATATATATATATATATAAAGTTACGCACCAATTCACACAGAACTTGTACGAACTTTATGAGAACTCATCATATGGGATGTGAGTCTAAAATCTGAACAATTCACGTGATGCAACACCCCATGAAATCCCAGGCCCAACTTTTACTTTGATCCAAAAATCTAATGGGCCATGTAAAAAGAAAATAGTTTCCTCCCTCGACTTGTATCTCTCTTTGTTATGGCCCATCGGAGTTTTAGATCATGGTGAAAATTGGTCCTTGGGATTTCTCGAGATGTCGCATCACATTGACTCCGTTCAGATTAGACGCCTGACAACCTAGAAATTGAGCGAGGCAAACGTGAAATTGAGCGGGGCAAACTAGAAGATTAACGGGGCAGACTAAAAACTCAGCTGGGCAAACTAGAATATCAGCGGGGCAAACTAGAATATCAGTGAGGAAAACTGAAAAATCAGCGGGCCGAACTACAAATCAGTGGGGCAAACTGGAAAATCGGCGGTGCAAACTGGAAAATCGGTGGGGCAAACTGGAAAATCAACGGGGCAAACTGGAAAATAGGTGAGGCAAACTGGAAAATCAGCAGGGCAAACTAGAAAATCGGTGGGGCAAACTAGAAAATCAGAGGGGAAACGGAAAATCAATGGGGAAACTACAAAATAAGGGGGGAAACTACAAAAATCAGCGGGGCAAACTACAAAAGCAGTGGGGCAACCTGGAAAATCAGTGAGGCAAACTGAAAAATCGACGGGGCAAACTAGAAAATCGGCAGGGCAAACTAGAAAATCAACGGGGGAAACTGGAAAATCAACGGGGAAAACTACAAAATAAGTGGGGAAAACTACAAAATTAGTGGGGCAAACTACAAAATCACCGGGGCAAACTTGAATATCATTGGGGCAAGCATTAAATCGAGCGAGCATTAAATTGAGAGGGCTTAGCATGATATTGAGTAAGGCAAAAATTAAATCTAGAGAGCATAACATGATATTGAGCTAGGCAAACATCAAATTAAGTTATCCTAGCATGAAATTTATCGAGGTAAACATTATATTAACCTTATCTTATCTGCCATCAAATTAAGTTGGGCAAATATTAAATTGAGTGATCCTAACATGAAATTTATCGAGGCAAACATTAAATTGACCTTCTCTTATTTACCATGAAATTAAGCTGGGGAAACATTAAATCGAGTGATCCTAGCATGAAATTTATTAAGGCAAATATTAAATTGATCTTATCTTATCTACCATGAATTTAAGCTGGGAAAACATTAAACTGAGTGATCCTAGCATGAAATTTATCAAGGCAAATATTAAATTGACCTTATCTTATCTACCATAAAATTAAGCTGGGCAAACATTAAATTGAGCGATCCTAGCATGAAATTGCGCAGGGTAAACATGAAATTCAGCGAGCATAGCATGAGATCGAGTCAGCCCTAACATGGTATTGAGTGAGCTTCAAATGGAATTGAGCGAGTTTCACATGGATTTGACCAATCAACGCATAAAATTAACTAAGCCTAACGCATGAAATTGAGTAAGCCTAACACATGGAATTAACCGAACTTCGCATGTAAAATGAAATTGTACGAGCCGAGCATTTTTTTTTTAAATGTCTGTACTAGCAACTATCGTAGTACAGGTCAAATGTAGGTTGAAGAGAGGTGCTTTGGCATGAGGGAATATTTTGAACATTTTCAAGGATTGCAAATGCAGCCACTTCGTGGGATTTCACGTAACCCTATCCAAGACGAAAAATGGCAAACGTAGAATGATGATATCTAGATGATTCACGGAGAATTCAATGAGAAAAATGAGAAGAATAACCTCCCTATGTTGGTTTATGGTTGAAAGGGGGTGAAAGGCTGTTATTTTGAGCAGGAGGTTTTTTTGGTTAAGAGAGTGAAAGGAATGGAGTGAAAGCTAAGGTACTATTAAAAAGGAAATGGATTGGCTGCTCACCCCACCACCTTCCAATGGCTGTGGTGTTCTGTGAGTCCCACCATGATGTAAGTGTTTCATCCATTCCGTTCATCCATTTTTACAGTTCGTTTTAGGGCTTGATCCAAAAAATGAGTAGGATATAAATCTCAGGTGGACCACATCACAAGAAGATAATATTGATTGGATATTGACAAATTAAAATTCTCCCAAGGCCCAATGAACTGTTTATTTCACATCAAATCTGTTGATTAGTTCATACAGGCCTAGATGAAGGGAAAAACCAAAAATCGGCTTCATCCAAAACTTTTATGGCCCCCTAATGGTTTCTAATGGTTTACGCTCATTCAAGACTGTTTCCTGTAATGTGGTACACTTGAGATTTGGATATATCTCAATTTTGGTCTCATATCATAAAATGATCTGGAAAAGTATATGGACGGCATGGATGAAAAGCATACATCATGGTGGGGCCCATAGTCCACCGACCATTTGTCGTTAGCTGGTGGCAGGGGGAGTACCGATTCCGTTTCTGTCAAAAGGAGGGGTATTTTCATCCTGAAATCCCAACTCCGTACGATGAGGTCTAACTGGGTACTCTAAGTTTGTATTTCTTCAAAAAAATCGCTGGATAAAAGGTGGGGTCCATAGTCGTAAATTTCTCCTTCTTTGCTACCTCACGAAAAATAGTTTGCGAGAGTACCTTAAATAGTAGTAAGTAGGATTTCTTCCACACATGGCGCTCATTCCCGGTGATCAAAGCCATTTATTTAGTGGGTCCCACTATAAATTGCAACGGTAGGGCAAGCCTAATGATCCTACGATTGACAGGCTTTTTGGATTGTTGGTGTTGTATTGGCCTTGCCATGGTCCGCCAGACACTGTATACACCCATTCCTTTGGTGTGCTGTGTTGTTAAAAACGATGTCTTAAATCTAAAAAGTTTGGGAAAAAGTTCAACTAGTCGAAGCAAGTTCGACTCGAAGTTCAGTAACAATGTTTTTAAAATTTCTAAGGTCTTCGACCAGTTGAGGGACAAGCTCGACCAATCGAGGGACAAGCTCGACCAGTCGAAGCCCAGTCTCGACCAATCGAAGGTTACGCAGATGGTGCGCGGATTCTGTGTGGACTGCATAAATTTGAGGCGGTTTCAGAGAGGTGCGTAAGTGGAGTTTCCTAAACTATAAATAAGAGTCCCTAGTACCATTCTAAGGCATGTTAAGGCTTTCTAAAGGTATTCTAAGGGTTTCTAGATGGGGTTCTAGGGTTGTAAAGGGTATAGCAAGGTGAGATTCAAGCTTGTTTGAATCGGCTAAGTCTTTTCTCTTTGTAATTTCTATTTTCATAGTGAAAATATGTCGCTTTGTGCCGTGGTTTTTTCCCAAAAGGGTTTTCCACGTTAAATCTTTGTGTTCTCTTGTGTTTGCTTGGTGCTCTTAGATTACTATCCTCGATCCAAATCTGTGTGATTCCGCAGCACAAATCCCAACAATGCACACTATGTTTAACAGATACAAATCATGTGGAGTGGACGGTGGGACCATCTGATTAGAAGTCTGATCGTCTTCTGTTAAATTTGTCTGGTAATTAGTGTCCATCACCTGATAGGCCCGACGTACGATAGGCAATGCATGATTGCAAATTGTGGATGATCCTGGTGTGGATGCTTATCGCCGATGGATTGCACTAATTAATTGATTTTAGTTTGTATATAAGAATACTTTATATTTGACTGGAATTGTCACTAGTCAGTTTTTCTATTCCCATGGTCGATTAGACATTGTAGAAATATTAGAGATGAGAATTTTAAGGATCTTTATCATAAAATAATTCTTTAATCTACGACTTAAAATTTCAGACAAGATACCACAGTTACAGAGAGAGAAAGTGTTAGGCACCAACTCTGCCCATTCAAATGTACCATATTTACTTCATGGGATCTAACTAATTACTGAGGATTAAGACTAGTTCTTGCACACCAATAATGCAAAGTGTGTGCGATGTCGTGTTAAATGCAATGCTTATTACAAGCTTCAATCTCAACTGGATATATCCACATTGACTCTCCCACTTGCTAAAGCAATTAACCAATCAACCCAAGTTTCTTATGGGTAGGATTCGACTATTTCGACAAACCGCAAAGCATACGTTTTGAATAGAGAAATTTACAACTGTACGACCCATTTATGGCCCATTTACGAGACGAAGCCCACCTCATTTTATCTTATAAGAATAAGCCCCAGCTGTACGGATGACTTGCCAAAGGTCGAAAATGCCCCTGCCTTTTCTTTTCAGCGGATCGGTGGCGCTCGAAGACGACCGCTGACGCTCCTCGAACTCTAAGTTGTACGAACGGTTTAAAAGATATCAAAGTTACATGGGCCCCATAGTTACGTATTTATTATATCCATAATGTTCATCCATATTTCAAGATCATTTCGGAGCATTATCAAAAACAAAAATCATATCCAAAGATCAACTGGACCACACCACAAAGAGCAGCAGGAAAATTGATTTTCACCGTTAAAAATTTTGTAGGGCCGACCATAACATTTATTTTCCATCCAATCTATCGATAAGGTCACAAAGACCAGGATGAAGACAAAAAACGAGTTTCATAATGATCCAAAACTTCTGTGACCCCTAAAAGGGTTTCAATGGTAGAAGCTCAATCCTCCATAGCCTTTAACAGTGTGGTCCACTTGATAGCTAGATCTGTCTTATTTTTCGTCTCAAGCCTTAATATGAGTTCGTCAAAAAGATGGACGGTTTGGATATAACACATACCTCATAATAGGACCCACAAAAAGCGGTGGGGATTACAACGGCAAAAAAATAAAAAATAAAATAATAATAATAATAAATAAATAAATAACCAGGAAATTATGGCTACGGGGTTTTCTATGGCTACGGATAATAACCGTAGCCATAGCCCAGCGCCTGCCATTTCGATTTGTCCTTTTTATATGTATCGAAGGTCTTTCGATATGTCGTTCGATATGTATCAAAGGTATTTCGATTAATCAAAAAAGGTCCAGAACTGTCCAGTGAGTTTGCCTCAAAAATCCTGCAATTTTCGATACATATCGAAGTGTATTCGATATGCATCGAAGGTATTTAACCTTTAGCTACGGATTATAGTCGTAGCCATAACTGTAGTCTGTGCTAATTTACGAATTTTATTTTTACTTTTTATTTTTATTTTATTTTTTTACATGGAGAACTTCATTCTACCTACAATTTTCTCTAATACATATTTATATAAATATGTATATAAAAGCATTTTTTTGTTTCTTTTATTTCATTTCTTTCTTTTTCATTTAAAAAGAATATCTTCTAAACCAAAATTAGTTACTTGACGTACCCTATATGACTTTGGGGTAGGAGAAGCTACTTTAGCCAACCAACCTATTTATTTTTTAAGATTCCATCAGTTCGATGGTCGAAAATCCATTTCATTCACTTCACGGTCAATTTCAATCAGTTCACGGTCAATTTTGCTCATTTCAATTACTTCGCGATCAATTCCATGCATTTCACGGTCAATTCACTTCACTTCACAGTCATGTCCATGCATTTCACGGTCATTCCCGCCTATTATGTGTTGATTCACGGTCATTTCGACGCATGTCATGGTGAAGTGTAGTGATTGGACCGTGAAATGCGCGGAAATGACCATGAAGTGAAGGGGCATGACCGTGAAATGCGCCGAAATGATCGTGAATCAACACGGAATATGTAGGAAGGACTGTAAAATGTATGGAAATGATCGTGAAGTGAAGCAAATTGACCATGAAATGCACGTAAATGACCGTGAAGTGAAGGGGTATGACCGTGAAATGCGTCAAAATGACCGTGAATCAACACAGAATATGCAGGAATGACCGTGAAATGCATGGAAATGATCATGAAGTGTAGTGATTGGACCGTGAAATGCGCAAAAATGACTGTGAAGTGAAGGGGCATGACCGTGAAATGCGCCGAAATGACCGTAAATCAACACGGAATATGCGGGAATGACAGTGATATGCATGGAAATGATCGTGAAGTGAAGCGAATTGACCATGAAATGCGCAAAAATGACCGTGAAGTGAAGGGGTATGAGCGTGAAATGCGTCGAAATGACCGTAAATCAACACGGAATATGCGGGAATGACCGTGAATGCATGGAAATGATCGTGAAGTGTAGCGATTGGACCGCGAAATGTGAGGAAATGACTGTGAAGTGAAGGAGTATGACCGTGAAATGCACCGAAATGACCATGAATCAACACGGAATATGTGGGAATGACCGTGAAATGCATGGAAATGATCGTGAAGTGAAGCGAATTAATCATGAAATGCTTGAAATGAATGAAGTGAAGGGGTATGACCGTGAAATGCGTTGAAATGACCGTGAATCAACACCGAATATGCAGGAATGACTGTGAAATGCATGGAAATGATCATGAAGTGAAGCGAATTGACCGTGAAATACGTCGAAATGACCATGAAGTAAAGGGGTATGACCGTAAAATGCGTCAAAATGACCATGAATCAACATAGAATATGCGAGAATGACCGTGATATGCATGGAAATGACTGTGAAGTGAGGCGATTGGACCATGAAATGCGCGAAAATGACTGTGAAGTGAAGGGGCATGACCGTGAAATGCACCGAAATGACCGTGAATCATCACGAAATAGGCGGGAATGACCGTGATATGCATGGAAATCACGGTCATTCTCGCCTATTCCGTGTTGATTCACGATCATTTCGGCGCATTTCATGGTCATGCCCCTTCACTTCACGATCATTTTCGTGCATTTCACGGTCAATTTGCTTCATTTCACGGGCATTTTTGCCTATTCCGTGTTGATTCACGGTCATTTCGACGCATTTCGGGGTCATACCCCTTCACTTCACAGTCATTTCCGCGCATTTCATGGTCTAATATCCTCACTTCACGGTCATTTCCATTTATATCACGGTCATTCTCACCTATTCCGTGTTGATTCACGGTCATTTCAATGCATTTCACGGTCATACCCCTTCACTTCATGGTCATTTCCGCGCATTTCACGGTCAACTCGCTTCACTTCATGATCATTTCCATGCATTTCACAGTCATTTCCGCATATTCTGTGTTGATTCACGGTCATTTCGACGCATTTCACGGTCATACCCCTTCACTTCACGGTCATTTTTGCACATTTCACGGTCAATTCGCTTCACTTCACGATCATTTCCATGCATTTCACGGTCATTTCCACATATTCTGTGTTGATTCACGGTCATTTTGGCACATTTCACGGTCATGCCCCTTCACTTCACGATCATTTTCATGTATTTCATGGTCCAATCGATATACTTCACGATCATTTCCATGCATTTCACGGTCATTCCCGCATATTCCATGTTGATTCACGGTCATTTCGACGCATTTCACGGTCATACCCCTTCACTTCACGGTCATTTCTGAGCATTTTACGGTCAATTTGCTTCACTTCACGATCATTTTCATGCATTTCACGGTCATTCCTGCATATTTTGTGTTGATTCACGGTCATTTCAACGCATTTCACGGTCATACCCCTTCACTTCATGGTCATTTTCGCACATTTCACGGTCAATTCGCTTCACTTCACAATCATTTCCATGCATTTCACGGTCATTTTCGCATATTCTGTATTGATTCACGGTCATTTCGGCGCATTTCACGGTCATGCCCCATCACTTCACGGTCATTTCCGCGCATTTCATAGTCCCATCGCTACACTTCACGATCATTTCCATGCATTTCACGGTCATTCTCGCATATTCTGTGTTGATTCACGGTCATTTTGACACATTTCACAGTCATACCCCTTCACTTCACGGTCATTTCGACGCATTTCATGGTCAATTCGCTTCACTTCATGATCATTTCCTTGCATTTCACGGTCATTCCCGCATATTCCGTGTTGATTCACGGTCATTTCGATGCATTTCACGGTCATACCCCTTCACTTCACGGTCATTTTCACGCATTTCACGATCAATTCGCTTCACTTCACGATCATTTTCATGCATTTCATGGTCATTCCTGCATATTCTGTGTTGATTCACGGTCATTTCAATGCATTTCACGGTCAAACCCCTTCACTTCACGATCATTTTGACGCATTTCACGGTCAATTCACTTCACTTCATGATCATTTTCATGCATTTCACGATCATTCCTGCATATTCCGTGTTAATTCATGGTCATTTCAACGCATTTCATGGTCATACCCCTTTACTTCACAATCATTTTCGCACATTTCATGGTCAATTCGCTTCACTTCACAATCATTTCCATACATTTCACGGTCATTTCCGCATATTCCGTGTTGATTCACGGTCATTTCAGCGCATTACACGGTCATGCCTCTTCACTTCACGGTCATTTCCGCACATTTCATGGTCCAATCGCTACACTTCACGATCATTTCCACGCATTTCACGGTCATTCCCGCATATTCCGTGTTGATTTACAGTCATTTCGACGCATTTTACGCTCATACCCCTTCACTTCATGGTCATTTCTGTGCATTTCACGGTCAATTCGCTTCACTTCACGATCATTTCCATGCATTTCATGGTCATTCCCGCATATTCCGTGTTGATTTACGGTCATTTCAGCGCATTTCACACTCATGCCCCTTCACTTCACGGTCATTTCCGTGCATTTCATGGTCCAATCGCTACACTTCACGATCATTTCCATGCATTTCACGGTCATTCCCTCATATTCCGTGTTGATTCACGGTCATTTCAGCGCATTTCACACTCATGCCCCTTCACTTCATAGTCATTTTCGTGCATTTCATGGTCTAATCGTTACACTTCACGATCATTTCCATGCATTTCACGGTCATTCCTGCATATTCCGTGTTGATTCACGGTCATTTTGACGCATTTCATGGTGAATTGTAGTGATTGGACCGTGAAATGCGCGGAAATGACCGTGAAGGGGATGACCGTGAAATGCATCGAAATGACCGTGAATCAACACGGAATAAGCGGGAATGACCGCGAAATGCATGGAAATGACCGTGAAGTGAAGCGAATTGACCGTAAAATGCGCGGAAATGATCGTGAAGTGAAGGGGCATGACCATGAAATGCGTCGAAATGACCGTGAATCAACACGGAATAGGCGGGAATGATGGTGATATGCATGGAAATCACGATCATTTCTGCCTATTCCGTGTTGATTCACGGTCATTTCGACGCATTTCATGGTCATGCCCCTTCACTTCACGATCATTTTCGGGCATTTCACGGTCAATTCGCTTCACTTCACAGTCATTTCCATGCATATCATGGTCATTCCCACCTATTCCGTGTTGATTCATGGTCATTTCAGCGCATTTCACAGTCATGGCCCTTCACTTCACGATCATTTTCGCGCATTTCACGGTCAATTTGCTTCACTTCACGGTCATTTCCATGCATATTATGGTCATTCCCGCCTATTCCGTGTTGATTCACGGTCATTTGGGCGCATTTCACGGTCATGCCCCTTCACTTCATAGTCATTTCCGCACATTCACGGTCCAATCGCTACACTTCACCGTGAAATGCATCAAAATGATCGTGAATCAACATGGAATAGGCGGGAATGACCGTGAAATGCATGGAAATGGCCGTGAAGTGAAGCGAATTGACCGTGAAATGCATGGAAATGACCGTGAAATGAAGGAAATTGACCGTGAAATGCATGGAAATGACCGTAAAGTGAAGGGAATTGACCATGAAATGCATAGAAATGACTGTGAATCAAAATGGAATCACCGAGTTGACCGTGAAATGCATGAAAATGACCGTGAAGTAAATTAAATGAATGAAATTGACCGCGAACTAATTGAAATTGACCGCAAAGTGAATGAAATGGATTTTCGACCATCGACCTGATGGAATCTTGGAAAATAACTAGGTTAGTTGGGAATCTTAAAAAATAACTAGGTTAGTTGGCTAAAGTAGCTTCTCCTACCCCAAAATCATATAGGGTACATCAAGTAACTAATTTTGGTTTAGAAGATATTCTTGTTAAATGAATAAAGAAAGAAATGAAAAAAAGAGAGAAAAAACTTTTTATATGCTTATATATACATATTTATATAAATATGTATTAGAGAAAATTGTAGGTAGAATAAATTTCTCCATGTAAAAAATAATAAATAATAAATAAATAAATAAATTTGCATAGACTTTTACGGATTGCAGTTATGGCTATGGCTATAATCCGTAGCTGTAGCTTCGATAATATCGAATACACTTCGATATGTATCGAAAATTGCAGGATTTTTTATGCAAAGTCGCTGGACAGTTTTGGACCTTTTTCAATTAATCGAAAGATCTTCGATATATCGAAGTACATATCGAAAGACCTTCGATGTTATCGATAACTTAAGCTCGATGTCATCGATTAGTGTTCGATGTCATCGCTGGCATCGAAAGCATGGGCCGCGATTATGGCTACGGTTATAATCCGTAGCCATAGACTCCAGGCTTTTCCTTTTTTTTCCTGTTGTAATCCCCACGGCCTTTGTGGGTCCTTTTGTGAGGTATGTGTTATATCCAAACCATCCATCTATTTGGAGAACTCGTACTAAGTCTTGAGAAGAAAAATAAGACAGATTTAGCTATCAAGTGGACCACACTGTAAAAGGCAGTGGAGGATTGAACGTCTACCATTGAAACCCTTTTAGGGGCCGCATAAGTTTTAGATCATTACAAAATTTGTTTTTCCTCTTCATCCAGGTCTTTGTGACCTTATGAATAGATTGGTTGGAAAATAAATGTTATGGTGGGCCCTACAAAAGTTCCAATGGTGAAAATCAATTTTCTACTGCTCTTTGTGGTGTGGTCCAGTTGATCTTTTAATATGATTTTTGTTTTTGGATAATGCGCTGAAATGATCTCGAAATATGGATGAACGTTGTGGATATAATAAATACATAACTGTGGGGCCCATGTAACGTTGATCTCTTTTGAACCGTTTGTATAACTCGGAGTTTGAGGAGCGTCAGCGCTCGTCTTCGAGCAGCGGCCGATCCGCTTAAAGGAAAAAAGCAAGGGAATTTTCGACCTTTGGGAAGGCGTCCGTACAGCTGGGGCTTATTCTTGCAAGGTAAAATGAGGTGGGCTTGGTCTCGTAAATGGGCCATAAATGGGTCGTACAGTCGTAAATTTCTCTTTTGAATATATTGGGTATAACACTTTGTACTTTTTCATACTCGAGTGTTACCATGAAAACTTAATCTTGCGGAGACATGCATAGGTTATCAAACTAGCTTAATTCAACTGTCCAACTACACTCTAATTTGAATATGACCACTGAAAGGAACTTTCATCCTTAGCCATTCATCATTATTTAGACAGTCATTGAACCCCGTTAAAGAGAAATTAAGCCATTCATTATCAACATCAGGTCATGGATCGCCTGATCCACCATTCATCGAGCCCAAACTCTAATAGGACAAATTACATTTAATCAAATAATTTAGCTATCAGATTATAAATGTAACTATCAAAACTTCCCTAAATTGGACTGGGAACCATTAGATGTCTTGTTGATTAGAGTTGAAAAAAATTTGGCTTTCGAATCAATGAAAATACATAAATAAAACCCAAGATTTAAAAGCATGGCCTACTTGAGTTATAGACCTGTCTCATCTTTGGACTGGTACTCCTTTAGGATCAGGGAAAACTGTTGGATTGCACAAATGTTGCAAAACATCGTGATGGACCCCACTTTAGAGCAGCGTGTGTACATAGCGTGTGCACACCCTCAACACATTAAACCCAAATCTAGGTCAAATCAGGTTTGACCCAATGAATTCCCTAAAAGGAGAGAAATCTCTTCTTTTCTCCTATTTTCCTGCCTGAGGGGGGTTTGAATGAATAACCACCTGTTGTTGATGATCGAGGACTACCATATGATTTCATGTAAATAATCCAAACCGTCCATCTTGTAGAGCACAAGAATCCAATCAAACCACGAGTTCTGCCACACATTGGCACACATGTACATATGCATGATCTTTGACATGAACAACGATGCGTGCAGTGATTTTCAAAAGTAGGAAGTTATTTTGGGTTGCTTCATTGGCAATCCATATGCTTTCATCCCAATTGTCCATGGTAGAGTATCTCGACCCTCCGTTGTTGGGTTTCTTTCCGCAGTCAAAGAGAGAGTGTGGGAGGAATCTTTCTGTTTCGTGTGCTGGCTCCCAACCACCTAGCTGCTTCTAGAAACTTCTTCTAGAACCATCTTAGGCATCCATTTTAGGGCATTCCGTAGCCCCATCCATGTTAGTAAGGAGATCTCATTCTCTCACAAAATAGTGTACGAAAGTGGGAAATCTCAGCACCCATTGAGTTTTTTGGAATGCCTTGATGACTGGTGGGTCCCACAAGCTTATAGGAATTAATACATGACGTTCATACTCTTCAGATCAAGAGATAAGTACCTCGATCGAAATCCACCATGAGCGATGGGTCAGCTTCCTTGTTTGGTTGGGAAAACCGCACATCTGTGTATGGCCCTCAATCTTTGATCAAAATTGACCCTTAGGTGGGCCAATGTCCCATAAACTTATCAATGCAGGCGGATTGTGGCCATGCAATCTAATTAGAGCGATATCATTTATTATTGTTAAACTAAGTTACCGAGTTCTCTTTTATTAGAGATTGAATTCTGTAATTAATCCAAGACTTGTGTCTGAAACCTCTAGAGGAAAATTAGCAAGGCCTATAAGAGGCTACTTTTTAAGGCATGCATTTCTCAAAATAGAAAGTTAGAGAGAGAGGGTGTGCGTTGTTTTTTTCTACCGCACTGAGTTTGCCTGAGTTAGGCATCGAATTTGGTTAAGTCTCAGCGAGTCCTTGGTAAATATAGGACGAGTCCAACCCCTATTGGCATTCAGAGAGAAAGAAGAAGGGTGGAGAAGAGAGGGCCGAAATCAAGAAAAGTGGGAGTTCATGAGGGTGAGTATGCGCACCGAGTTCAAACTACCAAGTCGGGAGGTGGTGTTGAGTCTGGACTGAGTCCAGAGCTCCATGAAGTTTCAGGAAGAAGGGAGGAAGGAAGGAAGGAAGAGAATAAAAGAAAAGCAAGAATAAGAGAGTGAGTCGAGTGCGACTCACTAAGTCGTTGACTTACCGGGTTAGTAAGTCCAATTGTGTCGGGTCTGGTCAAGCTCAATGAGCCTTGTTGAGCCAAGAAGAAGAAAGAAGAAGAAAGGAAGGAAAAGAATGGAGAATGGAGAAAGAAAGAAAGCAGAAGAGTGAGTCAATGAGTTGACTCGACGAGTCAAACTTTGATTTACTTGCTTTCTTGCAATCAAGTCATATTGGGGTCGCTTTGAGCCAACCGAATTGACTCAGCTAGGTTTGTTGAGTCTGTTTACATCAAGAGTTAGTGTGGGGCTTGGTTCTGTTAGTCTACATGGGGACTCCTTACTTGGATATCATGTAACTTCGAGTTGGAGTTTAGTCGAAATGAGTCAAGCGTGTCGATAAGTCTAACATCATTACTATTTGAATTTTATTAGATTGTTGATTTGTAACCATATTTTGATGATGTCGGTCATTAAAACCTCTAATTTCCCTAATTTAAGTGGCAATTAGGACAAATGATAGGATTAATAATTGAAATTGTTACTTTTGTAGGCGTAGGGGGATTTTTCAAAGTTTCCCTTCACTTAGTTGCATTTTTTTCAGGGGACATCCTACTTGTAAGGTGAGAATCACCCTTCGAGCTTTCCAACATTATGATAGTTACTGTAGTTCATTTATCACTATTACATGCTTAATATAGTATTCAATTGAATGAATGATAAATGCTAGTTTCTATTAAGATAATTCTTTATATATGATTGGTATTTAGATTGAAATTCAAGTATTCTAATATATTATGGGTCTTAAAATTCTCTACTCTGGTTTAAGATGAGTACTTAAAATGCATATTTGCTATTAATGATGTATGTTGAATTTATTGTAGCTTGATTTACCACTTAGAGATTATTGGATGGTATAATTGGAGGATTCTCAAACTACTGGCCATTTTGTGTAATGGATTAAAATGAAATTTTGTTATAAACTTACCATCTAGTAGATTATTTGTGTCTATAAGGCCTTTGGGTTAACCCCTTTTTGTTGTATCCTTGAATGGACTTTTTTGCCCAATGTGGTTTTTGATGGACTTATTGTATAAACTTGTGATGGTAAGTTTTACTTGTTGAATCATAATAGGCCACTAGTTATAAATGTTACCATTAACATCCTACTTGTCGAAGTCTTATGAATTGGGCATGGTGGTATGTGACACCACTCTTAAGTTGTCTGCCTATGGTGGGTGACGAGCCCCCTATAGTGACCTTGAGCTTCCTTAATATGGATGTTTATAAATCAGACTAATAACGGTCAGGCTAATTATGCATTCATGGAATGCAGACTTTACCGGGTGGTCAATATAAGACACGGGGTTTCTCGAGTCACTATGGATTGTACTGTATCATATTTTACTAGGTGATTCTAAATTATCATCTTGTGCATTTGAATCACTATGAGTTGTTCTCATTGTATTGAGTTTTTTGAGTGCCTACTTCTCCTTGGGCATACTTTATAGTATTTTTTTGGAAAACTAGTTCGCATTTGGTGTCCTCATTGCATGGTCTTTTTCGGATAGCTAGTTCTTCTTAGGCATACATTTAAGTACTTTTTCAGATGACTAATTCACCTTTGGGCGATTAATTCACCGACTAGATATACATCCCCAGGTATGTGAGCATGCATGTGTATGCATTCATGCACTTAAACAAGAGTACCATTGTGGAATTATTTAATGTAATGTATGCTTGTCTTATGAACTCTGTCTTATTATTATGATGATCATTGTGAATTATTTATTATAGACTTTTCCTGACAAATTTCTTATTGTTGTGATGTTTTGGTAAATTTTGGGGGGTATACCTTACTGGAATAGCTATTGACATTATCAAACCATATTCAGTAGTACAGGAGACATTGATAATGGGTAGGTTGGTGCTCACATGGAGCATGAGGACCTAGATGATCTTGCAACTCTAGATTCTAGGTTTCGTTATATTGATTTTGTACTTTCATGTATTTATAAGTGTTGAGACATTAGTTTGTATAAGCCCTTTAGGCAGCCACTTGTATATCTGGAATGTATATATGGACTTTTCCTTTATGCTTGATTTATCTTTTTTCCATTGCGGCGCTCACTTACTTTAAAAAGAATACGTGTGTGTGTATAGTGAAATGTAGGTGTAACATCCCGAAAATCGGGGGTCGAGCATAAACTCAACTCCAGAGTTCCAGAACATCACTTATGCAACAAAATGGATGATGATTGAATGTTGACTGTATTCGTGCATTGAACATGAGTGAGATTAAGCCAAAACAGCATATCATACTCCAGAGACCGTTAAATTGCAAGCGGAAGACTGTGATAGACATATAAAATATATAAACTATGGTGAGTCTCCAGAGTGTGATGATGTTACCAGGTTAATTAATTACAGGTACAATTCTAAAAGATACCCAATGTGAGGAAGTGTAATGTCTTCTATACCATGTACCATAGCCCCGTCAATACAATACCAGGTCTTCATAGACTTGCCAGAGAGTCACAGATAGGAGAACTCCTCCTCATCAACATAGTAATGGTCCGGCTCTGCTTCATAAGCATTGCCATCACCTGAAATTCAACAAATCTGGTTGGTGTGTACAACACCGTCCCGTAACGTGGGAGTGAGTGATCAACTCAGTGGAACAGTAAAGCATAGGTTAACATGTTATCAATTCAGTCAAACAGTAATGATAAAGCAGTACAATCAAACAATTTCTACTATTATTTAATGCAAGTATGAAATGACATGATGTATGCCCTTGCCAAACCACCCTCATGCGACATCATCTTACGTTCGCGAATGCGTCCATCCCTTAGTGCTCCACATCTACCAGGCACATGCAATGCGATGATGAGCATGATTACCGAGTAATTATTAGTTCATTTCAAACAACAGTATTAGAAAACTAAGGTACCTCCCTTGTATCATTCCTAAACATGATCCATTCTAGGGTCGTCAGTCCTAGTTAATCTCATACGATATTATGGTTTGAGAGGCGTAGCGAAGGCATCACAAAGGGCTCGTCACCCGTCAGCACGGATACAGATCTCACCGTATGCAGCTCAATTGTTCGGGTCCGGCACTCGAATACGTGTCTCATCAGTACTCGGCTCAATCTAGCCGTCAGCTCGAATACAGATCTCACCGTACTCGGCTCAACTCATGCTCTAGTTGCTGTGGAGGGCTCGTCGCCAATCACAGACCCTAGAGTATGCTCGGAGACACTACAGAGGACTCGTCGCCCGTCAGCACGAGTACAGGTCTCACCGTACTCGACTCTCGCCGTAGGTATCGACAGCTCGAATATAGTGTCCCATACCACCATAATCGGCTCACGAGTTTGGTTGCTCACTGGTCACTACGGGGAGGCACGTGGCCCCGGCCAGAGGCCGACAACACTCGACCACGGTGTCCCATACCACCATGCCCGGCTCATGAGTCTTAGCGGATCGAGGTACCATGGTTAAAAGGGATTTCACTTGGTAAGTTTGGTACCCTAGGTTCAAGCAGTAGCGTTCAAACATGGTGAACATACATTAGACAGATCAGGTTACTTGACGAGCTCGGCTAGCTCGAGCGTACAACAAGTTGAACGACATGAAATGCATAAGCACTTCACGTGGCCAACCACTATCGCCAACCGAAGTACGACTCCAGTTCGTCGAATACATCTCACGTGGCAAATGAATCATAGCCACGAATTCAATTCTGGTACCGATTGTCTGGACTATAATCATAGCCCCAAACACAATTAATTATCATCCATAGCATGTGGAGTAAAGCACGATAAATAAAGTAATTCAAACATGCTAGTAGACATGTTATAAAGCATGTTATAAAGCATGATATAAGGTATGTTGTAAAGCACTACGTCAATAGGAATACAAACACATATATTGCAAGTAAGCGGTTTAAGTAAACAACCTCATGGAGGTAATCATACATGTCTCTAGGGTAGTTGAGAATCCCATCTCAACACTCTCCTAAGGCATCAACATTCAAACACTTGCTCACACAAGCATTTTCACAAACACTTAACATACACTATTTCAACATACATAGAGTATGTTAACAAACATGTATTAGGGCGAATCCTTTCGCCAAGCAAGTATTTTATGTACACATAATATATTTAGACAATAATTAATCATGGCAAACACATCTCTAAAATATACATGTATACGGTACTTTTATAATACAGTATTTCTACATACATAGTGCATATTAGTAAAACATGTATTTAGGCGAATCCTTTCGCTAAATAAGTATTTTATCCATATATCATATATCCATACAACAAATAATCATGTCAAACACATTTCCAAAAAATATACGTATACGGTATTTTCTACAAATACCTAGAATATGTAAAATTCCATATTCTACAACTTTAATCGAAACAGAAAAAGGAAAGCATTTTGTACATGTGCAATTGCATGCAGATCATGAATCTATCATTATCTGACATTGAAAGCGTTGAAAACCATAACCTATACACATAAAGTCCGCACCTTTTGTCATAGAATCGTAACGAAGTCGATAGAATTGCTAAGCTTCTGAATACGGCAGTTTGGCAACCTATAGAACAAAATAGGTTAGCAATTTCATAACCTACAACCACCCAAGCCCCAAATCAGATTAGGGTTAGGGTTTCTTACCTAAAAATGGGGCTGGAATCGCCAGGAAAATGATGAGAATGGAGCGGTTGAACACGTATAGCAGCGGCAGGGAGATGCTCCCACATCTCCCACACTTTCTCTCTCTTTTCTCTCTCTCAATCTCAAATTCATATGGCTGCCATGAGAGAGGGTTTAAGTTCCTTATATAGCCTAAAAATTTACCAAAATAGACATATGTTCAAGGTATACTTACATTATAATCAAATCGGCATTGTTTCAACTCAAAAGAGGGTTTCTGGCGGCCCTCCTTGAGCTAAAGGTTGGACTTAAGCTCACTAATGCTGGATCTACGTTCTATTAAGTTTTCATTTCGGTCGGGATTCCAGATCACGCGTGGCGGACCAGTTTCAGTTCAACAGTCAGCGAATCTCGATCGGAGATTCCGAGTACATGTAAATGTGTATAAAATTCCTCCTGATCCGAGGGTGTAATTTGTCCGATTCGACGGTCAGTTGCTTAAAAACCGATCATGTTTCTAGAAGTGCCAGATTACTATTCAAGATATTTTATTTTGAAATTATTTCACATTTCTCACACTCTTCACTCCGAGCTCAAGCGAAAAGCGCTGGGACACTATCTGGATTTGATTTCTGAGATGGTTGTCAAGCCCAGCGAGGCGGTCCTAATTCCTTAACTTCGTATTATTCGGACTCCCGACGTGCGGTCCAGATCCGATACGGAGTTTCGAGATGCTCCCGTGAGCAGTCAGGTAATGAGTTTGATCCTAAGCTTTAGGGTAACCTAGCGTCAATGATTCTACAAGTTTTGGGTTTTGCAGATCATATTTAAAGTGATTCAGATGGATTTCATGGCTAATCTAGTTTAGCACTTAGTTAACTTTGTCAAATTTCCAAAGGATTTAATCCTAAGTGATTTCCGTCTGAGGTGGTACTTAGTCCTTTATAGTTTGTATAGAGAGTGATCCAAGTTATAATACTTAACTAGTTTAAGATAGTGTCTAGGGTGAAAGCACTTAGGAAAGTTAAAAGAACAAGGTGGTGAAGGGTTGGATTTGTGAAGGAAATGGGTTCAGAAGCGATTTTAAACTATGGGATTCAGTTCTGACAAGTTAATAAGGTGTTAGGAACGGCCCATTACCTAAGGACGTCTAATTCCAGGTTGGCAAAAAATCTGAGGTATTACAGTAGGTTATCTTTAAGGGTTAACACTCATGATTTCAGAAAATGAGTACTAAACTTGGGTTACGAAATCCGGGGCGTTACATTAGGTGTCAAGTACTTATATATGTATACAATGAAGTTATGTATGTAATATTGTATTTGCAATACAGTGTTGAATGCTAGGCCTATGACAAGATGTAATCCCGGTTGGATAAATCCACCTTGACTCTTCCCTTTGTCGAAGCGATAACTAATTGACCAGAGTTTCTGTTGGGTAGGATTTGATTATTTCACCAAACCGCACATCATACACTCGAGTCGATTAAGTGCGTCATGCTATACAATGCAATGTGGTTGGACAAAATGAGCATGGGGGTTGAGAGGGGAAATAGATGTTGCACAATGCTAATATAGGAATATGCGAAGTTGTTTGAAAGTTGGATGGCATAATGGACAGGACTGTCACAAGGATTGGATTGAATGGCTAGGATTAAGATCTTAGTGGCTCAGGGGACTAGAGGCTTGGTTAGACTAGGTTAACTTGGGTTGGACCCTTCTTGTCACTCTCTCCTCTCCTTGGTAGAGGGATGTGATGCCTAAGATGGCTAAGGGGGCTAAGGGATTTTGATGGGGGTCTTTGAGATGCTTAAAGGATGCTTGAAATGTGAAGTGAAGAGGGTTATTTATAATCCTAAACCGGATTTTCTTGTAAATCTTGATAAGTCTAGGGTCTAAAATGGCTTAAAAGGTTGGGATTCAAGATTGTCATGTGGCATCATTTGGATGGTTGGATTGCTTGATAAGAGTGTGATTTTGGCTAAGGGGAGGGGTACCGTAGACATTTCACAGCTCCACATGCTTGCACCCCGCACTAGGGAGATTCCCACATGTGTTGGGCCTCTCCTACCAAGGCAGGGGGTCTGCCACGTGGCATGCGCCGCCCAAGCCATGGGTGACTCCTTACTTTGGCAGGTGGGCATCACCAAGTGTATGAGAGCTTTAGCTCTCCGAGTGTTATATTATTAACTATTCGGATTTCCTTTATGGGCTTTTAGGCTTGGGCTTAAGCCTAGTTTGACCCTGGGTTAGTTTAAGCTTATCTGGACTAGGTAAGTTAATTGGGAAGCTGACTTGGTGAATTGACTCAGTGAATTAAATCGGTGAGTCAAATTTCAGAGCTTACAGAGTTCAGGATTTTAGGATTAAAGTTTCTAGTATTAGGATTTAGATTTAGGGAATTAAAATTAGAGTTTATCGACTGAGTTGATTAGGTAAACTGGCTGGACTAAGTAGACCCATCCAACTTGATCATCTTACAAGCCTTGAGTGAAGTGTCTACACCTAATTATTATTTAGTGGGCAACCACGTTATTAAACCAAAATCACATACACATATAATTAGTGGTCAGGGGATCAAAACCATTAGATGCATCATAGCCTTTGGTTTCGCTGTTGTGGGCCATCCGTGAGCTAGCTTAGTCATCCATTCTGTCTCTAACCTCATACCATTTTTTAAGTGGGTCCCCCTCATTCCTTTAGTGGCAAGCAAGAAGCATATGATATCTCGCGGGCCACCGATATTTTTTTGGGTTCTTCGTCCTCAACCATCACCATTCGGAAATTGTTGGTGATGACTCATACATCGCTGACCATACATCAACAGATGCATAGTAATCCATCACCGTTCAAATGGCTGGCCAGATTTTCGACAGGCATAGCAAAAAAATCACATGGGCAAATGACCTTATCCATAGGATCTTGCCCTAATGAATCTGGACCACTAAATATTTTATTTCTTATTGTCATCCATAAAATGCCACCAAATGGACGGCTAGGATCGCCGATCACCTTGATATTAGATCTACGCTCTGTGCACAATCTCCCATGAAACTTGGAGGATTTGCATGTCATACGCGTGTCACACGAGGGTGCTGAGTCTCCACAATTGACGTGGATTCGCGGAAGCCTTTCGTGAAGTTCTTGTGCTCGAAACTTAGGTGGGCCCACCGTGATGTTTGAGAAATCCACCTTGTCCATCCATTTTTTAAGCTCGTCTCGTGACATGAGACCAAAAATTAGCCGTATCCAGTAATCATTTTAAGTCCACCACCATTTTCAAATTGGGACGCGGCTTTTTCCAAAAGTATTTCGCAGGAAGTTATTGCGCTCGAAACCTAGATGGGCCCACGATGATGTTTTATGACGTTCAAGAAATCCACCCTGCCCATCCGTTTTGTGAGCTCATTTTAGGACATGGGACCTAAAACGAGCCAGATCCAATACTCAAAGTGTTCCAAAAATGTGAGGATTGAACGTCCATAATTAAAATATTAGTGGGAACACAGAAGTTCTGAACCAGGGTAATATTTCTATTCTCAATTCATCCCAGTAGAAATGACTTTATGAATGGTATGGATGGCATTTAAACATCACTGTCGACCCAGGGAGGTTTCAACAGTAGAAATTTCCCTTCCCACCTTTTCCTTTTGTGCGGCCCACTAGTGTCTTAGAACATGCTTGTTTTTTGTCTCAAGTCTTAAAATTATCTTTAAAAAAAAAAGATGAAGGAGCAGATTTCTCACAAACATTAGGGTAGACCCACCTAAATTTCCAGTGCAGGAGATTCCTGGGAAAGACTTTCCCAGGAAATCGGCGGACACGGATTGCGTCCTACCCCGCCGGTCTCTAAACCTGGTCAGTTCTGTGGGTGGGCCCACCATTATGTATCTGTTTATTCAAGCCATCTATTCATTTTCTCATGTCATTTTGATGCATGATGACATAAGGATGAACGTAATGAGGTTGATCACCGTATTCCTCAAGGATAACTACTCCAAATCCACAAAGCTTCTCTGGACGCCTCATAGAGACTTCTCGAATCCACGAGGAAAGAAAGCAAGAATAATATAAATAAATTCTAATAAATTTGTAATTTGATTGATAGATAATAAAAATGAATTTACAACCCTTTAAATTAGCATACCAAGACTTGGAAGAAGTTTAGGAATTAAACTATAACCAAAACTCCCTAGAATTTGTAACTTACTATAAATAGTAAATTTACTATTTATAGTAAGTGTCCTATGTGGTTTAACCACTTTATTCTCCTAAGGGGGTGTTTGGCACATGGCATTGGGAAGGATTAGGTGGGATGGGATTCAAAAAACGTAATTATTACACATGGCAGGGATTGTCCCCTGTTAACATGGGATAAGCTTAATTCCATGCTATGTTTGTAATACGGTGGTACATCGAATGGATATACCCACCATCAATTGAAACTATTGAGAAAAACACATATGTGTTATATCCAAACCGTTCTTCTATTTTGTAACCTCATTTTATGGCATGGGCCTAAAAATGAGGCAGATCCAAAACTTATGTGGCCCCAAAGAAGTTTTCAATGATAAGTATTCAATCCCCGCTGCTTTTTATGGTGGGGTCTACTTGAGCTTTAGATCTACTTGATTTTTTGGCACATGCTCTAAAATGATCTCGAAAAATGGGTGGATGGTGTGGATATAGCCCACGCATCATGGTGGGACCTATAAAACTTGCTAACATTGAGTGGAATTGGCACGGGACCCAATGCAATTCCATCTAATCTAATTCTAAGCTTTTCCATTCTTCCTAAACTTTGAGTGGAATTGGCATGGGACCAAATACAATTCCATCCCACATAATCCCATCTAATACCGTGCGCCAAACCCCCCTAATTTTTCTAAACACTTTTCGTGTTGAGCGCAACTCCTAAAGCCCAGCGGATGAAGAGTTATAATCAATCTAAAACTTATTATTTGTAGTAAAAACGGAATTAAACATGGAATTCGGCCGGTGATATGATGGAATCTCGCAAATTCAGAGCTGGGTTGGTTGGCTATAGTAGCTCGTCCTACCCCAAAATCATATATGGTACGTCGAGTAACTCATTCCAGTTTGTGAGCTATGCCTGTTTTAAGGTTCTAACTGTCTTGATGACTTCTGTCTCTGATCGGGCCTTCTCCGATCCATCTTGGACATGAAAGTGTTCGCGACCTGCTCTACATCAGTCCCCTCTACTTCAAAAGAACTCATCTTCGAGTTCTTGTGCTGCTTCGGTTCATGATACTTTGTCTGGTGCGCCGTAACGATACTCATATCAAAAGTTATCAACAATTTATGGTCCACCTTCTTTTGGCCCAACCATGCTAGGAATGCATTTGTGATATGTTCTACATCAGACCCCTCTGCTTGGAAAAAACTCATCCTCGAGTTACTCGGGGGACTTGGTTCATGATTTTGAGATAACTTTTGATGTCGATCTTTATTAGCCCTTTTCTTGTACTTGGCATTGGGCTCTTGAGTTGACACAATACATGTACTCATGCTCTCCTTGACTTGGCTGGTATAGATCAGTTCCTTCACTTCTACCTTCAAGATCTCACATTCCTTCTGATAATGCGGGCAATTAGGCAGACTTATCCCTGTGACAAGATCAATGTGGTTTTGTATATCTCGTATGGGAGGCAATTTACTAGGGAGTTCATTGAGCACAATTACCTTGAACTCCTGCAACACTAGTTTCAAATTCCCTGGGATGTTCACAGGCTCCATATATTCTTTCTTTTCAACTAATGCATATATATTTATTATTTCCTCGGATCATTTAACAAAAACTTGTTCAGTTTTGAGAGACTGTTCCTCAACTTTAGAAGTCTTGGGTTGGTTCTCCATTTCCATAAAGACAAGGACAATCTTTCTACCATCTTTAGTAAATGTAAATGTGTTATCCCAACCTCTATGCTTAGCAATAGCATCAATATTATTTTGACATGGTCGACCAAGTAACATATGACAAACTTCCATGTCGACTACGTCACAAAGTATTTAATCCTTATAATTTTTACTAATTGAAAATGAGACAGTGCATTGTTCGATTACCTTTGTTTTGTTGACCACCTTGTTCCATCCAATCGTATATGAAGATTGATGCTTTTTTTTTTCAGTTGCATCTTTCCACCATTATTTTTTTTATGAGATTCTCACTGCTCCTGACATCGATGATCACATTGCAGACTGTTTGGTTTACAGTGCACTTCGTTCGAAAGATGTTGTTTCGCTGTAATTCTATTTCTACCTTTGGCATATATAACGGCTTCCTCACGATCAAAGTGGTGGCTTGCAATTTACCATCATCTGATGGTGCTTTGCAAAAATCAAGATTGTGTCGTACAGCGACCACGGGCGGTTGAGTATCACGTTGAGCTCGGGGTGAAATTAGCGCATCTGTGATATGGTTCAGGGTTACTTGCAGCCCTTGCATGGCCAACTGACTCTCCTAGTGGAAAGCTTCCATTCTTTCCTAAAAATAACGATTCCATAAATCACCGTCCATAAGATTTTTGTTCATACCTTCATTGTTTGTCATCGGCCCCAGGGGATACCTCGCTCTGATACCAATTGACGCATGGATGAACGTGATGAGGTCGATCACTGTCTTCCTTAAGGATAACTACTCTGAATCCAAGGAGCTTCTCTATACTCCTCATAGAGACTTCTCGAATCCACGAGGAAAGAAAGCAAGAATAATATAACTAAATTCTAATAAATTTGTAATTTGATTGATAGATAATAAAAACGAATTTACAACCCTTTAAATAAGGATACCAAGACTTGGAATAAGTTTAAGAATTAAACTATAACTAAAACTCCCTACAATTCGTAACTTGCTATAAATAGTAAATTTACTATTTATAATAAGTGTCGTATGTGGTTTAACACCTTATTCTCCTAATCTCACAAATTTGGCATGGGCAACCTAACATGGTTGGCTAAAGTAGCTCATCCTACCCCAAAATCATATATGGTACATCGAGTAACTCATTCTGGTTTGTGAGATATGCCTGTTTTAAAGTTCTAATGGTCTTGATGACTCCGGCCTCTCATCTGTCATTCTCTTATCCATCGTGGACATGAAAGTGTCCGCAACCCGCTCTACATCGCATGAAAAAAAAAAAGGCAGATCCAATGTTAAAATGGACCACACCACATGACTATTGTATTTAATACAACTTGCCTTTAATGTTAAATGCATTTAATGCAACCAAACTTATTATTCGGTGTGGCCCACTTGAGCGTTGGATCTGACTCATTTTTGTGTTCATGCCTTAAAATGATCCGAGAAAAGGGATAGACGACTTGGATAAATAGATACATCACAGTGGCCCACCCACAGAACTGCCCATTCGAGGCTAGAGACGGGCGGGGGTAGGACGTAATCGGACGCGGAATGCGTCCTACTCCCGCCCTGACGGTAATCCGTTTGGGCAAAGCTCCATGGGGCCTACCATGATGTAAGTTTTTTATCCATGTCATTCACCACTTTTGTAATATCATTTTAAGTTTTGATCCTAAAAATTAGGCAGGTCCACAGCTCCAGTGGACCACACCAAAGGAAGCTGCGGTGATAATGACACTCACCATTGAAACCTTTCTAAGGGCCACCATGATGTTTTTTTACCATCCAACCTATTCATAAGGTTGTGTAGACGTTGATTAAGTGAAAACACAAATATTAGCTTGATCTGAAACTTCTCCAACTCCCAAAAAGTTTTTAATGGTGGACGTTCAATCCCCACTTTGTAGTTCACTCGAGCCCTGGACATGCCTCATTTTTTTTATAATAACTTTAAATTATCAGAGAAAAACGATGAACGGCGTGGATAAAAAACTTACGTCACGGTGGGCTCCACAGAGTCCTGCTCGGACGGATTACCGTCCGGGTGGGGGTAGGACGCAATCTGCATTCGACATAATCTGCGTCTGAAATCCGTATCCACTTACCATCGGATCTTTTGGAGACAGATTGGATACTCGCCCTGCCACCAGCCAATGGCTGATGGTCAGTGCTTTATGGGACCCTCCATGATGTATGTGTTTCATCCATGCGGTCCATTTATTTTTATAGATCATTTTAGGGTATTAGACCAAAAACGAAGTATATCCCAATCTCAAGTGGACCATATTAAAGGAAACAACGTTGAATGAACTTCGACCATTAAAAACATTTTGGGGTGCATAAAAGTTTTGGATCAAGTTGATATTTGCATTTTACCTTCATCTAGGTCTGTATAACCTAATCAACAAATGGGATGTCAAATAAACAGTACAATGGGCCTTATGAGGATTTTAATGGCGGATATCTAATCACTATTGTTTTCCTATAGTGTGGTCCATCTGAGATTTATATCCCTCTAATTTTTGGGTTAAAGCCCTAAAATGATCTGTAAAAATGGATGAACGATATGGATGAAACACACACATCATGGTGGGACCATAGAGCACCGACCATCAGCCACCAAGCCATTGGTAGGGGGAGCAGCCAATCCGTTTCGTACAGCCAACGTGTCAAGTGGAAGGTCCTTCTGCTCACAAAGGGTATAACTTATTAGCAAGTCTACGAGACTACTCTAAAATGTGACTTGCCCTAATAGATAATGAACAAGGCATTGTTCATGGTGTGAATGGCCCGCAAATGAACGGTTAAATTTGTTTGCATCACACTGTATGCACGTTTGCGCCCACGGGATGAATTCTCCTTGCCATGTGCTTGCGTTCTGAGATGGGAACACCTTTCGGATGCTCCCGCCTGACATGTTATCAGTTCTCTCTATTTTCAAAGTCTCACATGTTTCCCTCATCAATGCTCACGGGGTAGGTATTATCTTTACCAAGGAGTAGTATACACGCACCTGGGCTTCAAAGATGTTAGGTTACAAGAATACCACCCATTTGTCTCGAAATTACGGTTTTATTTTATGCTCCGGTGGGGAATGACCTTAATAAGCAGTCACTCTAAAATTGTACACGTGGCATATGCTAACCCGCATTAAATGCCGTAAACCGTGGAACCATCTCCTAAGTCATTTTTGGTTGAGCAATTCCAACCATTTGTTCAAGGACACTTTTAATATTGAAATTGAAATGGGACCTATTGTATTTTTTTTGTTTCATTTTTAATCGTACAATAAATTGGAGAGTTATGCTAACGTTATGACTAGATGGGATTAAGCTAATGATTCGCACAATGAAACTAGGTGAAATATTTATCATGTAAATATTAAAGTCATAGGATGAATGTAGTAAATATTAAAGTCATAGGATGAATGTAATAAAACTATAAATTTGGATTTGTGTTTGATAAATTGAAAAAGAAAAAGCTTTAAAAATTAGTTTAAGTGCTGAAAATTTAAAGTATTGAATTATAATTTTGAAATAATTTTAGAAATATTTTAGTAAAAAACAAAAAGATATCTTCAAGCGCCAACACTTTCAGCATTCAACTTTAAGCACTTAATGAGTTGGATTTGCCAAATGATCTTTATCAATGAAAATCACTTAAATATCACATTTTAATGATAAGAGTTAAAAATAATATAACACCCCGTACTTTTCTGTACTCGGGTGTTACCATGATAACCTGACTTAGTATAAAATGCAATCCCAATTTAAGTAAACATTCACACACTCTAGCCTAAACTTGACCGCTAGGGGTAATCTACATCCATAAATCAGGCTGGACCTTCTAATCATAGGATCGACCTTCTAATCATAGGATCAACGGTTAGTTTTTCACTTATACAGTCTTAGGGATATCTAAAGCTAGTGAAAAGTAAATCTGGAGCGTCTGTGTTGTCAAATCTCAGGAAATTGAGAATCAATGGTTAGATATAAGATCGATCATTAGATTGGGACCTCTCACCATCTGTCTGGGGTTCTGATCATCTAAAGTGACCATTGAACTTCACCTAGATGCTTGTAACGACTCGAAAAATCCCGTACAAAGGCCCAAGTACCACCTCAGGCAGAAATCACTCAAGACCAAAGCCTTTAGAAATTAGCCAAAGTTAACTAAGTGGTAAACTAGATTAGCTACGAAATCCGCACTAATCACTTTAAATACGATCTGCAAGACCCAAACTTGTGGAATCGTTGACGCTACATTACCCAAAAATCTAGGATCAATCTCATTACCCTGCTGCTCTCGGGAGCATCACGAAACTCCATATCAAATCTGGACCGCACATCGAAAGTCTAAATAGTGTGAGGTTATAGAATTAGGACCGCCTTGCTGGGCTTGACAACCATCTCAAAAATTAAATCCAGATAGTGTCCCGGGGCTATTCGCTTGAGCCTGGAGTGAAGTGTGTGAGAAAATGAGGATTTCTTTAGAAATTAAATCTAATTTAAGTAATCTGAGACTTGTCGTTTGTGGGCTAAATATAAGTAATCAGACCATCAGAATCTGACCCAAATACACCCTTGGATCAAGGGAAATTTCATACATAGGTCAGTGTACTTGTAACCCTGATCGAGTTTCGGTGACCGTTGAACTGAAACTGGTCCGTCACGTGTGATCTGGGAACCCTACTGGAACGAAAACTTAACTCGACCTAGATCTAAGGTCGGTGAGCTTAAGTCCGACCTTTGGCTTAAGGGGGGCTCCGAAAATGCTCCGTTGAGCTGAAACAGATGCCCTTTGGACATAACTTAAGTATACCTTGGCCCTGGGGCCATTTCCATCAGTTTTAGGCCTATATAAGGACCTTAAACCCTCTCTCATTCAGCCCATACGAATTTGAGAGAAACCCTAGGAGAGAGAAGAGAGAAAAGAGAGAGAAAGTGTGTGAGTTGTGGGAGAAAGATCATGTTACTCTACCCTGTTATCCTACGTGCTTAACCATCACGATCTAATCGCTTTTTCGGCGATTCCGGCTTCATTTCTAGGTAAGAAAACCCTAACCCTAACTTGTTTTAGGGTTTCTATTGGTACAAGTAGTGAAGTAACTGACTTACCTTGTGTTATAGGTTGTCGTATCGACGTTGACGAAAGCGTAGAGTTTCTATTAAGTTCGTTACGCTTCTACAGCGTAAGGTGTGGACTTTAGACGTATAGGTTAAGGTTTTCAAAGCTTTCAATGTCAGATAATGATAGATTCATGATCTGGGTGTTATTGTACATGCACAATGCGATGTTCGTTTTGCGATTCAGTTACGTATGCAAATTATGGCGTATAGTGTATTCTGTATATTTGTAGAAAATACCGTATACGTACAAATTTTGAAAGTGTGTTTGCCATGATAAATTACTGTATGTACATGCTATATATATGTGTGTAATACTTACTCGATGAAAGGATTCACCCAAATACATGTTTTTGCTAATATACATTATGTATGTTAAATAAATGTATTCTAAGTGTTTGTGAAAATGCTTGTAAGAGTAAGTACTTAGATGATTGTGCTTTAGGTAGGTGTCGAGATAGGATTCTCAACTAACTTAGAGCTGTATATGATTTCCTCCATGTTGGTTGTTTATTGTGCTTTATAACATGCTTGTTAACATGCTTGAATTACTTTGTTAATTCTACTTAGACTACTATACATGCTTCTGGATAGGATTTGAATGTGATTGGGGCTATGCGATAGTCCAGGCAATCAGTAACAGGCTTGAAATCGTGGCTGAGATTCATTTTGCCACGTAGGACATGTTTGACAAACCCGGGTCATATGTTGGTCGTCGACAGTGGTTAAGCTATACGAAGTGCTTATGCACTTCATGTCGATCGATGCGATGTGCGCTCATGCTAGTCGAGCCCGTCAAGTAACCCGATCCGCCATTATATGTTCACCATGTATTGACGCTACTGCTTAAACCTAAGGTACCAAACTTGCCAGTGTAACCCCGTTAACCTTGGTACCTCGATCCGTTAAGACTCATGAGCCAAACATGGTACTATGGGACACCGTAGTCAAGCTGTCGGCCTACGCTGGGGCGATATGCCTCCCCGTAGTGACCAGTGAGCAACCCAGACTCGTGAGCCGAATACGGTGGTATGAGACACTGTATTCGAGCTATCGACCTACACTGATGGTGTAACGATTACGTGTAACAGCTCTGGCAGCCCTTTGTAGTGACCTCGAGCATACCCTGAATCTGCGGAGAGGCAACGAGCCTTCCCGTAGTAAGTAGAGTATAAACTAGGCCTGTATTGATAAGGTGATGGGAGAGCGGTACAACGAGTGTGTGTAATAGCCCTGGTAGCCCTTTACAGTGACCTAGAACCGTATCATCGTATGAGATTATCTACGACTGACGACCCTAGAATGGATCATTGTTTGGTAATGATATAAAAGAGGTACCTTAGTTTCCCAATATTGTTGTATGGAAAGGACTAATAACAACTCGGTAATCACGCTCATAATATAGCACTGCATGTGCCTGGTGTTGTGGAGCACTGAGGGATGAACGCATGCCGCGGACGTAAGACGGTGTCACACGAGGGAGGTTTGGCAAGGGCATGCATCATGACTGCATTCCATACTTGCATTAATAAGAGTATTTAGGAGTATTTGGTTGTACTGCTTTATCATTATTGCTTGACTGAATTGATAACATGTTAACCTATGCTTTATTGTTCCACTGAGTTAGCTACTCACTCCCACGTTACGGGACGGTGTTGTACACACCAACCAGACTCTGTCTTAGATGCAAGTGTTGACAAGACGCAGGAGGCTGAGCCTGATTACTATGATGATCAGGATGAGTTCTCCTACATGCAGTTATCTGGAGGCTTCACTTAGGCCATTCAGGTGAGGGGGCTACAGGGTTTACCATTATGGTTGTACCAATTTTTTTTGCATTTTGATTTTTAAAACTAATACATGTATATGGTGACTTAGTAAGGTGTTCATACTCTGGAGATCGATTGTGACCGTTTCTGGCTTTATATACATTTATATACATCTTTCAGTATTTCACTTGCGTTTTATAACTTGATCTAGAGTATGAATTACTGTTTTGGTATAATCTCACTCATGATTAATGCACTAACACAGACAACATTCAATCATATGCATTTATGTTGCATAAGTGATGTTTTGGAACTCGGGTGTTGAGTTGCTACTCGACCCCCGATTTTTAGGGCGTTACAATGCTTCACTTAACTCTTAGGACCACTGATAATCAATTTGGAATGAGGCTAACTATCAGATTGATAATAATCAAGTATAAAACCCGATTATCACTAAGTGTGGCCCACCTAGGCCTTGGATCTACCTCATCCTTTGGGGTGGTCCCAATTAGAGTTGACAAAATATATGGAAGGAATAGATTAGCCGAAATCATCAATACTAAACCCTAGATTGATAGATCCGCCATCCGTTTGATCTACAACTAACATGAGTAGTCTAACACGTGAACACAAGGATTGAATTGTCTGATCTATAGGGATGTTGTGGAGGTTCATCTAAGCTAGACTAAGAACCCTTACCGCCTTTAACATCGAACTAGGATGCTATTTGACCGTTAGATCAACGAAGACTCATAATTAAGGGATAAAATCTGTGTATGGCCCATCAAAACCTTGGATCCGCCTGATCTTTGGCCAGGGGTCCTATTTGGACTCGGGGAATCTGATGGATGGAGTGAATCAGAACAAACACAATGGTGGACCCCACTCTACGTGTTGCATCTGCACAACCGATGCAGGCACCTACGCTGCACTGGATCGGTCAAACCCGGTCTAACCGTGAAATTCGAAAGAGGAATGATTTCCCTCTTTTTTTGAATTTTCGTCCCCCAAAAGCAGACGAACGAACAAAGCCCATTCTCAATGAGTTGTGGCCCACCATCAATAATCCTTTGGCTAATTTAAACCATTCATAATGTCCATGACATTGGCCTAACCAAACCTTATAGGTTTCAACCATTGGATTGCTCACATGTGCACACAAAATCAACCACAAATCGGTCTAAAAGCACATTTATTTCCAAAAACGGAAAGAAATCCATTTTTCTGCTTCCACACTAGCGATCCGCGCAGTTGTACTTCCTTCCATCTTAGCCGTTCACCACCGTGCAATCCTAGCCCTTCAAGACAGGTTTTTAGAAAAGGAAAAGGGTGAGAAAGGGAGAGATCGACCACAACTTCCAAGCTCCGAAACCACCACACAAATGGGCCTGGAACTCTAAAATCATTCTCCTACAAGCTTCCTAGGGTCCATTAAGACCATTTTCAAGAAGTAGATCGGAGGGAGGAGCAGTGTTTCGGAGAACGCCATTAATGGCTGCCTCCTTCTTCCTCGTTCAAGCCGTACCAGGTTCGTTTTGAATCCATCAGTTCTGATAGATTCTAAGAATTTTGAAAGTCTGGGGAGAAAGGAGAAAGCGAAAGAAAGAAGAGGAGAAGTAGGTGGGAGCTATTGTCAAATTAGCTCGGCTGAAACTGAGTTCCGTTAGGACGTATCGGGTTGCCGTTTAGCCGGCCCACTTGCTGCTGCTCTGGGCTTGATTCAAGCCTGGGGAGTTGCTGGATGAAGACCCATGTCATCATCCACTGGTAATTGTCCAAACGCACCTGAGATTGAAGTCTCAGTAGGCCGCACCATATACAAGCTGTGGGACGCACCGTGTACAAGCTGTGGGCCGCACCATGTACAAGCTGTGGGCCGCACTTGAGATTAAAATCTTAGTGGGCCGCACCATGTACCAATTGTGGGCTGCACCTGAGATTGAAATCTCAGTGGGCCGCACCATATACAAGCTGTGGGCCGCACCATGCACAAGCTGTGGGCTGCACTTGAGATTGAAATCTCAGTGGGCCACGCCACAAATACTATGGGCCACACCTCATAGCATAGTGGGCTTTGCCCTGCAAATCCTGTGGGCTGCAATATAGGCCTGCTGCTAGGCCGTAGATTTGAACCAGGCCCAGCCACTTGATGGAAAACAGGTGGGCCCATACCCCACAGGCCGGCCCCAATTTTGGGCCACAGCTAAGCACCTAATGCTAGGCCAAACTGGGCCAAGTTCAGGCTCAGTTCGGGCCTTACATTGCCAGAAATTGTAAGTCCTCCTGTATATACTAAAGATTAGTCATTTGTTGACTTCAAAGTATTGGGAATGTAATGTGATAATCATGCTCATGAGATCCTTGTCCTGAGATCTTATTTCCATCTCTTGTCTGTAACAATGTCTACTATTGTCTGTTGGACAATCCAAATGTATTTTGACTTAAGATGATCGTCACTCCTCACTAATTGTGGTATTGTAGGAGAATTTTGGTATAGAAGTTAGACAAATCGAAAAGAAAAAAAAAAAAAACAACTCAGATACCACTGGTGCCACTCTTTGTGGTACATTTTGACTCTTGATCATGTGGGTGTTGACATGTGTGATAGATATGTTAAATTCAAAGATTGAGATGTCATCAAGATCCAGTAATATCATCTTAAGATACCATGAATGAACCTATTACTCCCATTAGAGACTAGGTTGTATGGTTGGTGGGCCATCTAACCATGGATCTGCAATGGCTAAATCAGGACATGGGACTCCTCTACATAAAGAAAGGAATCATCTTTCATTAGACAAACACAGATTAACTATTGAATAAGTTATACTTGAGCTGAGTCACACTCGTATTTCACCAACTAACAATCTTGCCAACTCAGTGCACTTCGCGAGGTCTTGAGGAGATCTGATTGATTGAGCTTCATTAAGGTTCCACCACTGTAGGAGGCCTTGCCTTGAGGGCGGGTATGACCATCTGGCCTACTATCTCAGGCTCTAAAATTTCCACGTTGAGACTTGCCTACTTGATTAAGTGAAATCAAATCATCCCTAAGTTGGACCTAGGTGAGGACTCACCCTTTGAGCTTCCTACTTAAATTCACTAATCTGGACATAAATGATACTTTAATTCCATGAAGTTAGTAGTTCTAAATCCTCTCATAGTTTACTTGTCTTATTATATAATTTTGTCAATATGTTATGTGACTGACCCATGTAATGAACAACTATTATGTCTCCTTAATGTTAGCAAACATGAATGAACTAGTTACCACATGTTATCTCAAGTTGTAGGCTTTCTTAATTAATTAAATGTGGTCATGATTATCTTATGGACTGAATGGAACATGTTAAGGTCTTAACATATTGCAGTCCATGGTTGCCTTACATGGCTTGGACCGCCTGTTTGCTTACGTGGCTTAGATCGTCTAGTTGCTTTCATGGCGTTGATGGATTATTGGTGTCCTCTTGTGCTTTAATAGTAACATTCACATATCTTGTTGCTTCCTAGCCATCTTATGGTGTTTAGTCGTACCATGATTTCCTGGTAGAATTGAAGTTCATTCATCAATTTCTTAGACATCTTGCGGTGTTCACGTACGATATGATTTTCGAGTGGTCTAGGGTTTATATGTTGTTTGTCTCTTCATCTTGCGGTGTCAGTCGTACCATGATTTCCGGGTGGAGCTGAAGTTCACTTATCAATTTTCTGGCCATCTTGCGGAGTTCACGTACGACATGACTTCCGGATGAAGAAGAGGTTTGAAGGCTGATTTTCTATTCACCTCATGGATTTCACTTGTACCATGATTTCCGGGTGGAGCTGAAGTTCGTTTAGCGATTTTTTAGCCATCTTGCGGAGTTCACGTACAATGTGACATTCAGGTGCAATAGAAAGTTGCATGGTGGATTGGTTGGGTATTTGAACATGTTTCCTCACATTGCGACTGCTATTATATCTTGCTTATGATGAGGTTGTATTGATTGACTTAATTTTTGTATGTATGCTCATGATTATGAATTGCCCTGTTTAATATATCTATTTTCATGACTGGCATTTTATACTGGATTATGGATGATGAGTGTGAAATCTTAGAGGGTGCTCCTCACTGCGATAGCCATTAACGTTATCAAACCGTAGTAGTTGATGCAGATGTAGAGCAAGTCGATGTTGTTCACTTAGTCACTGGAGCAGATCAGGTAGCTGAGGAGCTAAACGGGGTCCCTGCGGCTCATATTGAGTTCCACCACTAGTTAATAACTCCTATTTTTGCTTACATGAACCTTGCTATTTGAGATTGTATAAGTCCTGTATGGGCGCTACATTTGGAATTTTATGATAATCGGAATGTTTTTACTCAAGGCGTGGTTTATTTTAGCTTCGTTGCTGTTAACTCTGATTAATGATAAGTGGTTCAAATTTCCATTGAATTTTTGAGGTTAACACTCGGGATTTTGGGAAAGGGGTCATATAGTCGGGTCCTGAAAACACGGGGCGTTACAAATAAGTTGTACGAGCAATATTGAATATTGAGATAAAAGAAAAGACCTCTACATGGTCTTAATTTGTTGTTGTGTGCCTTATAAAGCTAACGCATTAATACTAATCATTGATTTAATGATTTTGACTATAGATCATAATAACCATTGTTTAGTATATGTATATTGTTAATATCATAACTAGTATACTAATATACTAATCTATTTGCTAATCAAGTGGTTCACATGTATAAAATAATAAATAAAAAAATTAATGGTTTGTATTTGATGTGCATTGGTTGCAGGAATTAAAATGAAATTTACAAGATATAAGATGTACATATGAAGTTGTGTTGGGTCTGGTTAGGCTGGCTAGGTTGGGCTAAAATGACTTAACCCAAGCTCATTTTGAAAATTTGATTAGGCCATGCTTATTAGCCTAAGCTTTGCATAGAGGCCAGACTAATAAGTCCAATGCTAGTCTCACATTGGGCTACTTAGCCATGGTAGAAGGTGCATCACATGTTCTGGACATTGGATCATTGTAGGGGCAGATAGGGTTGCACTTATTGGTTGAGATTTATCATCGTAGGGAAAGAAGGGTTATATTTGACTAAAGTCATCACTAGTCAATTACTTCATTGACCACCGTTATAGAGATGAAACCTATTAGGCACCCACTCTGTCCTTACAAATATACAATCTATACTTCACAAGATCAAACAAACTATTGAGGATCGAGATTAGTTCTTTTGTGCTAATAATATAATATGTGTGCAATGCCGTGTTAAATACAATGCCTGTGATAAGCTGCAGTCTCGGTTGGATAAATCTGCCTTAACTCTCTCACTTGACAAATCTATCAAACAATCAACCCAAATTTATGATGGACAATATCCAACTTATATTGGCAAGTCACATAGCATACGTTTAGACAGATTGGGTATTGAGTGTTATGTATGCTACGTAATAAAAGTTATGTATGTAAAACTATAAGTGTGATGCGATATTGAATGCACTGCCTATGACAAGTTGCGACTCAACTGAATATATCCACCTTAACTCTCCCACTTGTTAAAGTGTAAATTAATTGACAATGGTTTCAATGGCCAGGATCCGATTATATCGGTAAGCCGTAGAGCATACGCCCAAGTTAATTAGGTACATAATGCTATACAATTCAACATGTATAAGATGAGCAAGGGATTGAGAAGGGAATGAATGCTACACAGTGCTAATGTAAGTATTAGATAAAGTTGATCAAAGTTGAATCGAAGAGTATACGGGTTTATCGCAAGGATAGACTTGAGTGCCTAGATTAGGGTCTTGGTGGCTTAGGGGGCTAGAAGTTCGACTGGACTAGGTTAACCTAGGTTGGACTCATTTCCTGCTATTATTCTCTTCATTAGTGGAGGGATGGAATGGGAGATGGATGAGAAGATGGGAGAGGCTTGGTAGAGATGTGTTAGATGTTAAGTATGGTTTAAAATGGGAAATGAGGGGCTATTTATAGTGTTTAAGGCTGGGTAGAGGAGGGCATTTTTGACTCGATCCAGTGGATCCGACCCAATCCGACCCGTTTCGAATCGAACCGACGGCCTGGATCAGTGAGGATCGGGTAGGATCATTTAGATCCAACTAGTTTTCGGATTAAGATCGGGTAATGGTCAATCCGGACCGTTCCGATCCGAAAACCCGATCCGAATGGATCCAGACCGCTCCGATCCGGCCAGATCCGGAGTGAAAATCAATATTTTTACTTTTTCTTATGGTGTGGTCCACTTGAGCTTTGGATATTCATCAATTTTGGATTCAACAGCTAAAATAATATGAAAAAACGAATGAACGGCGTGGATACACCACATGCATTCACGATGGGCCCCAACAGAGTTCACTCGCCTGTGAGTATGAGTTACTTGCACAGCACGTCAACAGGCCGCAACAGCTGTATTCTGTATTACGTGCTTTGCACGTCAACACGGTAGGCTGCGAGAGTATTTATTAAAGTGACTTAACCAAGTTCCTTGGGCCCCACCATGATGTATGTTTTGTATCCAACCTTCCATCCATTTGGAGAGATCATTTCAGGGCAATATCCAAAGAATGAATTAAATCCAAAGCTCCAGTGGACCCCAACATAGAAAGCTCTACGGACAGTGACGCCCACCATTAAAAACTTTTAAGGGCTACAAAAGTTTTAGATCAACCTGATATTTGTGTTTTCCCTTATTTCTGTATTTTTCAACTTTCGAACAGGTTGGATTTCAAATAAACATTACGGTGGGCCTTAGGATAGTTTCAACGATGGGAATTACTCTCCCCACTTTTTTTTGTGATGTGGTCCACTACAGATTTTTATCTACATCATTATTTGGCTCATGCCCTAAAATGATATCTCAAAATTGATGGACGATGTGGATATAACACATATAACGTAGTGGGGCCCACAAAACTTGGTGGCGTTACTTCAGTAGCCTGCCCGATGGGACAACACAGGCAGCAGGCGCCTGGCAGGCAGCATGTAAGGGCACATACATGTCGTGCAAATGCTATGGGAGATGCGCCTCGATCTCCGAGTTGTACGAACGGCTCAAATGAGATCATATGGGGCCCACCTTGATGTATATATGTTATCTAAGCCGTTCATCCATTTTGACATATCATTTTAAGCGCTGAACAAAAAATTACGATACATTGAAAATTGAAGTGGACCACACCATATCAAATGATCCGTATAGTGCCCAACTCGATCCAACTCAGTTTCCTTAACCGAGTCGAGTCAAGTCAATGTGGCATCAGATCTGTCTGAGTCAAGTGACCTGGACTCGGTCTCGGATCGGATTGATTTCGAGTCAGCCTATTAAAATCTCGGATTTGACCGGGTTAGGCCCAATCCGGTCCGACCCGGACTGATGCCCAGCTCTAAGGCTAGGTTTTTGATAATTTTAGAGAAGCTTAGGGGTAAATAAGGGTTCAATGGCTGAGATTTGGGATTGAGACATGGTTTATTGTGGATGGTTAGATCAATGACATAGATTGTAATTTGGGTAGAAGGGAGAGGACCGGGTGGTCTTTTCCTTGCCCACACGTTTGTATGTAAACATGAGCAACTCCACCTGCTGTGCACCCTCTCCTGCCAAAGCAAGAGAGTTGCCATGTGGCAGGTGGCGCCCTAGGCGGGGCCCACCACATGAAGCAACGTGGGTGATGTCATTACCCCAATTGACCTCCCTGCAAAATTTGGAGAGATTCCACATGGCATGCAGCACCCTGGCCGCCGTTGAGATCATGGATTGATCCCAAAATTTGCAAGGATGCTTCCAGGGTGGTGTATTACATTTGATTCACTTGGATTTGTTTTATTGTGGTCTTAAATACTAATAGGCTTAAAATTGGGCTTCAACTAGGTCTAGTTTTAGTCTTGAAATTAGACTTCGTTTTGGATCGATTTGGTTGATTGGATTGATTGGGATTAACCGGGTTGACCAAGTTTGACTTAATTTGATTGAGTTAATTGGGTTGACTGGGATTGCTCTGATTAGCTTATTGATCCATCCTGGGTGGGGTATCTACACATGTATCCATGTAATTGCACCCATGATTACATCTTATCCCATCCACTTTTCATTCTACATACTATGGCTATATGTGTGGATAACTGCACCTTACTTTAATTTAACTTGCTAATTCTATTTGATATGTTAAATATACACACCGAGCTTAAAAGCTCATACCATATTTATTATCTTTTTAAAGAAAAGGCTAACTAAATGAGGCAAGATGAGTTTTACACTTAAAATTACATTTTCATGATGATGTTAAATTTTTTCTTTTAATAAGAAAATATAATAATAAAATAGTATAAACTTTTGAGCTATGTTAATTTATATATCATATTTTGAACATTCTTTCATGCCTTGCTTGGATGCCTTGTGATGTCTTAGATGATTTAACTAGGTTAATAACTACACGTCTTAAACCAATGTACTGCACGTGTGTACATCTTTATTTATTTATTTATTTTATTATTATTATTATTATTATTATTATTATTATTATTATTATTTATTTACAATTGTGCATCAAACTCAAAAACTAAGAAATAACTTTTCAGGTTGTTGAATTTGAAGTGTGACAGTTCCACCCCTACTCATATCCATGCATGAGAAATGCATAAGTCAAAATTAAATAACCTAAATGACCTCGCTTCATATTGATGATGGATCATAAATAACCATGAGAAATATGTAACTCAGATTAAACCGTTCAATAGGTAGGCCTCACTTTAAATGGATCATAAATCAGCATAAAATATATTTTACCTGTTAGTTCAATATACCTGTGATTAAAGTTACTTTGTATATTTAATTTCAATTTTAGAATTGTATAATTGCATGTTATTTTCAAACAAAGTTTAAAGTTATTACCTATTAATGTAATTAATTTATCAAATCGAGATAAAAAATTTATCAAAAATAAAACTTAATTATCATTTTTAGTTTTGTCTTTTGAAATAATAAAAAAATTAGCCGAGACAGAAAAAATCTTACCATATCCAAACACTCCCATGGAATTTTAGTCTACATTTTAAAGGAGGGGTCATTTTCGTCATTAAAGTATAAACTCTCTTACACTTCTCTCTCGGCAACACTATTCCTCCAGTATCGTTACAACTTACAACGAGCTTGTCTATTTTTTAAATATAACGGAGCAGGGTCATACCTATGCGTGCCTACAACTACGTGATCGCCACACGAGTGAGTACGTCCACGAGATCTACGTCGTCTATAAGATTTTATGGCTCATTTTCACCAAAGGAATAGGAAATTAGGTTGTTGTATGATTCTCAGTCAGTGCACTCCATTAGGAAGAGTTGTGATGAGATGCTCACAGTTAGCTGTGTATAGGGCTCACCGTCATCTATATCTCCATCCAATCCATTCATATGATTTTAATAACTAAGATTAAGGTACATTAAAAACATAAAGCTATTATCAAACACAGGTGGACCACACCGAGAGAATTATACGTTCAGGCAGATTTTGTTCCTTTTCCTACGGTGAGGTCCACCTGAATTTCTGATCAGCGTGATGTTTGGTAATAAGGCATAAAATGAAATGATTCATCTGATGGACATGATAGATCTCAACCAAATGAAGCCTTACATCCACGTCAGCGAATAGTAAGCTACTCGCATAACTTCGCGCAATCATGCTAGCGTTTTTGTTCTTTCCGAACTCCGATATATTAGAAAAAAAAAAACAAAAAAGGACAAAATCCTGAAATCCAAAGTAGCGCAATTTCTTCCGCCATTACTCTCTTCCCAACTCATCAGATCCAAATGCATTTCCATCCGATCTCAAAACCTTCTCTATAAATCCCCCAAACAGACTCCTCCCTCTCTCAAATCCCTAATAGCTGAAATCCCAATCCCTTTTTCCCCTCTTAAAACCTTGATAAATCAAATCCCAATCCCTTTGAATTGAGGAAAACCCCTCACAAAAAGCCGTTTTTTCTAGGGTTTCAAGCTCCTTCAGGGCCTGTTTGGATGCCTGTAAGTTCTTTTAGTTGTAAGTGACTTACCTGTAAATCATTTATAGGTAACCTGTTTGGATGTAAGTTGTAAGTCACTTACAGGTAAGTTTTTCTGTTTGGGTAACCTATAAATTACTTACAAGTAAAAAGTTGTATATTCACATCAAGCAGAACTTGGATTTAGGAATTGTTTCAAAATGTTATGATCATATAAAAATGTATGGGATCAAATATGTAATTTTACTAAGCCCATGAAGATGAATATTTAAGCTAATTCTTAGGCTAAACTAATTATCAAGTGGACCATAAAAGTGGATGAAATACATACCATTAAGCACAAATGGTCCATATATAACAAAATCAGAATTAGCATTACCGTCCAATTTTTAGAATCCAAATGCATGAAAATAATTAAATAAAAATTAAAAAATAAATGCATTAAAAGAATCCAAGGGAGCATTTTATGATAAGATATGTGCAGCCCACCTTAATATATTAATAAATAAATGCATAAAAAGAATCCATATGCAGCCCACCTTAATATATTAATAAACAAATATATAAAAAGAATCCATCTTAGGTGGACCACACTATTAGAAATAGGCAAACAGCCCATGGGTTTGTTAAACTAGTCACACTTGTTTCTGTGGTGGGGTTCACATGAGATTTGGATCATCCTAAAATGAGTATACACTCATTCTGTAGTGTTTTTTACTTGAAAAAAAAAAAACACATGATTTTTTTTAGGTAAATTGGCAGTTTGTTCTCAAACGATAGCAGCAACACAATATGTAAGTAGTAGGCAATGTAGGTGCACCCACCTTCCAGTGATCCAGATCATATTTCTGGTGAACTATGAATGGATCATGAATAAAGGTAACCTCCATCAAACAAGAGAAATTTCCTACTAGCCATTTTCAGCCCACTTCTTTTTAAGCTTCCAAGAATACTCCCCTATGTACGGACGACTTGCCAAAAGTCGAAAATGCCCCTGCCTTTTCCTTCCAGCAGATGGCTGGTGCTTGAAGCCTGGAGTTCCTATGGCTACGGATTATAATCGTAGCCATAACTGTAGCCATTGAAAAAAATTTTAATCCAGGCGGCAGTACCGCCGATCCGGCGGTAATGCCGCCGACCTCTAGACGTTTGTGCGGTAGTGCCGCCTGATTTTTTTAAAAGAATTGGGTGGGTCACATCGTGGGCCCCACATAATTTTGAATGGACCTCACACTCAATGTTCATGATTTTGGTGGGCCCCACATCCACCAATGCATTTTTTTTTCACATGGATAACTTTATTCTACCTACATTTTTCTCTAACATATTTATATAAATATGTATATATAAGCATATAAAATTTTTTTCTCTCTCTCTTTTTTTTTTTTTTTTTTTTTTTTCATTTGTTTCTTTATTCATTTAACAAGAATATCTTCTAAACCAAAATTAGTTACTTGATGTACCCTATATGATTTTGTGGTAGGAGAAGCTACTTTAGCCAACCAACCTGTTTATTTTCCAAGATTCCATCAGGTCGATGGTCAAAAATCCATTTCATTCACTTCGCGGTCAATTTCAATCAGTTTGCAGTCAATTTCATTCATTTCATTTACTTCATGATCAATTCCATGCATTTCACAGTTAATTCCGGCAATTCCTCTTCACTTCACGGTCAATTCCATGTATTTCATGGTCAATTCCCTTTATTTCATGGTCAATTTCATGCATTTCACGGTCAATTCCCTTCACTTCATATTGAGTTGATGAAGGAGGCCTTGCCTATATTATTCCATGCCGCAGGAGATATGTCTGCGTTGGATGGAAAGTCTTGGACGTTCAGAGAAGATACCTTCATACCAAAGCAGTCGAACGGATATGATTGTGGCATGATTGTGGCATTTTTGTCACGAAATACATGGACATTTTGTGCAGCGGCGAAATTTTATCAGGGAGAGACTTGCAGCAATTCACTCCCAGCTTTAGGAGCTCTATAGCCTATGACTGCCCCAGTGACCACAAAATATGATATAATTGTCTTAGGTATGATGTAAATTTTGTGGGAGCTGTAAATTAATGTAAATAATTTCTTAGAAAACATTCAGGGTGAAATGATGTAAATGATGCCTTGTATATATTGTTATAGTTTTATAGTAAATGATGTGTTCATAATAGTGATTTCAGTCTGAATTGTGATTTATTTGTGTATTATATAATTTCATTTACTCCCCGCTCAATTCCCTTTACGTCATGATCAAGTGATGGAGTACATTACCATTTTCTTCTGCCCCTTCAAGAAAATCAAGGTCATTTCCACGCATTTCGGGGTCATTTTCCTTCACTTCACAGCCATTTGCACGCATTTCGTGGTCATTTCCCTTCACTTCATAGTCATTTGCATGCATTTCATGTTCATTCCAAACAATTCTGTGTTGATTCACGGTCATTTGCACACATTTCGCGGTCATTTTCCTTTACTTCACAGTCATTTCCACGCATTTCGCGGTCATTTCGCTTCACTTCACAGTCATTTCCATGCATTTCAAACAATTCCGTGTTGATTCACGGTCATTTCCACGCATTTCACGGTCATTTTCCTTCACTTCACAGCAATTTCCCCGCATTTCGCGGTCATTTCCCTTCACTTCACAGTCATTTCAATGCATTTCAGGTCATTCCAAACAATTCCGTGTTGATTCACGGTCATTTGCACGCATTTCGCGGTCATTTCCCTTCACTTCACAGTCATTTCCACGCATTTCGCGGTCATTTCGCTTCACTTCACGATCATTTCCATGCATTTCACAGTCATTCCAAACAATTCCGTGTTGATTCACGGTCATTTCCACGCATTTCACGGTCATTTCCCTTCACTTCACAGCCATTTCCCTGCATTTCGCGGTCATTTCCCTTCCTTCACAATCATTTTCATGCATTTCACGCTCATTCCAAACAATTATGTGTTAATTTATGGTCATTTCCACGCATTTCGCAGTCATTTCCCTTCACTTCGCAGCCATTTCCCCGCATTTTGCGGTCATTTCCCTTCACTTCACAGTCATTTCAATGCATTTCACGGTCATTCCAAATAATTCCGTGTTGATTCACGGTCATTTGCACGCATTTCACGGTCATTTCCCTACACTTCACAGTCATTTCCATGCATTTCGCGGTCATTTTGCTTCACTTCACGATCATTTCCATGCATTTCACAGTCATTCCAAACAATTCCGTGTTGATACACGGTCATTTCCACGCATTTCGCGGTCATTTCCCTTCACTTCACGATCATTTCCATGCATTTCACAGTCATTCCAAACAATTCCGTGTTGATACACGGTCATTTCCACGCATTTCGCGGTCATTTCCCTTCACTTCACAGCCATTTCCCAACATTTCGCGGTCATTTCCCTTCACTTCACAGTCATTTTTATACATTTTACGATCATTCCAAACAATTCCGTGTTGATTCACGATCATTTCCACGTATTTCGCGGTCATTTTCCTTCACTTCACAGTCATTTCCACGCATTTCGTGGTCATTTTGCTTCACTTCACAATCATTTCCATGCATTTCATGATCATTCCAAACAATTCCGTGTTGATTCACGGTCATTTGCACGCATTTCGCGGTCATTTCCCTTCACTTTACATACTTATATAAATGTGTATATAAACATATAAAAATTATATGCTCTTTTTTTTACTCAATTCAGCAGGCCCATGTATAAGCACTGAGTTTCTGAACAGTTTGTGTCCAACTAAGCATTTGGCAATGACCGTGAAGTGAGTGGAAGTGATCGTGAAGTAAAGGGAATTGACCGTGAAGTGCATGGAAATGACCGTGAATCAACACGGAATCGTTTGGAATGACCGTGAAATGCATGAAAATGACGATGAATACTCGCGAATTGACCGTGAAATGCATGAAAATGACCCTGAAGTGAAGGGGATTGACCGTGAAGTACGTGGAATTGACCGTGAATCAATACAGAATCGTTTGGAATGATCGTGAAATGCATGAAAATGACGGTGAAGTGAAGCGAATTGACTGTGAAATGCGTGGAAATGATTGTGAAGTGAAGGGAATTGATCGTGAAATGCATGGAAATGACCGTGAATCAATACGGAATCGCCAGGAATGATCGTGAAATGCATGGAAATGACCGTGAAGTGAAGCGAATTGACCGTGAAATGCGTGGAAATGACCATGAAGTGAAGGGAATTGACCGTGAAATGCATGAAAATGACCGTGAATCAACACGGAATCGCCGGGAATGCCAGTGAAATGCATGGAAATGACCGTGAAGTGAAGCGAATTGGCCGTGAAATGCGTGGAAATGACTGTGAAGTGAAGGGAATTGACCGTGAAATGCATGGAAATGACCGTGAATCAACACGGAATCGTTGGGAATGCCCGTGAAATGCATGGAAATGATTGTGAAGTGAAGCGAATTGACCGTGAAATGCGTGGAAATGACTGTGAAGTGAAGGGAATTGACCGTGAAATGCATGGAAATGACCGTGAATCAACAAGGAATCGCTGGGAATGATCGTAAAATGCATGGAAATGATCGTAAAGTGAAGCGAATTGACCGTGAAATGCGTGTAAATGACCGTGAAGTGAAGGGAATTGACCGTGAAATGCATGAAAATGACCGCGAATCAACACGGAATCGCTAGGAATGACCATGAAATGCATGGACATACTGTGAAGTGAAGCGAATTGATCGTGAAATGCTTGGAAATGACCGTGAAGTGAAGTGAATTGACCGTGAAATGAATAAAATGAATGAAATTGACCCCGAGGTGAATGAAATGAATTTTTGACCATCGACCCGATGAAATCTTGGAAAATAACTACGCTGGTTGGCTAAATTAGTTTCTCCTACCCCAAAATCATATGTGGTACATTGAGTAACTCGTACTAGTTTAGGAGATATGCTTGTTAAATAAATAGACAAAGAAATAAATTAAAAGATAGAAAAGTATTTTTATATACTTATATATACATATTTACATAATTATGTATTAGAGAAAAATGTAAGTGGGAAAAAGTTTTCCTTGTAATTTTTTTTTTTTAATTGCCTGACTCGCGCAACAATGTTGTTGTTGTTTTTTTTTTTTTTTTTTCTTTGGTTGAATTTTAGTTGCTTTTATGGGTTCTATCATAAGGTCTGTGTTATATCCAAATCGTCCATTTATTTGGCAAGCTCATATTAAGGCTTGAGATGAAAAATAAGACAGATCTAACTACCTGGACCACACTGTAAAAGATAATGGGGAATTGAGCGTGTACCATTGAAACTCTTTTAGGGATTACAGAAGTTTTGAATCATTATGATATTTGTTTTTTCTCTTCATTCAGGTCTTTGTGACCTTATGAATAGATTGGATGGAAAATAAATGTTATGGTGGGCCCTACAAAAGTTTTAACGGTGAAAATCAATTTTCCCGCTGCTCGGTGTGGTGTGGTCCAATTGATCTTTGGGTATGATTTTTTTTTTTTTTTTGATAATGCTCTGAAATGACCTCGAAATATGGATGAACGTTGTGGATATAATAAATACAACTGTGGGGCCATGTAACTTTGATATCTTTTGAACCGTTTGTACAACCCCAGAGCTCAAGGAGTGTAGGGGCATTTTCGACCTGAGAAGTGGGGCCGTACAGCTGGGGATTATTTTTGGGAGGTAAAAAGCAAGTGGGCTTAAAAAGCTTGTGGGCCATCTACTGGTCGTACAGTTGGAAATTTCTCATCAACTAAACCAGCCATATAACGAGTGTACATTGTATATATATCGCTGTACATGTATTACTTTAAATCATCCACAAAGTTTACTATTAAAATGGATGGACGGGGTGGAACAAATACATGAATCACGTTGGATCCCATAGAGTTTACTCGGTACGCAATCCCCTACCATCCAAATGCTCAGCCGCGCAGTTGCCACGAGTTCCTGTGAGAACTTTTTCGAGAATTCATGATACGTGATGTTAGTCTAATATCTGAATGGTCCACGTGATGAAGCAACCCATGAAACCTACGGGATCCAACTTTTACATTGATCCAAAACTTTCATGGGCCATGGAAAAAGAAAATAGATTCCTCCCTTGATTTTCATATTACATTTCTATGGCCTACCAGAGTTTTAGATCAGGGTGAAAATTAGTTCCTGGGGGTTTAATGGTATTTTTCATCACATGAACAGTTCGGATTAGAGTCCCATGACATGTGTGGAAATGAACGCACGTGCGCACGTGCACAGGTGAGCATGCATACAAGTAACACCTAATCCACTCCCGTTTTCAAAGCAGAGAAGGAAACAGTGCGATCCAACCCTACCGTTTTAGGGAGGAAGGGCGGTCGTTGCAGACAGAGAGAGATTGCAGAGACGGAGGGCGGTCGTTGCAGACGGAGAGAGATTGCAGAGAGGGAGAGCGAGAGATTGCAGAGAGGGAGAGTGCGTTTCTCCATCTTCCCCTCTTTTTAAAAATCCGACCGTTGAGCCTGTAAGTGGCTTACAGGGAAGTGACTTCTCACCTCCATCGCCCTGCAGTTTTTTGGTAGATTTGCCTGTAAGTCACTTACAGGCGATTTTTCTCCCCCAAACACCACCTGTAAGTGACTTCCCTGTAAGTCACTTCCCACTTACCCAACTTACAGGTATCCAAACAGGCCCTCAGTTTCTTTCGAGATGTCGTCGTCGGGTGGTGGGCCACTGGAGTGGGTGCTGATGGTAACTGCTCGATCGCCGACGAACATTGCAGTCATCAAGTACTGGGGCAAGCGCGACGAAACCCTAATCCTTCCTATCAACGATAGCATCAGCGTCACCCTCGATCCTGATCACCTCTGCACCACCACCACTGTCACCGTCAGCCCTTCTTTCACGTCCGATCGCATGTGGCTCAATGGAAAGGTAATGGTCGATAGGGTGGGATCGTTGTTCTTTCGTCAATTTTGGTTATTTTTTGTATATTTTCTGGTTTTGAAGTCAACGATTTTGCTGCGGGGAAGAATGTTTTAGTGTGACTTGAACAGTATCTGTTGTGTAATGTCTGTACAAGTTGGCCATGGTTCGGTGATCCATATTGTTGATCTGATGGCCTCAGGGTGGCGGGTATGCTGAAATCCCCCCTGATTGGAGGATCGTAACCCTTAAACCACTAACGAATAGATTGTCGGTTGAGGAGTACCTGCCATGATAACCCATGATAATGAGTTGGAAATAAGGTCAAAGATTCGATGGCTTGGATCTCCTAGCATGAAGAACTTCTGCCACGTACCCGTTTGCGGAGTTGCCCATCAGATCAATGGTCTGGATTGCTGAATGTTTGGTGACCACACTTGTACGGATTGGGTTTATTGGGTACTTTCTGCACTTTAATGCATCAGGGACCTTTTGATACTTCTTATTTAGGCTTCCTAGGCAATCAGGTCCTGATGATTTGAGGAAGGGAAGCATCATTATGTGTCCACTCCATACAAGTGGGGACCATGGTTTGGTGATCCACACTATTGATAAGGTGGGCCTAATCATAGATTGGGAATGCCTAAAAAAAAAATAATCGTGGATTGAAAGACTAGCCTTCCAATCTTTGGTCCTTTTTTACTGGTTGTTGCTCTTTTTATTTTTATTTTTATTTTTTTATTGATTGTTTGGAGTCCACTAATGAAGGTTAAGAGACTTTGAATCTCCCAATCTAGGAGATTTTTAGGGGTATCCACTGTCCATGGTAGGGACCAATGGTCAGGGGGTGGCCAAAGATGATTGGAGTTCACTGTAAAAAAATATGACAGTTCATCTGTTTAACATGCACAATACTAATTGATATATTGTCATTATAAAGATGACTAGAGTTCGTCTCTGCTTTGATTTGTCTAATGATTCTCGAATCTTGTTTTTGGATCTTAAGCCTAGTCTAGTTGAAAATCACTTCATACCCTTCGTCTATGCTTGAAATAATGAAAATACAAGAAAATGTGGGTGAAAGAGTGAAAAATTGAAAAAAAAGGGCCTTGTACAGGTGTATCACCTATGTTGGAAAAAAGTAGGGGTTGTATTGGCTCTGATATGGCTAGCATCGGCTGGTACTAGGGCTAGGAATGGGTGCCTGGACCATGGTTACCTGACCTACCCGACCGGTTTAACAGGCATGGGTCCTTTTTCAGATCTGTTTAAAAAATCAAGCTTGGTTCAGGTCCACCACCCTTTGACCCAGTTATAAATGGAGTTAGGTTGGGTCTAGGTCAAGTGCCTAGTTCACTTTAAGTGTGATGCACGCATATAACTTATTCTAACTATTCAATGATATTTGCCAAGCCTAAAGGAAATACAAGAACCCATCTACATGCCAACCAATGTGTCGTTGTGGTAGATGAGTGCAATGTTTTAAATATTGACGATATCAGCCGATATATCCTACGATATATCTTGTATCCCACCTGTGCGATACAAAACGCACAGGTAGTGTCGATATATCCCACATGTTCGATCCGGTGAACATTTCCGATCCTTTTTTTTTTGTTGAAATTATGTTAAATCAGTGTCAAATGGTTACAAATCTATTGGTTCTTCATGTTTTGCATGAAAAATCATGGAGTTGGAGCTTTGATTTGATATCCATTGGTTCTTCATGTTCTCCTTAAATTTTTTTTTTTCCAAAATTTTTCTTCAACCAACTATCTATTGAGACTAATTTCGAAGTATTAGGAGTATTTGATGAAATGATCATCACATACACTCTAATTTCGAAATTTGAGTGTGGATGGTCCGATTTGGGGAAAATCGAGGAAATTTCTAAGTTTTCCCAATTTCTCCTAAATTGCTTGCAATGTTGCACTCCAAACATGAAATCAAGCATGTATGAGGGTTGATCTACCGATATGTTAAGTTCTTGTCAATTTTCGAAAAACAAAAATCAATTTTAATTAAAATTTAATAAAATATTATTTTTTCAAAATTTTCTTCAACAAACTATCAATTGAGAGTAATTTAGAAGTATTTAGGAGTGTTTGATGAAATGATCATCACATACGCTCGAAATGTTATGCATTCAATTTGAATATAATTGCATTAGTTCAGTCAAACAACGCATAACTTAGGACCCTATACAAAAGAAACCTATCACATGCACTTCTTTTTTGAGATAATATGATTTAAAAGTGTGTATTAAGGTTTTTTTTTTTTTAACAATCCCTTAAGTTGCGTTGAAAAGTTCAGCCATTTTCCATTGTTTCCCCATGTTTCCCAAAAAGTGTGTTAAATTACCTGATACAAATGATATATCACGTGTGATAACCGATGTGTATCTGTATCCCAAGGATGCGATACGTAAAGTGATACCGATATTTCGAACACTGGATGACTGTAAGATCCAATCTATCCAATTGATGGGTCTACACTGTGTAGATGCGCCTATTCAACCTGGACAAAGCCAAGGTCCAAAGACCCATCGGGTACCTGAACTTCATACGTTTGAAAGATGTAGGAATCGCTCCCACTATGGCTTCACACCACTTCCCATTCACAGGAGAAATAAGCTTCTTCACAAAGCAAAGACTAAAAACTTAAATCTTAAACAAAACTAGGGTTAGGGTTGGACGTTACCCCAATTCTCTATTTATAAAGTAATTTCTGGAAAATTACAACCAACCCCCTACTCCTTAACAAAGTTACAAATAACCTGCTACTCCTTAACAAAGTTACAAATAACCTGCTACTCCTTGACAAAGTTACAAATAACCTCCCTATTTTTAGCAAAAGTCAAATTAAATGCTTCAAAGTTCCAAATCTAACAAATAAATACCTAAACATCCATAAATCTCTAAAAATTAATAAATAAAGCAAATAATAAATCCTATGACTACGATCTTATGATCAAGGGTCCACGTGATCCATTCATCCAATTGATGTGTAATACCACGTGATCTAATGGTTTGATCAACGTGATATTCTACATTATCTAACGGTAAGAGCCGTGTGTGACAACTTGCTCTACGGTCCAAAACTCCTTTGGGGTCCTCAACATCCATTTGTCTTGTCTCCAAGCCAAAGAGAAGCTGGGGCCGATCTCTTCCTCTGGTACACTCTATGTGATGGTCTAATGTCCTCATCAAATCTTCTTTCCGATAAAGTGACAATTGACCTCGATATGCTTGGTGTTTTCATGATCGTCATGATGATTTGTTGGCAATGCGGGAAGTTGCTTGATTATCACAATACACCTTCATAGGAGTATCCACTACAAATCCAGGCGAGCCCATTAATGCCTTTAGCCACATGAGTTCATACGTTGCATGACAACATGAGCCATATCCCTACACACCTCTTTAGCACTTGAATGAGCCACCATAGTTTTTTTATTTTTTATTTTTACTTTTCTAGGTAATAAGATTATTCCCCATAAAAGTACAATAGTCAATAATTGATCACCTATCAAATGAAGAGCCAACCCGATCTACATTTGAATATCCTTTTACATGGAGATGACTATTCCTCTTACGTAGTATACCGCGGCTAGGCATTTCCTTCAAATACTTGAAGATACGAAACATCGCCTCCATATGAGAAACTCGTGGAACTTGCATAGACTGACACTTATTGGATATGTGATATCAGGTTGAAAATGGTTAAATAGATTAGTTTTATCACTAGAGGGCGATGTCTGGCTGGATCATCAAATAGTTCTCTTTGATTTACACTCAACTTCTGACTTTGCATCCGTAGGACTTTCAACGGGTTTAGCTCTTAGCAGACCTGTCTCCTCTAATAAATCCATTACATAATTTCTTTATGATAGATTAATTTCCAACTTGGACACTTCAGTTCTAAGAAGTACCAAAGACAACCTAATTCCTTTGTATAGAAATGTTTCTACAAGAAACTCTTCACCTTTTCAATTCCTGTACAACCACTGCCTATGATAACAATATTATCCACTTACACTACTAACACAATAGTGCCTCCCTCACTCTTCCTTACAAACACAGAATGATCCACCTCACTCTTGGAGATTGCTTTAAACTATAAATTGATTTTTTAAGATGGCATACCTTTTTTGACTCTCCTTGAGCAACAAATCTGGGTGGTTACTCCATATATACTTCTTCAACCAAATCGCCATGAAAAAAATGAAAAATTTTCACATTAAGCTGATATACAGGTTAGTCCAAATTCTTAGTAATAGACACAATCACACGTACAAAATTGAGCTTCACAACTGGAAATAAGGTTCTTAATAGTCAACTCTAAGAATATCCCTTAGCAACGAACCGAGCTTTCAATCGTTTAATTGAACCATTAGGGTTATGCTTCATTGGATACACTCATCTGCATTCCACAACACTCTTTCTAGTAGGAAGATAAGCTAATATCCAAGTTTGATTTTGACAAAGTGTAGCCATTTATTCTTCCATAGCTTGTTTTCACCCATCACAATTCAGAGCTTCCTAGAAAGAATGAGGGATAGACATAGACGATAAGGACAAGGCAAATCGATGAAATGAAGGAAATAGGCCAAGAAATGAAACAAAGTAAATGACCTTCATCAGGTGATGTAAAGAGAGACTCTGAAGGGTGATAATTTGATGACAGATAAGGAGGTTGGTAGAAGACATGCTTGAATATACTCCATCTCCTTGGTAGGAATGTCTAGAGTAAACGTATAAAGGTTTATCCATATGTTGCACATGTATCTTTCCAACACCAGTTGAAACATCTGATATAACAGGTAGAGTAGTGGTGGAATTCTCTTCTAGTTGTAAAAACTTTCCTCCCTTAGAGAATTATAGAGTTTGTTTGAAAAATGTGATATCAATTGACACATCTTTTGCAAAAAATAGGATTGTAACACTTGCATAAGTATGAGAATACCTCAGAAAGATACATTTGATTGCCATTCGTTCAAACTTGTCATGAGCATGATCAAGTTGATGCACAAAAAACACAAGCAAATACTTTCAGAGTGGCAAAAAAAGTAGGGATGTGATGAAACAAAACAAAAATGGGGGATTTTCCATCTAAGACAGATGAAGGCATCTTACTTATTAAGTAACACGCGGTTAAATCTGCATTACTCCAAAATATTTTAAGAACCTTCATATTTAATAACAATGCCCTAACAACTTCAAGCAAGTGATGATTCTTATGCTTGGCTACCTTATTTTGCTGTGGTGTGTGCACATGATGTTTGGTGGATGATGCCATGTGATGAAAGATATAAATTAAAGTCATTGGATATATATTCTCCGGCATTATTAGAATGTAAGACACACACATTAGAATTAAATTGTGTTTGACCTTCCATATGAAGATTTTTAAAACGAGAAAACACTTCTGATCTATCTTTCATCAAATATAACCAGGTCATTCTAAAGTAATCATCCACAAATACAAAAAGTAATTGAAATTCGATAAACTAGTAAATGAACTGGACCTTGAATATCCGAATGTACTAAATAAAAAGGTTTATCACTCCTTTTTGTCAACACGAGGAATAAATGACACTCCATGGTACTTGCTCAACTCACAAGCCTCACATTGTAACTTAGACACGTGATAATGAAGAGACTAGACATTTCAAACTACGTAAAGATGGATGACCAAGCCTAAAATGGCACTAACGTGGAGAGAATTCTGCTTGCACGACATCTCCAATTAGTCCATAATCAAGGTAGTAGAGTGTATTTGCTTTATGCCCTCCACCAATCATTCTCTCTGTATTTAGCTCCTGAAATTGATAATAAGAGGGATAGAACATGATAGAACAATTTACAGACTTGGCTTAGTTTACCAACCGATAATAAACTTAAAGAAATTTAGGAAAGTAAAGTATTGTTTTTAGTGAAAGTGATGGGGTAGGACATGCAATTCTTAACCCAGAAACATGGTTTGATGTACTATCTGCTAATGTAATAGAAGAAATAGATGACGATTTGGCTAACTGAGACGATGCATTTTGTTTACCAGTCATGTGATCAGAAGCATTTGAATCAGTAACCTAGGGGGTACTATCACTTGACGTAAGACATCGTATCTAACTGAGCAAACGTTGCCAAGGATGATGATGCGAGAGTGGAACGATCCTTCAGAAGTCTGGCATATTTTTCTCTGGATAAAATAACCGTCTTAATTGAGGTATTTGGCTCAGAAACAGAGGGAATAATCTTATGGGCATAATTTTTGGTGCCACCATTGATGTAGGATGTGACACATACATTTGTAGCATGGCTCGACCAAAAGAAGGCTAAATGGAAGCGGAAGTAGTCCATCATTTCCGGGCCCAGTCCTATGTAGGGCATGATGTAACTGGGCCCCATGCGTGTTCGGTCGAAGAAATTCATTTCGGATAGGGAAAAATTGCCGTTTGAAGTGTGAACTCGGCCATAACTTTTGACTTGGGTATTGTTACGGGATGCACGACCTACCGATCTTTATGTAGTGGGCCATCCGGGGTCAATCGACTCATATGGTGGGTCACGTTTATCCATTTCGCAAGAAAACGCATACTTCCTGCTCGAAATAGTAATTTTTAGAAAAATTACTATTTTTAGTATTTTCGATTTTTGTCATCTCTCCTTAATTTTAGAGTTTCGGATTTCTGTCTTTTTTTAGCGATAGATTGTAGTAATGCTAGGAATGCTCTAGTAAAGTTAATTTAGGACTTTCTATTGTTGAAAAACTTACTATTTCTGGAAGGTTCTATTCTAGTTGAATTAGGACTTCTATTAGGGTTAAAGTTTTGCTATTTTTGGTAATTTCATATTAGGGTTTTGTTTTTTCTTTATAAGTGACATAATCGGGAAGTTTGGCGATTATTGAATAATAAAACTTTGAATTTAATGCAGGGACATTTTCACACCGGGCTCGATTGGGGTTGCCTGTGGGATGCAGGGGCACACTTGGGGTGGGCGGGGCCCACGGGGGAGGTTTTATGTTCGAGACTCCTCACTGGGGGTGATTAATGCGCATTTCACACTGTGCTCGAGTGGGGAAGCCTGTGGGATGCGGGGACACTCGGGGTGGGCGGTCCGTGTGAGGCGGTACCCATGTGATTTGGGGCCCACGAGGGGGGTTCGGCCGAGGTCGTAACTCATGAGATGTGAGGCCTGGGCTATATGAGATAAAGGGATTAATTCGCCATGCTCTAACAGTTCTAGCTTTTAGAACAAGTGGTTAATTGTCCTGCATCAAATTGGTATCAGAGCGGGAGGTCTCGTGTTTGAGACTCCCTACCAGGGGTGATTAATGCAGGGACATTTTCACACCGAGCTCGAGTGAGGTTGCCTGTGCGAGCAGGGGCACACTCAGGGTGGGCGAGGCCCACAGGGGAGGTCTTGTGTTTGAGACTCCTCACTGGGGGCGATTAATGTGCATTTCACACCGGGCTTGAGTGGGGTAGCCCGTGGGATGCGGGGACACACTCGGGGTGGGCGGCCCATGTGATTTGGGGCCTACGAGGGTGGTTCGGCCGAGGTCCTAACCCATGAGATGTGGGGCTTAGGCTATGAGATAAAGGGATTAATTCGTTATACTCTAACAGTTCGAGCTTTTAGAGTAAGTGGTTAATTGTCCTGCATCAAATATTAATGTAGGGGCATTTTCACATTGGGCTCGAGTGGGGTTGCCTATGGGATGCGGGGGCACACTCGGGGTGGGCGGGGCCCGCGGGGGAAGTCTCGTGTTTGAGATTCTTCATCGGGGGTGATTAATGCGCATTTCACACCGGGCTTGAGTGAGGTAGCCTGTGAGATGCGGGGACACACTCGGGGTGGGCGGCTCGTGTGAGGCGTTACCCATGTGATTTGGGGCCCACGAGGGGGGTTTGGCCGAGGTCCTAACCCATGAGATGTAGGGCCTGGGCTATATGAGATAAATGGATTAATTCGCCGTGCTTTAACAGTTCGAGCTTTTAGAGCAAGTGGTTAATTGTCCTGCATCAGAATTTCCCTTTTTATCTTGTGGATTTAAGAATAACCTTGTGGATTTAAGGTTTTGCCAACTTGAGGAAGACGGTGATCTTCTTCTCATTGTTTCACGCTCTTTCCTGCAATAGTTGGTATCAGAGTGAGGTTTTTCCTTGGTTCAATGGTATCTAACGATAGTGCAGGCAACAATCCCATGGACGGCCCTCTAGGGAACAATCTTATGACAGTGGCGCCGTTTGAAGCTTTCCAGCGGAAGAATTTGCGAGCCATTGCGAGCCATGCAAGGACTGTAGACAGTGATCAACCATTTGACGAAAGCCTTGGGACAGACCCGTGTTCGTAATAATGAGCAACATGAGATCGGTGATGGAGCTCGCGATCATCATGCTCGTGGTGCGACATTGGTGATGAATCACAAGCCATCATCTGATAATGGTGAGTCACAGGCCACCACTCTAATTGTGAGGAAGTTGTCGTACACGCCGAAGGAGGAGATAGATCCACAGTGGCATAACATCTTTCGAATGAGGCCCATTGTGAACGAAAAGATCTATGTTTTGATCATAGATGGCAGGAGTAGTGAGAACATTGTGTCGAAGACCTGTTGAAAAGTTGCAATTGAAGGCAGAAAAAACACTCCCCATATACGATTGGATGGATCAAGCAGTGTTTGAAATATCGATACTATCGGCCGATATATCGGCTGATATTATCGTTATCGCATCCCTATGCGAAACCCTCGCGATAACCCTCGGAAGATACCAAAAAACCCAAAATCCAGATATCGGCCGATATATCGTCGATATCGCACGATATATCGTCGATATGGCCACAACCGACCATAAAAAGTTGCGTATATGTGAAGAATAAAAAAAGAAGAAGAAGAAGAAGAGAAATCGGAGAGTACTTGTATGCTGCAGCGAAGATCGGTGATCGGAGGTGGGCCATTCGACAATAATTTCCCTCTTTCTTCGCTGATTGGAGAGCGTTTGTGGGAATTTTTTCGAGATTCCGCGAGAAATCAGGCCGGACTGAGGAAACCTCGCTGCGAATGTTGCTCCGTTCGTGAAGGAGAGGTAATGTGAAGGGGAGGGGCGTGGATGGGTTTAATGGAAATCGGGACACGTACTGAGTTACTCAGTACACTCTCATCGTACTGAGTAAACTCTGTTGGGCCCACTGTAAATTCATGTGGTTTATCCACACTGTCCATACGTTTTTCTAGATCATTTTAGGGGTTGAGCCCAAAACTAAAGTATATCAAAAGCTCAAGTAGACCATACCAAAGGAAACAATGGAAGTATTGATTTCCACCGTTGAAAGATTTCTAAGGCCCCCGATGATGTTTATTTGTCATCCAAACTGTTCATAAGATCACGCAGACATGGATGAATGGAAAACACAAATATCATCTTGATCTAAAACTTCTGTGGGCCCCGAGAACTTTTCAACGGTAGACTTCAATTCACACTATTTCAGGTGGTGTGGTCCACTTAAAATTTGGATATGATTAAATTTTGGTTTAAAGCCCTAAAATTATATTATAAAGCTGATGTACGGAGTTGATACAATTCATGAATGACGGTGGGCCCCACGAAGTTTACTCAGTACGCTGAGTTACTCCGTACGCAATCCGCTTCGTGATAATCCGATCGGTGCGTGGTGCGTTACTCAGTACGCTCTTATGGTACTCATTAAACTCACTTGGGCCCACCTTTAATGTATGTGGTTTATCCACGCCGTCCATCCGTTTTTATTGATCATTTTAGGTGTTGAGCCGAAAATTAAACCACATCCACAACTCAAGTGGACCACATTACAGGAAACAGTGTTGAATGAGCGTTGACCATTAAAAACGTTTTGGGAGCCATAAAAGCTTTGGATCAACCTAATATTTATTTCTTCCCTTCATTTGGGTCTTTAGGACCCAATCAACAGATGATGTCAAATAAACAGTACAGTGGGCCTTAGGAGGATTTTAATGGTGGATATCCAATCATTATTGTTTTCTTGTGGTGTGGTCCACCTACGATTTACATCCTTATAATTTTTTGTATCAATACCTAAAATGATCCGTAAAAATGGATGAACGGAATGGATGAAACAAATACATTATGGTGGGGCCCATAGAGCACCGACCACTAGCATTAAAGCAATTGACATTTAATGCTTTGTGCATTTTAATGCAACCAAGCTTATTATTTGTTGTGGTCCACTTGAGCGTTGGATCTGCCTCATTTTTGTGCTCATGCCTTAAAATAATCTTAGAAAAGGAATTGACGGCTTGGATTTACAGATACATCACAGTGGGCCCGCCCACAGAACTGCCCGTTGGAGCTAGGGACGGGCGGGGGTAGTACGCAATCCGCGTCCGAACGTGGAAGATACTGACGGGTTTCGTAGCTAGATTGGCTACTGAAGTGACGCACGAAGTTTGTGTGGCCCACCATGATGTATGTGTTGTATCTACACCGTCCATACATTTGGCTATATCATTTTAAGGCATGATGCAAAGAATTAGTCAGATCCAAATCTGGAGTGGACCCCACCACAAAAAACAGTGGGGAGAGGGACGCTCACTGTTGAAACCTTCCTAAGGTCCACTATGATGTTTATCTGAGATCCAACCTGTTTATAAGTTAAGACAGACATGAAAGAAGGGAAAAAACAAATTTCAGCTTGATTGAAAACTTTTGTGGCCCTTAGAAATTTTTAATGGTGGCCGTCCCTCTCTCCACTGTTTTCTGTGGTGGGGTCCACTCGAGCTTTGGATCTAACTCATTCTTTTTCTCATTGCCTAAAATGATATCTCCAAATGGATGGACGGTGTGGATACAACACACATCATGGTGGGCCCTATAGAACTTGGTGACATCACTTCAGGGTCCACCATGTCATTTATTTTCCATCTGACATGCTGTAAATGTAAAATCCACCGTTCATCCTGTGATCCGTACATACAAAAGCTGCCTGATTAAAAAACTATGGTAGGCCACACCAATGGGAGGAATGTAAAACTGCTTCCAAATTGAGATGAAGATGATGATTACGAGGCACCACGCAACTCTGTGGGTCTAGACCACAACTAGTTCCCATCATTGATATGTATATTTATCAAATTTTACTTCTTCAGTTCTTCTTATGCTTTTCAATGAATTGGTTGTGTTTTCATACATGACTATGATATATTTATAAATATCATGCATCCAATTTAAATATAATTGCATTATTTCAGTTAAACATCGCATAACTTAGGACCCTATACAAAGGAAACTTATTATGTGTATATTTTTTTTTGAGATGTTATGATTTAAAAGTGTGTATTAAGGGCTTTTTCAACAATCCCCAGAGTTTCATTAAAAATTTCAACCATTTCCTCAATGTTTCCCCATGTTTCCCAAAAAGTGCGATAAATTATGCGATACAAACGATATATCCCGTGCGATAATTGATACGTATCTGTATCCCAAGGGTGTGATACGTAGTGCGATACCGATATTTCGAACATTGGGATCAAGGAGGTCAGTGAAACAATGGTAACTGAGCAATGTCATATTCCCTTCTCCATTGGTAAATATTATAAGGACAAAGTAGTGTGCGGCATGGTTGATATGGAGGATTGTCACATGCTACTTGATCAACCATGGCAATACGATGTTGATGCCATGCATAGAGGCCGGGATAACATATTTATATTTGTTAAAGATAGTAAAAAGATTATCCTCATCCCTATGAGAACGGAGAACCAACTCAAGACTTCTAAAGTGGAGGAGCGGTCTCTCGTAACCATACAGGATTTTGTTAAAGAATCTGAGGAGACGGAGGATATTAATGCATTGGTTGTAAAAGGGAAAAGAAGTAGAACCCATAAATATCCTAGATAAGTTGAAACCAGTGTTTCAGGAGTTCAAGGGGATTATGCTCGGGGAACTTCCCAACAAGTTGCTTCCCATGCGGGATATTGCTCTTGCTCAGGTAGAGTTTGCCTTCAACAACATGCATTGTTTGAGACTTCTGTTAAGCATTGGGAAGCCTGCTATCCACCTTTAGGATAAGGTGTTGGAGAGAGTCGAAAGGAGGTTATCTAAGTGGAAGAGTCGTTATCTCTCCTTGGGTGGCTGATTGACTCTCCTTAAAGTTGTCCTATCCAACATGCTGATTTACTTTATGTCATTATTTTTATGCCCCAAATCAATGCGGGATAAGCTAGAGAAGTTGAGGGACTTCTTATGACCAGTGTTGGAAATATCGATACTATTGGCTGATATATCGGCTGATATTATCGTTATCGGCCCCCAGCGAGATGAAACCCGCCCGATAACCCCCAGAAGGTACCTGTAGGCTGTAGCGAAGATCGGTGATCGGAGGTGGGCCATTCGATAAGTAAGTATGATTTCCCTCTTTCTTCGATGATTTTTCTCGCAATTTTCTTCAATTTCCCTCTTTCTTCACTGATTGGAGAGCGTCTGTGGGGATTTCTCGGAGATTCCGGCGAGAAATCAGGCTGGATTGAGGAACCCCTCGCCGCGAACGTCTCTCCGGAACCCATACATTCGTGAAGGAGAGGGAAAGTGAAGAAGGGGCGCGGATGGGTGAAAATGGGATCGGATTGTGCGCGGATGGGTGAAAATGCGATCGGATTGCGTGGTGCGTTACTCAGTACGCTCTTATCGCACTCATTAAACTCACTTGGGCCCACCTTTAATGTATGTGGTCCATCCACGCCGTCCATCCGTTTTCCCATCTAATTTAAGGGGTTGATCCCAAATTTTAGGAAAATCTAAAATCATACCATAGGAAATAGTGGTGATACTGATTTCCACCGTTGAAACCTTTCTCCGCCCTGCAGTGATGTTTAGTGGTCATCCAAACTGTTAATAAGATCATACAGACGCGGATGAAGGGAAAATACAAATATAAGCTTGATCCATTCATCCAAGACTTCTGTGGACTTCAAGAAATTTTCAACGGTAGATGTTCAATTCAACTGTTTTCTATGGCGTGGCCCATTTGAACATTGTATATGCTTTATTTTTGGGCTAAAGCTGAAATTATCTGGTAAAATGGATGGACGGATCGGATAAAATACATAAATCATGGTGGACCTCTTAGAGCTTAATCAGTACGGGTGAGTTACTGATTTACTTAAGTGACGTCACCAAGTTCTGTGGGTCCCACGGTAATGTATGTGCCGTATCCACACCGTCCATTCATTTGGAAATATTATCCTAGGGCATGACACAAATATTTAGGCAAATATCATCTTGATAAAAAACTCGTGGCCCTCAATAAGTTTGTAATGGTGGGCGTCACTCTCTCCACTGTTTTCTGTGGTGGGGTCCACTCGAGCTCTGGATCTGACCCATTTTTTGGCTCATGCCATAAAATGATCTCTTCAAATGTATGGACGGTGTGGATACAAAAAATACATCATGGTGGGACCCACATAACTTGGTGACGTCGCTTGTGCCCCGTCAATGACGGGCCGATCTGTATCGAATTGTGTACTGAGTTACTCAGTACGCTCTTATCGTACTGAGTAAACTCTGTTGGGCCACTGTGATTGCACGTGGTTTATCCACGCCGTCCATCTGTTTTTACTGATCATTTTAGGTGTTGAGCCCAAAATTGAACCATATCCACAACTCAAGTGGACCATACACCGTTGAAACCTTTCTAAGGCCCACAGTGGTGTTTATTTGTCATCCAACCTGTTAATAAGATCAATTGGACATGGATGAATGGAAAACACAAATATCATCTTGATCTAAAACTTCCGTGGCCCCCAAGAACCTTTCAACAGTAGAAATTCAATTCACACTGTTTTAGTTGGTATGGTCCACTTGAGATTTTGATAGACTTCATTTTCGGGCTAAAGCCTTAAAATTATCTGTTAAAATGGATGGATGGAGTGGATAACATGCATGAATGAGGGTCAGCCCCACAGAGTTTACTCAGTGCGCAATCAGCTTCCATGCGGAGGAAACGGATTGGCTACTCCCCCTGCCACCAGCCAATGGTTGGTGGTTGGTGCTCTGTGGGCCCCACTATGTGTTTCATCCATGCTGTCCATCTATTTTTATCGATCATTTTATGTTATGAGAGAAAAAATGAGGTATATCAAAATGTAAAGTGGACCACATTACAGGAAACAGTGTTGAATGAACGTTGACCATTAAAAACGTTTTGGGAGCCATAAAAGCTTTGGATCAACTTGATATTTATTTTTTCCCTTTATCTGGGTCTTTATGACCCAATCAATAGATTGGATGTCAAATAAACAGTACGGTGGGTCATAGGAGGATTTTAATGGTGGATATCCAATCATTATTGTTTTCCTCTGGCGTGGTCCACCTAAGATTTATATCCCTATAATTTTTTGTATTAATCCCTAAAATGATCCGTAAAAATGGATGAATGGAATGGATGAAACAAATACATTATGGTGGGGCCCACAGAGCACCGACCACCAGCCACGGGGCCGGTGTCTGGGGGAGTAGCCAATTCGTCTCCTCGTGCGTATTTGTAGGACGCAGAAGATACTAACAGGTTGCGTAGCCAGACTGGCTACTGAAGTGACGCGCACCAAGTTCTGTGGGGCCCACCATGATGTATGTGTTGTATCTACACCGTCCATACATTTGGCTATATCATTTTAAGGCATGAAACAAAGAATGAGTCAGATCCAAATCTGGAGTGGACCCCCCACAGAAAACAGTGAGGAGAGGGACACCCATCGTTGAAACCTTCCTAAGGTCCACTATGATGTTTATCTGAGATCCAACCTGTTTATAAGTTAAGACAGACATGAAAGAAGGGAGAAAACAAATTTCAGCTTGATTGAAAACTTTTGTGGCCCTTAGAAATTTTTAATGGTGGGCATCGCTCTCTCCACTGTTTTCTGTGGTGGGGTCCACTCGAGCTTTGGATCTGACTCATTCTTTTTCTTATGCCTAAAGTGATATCGCCAAATGGATGGATGGTGTGGATGTAACACACATCATGGTGGGCCCTACAGAACTTGGTGACGTCACTTCAGGGTCCACCATGTCATTTATTTTCCATCTGAAATACTGTAAATGTAAAATCCACTGTTCATCCGGTGATCCATACATACAAAAGCTGCCTGATTAAAAAACTATTATGGGCCACACCAATGGGAGGAATGTAAAACTGCTTCCAAATTGATAAATTCACGCTGTGAGGCCTACCTGAGTTTCTTTTATCGGGACGAATTTTGTACCTTCTCTTTATTTTAGTGAGTTGCACCCGATTAACGGCTTTGATTGAAGGTTCACATCATGGTGGCCCCTAATTACTAACCTATTATTGGTATCAATTCCCATTGTTCCATGTGGTGCGGCCCATCTGAGTGGTGGATCTATCTGATTTTGGCTCTATCCAATCTCGACGGATAGATAAAATATTATTTTACAGATAAAATATGTTTGGGGGGGAAGAGGAGGGAGACAACCTAATATAGGGTGGACGTACGGTTGGCCCATTCCCGATAATCGATTCGGGAGTATTTGTAATTTATGTGGCCATTTATCGAGGAGTGGTGGGGTAACCCGCTTAAAGGAGCATTTAGCAGGAGGGTATCGCAATGTTGTGGATTGCCGTAAGTGCCCACAGGATGTGCGAGAAGAGATGAAGACTATATTGAAAAAAAAATGTGAAGTCAAAAGATGAACGACATGCACGTGAGAGGGAGATTAGGGAGGAGTTGGGGCGGCCACCATATGTAGGTGAGGAGGATGTAGTGGATCTCGATGGCGATGATGATCCCGATTACAGACGTGCAGTTCAAGAGTCCATGTGGGATCAGTGGGAGATGGATCAGGATAGGAGGTAGGACACGAGTAGGCCTAGATTTGAGGGGTTTATCCATGAGCGTGGTGGGGGGAGTGGAGTAGGGAGGAGTGTTAGGGGTGGATCAGGGGAGGGTAGTAGGCGGGGAGGAATATGGGGCATGGGCAAGAGTAGTAGCATGCGGGTGTCGGATCTACCTTCATATCTGAGGATGTACGAAGAGGCAGGAGGGACACAAAAGAAAATAAAGGAGATGTTTAGTGGAGGGGATGTGAGGAAAAAAATTGAAAAATTTATAGCGAAGTTTTTTATATACGATCGAATCCCCGCGAATGCCGCAACTAGCCCGCACTTCAAAAATATGATAAGTGAAGTGCAGCATGGGGGTGATGGTGTGCAGCTGCCCACACCTGCACAGATCATGGGGAAGTACTTGGATGATGAACATGTAGAGATGAAGACATACGTCGATTCGTATAAGCAGTCATGGGAGATGTATGACTACACCGTCATGTGTGACGGTTGGACCGGACCGACGAAGATGTTGGTCATAAATTTTATGGTCTATTCCAGGGGACGGGCGATGTTCCTAAAGTGTATATATGTGAGTAGTAATATTAAAGATTCTAACTACATTTACAAACTAATGCACGACGTCATGCAAGTTGTTGGGAGGAAAAACATTGTGCAGTTTGTTATGGATAATGGGAGAGTGCATTTGTCAAGGTTGGGAAGGATATTCAACGCAAGTATCCTATGCACTGGACCCCCTATGCAGCCCATTGCATCGATCTCGTGCTGGAGGCGATCAGAGATAGGCCATCGGTGAAGACTGTAATTACTGATGCACGGCTCATCACAAACTTCGTATACAACCACACTTGATTATTAACCGCGATGCGCGAAAGGTGTGGTGGGGATATAGTGAGCCTTGGGGCGACGCGGTTTGCCACAAATTATATCGCCTTAAGTAGCATTCTCAAACACAAACAGGGGTTACAAGAGCTTTTCGCCTCTCATGATTACGAAGAATGGAAAATGAGGTTGATGAAAGTGACCTACCACATCAAGGAACTGGTGTTGGGAAATTCATTTTGGGATCACGTGCGTGGTGTTGCGGGTATTCTAGAGCCCATTTATATGGTATTGAAGATGGTGGACAATGAGACAAATCCATCGATGAGGTCACCGTATCCGTCTATACAGCTGATGAAAGAGGCCATCATGGTTAAAGCTCCCAATGCATATAAGTGGGTGCATGCAATAATAGACAATCGTTGGGAAAAGACGCTTTCTCACCCTCTACATCAGGCTGGTAAGTACCTATATGAATTTTTTTTTTTTTTTTCATATGCAACAATAAATGAGGGTTGTACTGATGTGTATATGTTGGTTTTCAGTGTATTTCTTGAATCCCAAATACCACTACAGTCGGAATCTCTTCGAAGATAATTCATTAAAGAGGGTTGTACATGAGGTGTACGATCACTTATTCCCGACTGTCCGGGAAAAGGCACCTTTGGTAGTGAGGTAAATATGTTCCGCACTTACATTCTCATTATCTTCATCTCAACCATTCAATACTTATTCTGGTTGCAATACAACATGATGGCATACGAGTTACTGTGGTAAACTTAACTGTTATATTATTTTGGAAAATCTAAAATAATGAAAGAATCTTATGATATGCAGGCGAATGGTGGTCCATGTACGGGATTGACTGCGAGACGTTACAACGACTGGCTGTCCGTGTGTTTGCACAGACGGTGTCTTCGTCACCCTGCGAAAGGAATTGGAGTACATTCTTCCACATCCACACAAATAAACGTAATAGATTAGGGTATGAGAGGCTTCAGAAGCTAGTGTATTGTCACTATAATATGACGTTACGAGAGAGGCTACTCCACACGGAAGGAAGAAGAAAAGCGTGGGAAGACCCACTGGTCCTGATGACGGTCGGACAACATGCATATGCTGAGGATGTGAAGGATGACCCAGTTTACCAGTGGGTTAGGTCAGATGACTTGGCTACCTTAGATGGGCGACCAGAGCCACATGTTGTGGCGGAAGCAGAGACACAAGGGATTGATGTTAATGCACATGTGGAGCAGTAGAGGTCTCCTGTTGAGGCATTCGACCCATTGACAAGGAGGCCGGAGGGCAGCCCGCGACAGTCACTATCACGTAGGACACGTGGTGGGGAGACATTGTCTGACACCGAGATTGAGTCAGAGACTGATGCGGGGAATGAGTCCGGTGATGATGATGGCGGCGATAAGGGTGACGGTGACTCTAATGACAGTAAGGATGATGATGATGATGATGGCGACGGGGATGGTGGCGACGCGGGTGTGAGTAAGGAAAAGAGGGCTCTTAGTCCTTTCACCGGAGAGGAGAATTTCAATCATTCCACAGGACACTGACCATGGTTCTCGTCTAGGAGAACCACGACCCCGTCTTGTTTACAATAAGATATACACGCGTCAAAAGCTACTGCAGAAAAAGCAGACTCATAAACTTTCAGATTTTGAGGAGTTGCTGGCAAAATGCATGAGGGACAAGCGTTCGTGGCAGGCAACAGAAGAGGGAGGGGAGCTTGAGTTACAGGCCACACGATGAATCTGGATCACAATCACAGGAGAGTAGTTCGAGTTCTGTGCTATAGTATGGGCATGAATATGGACCTAGTGGATATGCGACGAGTGACTCCAGCAGTTCCGGCACATCATTTTTCAACCATGGTTAGGAGTTCACTTTTGCATATGGGCAGGGATATGAGCATTAGTATGGATATGGCCAACAATATGGATACCAAGGAGCTTTATATGTGCCCTTCCCAGATCCATATCAGTTACAGACTGTGACGATTACGCAGTATCAACGGATGGGCGTATTGATTCAGTTTGGAGAGGATGAGTACCAACATTATGTCAGAGAGTATCTTAACTGGTACCACTCTACTATGACCTGGGCACAATATTGTCGATTTGTGGAGCAGTAGTACTATGCCCAGCCCCGTTGAGATAGAGATGATGATTACGAGCCACCGCCCAACTCTATGTGGGTATAGACCATAACTAGTCTCTATCATTGATATGTATATTTATCAAATTTTACTTCTTCAGTTCTTCTTTTTGCTTTTCAATGGATTGGTTGTGTTTTCATACATGACTATGATATATTTATAAATATCATGCATTCAATTTAAATATAGTTGCATTAGTTCAGTTAAACATCGCACAGCTTAGGACCCTATACAAAGGAAATTTATTATGTGCATATTATTTTTTGAGATGTTATGATTTAAAAGTGTGTATTAAGGGCTTTTTTAACAATCCCCAAAGTTTCATTAAAAAATTCAACCATTTTTCCAATGTTTTCCCTTGTTTCCCAAAAGTGCGATAAATTATGCGGTACAAACGATATATCCCGTGCGATATCTATATCCCAAGGGTGCGATACCGATATTTCAAACACTGCTTATGGCAAGGCCCGGGGGATGGGTTCAAATTTCATTTGCTGAAATGGGAAGAGGTGTGCATGCTGAAGGATCTAGGTGGTGCAGGAATTCGATTATTGAGCCTAATGAACGAATCTCTTCTTTATGATTAGGGTATTGTTACGATTATTTGAAGTGCGAACTGTAAATTGACCATACTTTTTTTTTACGGCGGGATTTACGACCTATCGATCTTTATGTAGCGGGCCATCTGGGGTCAACTGACCCACATAGTGGGCTGCGCCCGTCTATTTCGCGAGAAAACGCATGCTTCTTGTTCAAAACTGTGATTTTCAGAAAAGAAAATTCTATTTTAAGTAATTTCAATTTTTGACGTGTCTCCTTATTTTTAGAGTTTTAGATTTCTGTCTTTTTTAAAGAAATTGATTGTAAGCATGTTAGGAATGTTTTAGTAAAGTTAATTTAGAACTTTCTATTTTTTGGAAAACTTACTATTTCAGGTAAGTTCTACTCTAGTTGAATTAGGACTTCTATTAGGGCTAGAATTGTGCTATTTTGGGTAATTTTAAATTAGGGTTTTGTTTTTTTCTTTATAAGTGATGTAATCATGAAGTTTTAAGGATTATTGAATTTCCCTTTTACCTTTTTATCTTATGGATTCAGGAATAACCTTGTGGATTCAAGGTTTTGCCTACTTGAGGAAGGTGGTGATCTTCTTCTCACCATTCAATGTTCTTTCCTGCATTAGTTCACATTACTATTAAAAAGTCCTAACAATGGCGCAAGGAAGACACACGACTTATTGATCTTTATGTAACAGGCCATTCGGGGTCAACCGACCTGCAAAGCGGGTTGCGTCTGTCCTTTTCACGAGAAAATGCACGCTTCCAGTTTAAAATCGAGATTTTAGGAAAAAATTACTATTTTTAGTAATTTCAATTTTAGTCGTATTTCCTTATTTTTAGAGTTTTAGATTTTCGTCGTTTTTAGAGATTGATTGTAATCATGCTAGGAATCCTCTCCTAAAGTTAATTTAGGACTTTCTATTTTGGCAAAACTTACTATTTCAGGTAAGTTTTATTCCAGTTGAATTAGGACTTCTATTAGGGTTAGAACTTTGCTATTTTGGGTAATTTCAAGTTAGGGTTTTATTTTTTCTTTACTAGTGGTGTAATCGAGAAAATATACACATTACACAATTATTTAATAAAAATATTTACGTTTTCTCTCTTTTTCTTGTGGATTCAAGGAACTATCTTGTGGATTCAAAGCCTTTACTAGAGAAAAATGGTGATCTTTCTCATTATTATTTCATGCTCTTCCCTGCGTCAGTTACAAAAGCAGGAATATTCAACATGAATAGGCTAAATAAGGAGAGCCAAACACATAAATGGGCTGAGTGATGGTCTGTAACAAACTTGATTGGATAGTCAGGGACCCAGTAGTTCCTCTAGTTAGAATAGGTGTTTCTATGTGAAGGTAAAGGCCTGTTTGGTTGCCAGGTGTTTTATTTTATCTTTTGTTCCTGCCATTTGGTTGCATGGTAGAGAGAAAAACAACCCTTCCCTTATTTTTTAGAAAAATAGTTGGAGATGCGTCTAATTCTACACCCTGAAGCCAAGGTCCAGATTCCCAGTGGGTACTTGGACTTGTTTGGATCATCAGGGGCCCTGTAATTCCTCTAGTTAGAGTAGGTGTTTTTCTAATTTTTATGGAAAGCTAAGGGCCTGTTTGGTTGCTGTTTTTTTTTTTTTTTTTTACTGCCGTTTGGTTGCGTGGTAAGGGCCTGTTTAGAAAACAACCCGAATCTGAACTGAAGCCAAGGTCTGGAGCCGCAGTACTCAAACTTGATTGCTCCTGTGATTCCTCCAGTTAGAGTAGGTGTTTTTCTATGGAAAGTTAAGGGCCTGTTTGGATGCTGGGTGTTTTATTTTATCTTTCGTTCCTGCCATTTGGTTGCGTGGTAGAGACAGAACAATCCTTCCCTTATTATTTTTTTTTTAAAAGAAAAATAGTTGGAGATGCTTCTAATTATACACCCTCTCAAACTTGCCCATACATGGCACGTATAACTGATAAGAAAGGACCATTGACGAGATCTCATTGGGACATGTTAGGCCCATACAAAGTTCTAAACCATACTCACTATTTGGGCCAAAAAGTGTGGTCCATTTTTCACTGTTGAATGGCTATTTGAAGCTCACCTGACAGCCTGCTGACATCTTTGCAGACTGTCAGCACCTGATCAGGATGCAATTAGGGTGGGAACAAAAAATAAAACAAAACTCCTTGCAACCAAACAAGCTAAGATTAAGGGTTTCTTATGGTGTTGGATTGTAATTTTTTTAGTTATGTTGGGTTGTTTCGTGTGTTCTGTTAGAGTAGGAGATTTCTTTGTGTGGAGGCCGGTACCAAAGCTGTCTGAGGGAGATCCGAATGCGAGCAGGCGATGTTGAGGATGAGGAGAAGGGTATTCATTTAAGGAAAGAGGACTGGGAGAGGTTGCACGTGCATATTGCTTCATATAATAATTTCCCTACTGCAGCTGGGTTGGCTTCTTCTGCTGCGGGGTTTGCTTGTCTTGGTATGACTGCTTTCAGTTTTTATGTGTTGTTTTTTGTTCTTTTTTTCTTTTGTCAGTTTTATGGTAGCTGCAATTGGAGTTCATATGTGGATTTAGTTTGGATTGGATGAAAATCCAATAAAATCTTGCTTTCTTTTAAATAAAATTTCCATCATATACTTTAAAAAGGATGAAGATCCAACCATGGGATCTTTGTGATCTCCCAATTTGGTGAAGACCAAATATAGGATCACATAAAATGATCAACCTACAATATAGATCTATTGGTAATTACAAAAAATAAATAAATGTTGCAAGACTAGTATAAAGAGGAAGCTTCAATAGCTCTCCCAAGGACTAAAGCTCCAGTATGGTCACAAAATCCATAAATGAAAAGAGAGTTCCATAACCACCTAAAGCATGAACAAAGCATACAATTCACTGCTACTGCAGCTTGTTTATGAGAGAGAGAGAGAGAGAGAGAGAGAGAGAGAGAGAGAGAGAGAGAGAGAGAGAGAGAGAGAGTAATTGGGTTATATTCATTAGAACATGTACAAAAATATACAATGGTGACAGACATGAACTGACAAACAGTCAGTCTGATATCCATTCGGCCCTTAAAACAAGGAACCCCATATCCCAGAATAGCATATATTCTTTTGCTTTCTGAAACTCCAAAGATTTGGCTTCATGTTAAACACTCTGCTGTTTCACTCTTTCCATAAAGTCCACAATGCTAAGATCACGAATCTCCATAACATCAATTTCTTCTTGCTGAAAAGGATCTCTCTTCCTGGGTGCAGGAGCTCCAGAACCAAAGCTGGCAACAACGATTAGATCCTGAATAGACTAAAAATCTTCCACCAAGCAATAGTTGAGAACTCACTGTGTATGAGCAAATGGTTGGATATTTCTTCGTCTTTTAGGCATTAGGGGGAACAATTTGTGCGGTAAATCATCCTTTCCTGGAGCTGGTTAATTGTGAGCATTTTTTGTTTCACTGACGACCTACTACGCACATAACTTTTGGTGGCCCCAAGGGGCTCCAGATTTATGCCTTTGGTTTCATGCTCCTTGCATTCCCTCCCCCCTCTTGATGTGGAAGTAAAAAGTTCTAATTATAAATGGCCCATTAGAATTTAGCTTTGTTTCAATCTCTCTCCTTGTCGTCTTTGGTGCTATATTGTGTACCTTTTTTGTAACCTGATAAAATTCTCTGTTTCCGCTTCCACTAGAATTGTGGGGCCCATACCCAATTTTCAGCAACCAGCGCATAAATCATAGATGCTTAAATCCTTATCCAATGCTACTTTGTAGAGGTTGGCCATAAATAATCCACAAACGAGGTGTCCTTGAGCCATCAATTCTATGAAAACCTAATCTTTCTACCATCTCCCAATACATAGGAAATGGTATTATTGTTGTCTTCCTTGCATCTCTGCTTCCAATAAGCTTGATCACCCAATGTAGATTGGAATCCTTTGCGAACCATCCCCCCACTTCCAACCCGTACTTCACACTAACCTCTCCATAACAGATCATGGCTGCCATTGTATTAAAAAAATGTTACATAACAGCCGTTTTGTAATGGTAATAGTGGGGGGGTACCATGCATGATACGGGTTTGAAACATCTAGTTCTAAGAAAATTGACAAAAAAAGTTATTGTAACCATCCCCGTGATCGTAATGGTGCCTTTATAGCACGTGTATTGGCCATGGGGCCATGGCTAGTACATGTATATAAAACCCCCAATGGGGGCTGCTTTCCGAAGATTCACATTTTTCCTTTTCCTTTCCTCATTTCACTATTGTGGATATTATAAATCCATTTTCGATTAGATTTACACCTATTTGCCTGATCAAAACACAAGATTTGAGCTCTAATCAATGAATTGAAGCTTTGGAGCTGGTTATGAGGAAAAATAAAAAAGAGGTAATATATATATTTTTTTTCTTGCTACTGATGCAGGACATGAAAATTAGATATGATGTGTAAGATTTCAGACTTTAAATCATAATAATTTAGAAACAATCACAATAATTCTACATCCAACATAAAGTCAAACATTCAACAAGGGGGATCTACGAGGGTCCAAGCCTACACATGTTAGGGCTGAATCAATTAAAAATTATAGACCAAACAATGCTCAAAGGATAGTAGATTCATCCACACATGCAAAGGGTCATTTCCCAATCCAAGGGATTCTCACGTTTCAATTCGGGAAAACCTAGGGTTTCAAAACTGGAATAAAACTTGGGGATTTGAGATGATCTAGGGTTAGTGTTATAGAAACAAGGCGAAAGAGGAGTGAACTAGAGACAAGAGGGAACCTGTGATCAGCCTGCACGTGTGGACAACAAACTGGCCTGACGCACGTGCGTGGATGACAGCCCGCACGTGTGTGGGGCCTACGAATTTGAATCGGCTAGCTAGGGCCTGGTCGGCCAGGGATGGGCCACCTTCCCTCCAAATTTCAGGCCAAACGGATGATCGGTTTGAACATGGTGCTCTTTCAAAGTTTTAGTCCTCTTGCAGGGCCAGATTCTGGAAGTCTGGGGGAAAGATTAGCTACAAATGTGGGTGAATTTGATGAGGGGATGGCTGTAGGAGATGAGGAATCTGGAATCGGCTAGATAGGGCCTGGTCGGCCAGGGACGAGCCACCTTCCCTCCAAATTTCAGGCCAAACGGATGATCGGTTTGAACATGATGCTCCTCCAAAGTTTCAGCCCTCCTGCAGGGCCAGATTCTGTGAGTCTGGGGGAAAGATTAGCTGCAAACATGAGTGAATTTGATGAGGGGATGGCTGTAGGAGATGAGGAATATGAAGGGTAGGAGATGGGGGCAATTTGGGATGGGTGTGGCTTCGCACCACGGTAGTTAGCCCTTTGAAGAAGGGAGGGTTTCGCACCCAATTAGGTTTCCACAACTCAGAGAATTAGAGAAGCAAGAAAACGCAAAATTTTATTAATATTTTCAATGAGAAAAAAGACTACAAGGGGTGCCTATTTATAATAAAATCCTATACCCAAAAACTCGCGCCATGTGCGCAACGTATTACTTAGAGATGAAGTAACCACAAATAACAACTAATCAAAGCAATCTATACCGTCCATGATGTTCTTAATAATAAAAAGTACCAAAACTCAAAAGTACTAGACTGTTTAGAATAGTGGGCCACGATCATGAGAACCCATAGTGGGATTCACATGACAATCGGGTCCACTCCAAGAGACCAAAATGCAGTCCTCTAGCTAGGAGGCCCTCCCTGGACGTCGTCATCGATCCAGATCGATGGTGGGGCCCTCCTTGCATACATGCGTAGGGGCGTGCGTGTGCGCCTGATGTCCCCATCAACTCTCCCCAACTGCGAAGATTTCACCACTGGTGAAACAAAACTCCTGAATCGCTCCAAGATGTCAGGATCAAGTCTCTGTAACCCCTCAGTGAATTTCATGCGTTTCTCAGTGAGCCAAGTACTGTCTGAAGCTGGACGTGACTTCCACGTAATCAGGTACTTCTGAAATCCGCCGTCTGACGTCGATATTATCTGATGGTCCAGAATATCCTCCATCTCCTCTCTGTGTGGGAAGGGTAGGTATGAGAGGTAGAGGCTGGGAAGATGGGTCGGGAGGGGGCCATGGATCAAGGGAAAGGTATGGGGAAACAGGATGGTTAGGTGACAGGCTAGACAATGTATCAGTGGTCCCCTGAAATGCAATTAAATCCTCCACATTGAATGTGGAACTAATTCCCATGGACGGTGGAAGATCAACCACATACGCATTGAGACGATTTCGTTTTATAATTGTGAATGGTCCAGCACTATGCGCGTGTAATTTATGAACGGCTCCCTGAGGGTACCGCTCTGGCCTGATGCGGACCATCACAGAGTCCCCTACATTGAATTCCTTGAATCGTTTATGTCGGTTAGCAGAAATTTTGTAATGTTCATTACTAATATTGATCTTTCGCCTGATTTCTTGATGCAATAAATGAATGTGATGTGCAAATGACTCCTCTGATGGCCTATGAGACGACACAAGGACAAGATCAATAGGCTTCCTAGGTTTATAATTAGTAACGACTTCAAAAGGACTTAAACCTGTGGATCTATTGACAGAACTATTAAATGCAAACTCGGCGATAGGTAGTGCAGTGTCCCACGTCCTGGTGTGCTCCCCCACTAAACACCTGAGCAAATTTTCCAGACTTCTATTGACCTCCTCAGACAGGTTTGGTAGAGTCGCCCCAGTTACTAAATCAATGGCGTGCTGTATATCCCTCATAGGGGGAAGCTCATTCGGTAGATCATCGGGAAAGACATCACGAAACTCATCCACTACCAGAATGGCCTCAGTGGGTAACTCTGCACTAGCTTCTGGTGCACTTTCCCTAGCCACAAGGGCGTACACCATCGAATCCGACTTAGTTTCTCGCTCAAAGTCTTTGATATTTAGAATATGGAGAGGCTTAGACTTGGACTTCGATTCCTCAACCAACCTCAAGTGATAAGAGAAAGTGAGGTATTTTTTCTTAAGAGTTTCTTTCATTTCTCCCCAGTGGACTATTGGGGGTTTCCTCAACTTCTCTTTCTTTTACTCCACAGTAGCCCAAAACCTCTTTACTTGGCCCATAAGCTTCATGTTAGCAAATCGGACTCGACTAGCATCCGACATGTCGACCACTCAAAATAGTGGTCTATATCCGTTAACCAATTTAGAAAAGCTTTAGGGCCCAAGTGGCCATTAAACGTAGGGGTCTCTACTCTAACTCCCTTGAGGAGTTGCACATCTTGGTCATAATGATCATGATGCCCCTCGAGGGGTGGGTGCACGGGTGCGCGCCCATGTATATTTCTTTGGCCACCCCCATTCCCTTGTCTATTCTCTTGACCAGCTGCCTGAGATTGGGCATCTTCCTCAATGGTGGGGTTTGCCCAGACGGAGGTTTTTAGTTGGGTAACGCGCACATTAAGCTGATCTAAACGTTGGTCAATATGTTGTTCCAAACGCCTACCCAAAGACTCAAAATGTTGGGTTATGTTGTCCATTAACTCTTGTAATTGCTCCATGTTTAGTGCAGGGTGCACCCCAAAACCATGACCAGTATGTGTGGGCATACAACTACTCCCCAACTCAAAGACCCTCTAACACAACTATATGCGTCTAAATGAAACTAAATGACCCTACAAGACTCTATGATGAGAATTAATGCAAACTAAACGTGAATAGACCAAACCCTAAACATGCAATGCATTCTCCTATGAAAAACCTAAGCTCTGATACCAAATTTGATGCAAGACATGAAAATTAGATATGATGTGCAAGATTTCAGGCTTTACATCATAATAATTTAGAAACAATCACAATAATTCCACATCCCACATAAAATCAAGCATTCAACAAAGAGAATCTACGAGGGTCCAAGCCTACACATGTTAGGGCTTAATCAATTAAAAATTATAGACCAAACAATGCTCATAGGATAATAGATTCATCCACATATGCAAATGATCATTTCCCAATCCAAGGGATTCTCACGTTTCAATTTGGGAATACCTATGGTTTCAAAAGTGGAATAAAACTTGGGGATTTGAGATAATCTAGGGTTAGGGTTACGGAAATAAGGTGAAAGAGGAGTGAACTAGAGACGAGAGGGAACCTGTGATCAGCTCGCACGCGTGGACAACAAACTGGCTTGACGCACGTGTGTGGATGGTGGCCCGCACGTGTATGGGGCCCACAAATCTGGAATCGGCCAGCTAGGGCCTGGTCGGCTAGGGATGGGTCACATTGCCTCCAAATTATAGGTCAAACGGATGATTGGTTTGAACACGGTGCTCCGCCTAAGTTTCAGCCCTCCTGCAGGGTCAGATTCTGGAAATCTACTGTAAGGGAAAGATTAGCTGCAAACGTGGGTGGATTTAATGAGGGGATGACTGTAGGAGATGAGGAATATGGAGAGTAGGAGATGGGGGCGATTTGGGATGGGTGTAGCTTCGCACCACGGTAGTTAGTCCTTTGAAGAAGGAAGGGTTTCACACTCAATTAGGTTTCTACAACTTAGAGAATTAGAGAAGTAAGAAAACGCAAAATTTTATTAATCATCTTCAATGAGAAAAAAGACTACAAGGGGTGCTTATTTATAATAAAATCCTATACCCCAAAACTCGCGCCATGTGTGCAACTTATTACTAAGAGATGAAGTAACCACAAATAACAACTAATCAAAGCAATCTAAACTGTCCATGATGTTCCTAATAACAAAAATAATCAAAACTCAAAGACTAAATCGTTTAGAATAGTGGGCCACGATCATGAGAACCTATAGTGATTCACATGACGATCGGGTCCACTCCAAGGGACCAAAACGCAGTCCTCTAGCTAGGAGACCCTCCCTGGACATCGTCATCGATCCAGATCGATGGTGGGGCCCTCCTCCTTGCGTACGTGTGTAGGGGCGTGCGTGTGCGCGTGATGTCTCCATCAGCTACATTTGTTGATTCAACATGCTATGATCAAATTGGCCTAATGTTGTTGGATTTGTGTTCGATTTGGACTTTTTTGCATTATTATTATTATTATTTTTTTTCTAAAATTTTCAATTTCAATTGTGACTATCCGACTTAGTAGAATTCGGCGACCTTGTTTGCCTCCCCTTTCTGACTTAGTAGAATTCAGCGACCTTGTCTACTGCACAAGCGAGGAGCCCCACGAGTGTCGGTGCCACTGCTTGCCTACTTAGCACGACGCCCTCGCTCGTCGCTGTAGCATGGTGTCCCTGTCCGCCGCCTAGGCATAGTGCCCACGTTGCCGCTCCGTGCGCCCTTGCCCTTGTCCTTGCCCTTGCACATTGCCTCAAGGATATGTATGAGGAGAGACAAGTGAGTTGCCAATTACCGTAGGCTTGCACCAGGGGTCGGCATTGAGCTTGTAGCCTTTTGCATTGGTTATAAAGTGAGTTGGTACATATTGAAGGCTCTAGAAGGGTAAGGAAAAGGTCTAAAAAGGACTTGGGTGGAGGTAGTAAGAAAAGACTTAATGAACTATGGTCTAATTGAAGTTATGGCCCTTGATAGAGTGGAATGGTAGCAAATGATTCATGTAGCCGATCCCAATTGGTTGGGAATAAGGCTTAGGGATGATGATGATTTTGGATCCTCACTTTTTTTTTTTCTTTCTATTTTTGTACCATTTTTTAAATATTCTTTTCCTTTGAAAAATTTTCAAGCGCAGGGTCATATGAGCCATTACGGGGTCTATAATGGCTGATATGGTGCGCAATGTATGAGCCAGTAAGCTGGCGTATTTGCGCAATGTATGAGCCAGTAAGCTGGCCAATACGCCAACCATTACAGTTACTGGATACCTGATCTCCGCACCTACCCTCCATAACCATTTACCTAGGAGGGCCTGGTTCATGACTACTAGGTCTTTCATGCCTTCATCTTTTGGACTACGAATCTCTTCCCACTTCACCACTTGGAATTTCTTCGTTGCCTTTGATCCTATCTAATAGAATATCAAACCCATGCCGGCTTTTGCTGCAACTTGTTTATGCTTATGAAGAAAATAAAAAGCTAAGTGCCCCTCATATCGTTGATAACATTCATCTTTATAAGTTATTGCTAGGAAAATTAAAAAACCTTGGTGAACTTTTATTCTTTTTCTTGATAAATATTAAGTAAAGAGAACTTATAATCTTTTTTTTTTTTGAAGGTATGCTACACTAGAACCCGAGACCTCAATAATGTTGAAACACATGCTGTTTACCATCGAGCGATGGGCTTGAACTCATTTGATTTAGTTCAATTAAGTTACCCACTCTTTGGAAATACCCTAATTGAACGACTTGTCCTATTAAAATTGTTCACTCACTTTATCCCTTGGGTTTTTTCTTCGATGAATAACACAACTTTATTAAAATAGGACAAGAGGACACATGATCCATCAAGGCAATAGATAAAAGTCCCTTATCCTTTCAAAAGAGAAAAAAACATGATAAGAACCCCCTATATGAATATCCAATTTATGGATTCCCTCCTATGCAAGAGAATTGACAATCCAATTGGCTTCTCTTGGCACATAAATAAATTTAACAGACATTGGTTGACAACTCAATTCTAATCTCATTAGGAACAAATGCACAAGACCGAGGACGAGATACTGGCCCAATAAGAGTATGCTTCAACAATCAATCAATGTCCTATGTATCGTCAAAATATTATGAATATTATTGACAATATCAAGCAATACATGCTGATATCTCGCAATATCGAAAATATCACGAGATGTCATGGAAAAATAAAAAATTTATAGAAATCCTCAGTTTTTTAGAAGTTTTTTTTTGGGGGGAATCTCTTCCTAGGGGTGTTTTAACAACACGAGTTGCTTGACAGCAAAACACAATTTTGGTGGAGAAATCGTGATTTAAGAAAAACTTGTTTAAATTTCTTTTCTTTTTAAGTATTAGCTTGGAGTCTAGTAAAAATACATATGCATGTATGATTTCCATGCATTTGGAGGAGAAAATTGAGGAAATGGGGGAAATCATGTGTCTTTTAACATCTCCCGAAGTTCCACTTAAATATTCCATCATTTTCTGAATGTTTCACAATGTTTCACTTGGATACATTCTTGATATGTGTGGCATTATTGACGATATGAATACATGTTTCGGTATCCCAAGGGTGCAATACATATAACGATAATGATGCATAGAACACTGCAATCAAGGTGCCATTGAATCGATCGGTAAAATCTTTCCACCTGCTTTAATCGCCTTAAGTTCTGCTTGATTAGAGTTGCTGTTGGCCATTGGCCCAAAGAAGGATAAAACCTCCCAAGCCATTCTCCATCTATTACAATTCCTCTGATCCTTGACTCCCTTGGATTACCAAGTGAGCTGCATCAACATCAAGTTTCCAAAAGCCTGAAGGCGAGGGACTAATGCATCAGGATGCATGGGGTGTGCTGAGAGTTATAAATAGTCCATTTCCATTCACGAAGAAGCTTGGGCATTGAATAGCCGTGGAAAACATCCGAAGTGTTTTCCCAAGAGGCTAGACGAGTCTTGATCTTGGCAAAGGATGAAATTGATAATTCCTTGGTTATAAAAATATATTTTTTTTGTTTCTGTCATTCCAAATTCCCTACTTCATGGCACAGGGTGACATTTTGCACAACACACTACCTTTGGGCGTGAAAGTGCCCCTTGGTTCAACCTTTCACGAGCTCAACAATAGTCCTCTGCATGACCCAATTAACTTATCCGTTTAAATAATTGTAACATATTAACAATCGGTCAATCCCTTTCCCTTGTTTAACTATTCCCTTTTGGATGTAAGCTGGGGGTTTTTGGGGCTTGAGTTTTTTGTGTGTGGATGCAGGACTCCATTGTTGGGTGCTAGATGACCTCTCATCATCTGTGTTTTTTGTTTGGTGTTGCTGTTATTTTCTTTTGAGCTTCTAACAAAATTTCAGTTGCCATTAAAAGAAGAACTATTCCCTTTTGGACGGCCAACTATTCCCATTTGTAAGCTCAATTTTTTTCTGTTTTTCCACACTTGTTCACTCAATTAAGTCAATCAACCAGTGTTAAAAAAATGGCAAAAAGAAAAAGACATTTTAACCGACTAAACTACCTACCTTCATCTACTCCTAGATTAGCACAAATCATAGCTGTGGCCAGTATGCTTTTTAATTGTCATCCGATCTTTGGGTTTCTTCTTCCAATTGGCATCACTGAGTTGCTTTATGCTTGTCTTCTCGATAATCTTCCAACATTACTTGTTTCATCAATTCCTTGGCGGATTCCAAAAATACTCCTGGGTGCTAACTAAAATGTATCATGAAGCCACCGAACTTTGCCGTTTCTGGGTTTGGTCCTTGCAGATACCTACCTTTGAACCCACATCGTGATCGTTTGAAATACTTGCACATCAGGAATTTGCGTACCACCTCTGCTTATAGTTATGCAAAGGGCGAAGCGAAGCAGAAACAGTTTGGGTGTCAAAATGTTATTTTGGACACCCAGGAAGCAGGAGTGTGAATGGGAATCCAAAGCGCGATTTGAAGCAGGAGCGAAACCTAGTTAGAAGGATCCTGCAACTAAGCCTCTACTACAAATAATGGCAAACATGAAGATAGAGGTGTGTCCGTACTAGTATCCAGCTATAGAAATGTCCATCTGCTGTACCACTGCCCAAAAGCTCAAATTATGGTAGTAAAACATCGTAATGATTTCTAAACATGCCATTCTAGGGAAATTTTTATCAGTGAGATTTATGATAAATCCCTATATGCTTGTATCATTCCAATGTCCTATAAAAAATACGGTAAGATGCTTACTCATTTTCTACATACATTCTACATCTCTCTCTTTCTCTCTCTCTCTCTCTCTCTCTCTCTTACATTCTATTTCAAGTGTAGGTTATAAGCTACAAGTTATAACTACAAGATTCAAGAATCTACCAGTTTAGGCTTAAAGAAACAACTAATAAGACTTAAGACTCAAGAGAAAAATATTCCAAAATGGTAACGGTGGCCATTACCATTATGATACAGGCTGTAATGGCCGTTACGACCCTTTTTTATTTTTTGAAAAAACTATGATAGGACTGTTACGGGACCGTTACAAGGCATTTATGGCCTGTTTTTTCTATAACAACCGTTTCAATTCTGTAACGCGTAACGGTTATGACCGTTACCGTTACATTATGGCCGTTACGACCGTTACGTAACCGATTTTGAATACCATGATCAAGAGTCAAGAAAGTCTAAAGACAAGAATTTAGATTCAAACTTGTGTACTTCATTCATTGTTTAGTTGACTTTATTTCTCTCAAATGAATTTTAAATATGTAAAATTAATTATCTATTAACTTAGGGAAGTTTCCCCTAATTTCTTATATTAAAAAAAAAGATTTTCCCTTATTTTTTGTTTTGTTTTTTAAAAAATTTTAAAAAATTAAAAAAAATTGCAGTCGCATATATGCGCAGATGCATATGCAATCACACAAGATCACAAATGCGATTTGACAACATTGATCATAGCCTTGTCACAACTCAGTAACGCACAACTATTCATGGTCAGCTCTATAGATCCTTTTTTGCCAATCATTTCTAAGTCCCTATCCTTGTTAAGTGAACAAACCTTCACGTTCTCTTCTACCCACTGATTCAGGTCCTTTAGCTTGTCCATTGAACCTCTTTTCTGGCCCTTCAACCTAGTCAATGTTCTCCTCCTCACTAGAGCCATCTTCTGTCTTATTGGACATGACTGAACCATCTTAATATGCTATCCGTTATTACTAAGCTGTGCTAGATTACCTTATGCTTAATTCTATCTTTCCTAGTCTTCCCTCTTATTCATCCCAATATCCTCATCTTTGGAACACTAAATTTCTGCTCATGTTGCTTTTTAACTGCCCCATATGGTGTAACCTTGAACAGAGCTGCATTGCAAAGTTTTTCTGAAGTTTCGTAGGCATTCTGTGGTTGTAGAACACTTCAGACATATATCCTTATGTCATCCACCCATCTTTAACTCTATTGGAGGCATCCTCATCAATCTGTCCATTCTTTTGAATAGTAGAAGCCAAGTTAATGAACAAATTGCTTTGCAATCTCCTGACCATCAATTTTAAGTGAAGCCTCGCTTTTATAACTATTCCTAAAAAAGTTGCATTCCAAATATTTTAATCCATATCTTAAAATATTTCATTGTTATAGCCATGTTCCTTAACTGCTAATGCTTGCATCAGTGTTTCTGTTCCTGAGATATTCTATGCTATAGTTATATCTATATTTTCCATCATAGTTTAACATTTCTGCATCATTAGGTTCCAACAGATTTTGATAGGCAATGCAACTTTGATGCTTGTTCTCCTTTTTCTTCTTTGATATGCAATGCAACTTTATTAATTCTCTCTTCTTCGTAAGAAGAAAAAAAAATTGTGTGGATTATGCAAGCTCAACTTATTATTATTTTATCTGCAGTTTTTGCACTTGGAAAACTGATGAACGTGAAAGAAGATCATGGAAAGCTTTCCTCTATTGCAAGGTTATTCTATGTCAGTTTTTGCATAATACAGTGCTAGTCTCTCTATACCAATACGCATTTGCTTGGATGCATGCTTGCATGCGTGTTTACTGTTTAGACACCTGCATGCGCTATTTGGTTGTGCATGCTAGCACACATTTTCATATGCTTTTTTGTTGCTTCTGCATTTCTTTCCAAAGTATGTATTTTTCTTCTTCTTCATCATTGTCATCATTATCATCATCATCATCGTCTTTGTCTACAGTATATGCAGTACCTTATTTGTATAGAGAAGTCAAAATTTGTAATTAATCTTGCCTGCTTATAGACAAGTAAACATTGAAAAATCAATCTTTCTCTAAGCTTTGTTTCATGCATTGCAGGCAAGGTTCAGGCAGTGCTTGTCGCAGTCTGTATGGTGGATTTGTCAAGTGGGCCATGGGAAATGTAAATTTCTGAGTTTTTATCTTCGGTGCCTCCTGAGTAGCTTTTGTGCTTCAGTTGTTTGCTAAGCCATACGTGTATTAGGATACTCCTTTGCACACTACCACATGTGCCAACATGGCAAATGGGTGTGAGATCCATCAATCCTATAGTTGGTTCCGTTGTGCAGATGCCTGCTCAAAAATCACTCTGGTCAACATATCAAGTGGGACAGTTTACAAAGCAAGTGGATGGCCAACAAATTTTATCCAGATTTTTCTTAGCTTTCCATTTCTTCCTAATATTGTGGTCCACCTGGCAAATAAGCAGGACGGAGTTTTGCTCCAGGACATCTATATAGCAGGACCTGCGTGATGGATGGTTTGGATCTCATTCTCACACCTGTGTGCAATGCTGGCACATTGGTATTGTTTAGAGGGGCTGCCTGATGCTTCAGAAGCCTCCTGGTAATACCTTCAGTCTATGATGCTTAAATCTTTAAGGGTGGAGTGTCTCAGTCAGATCCTCAGATAAGGCTAAGGATAGGGAATCCACCTTTCTCAACCCTTGAACTCCATGTTTACTGGGATGTTGAACTATGGAGATGTCAGTTATTTTGGGCCTGTTTGGTTAGCTGTAAATGCATGTAATGGTGGTAAATTAGTAATGTTGACTTCGGTATTTCCATCTGACTGGTACGAATTTTGAAAAGAGACTCCAATTGCTTCACGTAAACTCTGTGGGCCCTCTACCGTGATGTATATTTTATCCACGCCATCCATTCATTTTGTCAGATCATTTTAGGGCATGAGCCCAAAAATGAGGTAGATCCAAAACTTCTGTATCCAGCAAGAAGTTTTCAATGGTAGGCATTCAATCCCCACTGTTTTATGTAGTGTAGTTCACTTGAACTTTGGATCTGCCTCATTTTTTGGCTCGTGCCCTAAAATGATCTGAAAAAAAAAATGAATGGACGGCATGGATATAACACATACATTATGGTGGGGCCCTATCTGTTACAAGGTTTAGTTTTGCCCAATTTTCGAGGTGAAATTCCGACTCTATTGCAAAGCAGCACGCATTTGTAATAATTATGATTTTGCCACCATTTACACCAAACCTAACAAGCCCTTAGAGTTTGTAGTGTGTCATTCCCACTGGGAAACAAATTCATCTTGTGATATTGTCATGGCAGTGTTTAACATGATTATATTCATGAGCGGTGACTGATCCTTGCCTTTCCCATATCCTACAAATTTGGATGTTGATGATCTGCGAAATTACTCATATCCATTACCCCTGGTCGGGTAACATGGAACAGGCATTTCATCTATCCAGGAAGAAATCTAATTTTGGTTCTCTTTTGTTATGCATAGGATGCGTCTGGACGTGATAGCATTGCAGTTCAACTTGCAAGCGAAACACATTGGGACAATCTTGTTATTATTATTGCAGTGGTATGTGGTGTTCCTCTGTCAGCATTTTCTATAAGTTGATATAGTTTTATTGATTACTCTTTCTATGTCAGTTTTTGCCCTAAAAAAAGGCCTGCTTGGATATCTCATGTTATACTTTTCCAAAATTATGTCACTAGGTTATATTCCGTTCATGATTATTTATTTGTTTACTTTTTCTTTTTCTTGTGTGGCCATTTCACTTGATGGATCTGGTATCTTGGGGGTTTTAGTCTAAAATTTTAACATATTGATCTTGCTGCATACTTGTACATGCTGATTTCATGCAACTTACAGGTGGATGCTTAAATTAATACTACCATATCCATTACCCCTTGGGATGTTAATGAAGATTTAAGCCTTCATGCCTCATTTGTAGCCCCCTTTTGGTTTAATAGAAATTTCAATAACACTTCCAAAAAAAGAAGAAGAAGAATGTTTTAGTTGTGAATCCTATGCTATTATCAAGTATCAATATTGGGTGGATAATCATTTTATTTTGCTGGAATCACATGAATCATAACATTTGGAAGGAGATAAAGGGGGTGTTGAAGTAGAATTTATGATATTTTAAAAGGATTTTTAAAATAAAAAAATATGAAAATAATCGGCATAGAATAAAAAAGTTGGATATGATTAGGAATTTTAACGGCCTGGGTAGGCTTGACTGGTAAATGAGTGTGGGTGTAGGTTCGGGTATTATTTTTGAGCCGATTAATAATCGGGCTGGGTATCAGTATACTCTTGCCCATACACGGACCTAATTATATATATAGAGGTGGAAATGTGCTTGGCTTGGGTACAGGGATACCCGTACCCACCAATTGGTGTTACACCCATTTCCATGCCTAACCAATGTTGGGCCTGAAATAGGCACTAATATTTGTACCCATTAGGGTGTAGGGTGCCCATTATGATTTCGGGTATCCGTTTATGATTTGAAATTTCAAAATAAATAAAATTCTCACCAACAACTCAAAACCTTAGACTTTGTAGTATAAATGAAATCAAAACTATGGTGTTGAAAACATAAAAAATAGCATGGTAACATGTGCTATTTTAGAATTAAAAAATAAAAAAAATCTATTAATGATGTTTTAATCCATCACATGACTTAAACGCAAGAAACCATTATAGTGAAAGACACCATCCACGATGTGGAATAGTCTTATCGCACAATGTTGTAGAGGAACTAACCTCTTTTTTAGTTTTGTTGATTAAAGGTACTAATTATTTTACTAATAAGTAATTACTGATTATCAATTAGTTGGAGTATTGGGCATTTTTATAAACATATAGTATATAATATAATTGGTTTGGACTAGGGTATGGGTAGGGGTGTTACCCACGCCCAATCCAATTATTAATTGGGCCCAAATTAACACCCGAACCTGCAATCTCAACCATTTAGCTACACACACCCGGCTTGTGGTAGGTGGATTGAGGAGATTTTTTCCTCACCTTTAACAAGTGAGGTTTTGGTACGGGTAGAAACGGGCTATGAGTGGGTTGTGCATCTATATGAGCAAGTTCCATTCTTGGAAATAGCCCCGTATATTTTTGAAGAAAAAAGATAGTTTTTTCTTCATTTTTTATTACTTCTATAAGATTTAATCTTTTGAGTTAATGGTGAGATTTTTTCCTTTGAATATTTCAAATCACAAATGGGTATCCGACACCCTAATGGGTACGAGTATGAGTGCCATTTCAAGCCTGACATAGCTATGGATATGGGTGCTACATACCCGACCCATTGACACCCTTGGATGTGATGGAATAGCTCCCGCTTCTGTACAATGTATCAAAATTTTGTCATATTAAGGGGACATTTGGATTCAGGGCATTTAGATTCTTGGGGATCACAATCTCCACTTGGGGTGGATTTTTTAATTTAATTTATTTTTTGTTTGGGGTCGCGGGGCATTGGAATAGCCTGGTATATTCAAATGCTCAATGGGCATCCCAAGGCCCCAAAATAAGGGAATCACAATGCCCAAGGAAAACTAGGATTTTCATTCCTAATTTCCATTAGCTGACCACCCACTCTTAAGAGGGATGCACATTCAAAGTGGGAAATGTGATGGCGAGGATCATCTGACCGGAGTGACCTTTTGGGAATGATGAGTGATTAGAGGTGGGACTGACATGATGGAGGGTCTAAATCAGTTATGGCACCATTTTGGTGGACCGTTTTATCCAATCCATTGATTGGATGGTAGATCACTTGACCAAATCACTTTTGAGAGGGATGAGAATCGAAGGTGGGACACATGATGAATTGTCTAGATCAATGATCATTTTTTTTAGTACGAACCATTGTTATCAAATGCGATCGCATATGCGCATATGCGATCACATATGCGCATATGCGATCGCATATGCGCATACTATTGATCAAATCGCATATGCCATGATGGTATATGCAATCCTGGCAAGTATGCCATGGCATACTTTTATATGCGATAAATATGCGATCGCATATTTCCCAATAGCCAAGAGCGGAAGATTTTTATTTTTTTTTTTCAAATTGGAGAACTTTTGCCTATAATTACGCCTTCATATCCCCTCCATTTTCACTATTCTTTACTCCAAAGCTCTAAATCTCTTACTCTTTCTCTCTTACACCTCTTTCTTTCTTACTCTAATCTCTCTACAATTATTTCAATTATGTTTATTTTTTGTATTTTATAAGTTGTAAGTTATAACTTGTTAGTTGTTTCAAGTTATCCATTTATCATTAAAATTTATTTGTTCGAATTTTATAATAATTAGTTATCTTTTAATGTAGCTTGTTGATTGTTTTGTTAAAATTTATATAATATAATATAAGTAATTAAATATATCACTTAATGAAACACTCAAACTAAAGTAAAATAACCCAATCCAATCATGTGTATTAATTAGACGAGTTTTTCCCTCTTTTTTTTTTATTATAGAATTTTTAGAATTTATAGTTTTTTTTTTTTGAAAAAAAATGTCATAGCATTTGCGATTATGCAATCGCATATGCAAACAGCATATGCTGATCGCATGCAATCGCATATGCGATATGACAACATTGGTACGAACACTTTTGATTGTCCATTTTCCAAGGCATTGATTGGGTAGTTAGGATCATCCGACGTTGATTTTTAAAGAGGGATGGGCAATGAAGGGTGTAACCTACATGATGCATGGTCTAAATCAATGATTGAACCATTTGTAATAGGTTCAACATGGACCATCTTTCCCCGGGCATTGATGGGAATATTAAGATTATTTGACCTAAAGTGATCTTTTGGATGATGGACAATCATGACTATCCATTTCCATAGGCACTGAATAGAAGCATTGTTTTAAATAGCGAATAGCATGTAGCGTTCACCCCTCTAAAGCGTGAGGCATAAGCCACATACGCTACACGCTACTTCTAGATTTTTAATCAAGGCTGCGCTTTGTTGTACCAATTCATGATATTTTGCACCAAATTAGACTGATTAATAATGAAATTTAAACAAATTTCTTGATTTTTGGTGCAACCAAATGCAACCTAAAGTAATAAGAAAGGCAATGATTAAATATAAAGGTAAAGAAAGAGCAACAAAATTGATTGAATATTGTTACTTGTATTATTTTACCAAAAGCATTGAAAAGATTAACTAATTTTTATTTAGAATAAAAAAGTGTAACCAATTATTGAAAACATCAATTGATTTGAATGTCATAGTGAAAAATAACATGTAATGGGAGCTATGTAGTGTGTAGTGTACGCAAAATATCATATAGTGTAGGCTACAAGCGACTTAAGCTATTTTCATGAGCTACGCAACGTTAAGGCTAAGCTATATATAGCGTAAGCTGCACACTACATAGCGTAGCTATTTAGAACACCGAATGGAAGGTTAGGACCATCTAGTAGAAATGGTGGGGACCCAACCGATGGATGGTTTAGATAATTGATCAAACCATCTGCAATACCCAACCCCAATTAGTTGGGATAAGGCTTAGATGATCATGATGATTAACAAAATGATTAGTATGGACCATCCATTTCTCTAACCATTGAATTGATAGTTAGGATCATCCGACAAGTGATTTTTTGAGAGGGATGAGAACGAAAGGGGAGTACATGATGGTTGGTCTAGATCAATGATTAGACTGTTTATAGTATAATCAATATGGATTGTCCATTTCCCTGACCTTTGAATGTATGGTTAAGATTATCTGAATTTTTTTTTCTAGTGATGGCAATGAAGGGTGGGACCCACACTTCTCAGCCAAGAGAGAGATCCCACACTTCCTCAATATGATCAGCCACTCATTCGGGGGAACTTATGAGCGTTACCAATAGATATAAGATGGGGGGAAGTGGACTTTAATGGTTTGGTCATATGCAATGGAGACCAAGAACCATGTTGGTTAGGAGTGAGTTGGTACAAGTTAGAGGCTCCAAAAGGCAAGGAGAAGGCCCAAAAGGGCGTGGACGAAGGTAATAAGAAAAGACTTGACGACGTTTAGTCTAACCACCTATGTAGTATGTAGCTTACGCTACATAGCGTAACTTAGCCTACGTTGCGTAGCTCATGAAAATAGCTTAAGCCATTTATAGCTTTTCACTACATGCTACATAGCCTATGGTATGCGCTATGTAGCTTATACTACATGTTATTTTTCACTAAAACATTAAAATCAATTAATGGTTTCAATGATTTGTTACATTTTTCCTTTTTTTTTTAAAAAAAAAAATAAAAAAAAATTAGTTGATCTTTTCATTGATTTTATTAAAATAATGTAAGTAATATATTGGATCATTAGGTTGCTCTTCCCCCCTCCCCCCCCCTTTATACGTAATGTTTGCCTATTTTTCCTTTTATTTTAGGCTTTGTTTGGTTGCACCAAATGTATTAAATTTCATTTCTAATCAAACTAATTTGGTGCAATATATCATGAAATTTCATGATATTTGGTGCGACCAACCACAATTGGAAAATTTGATAATATTGGAAAAGAATACAATCATGTCAATTGGGGTTTCCCCGACTATTTGCTCAGTGAGATGGGGTTGGTCAAATGGAGAGGTTGGATGTGGGCTTGTGTCCAATCGGCTTCCTTCTCTATCTTGATTAATGGGTCTCCGAATGGGTACTTCAAGACTTCTAAGTATTCACCCATATTTGTTTGTGGTGGTTTGAGAGGCTTTGAGTAGGATGCTTCCCAAAGGTGAGGAAGTTAGATTAATCAAAGGCTTTAAAATTGCAACCGGGGTAATTGAGATTAGCCATCTTTTATATGTAGATGGCACTATTTTTTTTTGCGATGCGGAGTCAGTTGATAATCTTTCGAAAGTTTTTATCTGTTTTGAAGCAACTTCGAGGCTTAATATGAATGTCGTCAAAAGCGAAATGCTCAGAATTCAGCTGGCGGAGATTTTTGGATGCAAGGCTGGCTTGTTTCCTTCGTCTTATCTTGGGTTGCCTTTTTGTATTAGGAAGCCGGCTCGGCACAACCTTTTGCATAAGGTGATAGAGAGAATTGAAAGAAAGCCGTCTAGTTGGAAGATGAGGTATTTGTCATTGGGTGGCAGATTAACTCTTATTAAGGCCGCTTTTTCCAACATGTTGGTGTATTTCATATCATTATTCAAATGCCCGAAGTTAGTGCTTCATAGATTGGAGGAGTTGAGAATTGATATGCAATTTTTTGTGTCAAGGTTCGGAAGATGAAGGAGTTGAGAATTGATATGCAATTTTTTGTGTCAAGGTTCGGAAGATGAAAGGAAGTTTCATCTTCTTAGTCAGAAATATGTTTGCAAACCGATTGCGGAGGGCAGAGTGGGTATCAAGGACCTTGAAACTATGAATATGGATCTTATTGGAAAATGGCTTTGGAGGCTTGGATATGAGGAAGGAAGGCTTTGGAGAGAAATAGTAGTGGCAAAATATGGGTTATGCTATGATGGATGGAGGGTGAAACATTTGTCCATATATCGGGCTTATGAATTATGGAAGGCGGTATTCTCAATTGAACTTTGGTTCCGTGAAGATATTTCCTTTTCTTTGGGGAATGGAAGCCATATTCATTTATGGACTGATGTTTGGTGTGGAGACCGGGCTCTCATTCAATCTTTTCCTGGATTAGCCCGTATTGCTTCTGATAGAGATATATTGGTGAAGGATTGCTTTTCGTTTTGTGGCAAGTCGGTGGTGTGCTTTCCTCCTTGTAGGAGGAAGTTGTCAGATGATGAGATTGTCGAGATGGTGGAGCTCCTTGGCCTTTTGAAGAACACAATCCCCGTGGTTCAGGAAGCAGACTGTTTGACTTGGCATGTCTACAACTCAGTTGGTTCTTGATTAGATCTTTTTTATAGTTTGATGCATGATGCGCTTTGTAATTAGTCCTTCCTTTATTATTGGTGGTTTTATGGTGCTCCTCCTCGGGTGGCAGCATCTGGGTTGTTAGTGCGCGATAAGAGAGTGCTTACTATTGATTACTTGCAAAGAAGATCTCTTATTTTGGCCAACTTTTGCATAATGTGTATGGAAGCGGTGAAATCAATGGACTACCTTTTTATTCATTGCACTTTTGTTCGTAAGGTTTGGGAGCATTTTTGGGATTGTTCAATATTGATTTGGTGATGCCAAGAGCAGTCGTGGAGCTGATTGGGGCCTGGCATCAAGGGGGAGTTGGAAAAGTAGGCAAAGTGCTGTGGAGGATGCTTATTTTGGGTTTTTTTTTTTTTTTTTTTTTTTTTTTTTTTTTTTTTTTTTTTTTTTGGGTCATTTGGGGACACTGTAATAGGAGGGCTTTTCAGAATAGAAGTTCTTTTGGCCAAGAGGTCATTAGGGAGATCAAATGGAATATGGTGGGCTGGGCTTCTTTTGTTAAAAACTCAAATATGTAAATCTGTTCTCTTTCTTTGAGTTATAGTTAGCTTGTATTCTTTTGTGTGCTTGGTGCACTTCTTTAATAAATTGATGTTATGTAAAAAACAAAAAATCAAGCACAACCTCAACTAAAAATCTAGAAGTAGCGTGTAGCTTACGCTGCATGCTATGTAACTTAAGCTTCACGCTTTAGAGGGGTGAACACTACACTAAATGTTATTTTCTATTTAAAACACTGAGTCTAACTGAAGGTCTGGCCCTTGATAGAGTGGAATGGTGGAACAGGATTTCATGTAGCTGACCCCAATTAATTGGGAATTTGGGATGAGGCTTAGATGATGACGACGACTTTCTGAGGGCAAGAAATCTGTGGGCCTTCTCGACTGTGTTATTGGAATCACCTTCGATGATGATAAGGCTAGAGACATTCTTTATTGATTTTGCAAGCTTGAAGTAAAGCTGCTGCTTCCACGAACACCGAATCTTTGCCGAATCTTTGTTCTTTACCGGTGCAAAGAATTCCATGATTATGCATCCATTGTTATTCGAAGAATTCCCCTGACACCTGCAGGACCTGGGTTGCCCCATGTGGATTCATTGAAATCCAGCTTCATGACACCTGCAGGTGGAGCTTTCCAGGTACCCACAATGCTGGATTTATCCCAGCCTCTATATAGAACATCTTTCCACCCTGTAATGAGCAGCACAGTAGGCGGCCTCTGAAAATTCTGATTCACCCTTACCAAAGAGAACTTAAAAGTCATCATCCCCATCTGCTGCATTGAAATGGACCTTCTCGTTAACCATATGATTGTTTCTTTCCAATCAAATGCTCCATAGCTCGGCAAATAAAGCCATAATCTGGAGTATTTATTTAACAGGGCCCCCAAGCCGACGATATCCAGCTCTTGATCGTCTCCCTGAATGAACATTGGAAAGTCCATTTCATATTGAACTTAGCACTTAGATCCCACACTTCATTGCAAAACTGCAATGTAACAGCTTGTGGTTAACTGTTTCTTCTCGCAACAGCACATACTGAACCTGTTTGCTATCATCAAACCTCCACTCTTAATGTCGCCAATGGTGAGAATGTTTCTGGGGGAAGAAATCCAGACAAAAGCTCTGATTTTCAGGGGAACTGGCGCAACCCAAATCTTGGAAAAAACAGGAGCATAGGCACTGTGATGACCAGTTAACTATCTAGCTATAGAGCTAACCAAAAATATTCTCTTGGGTTCCAACACAGATTCTTCTGTCTTGACTGAGAGGTGGCAGACACATTCTGCAGCAATGCTAAAAGATGCTGGAAGCTAGCAAATTCACTATCTTTGAGGTCGCGACAAAACGCAGGGCCCCGGACTACCACCCCCGCAGTTGTTGGAAGAACTGATCTAAGGTTTCCTGTCTCTTCTGAAATAACACGGATCCTCAAACATCTCCACTGAAGGGGTCTCTGAGCACTAAACATCTTCCCAAAACCTCATCTTTTTCACATTACCAATCCAAAACCTGAAAAAGCTGGAGCAAGGTATGGGTCCGCGAGATGGCTCTCCAAATCAGGGATCCAGATCTGATAGATTCCGGTTTGATGTCCCATCCATTCCCACCGACCCATACCTAGTGACAAGAATATCCCGAAGGACTGGTTTCCATTACGCAACCTCCACCACTACTTTGCGAGGATGACCAGATCAACTGCTGATGGTTCTGAATCTCAAAACCCCAGAGGCCATCACCCAACATATGTACCCTATTCCACACAACAAGGTGGAATTCGTGTGAGCCTTCCCAGTTATTATTCCACAGAAAACATTTTGTAATTGATTCAATCTAGTGGAGATTTTCACAGGGAATCTGAGAATCGATAAAAGGTGGATCGGAAAGGAAGCTGAAACTGAGTTGATACAGCTTTGCAGTCACCTAGGGATAAGGATTTCCCTTTCCAAGCTGCCAGTTCCCTGATATACTTCTCCATTACAAGGTCCCAGCAATTCAACCTTGCTTCAGAAATTTCGATAAAAAAAGAAAGAGATCTCCACTAATTGGTGTTAATATAGGAAATTTATGTACAAACTCTTAACCATGTGGATAAATAGGACGAGTGCACCATACATTTGGTGATAGTGATGTGTCGATTGAGCCTATGGGTCTCACAGGTCAACCGTGCCACCATTAGGCCATCTGATTGGATATGTGGGCCCACAATCTAACTGAACCACTATTTTTCCTTCTGGTTGATGGCCCCACAGTTAAGTCGAATACATCTATCACCAATCATTATGTATAGGCTAGAAGGTGGGGCCCACTGTAGCACTACATGTGTACGCACATAGTTTGTTACCTGGATGCATCTTGTGTGGATCACGTCATTGTTAAAAGGGTCTCAATCGATTGTGGATTTCCTCTATAGTCATTAGTCATACTGATATATGATTGCTAATCCATGTATTGATCATGCATTATCACAAATGTAACAGCCATCTTAGAATGTATTAGATGGCATTCATGAATTGTTTCCATGGTTATTCATCTCTCAAGACATGCATATTGTGACCTCATTAATTCTGTAATTTGTTCTTGAATTTATTAATTCCAGGTAAGTTCGCGGCAGAAGGAAACAAGTAGCACTGCAGGAATGCGTGATAGTGTTGAAACGAGCACCCTTTTACATCATAGGTCCAAGGTATTATTTTCACCTCTGTTTGATTTACTGGTGGATTTCTCAAGTAAATAACAGTTGCCGTAGATCTATCTTTTCAACGTTTAATTGAAAGTCCACATAATATTATTAGGTTACTGGCAGTGTTCGAGTTGTCGGTATCGCTACAAGTTTCGCTGGCTGGAGATAAAGATATAATATCGTTATCGCCGATAATATCGCCGATAACCGGAAATGCGGGGAAAATATGGTAAAATGATGTAATTTTTCAATGAAACTTTAGTAGGGTTTAAATACACATATTTACATGTTTAGGAATAAAAAAAAAAAAAATTGTAAAAAGAATGCATACATAATAAGTTTCTATTTAATTAAGGCCTAAAAGCATGTGCTATCATAAGAAACAGTCCAATAGTAGCATAACAATCACTTAAATCTCACTAAACCAATTAACAAGTATAATGCATTCATACATTTTATAATCATGCATAAATAAGCATATAAATTAAACAAAATAATATGCACAATGATCCAACCATCCATCCCATCCATCCAACCACCCAACCATCCATCCCATCCATCCAACCATTCAACCACCCCAACCATCCCATCCATCTATCCCATGTAACCATCCATCCATCCCATCAAATCATCCAATCATCCAATCATCCAAACATTTATCCATCTCATCTATCCAATAATCCAACCATCCAACCATCCCATCCATCCATGCCATCAAATCATCCAAAAATCCACACATCCATACCATCTATCCATCCAACCAATCATCCAAACATCCATCCATTCATCCATCACATCAAATCATCTCATCCAATCATCCATCGATCCACCCAACCATCCCATCTATCCATCTAACCATCCATCCATCCATCCAATCATCTAAACATTTATCCATCCATCCCATCTATCTAATAATCCAACCATCCAACCATCCCATCCATCCATGCCATCAAATCATCCAAAAATCCACACATCCATCCCATCTATCCATCCAACCAATCATCCAAACATCCATCCCATCCATCCATTCATCCATCACATCAAATCATCTCATCCAATCATCCATCCACCCAACCATCCCATCTATCCATCTAACCATCCATTCATCCCATCAAATCATCCAAACATTTATCCATTCATCTCATCTATCTAATAATCCAACCATCCCATCCATCCATGCCATCAAATCATCCAAACATCCACACATCCATCCCATCTATTCATCCAACCATCCCATCTAATCATCCAAACATCCATCAATCCCATCCATCCATCCATCCATTGCATCCAATCATCCACCCATCCAACCATCCAACCACCCAACCATCCCATCAAATCATCCATCCATCCCATCAAATCATCCAATCATCTAAACATTTATCCATCCATCCATCCCTATCCATCTCGTCTATCAAATAATTCAACCATCCATCCATACCATCAAATCATCCAAACATCCACACATCCATCCCATCTATCCATCCAAACATCCATCTATCCATCCCATCCATCACATCAAATCATCCCATCCAATTATCTATCCATCCAATCATCCAAACATCCATCCCATCTATCCATCTAAACATTCATCCAACCGACCCATCCATTTATCCATCTTATCAAATCATCTCATCCAATCATCCATTCATCCATCCCATCCCATCCCATCCAACCATCCGATCATCCAAACATCCATCCCATCTATCCATCTAAACATTCATCCAACCGACCCATCCATCCCATCCAATCATCTAAACATTCATCCATCCATCCATCCCATCTATCAATCCAAAAATCCATCCAACCGACCCATCCATCCATCCCATCTATCAATCCAAAAATCCATCCAACCATCTAACCATCAGGAGTGGATGACGTGTGGCCTCGGCCTCACTTAAGACGGTAGCCCTCACCTTGAATTATGTATTCTATGTCCATCTATTTTCCAAGATCCTTTTAGGGCATGAACCTAAAAATGAGTGGATCCAATTTTCAAGTGGACCCTATCATAGGAAATGATGGTGATTGACCATAAATGGGCCACAAGTTTTGGATGGTGACCCAATTTCCTTTATCCATGTTCACGTGACGTTAGCATCTGGTTAGATGGCAAATAAACATTATGGAAAGATTAAGGTGGGCCCTAGGAAGTTTTTAATGGTATGGCATTCAATCACCATTGTTGTATGGTCCACGAGACTTGGATTTTCATTTTTGGGCTCATGCCATAATATGTTTTGGCAAAATGGATGGACAGCGTGGATATAGAATATCTATATCATGGTGGGCCCCATGGTAAGGGCCTCACCTGCCATAAATATCCCACTCTATTTAATTTTTTAGTTTTTTTAAACTGCATTTTTTTGTTTTTAAAGTGGTGGTGAACCACTTTTATTACATGATATGAAACTCACTCTTAATGTAACTTAAAAGTTACTTAAACTATGAGTTTTATTTCCATTCAAAATGGTGGTGACATATGCTTTTAAATGGTGGAAAAAGCATTCTTTAGAAAAAGTTAAAAACGTAAAGTGAAAAGCAGAGATAGCTTCGACCCCTCTTTTCGAAACCTAAAACCCTCTTTCCTTCTCGTTAGCATAGTCTTTGCCGCAACTTGCAGTAGCTCCGTTAGATTCTCCTTCCACAGGTATGGTTTTATTCAATTACCTGCTCTATTATATCTGTCGCTTTTCTTCTTCTTCTTCTTCTTCTTCTTTTTTGAATTTAAGGCTATATACGGAGATATAATCGTCGAATTGTCGATATTTTCGTTGTCATCAATGTTATCGACGATATATCGCCAATATATCGCCGATATTTGGAAGAGAAACGATTTTTTGGGTTTTCGGTATCGCAAGTCCGGCGATACTGAAATTATCGGCGATAATATCGATTTTTCGCCGACAATACGAACACTGGTTACTGGTACCGCAGTTCATGTAGTCCCGCATCCTTTATTCAATTATTCTTGTCATAATTATTCATAATTTTTGTCATTTGTTGCATTACATTCTGAGACAAAATTATGGTTGACACTCTTTTACCGTTGATTGAGTTTAATTTATATGTACTATGTAGAGATTTGTAGTTTGATTTATGTAGTATTAGGCATATACAATATAACAGTTCTTAATTTAGTTCATGTAGTCCTGCATCCTTTATTCAATTATTCTTGTCATAATAATTCATAATTTTTGTCATTTGTTGCATTACATTCTGAGACAAAATTATGGTTGACACTCTTTTACTGTTGATTGAGTTTAATTTATATGTACTATGTAGAGATTTGTAGTTTGATTTATGTAGTATTAGGCATAGACAACATAATAGTTCTTCTTATTATTATTTTTTTAAAATATAATAGTTCACATGCATGATCTACAGTAATAAGAATCATCATTTACTTTATATATATATATATATATATATATATATATATATGAGTCATGCTCACCTACGCACGTGCGCACCTTTGCACACGTGTCATGGGTGTCGAATCCGAACGGTCCATAAGATGCGGAATCCCATGAAACCGAAGGGGGTGAATTTTCACCCTAATCTAAGATTCTGATGGGTCATAGCAAAGAGAAATTCAAATCAAGGGAAGAAACTGTTTGCATTTTTTATGGCCCACCGAAATTTTGGATCAAAGTAAAAATTTGTACCAAGGGGTCTCATGAGGTTCTGCTTCATGTGGACTCTTCAGATTTTCGAGACTCATCAGATATGATGAGTTCTCAAAAAAGTTCGTATGTAGTACGTACGAACTGGTTCGCAGGTGAGCATTTCCGATATATATATATATATATATGTACTGGAGTGACTTATATGAACTTACCCCTGGTGGTATGTACCGAACGAAGTGTAGTGTGCTGCATACTCATTCCTGTGCCACATACCAGAGTGATCCACTATCTTGGTTGCTGTCAGAAGATATTTGGGGCATCTTTCATTCTCTGAGGGTTTATCACAAAAGTTGGTCATCGAACCCACATGCATGTCGTGGTGCATCAGCACCTGATAATTCCTCATACTTAATCCCCAAACACGGGCGCGCACACACACACACGCACGCATATTAAGGTTGGAGAAAGTTAATGGCAGCTTGTTATGGTAACTTTTCTTGTTTTATATTGTAACAGGAGGTGGTCCCAAAACGCATACTTCAAATGGAAGAAGCCATTAAAAATCGTGACTTTGCATCTTTTGCAAAGTTAACTTGTGCCGACAGTAATCAGTTTCATGCAGTTTGCTTGGATACTTGTCCCCCCATATTCTACATGAATGATACATCCCACAGGCATGTTCTCTCTGTAGCCTTCAAATATCTGTCTTCAAAATTGACCATATCTATATAACACGGATTTTGACATCGATTTTCAGACAGGCAACTTTCAGATGCTTGATAGGCTGAGATATCTGTGCAAATATTTAAATAAGAAACTTGAATATTCAAGTATAAAATACTCAAAACTGTTCCCTAGTTCCATGTCAATATGTATTTACACTGTGTTTAATTGAATGTGGAGTGTCGTTCTTCTTGAGATGAACATGATTCGATTAGGCCCCAGGATTGTCAATATGTTCTTTAGATTGTTCATTTGAGGGCCTTGGTTGGTGCATTTGGATCTGGGACATTTGATCTCAATAAAGCCATTCTGTTTCAGGATCATAAACTACATGGAAAGATGGAACCGGTTTGAAGGAGCACAACAGGTACCATCCTTCCTCTCTCTCAGAAGTTGGTTTATTTTTTATTTTATTTTCCTCTCTCTCTCTCTCTCTCTCTCTCTCTCTCTCTCTCTCTCTCTCTCTCTCTCTCTCAGATTGATTGTCAATATCAGGTTGCTCACTATGCGATCGTCTAATGAAATGATTTTCACTGGTTGCAATATTTCTGTAGATCTACGTAATAGAAGATGTGAAATGGGAACTTATAATGCTGGATACTTGTTCAATTATGATGAACATTGCTTTTACATTAAACATTTTGTTTACCCATGCATGGTGAGAAGTAAATGATTTGGCCTATGTGTTGGCCAAGATGGTGTCTCTAAATGTTTAATTTGTATCGGGAATTCATTCCCTTTGCTTTGATGCATCTCCTGTTTTTCTTTTAACCAAGTTGTTTTTTCCTTAAAAAAGAAAAAAGAATGAAGAAAAACTTATTAAACCTCTAAAGGAAAAAAAATTCTTTATTTCTTTGAACAGTTACAAATCCTTCATTTATTGAAAGTTTATTTTGTTGAGAATGCAGGCTTATCGTGAAGCTGCTCATGGATTAAACATGCCATTTAGTTAAGGGATATAACTTGTAGGATTTAGTTATAGAATTACCAGTTGGAAAGAAAAGAGTTATCGATGTGCTTGACCCTGTAGAAGTAATTACTTGGTAAATTGGATGTCTCTTACAAATTTTGGTTAATAACAATAAGTTTTAAAGTGGAAAACATACCCCATTGTACATTGTTACAGAGGCAAGGGTATATGTTTCTTTCCCATTCATTGAAAGGAAAATCTGTCCTATGATTGCATGAAGTGGGAGTGGGGAAATATCTGTTTCAAAACGTTATCTAGTATGATGGGCTAGGAATTGGGAGCTTGAGTACGAGTCCGAAGTGTGATTTGAAGTAGGAGTGACACCCAAGTAGAAGGATCCTGCAAACAAAACAATAAAGGAAAAGTTAGACCTTCAAAGCTATTCACAAGAAACGTTCATGTTTCAAAGCCTCGCAAGGAACTAGAAACAGGGAAGATTTTGAACAATATAGAAATGCCAAAATGATTGCCAAGAAAGTAGTGAGGCTAAACATAAGGCTTATGATGATTTTTACAATAAACTGTGGATAGAAGGTGAGAAGATGTCTTCAAACTTGCAAAAGTGAGAGAGAGGAAAGGTAAGGACCTAGATCACGTTAGATGCATAAATAGCCAGAGGGTACTAGTAAAAGAATGAGATCAATGAAAGGTGGAGAAGCTATTTTTAGAACTTGTTAAATGACACCACTTTGAGACTAGAGTGATAAAAGGAACCATAAACTCAAATGATGTCGGATACCATAGATCCTTTCATAGGATTAGGATCAGTGTTGTCATATGCAATCGCATATGCCATTTTGGAGGCAGAAATCGCATATGCCATAGTGGCATATGCGATTTTATGACTATTAGGCATTATGCGATGGCATATGCGATTATGCAATTGAATATGCAATTATGCCATCACTTATGTGATGAAAAAACATAATTTTTTTGGAAGGCTGTGCGATGGCATATGTGATTATGTGATCGCATATCTGCACATGCCCCTTGGGTTGCATATAATCGCTTATGCTATTTGACAACAATGATTAGGACATTTGAAGTGAAAGATGCTTTGAGAAAGATGAAAATAGGAAAGGCCCTTGGGCCATTTGGTATACTAATAGAGGTTTGGAAGTGTGTGGGAGATATCATATTATTTTAGTTGACAAAGTTGTTCAACAAGATTGTAAGATCGAAGAAAATGTTAAAGAAATTAGGAAAAGTACCATGGTATATATTTATAAAAACAAAGGAGACATATAGATCTACACTAACTATTGTGTGATTTAACTTGTGAGTGATACTATGAAACTTTGGGAGAGAGTGGTTGAGTAAAGACTAAGGCATGAGATGGATGTATCAGAAAATTAGTTTGGTCTCATGCCTTGGACGTCTACCATTGAAGCTATTTTGCTAAGACAATTGATGGAGAAATATAGGGAGAGGATAAAGGATCTCCACATGGTCTTTATTGACTTAGAGAAAGCATACAATAGGGTCCTTTGAGAGTAAATTTAATTGGTGTTGGGAAAGAAAGGATTTTCAAGAGGATATATTGATATATTTTGCTAAGACAATTGATGGAAATATATAGGGAGAGGATGAAGGATCTTCACATGGTCTTTATCAACTTAGATAAAGCATACAATAGGGTCCTTAGAGAGTAAATTTATTTGGCGTTGGGAGAGAAAGGATTTTCTAGAGGATATATTTACATGCTAAAGGATATGTGTGAGGGAGTGATAACAAATGTGAGGACTATTGGTGGAGAGACAAGAGAGTTGCCAATCACCATGGGCTTGCACTAGGGGTCAGCATTTAACCCATACCTTTTTGCATTGGTTATGGATGAGTTAATGATGCATTTGCAGGAAGAGATCCGATGTTGCTTCTTCTTCTTCTTCTTCTTCTTCTTGCAGATGACATAGTTTTAATTGACAAGACAAGGGAGGGCATAAACAAAAAGCTAGATTTATGGAGGGGTGCTTTAGAATTAAAGGATTTAAAATTAGTCAAACTAAAACAAAGTATATGGAGTGCAATTTAGTAACAATAGGAGTGAAAATGAGGAATTAGTTAAGATTGTTGACCATGAGGTTTCCGAAAATGACCACTCTCAATACTTTGGGTCAATAACTTGTGAGTGGGGAGATTGAGAAGAATGTTGGCCATAGAATTCAAGTAGGTGGAAGAAATGGAGATGTGCCTCTGTAGTTTTTGGTGTTCATTGCGCAAACTGAAAGGGGAATTTTATAGGATAAATATAAGACCAGCCATGCTTTATGGGACAATATATTTGGGTAGTTAAGGAACAACTTGTTCCTAGGTAGTTGAAATGAGGATGTTGAGATGGATGAGTGGCAAGGTGAGGAAGGATAAACTTAGAAATGAAAGCATTTAGGGGAATTTAGGAGTAGCACTAATAGTTAATAAGATGAGGGAAAGTAAACTTGGATGGTTTGATCATGTGCTATAGAGACCAAGATCTGAACTGGTTAGGAGTGAGTTGGTACAAACAAGTTGAAGGCTCTAGAAGGGCATGGGGAAGGCCCAAAAGGACATGGATGGATGTAGTAAGAAAAAGAATTGATGACCTATGGTTTAATTGAAGGCATGACCCTTGATAGGTTGGAATTGTGGAATATGACTCATGTGGCTGACCGCAATTAATTGGGATTAGGTTAGATGATTTTGATGAGGTGGCCTAGTTTAGGAAGAGACTGTCCCTCAACTAACTTTTGACAGTGGATTACCTAAAGCAACAAAATATTGCCCTTCCTAATATTTGCTTTATGTGCAAGAATGAAGAGGAGTTGGTGACTATCGCTTCATTCATTTTTCATTGGTGACAAAAGTATGGAGATTCCTCCTCAGTTGGTTCCAGATAATGTGGGCTTTTAATTGGTGACAAATTCTTAGCACGATGTTCTAGTCCGTTCAAAAGTTGGTTAGAAATTCTATGGAAGATGTTTATTTATTTACTTATTTTTGGAGTAATATGGGGATTGTGGAATGAAATAAACATTTGGTTGTTCTTACCAGCACTTGAACCACATCGTTCTATTGCCTGTCACTCCCCTTTTCAATATTATCTTAGGCATCATGTCCAACGCCGCTACTATTTTAGGACTGGAGCATTTTTGAGGATTTTTTAAACCCATCTTTTGGTAATTAGGGGTGTTGGTGCCTTTTTCTTGTTTCCTTTTCGTGGTTCGTGGGTGCAATGAATTGTGTGTGCACACCTTCTACTATAGACTTGTTTCCATGGTTCATTACTATTGCTTGCACGGATTTATTTATTGTATCGAAACATTTTAGAGCCATCGGAATAGCAATAGTTGAAATCCCAACCACGGGAATTGTTGTACTCACTAGAAGAGCAATGGTTGAAATCCCAACTATTGGAAATGCCACTGGATTCTTTGATAGTTATGGGAATTATCAATGGCTCACATTCTGAAAGCCATTGGGAGTGTAGTACATGTATCTTTAGTTGTTCGATGGTGCACCATATGCTTAGAGATGATTGTTGCAACTGTGCCTTCTTGCCTCACACTACTTGTTATTGCGAAATTTCTTAGTTATGAAAATTTCAGTGTAGCTGAAGTGGGGATGTTGAGATGGATGATTGGCAAGACAAGGAAGGATATAATTAGAATGAATGCATTTGAGGGAATTCAGGAGTAGAACCAATAGATAAAAAGAAGAAGAGGGAAAGTAGACTTAGATGGTTTGGTCATGTGCAACGGAGACCAAGAACCGCATGGTTAGAAGGGAGTTGGTACAAGTTGAAGACTCTTAAAAGGCAAGGGGAAGGCCTAAAAGGATGTGGATGGGTCTAACTGAAGGTTTGGCCCTTGATAGAGTGGAATGGCGGGATCAAATTCATGTAGCCAACCCCAATTAATTGGGATAAAATTTAGATGATGATGATGAGAGGTTCTCCATGCTTTTCAAACTCAAGCTACTTCTTAGAGCACCTTGAGTCCAATTGAAGGTGTTTGAGTATAGGATATGTACAAACTCAAGCTATGTATATGTATAGTTGTATATGTACAAATGTATATACTATAGATAGGTATATGGATGGATTCATGCATATCTATTAAGATCTCCTACAATTCTCTATAAATCTCCTAGCTCTTTTATATATTCTCTTCATTTCCAATGGAATAGAAAAAACAACATTGTCGAAAATGTAATCTCTTGTAAATAATAGGTTATAGGTGCACTAGGCGGTCTAAAATCTTTAGAGAGTTAGACTCACGACCCTTGGGGTGGTTCAAATGAATTTTAATGGCTGCTCATTGGGTAATTTTGGTCATGTTGGGATTGGTGGAATTTTTAGGGATCATTTTGGGACTATCTTATCGAGTTCTATGGTCTAATCCATCCTTGTAATTCCAATTTAATTGAACTCATAGCACTTATCTTGGGAATAAAGTCGCAGTGAATTAATAGATTGGCCCTCTTTTTTTCCAAATGGACTTGACAAATGCTATCAAATGGGCAAAGATGGACCACAATTTGTGGGGTTAGTGAATCTCAATGACAAAATTGAGGATTTGGGCTCCATAATCCTTGATCTCTCTCCCACGTCCATCGAAAGGTGAATGTTAAAGCAGATTTTCTTGTTGAGGGGGGCTCTAGGGTCTCTCTATGACATTGTGGAGCGAAAATAAGGATTGTTCTTGCCTACCTAGTTTTGTAGGCCGATGTAGGCTCATATGGGCTGATGGTAATTGGAATGATACAGGAGTCGATATGATATTTAAAACAATTACGTTTTCTCTCCTTAAATAAAATTTTAGTCATTCATCAAGAAGTTAATACTCATAAATTTGTTGACATTTTTTCACTGATACTACATGCAATTATGATTCAATCCACATGAGTCGCTATGGTGGATGGCGTTTACTCTATTTAAATCTTTTTAACTAATTGAAAGTGTTTTGCATTCCATTTCATGCAAGCGGGGCCAAAGTCCAGTTATCCGAACCATCGGTTTGATGTGCCTCTTTGTAGATGGCTAGATGCACTACATAACAAAAACCTGTTGAGAAGACTGCTGAAATAGTTGAAATTTCTCCAAAAGATTTGACTGTTAAGAAGAGAGAAAAATGTTCCAATAGATCTGGGAGGTTTTTGGGTATGCACAACAAATGATTGAATTCCTCGACATATCAGCGATCATGCTTACTGATCCATTTGGTCCACGGGCTAGACTTGAAGATACCTGTATAATATGTAAATACAGCTGCTCAGCTGGGGTTATTGATCATCTTTGCATGTCAACCCCATAAAGCGACACATATTGGGATCAACCAGGGGTCATGATAAAACTAAATTCAAAACTCTATATTTCTAGCACACAAATTTGGAGGCCCATTTTTTTATTTTTTATTTTTTTTCTGTAGATCAAGAATTTTGAAACTTGCAGCCCTTTCAAACTTAAGTTATTTGCTATGCTTTCAAACTCAAGTTATTTGCTACGTCTTTCCCTTTTGTCCTATATTGGCCAGTGTTTTAAATAGCGGTAGCGTGTTGTGTAGCGTTCAACCCTCTGTAGCGTGTAGCGAAATAGCGTAGCGTGTAGCGTAAGCTACACAATATACGCTACACAATACTTCTATTTTTTAATTAAAAATATATATATGATATATATATATATATATATATATATATATAAAATAGTGAGAAAAAAGCAAAATATTTTGGTATTTTGAGTTAGCAATTACAGTCCATAATTTAATTGGTAAATTTTAAGTTAATACATGTCTTGTGTACAATTTTTTAAGGGCCCGAATTAGGTAGGACTCAGATCGTGAAGTGTAGCACATGAGTGTCAAAGTTTTTTGGACCCCACTCGTGATGAATGTGTTATATCCACACCGTCCATCCATTTTGCCAAATAATTTTAGGGCATGAGCCCAAAAATGAGGCAGATCCAAAGCTCGTGTGGACCGCACCATAAGAAACAATAATAATCAAACGATTATCATTAAAAATTTATCGGGGCTACAAGTTTTAGATCAAGTTTGACATGTGCGTTTTCCCTTCATCCACGTTAGTGTGACCCTATTAACGGTTAGATGGAAAATAAACATTACAAAGTGGACCCTAAGAAATTTTTAATGGTGAGCATTTTATAACCATTGTTTCTATCTTTGTGGTCCACCTCGATTTGGATCTTACTAATTTTTTGAATCATAACCTAAAATGATGTGGCAAAATGGATGGACGGCATGGATAAAATACATACAGCATGATGGGGCCCATGTGGCACGTGTACATTTTATTAAATTGTGCAACGCAGCGGGTACCAGTCCATTCATTTAATGCAAGCATGTCATGTGGGTCCGATCATGAGGTATGTGTTATATCTAAACCGTCCATTCATTTGAAGAACTCGTCTTAAGGCTTGACACAAAAAATAATATAGATCTAATTATCAAGTGGACCACACTGCAAAAAGCGAAAGGGGATTGAACGCTCACCATTGAAACCCTTATTGGGATCACGAGAACTTTTGGATTAATATGAAATTTATTTTTCCTCTTCATTCAGGCCTTTTTGACCTTTTGAACAGATTGGATGAAAAATAAATGTTAGGGTGGTCCTACGAATTTTTTAACGGTGAAAAATCATCATCTCGCTGCTATTTTTGGTGTGGTCCAGACGATCTTTGGATACGATTCATTTTTTGGCTAATGCTCTAAAATGATATTTAAAAATTGATGAACGGTGTAGATATAATAAATACATAGCTGTGGGGCCCATGTAACTTTGATCTCCTTTGAACCGTTCGTACAACTCGGAGCTCGAGGAGTGTCAGCGCTCGTCTTAGCATGACACGTATCTCCAGCAGCAGTCAAACCGCGTCCGATAAAAAAAAAAAAAAAAAAAAAAACGGAGAGGGAAACGAAAAGAAAAAGAGGGAAAGAAGAGAGAGAGAGAGAGAGAGAGAGAGAGAGAGAGAGAGAGAGAGAGAGAGGAGGAGGAGGAGGAGGAGGAGGAGGAGGAGGAGGCCCGGGCCGCAACCGGAGAGAGAGGAGGAGGAGGCCCGGGCCGCAACCGGAGAGAGAGGAGGAGGAGGCCCGGGCCGCAACCGGAGAGAGAGAAGGAGGAGGCCCGGGCCGCAGCCGCAGCCGCAGCCGCAGCAGGGCGAGAAGAAGAAGAAAGAAGAAGAAGAAGAAGAAGAAGAAGAAAAGAAAAAAATAAAATAAAAAGGTATGTTTTTTTTTTTTTTTACGCTATTTTAAGCGCTACGTAGCGTTTTTTGTACGCTATGCTACGTAGCGTACGCTACACGCTACGCTACCACGCTATTTAATACACTGATATTGGCCTACAAAACTAGGTAGACAAAAACAATCGATATCAACTTTCACAACTATCAATTATTGGCTGTCTTTTGCTTTTGCTTCGTCTTCATCACAATCATCACACCTATAACAACCATATCTTTCCCTTTTTTCCTTCTCATTTTTTTACAACAGCAATCTCTCTTCGATGAAATCACCCACATCTTTTGTTTTGACGACCCCCTCACGATTGGTGACGATGATGACAATGCCTACCATTGGTGCTCATTAAGCATGTATGCGAACCTGAGGATATTCAAGAAACTGTAAAAGACTCAATATTTCTCAATCAAAATTTGATTTTTGGAGCACCCATGAGAGCCCGTCGCTTTCCAACAAGTATTCATATACAATGTCAAATTGATCGAATCGTTTGGGGTTGTTAAGACATTTCCGGATAAGCTCTGCCTCCACTTTCTACCTGAGAAATCCATGGTCCATGCCACCCTTATGATGTCATCATGAACCCGGATCTGCAGGCCTGCACATTCTAACAATGAGCATGGGTGTCTGTGTGAACAATTTAGCAGAGTGGTTTAGGGGAGCAAGAAAGGAGTTATTTTTTTTGAAGGTCGAGGTAAAGACATTGTTGGCGGTGATGGTTGTGGTTTTGATATCGGTTGTGATACAGGTAGTATCATTCAACCTTCAAAGATATGGGGGTGATACAAGCTAACGCAAGCTGATATGTGGGGATCAAAACACAAGTTTTGTGTAGGATTCAATGAATTGAAGTATACTGGATTATTTTGGGAAAAACTGAAGTGTAAACCATCTCTTTTTTGTTTCCATTTTTGTCTTCTTTTTGTTGTATTTCAATGTAATGGGCCATAATCCACTAAATCATGCCTGATTTGTGTTTGATTAGGGCTTATTTGGTTGACTCTCAGTAGGTCAGGTTGACGGATGTCATTCTTATCAAAGAATGGCATGAGACAACATTAAATACATGTAAGGTTTTGCAATGGCATCAAAGAGTGTTCATGGTTTTGCTGGTCATCGGCTCCTCTGTAAACTCCGTCTGCTAAAATGTAAGGTAAAGGAATGGCGCCATCAAGTTCTTCAAAAAAGAGAGGCCGAGGTCGATTCGCTAATGTCTGATCTGCAGCAAATTGACACCAAGGCTGAAGACATGCCTATATCCTGTGAAATTCTAGCATGACGAATTAGTATAATCCAGAACTTATCTAAGATTTCTCTGGAGGAGGAGGCTTCGTGGAGAATCAAATCTAGAATGAAATGGATTGTAGAGGGGGACAGAAATATTAAATTCTTCCATCACTTGGCAAACATGCAGGTGAGAGCGAAGACTATTCAGAGCATTCAAGATAAAGGCTGCATTATAGAAGATAAAGATGAAATCGAACGGATAGCAATTTCGTATTTCCAAAATCTCCTCACCGATGAAAATTGGAATCGTCCTATGCTGGACAACATTCGTTTCCCCGCCTTGGAGCAATCTGTTGCAGATTCCCTCGAGGTTCAGTTCTCCGAGACTAAGGTTAAAGATGCTATTGATGCGTTAGGGGGGGGATAAATCCCCAGGGCCAGATGGGTTTCCAATCAGCTTTTATAGGACCTTTTGGGAGGTCGTTCGTCAAGACGTTATGTTGTTTGTGCAGGAGTTCCACGCAAGAGGGCGTCTCTCTAAGGGCTTAGGCGCTTCTTTTGTCTCCCTGATTTCCAAAGTTTCTGGGGCCAGCTCATTTTCTCAATTTCGCCCGATTAGCTTGGTCGGGAATCCATACAAAATCCTTGCGAAAAGTTTTATATTCTCGTCTTGCTAAGGTGATCAATATCCTCATTTCTCTGCAGCAGAACGCGTTTATCAAGGGCAGACAGATCTTGGACGGTGCTCTCATTGCTAACGAGGTGCTTCACTCCTGCTATAAATCTAAATCTCAAGGGATCTTCTGCAAACTAGACGTCGCTAAAGCTTATGATAATGTCAATTGGAATTTTCTTCTTTACATGCTGTATCGAATGGGTTTTGGTACTAAGTGGAGAAGGTGGATCAAAGCTTGCATCGGTTCTCCTCATTTCTCTGTTATCCTAAATGGCTCTCCGAAAGGCTTCTTTAAGAGTAGTAGAGGCCTTCCCCCTCTCCCATCTCCTTTTTCTTATCGTAGCTGAAGCGTTATCTCAGATGTTGTTGAAAGGGCAGGCTCACGGTCTCCTTTGTGGCATGTCGATGCCTGGCCTGCCAACCCCCATTACCCATGTTCAGTTCGCCGACGACACCCTGATGTTTTCCTCGGCCTCGCCGGATTGCATCCAAAACCTTCTTATTACCCTGCGATGTTTTGAAGCTGTGTCTAGGCTTAGGATTAACATGAGCAAATCCAAGATCCTTGGTATCCACGTTTCCCAGTCGGCAACGCAATACCTTGCAGACATTCTCAGGTGTCAGATTGATTCGTTTCCAAATACGTTTGTAGGCCTTCCGTTGGTTGTTGGTGCTCCGCCGCAACATGTGGGACAGAGTCGTCAATAATTTTCATAAAAAGCTGGCGACATGGAAATGTTGGTATTTATCTTTGGGTGGCCGTTTGACGCTAATTAAATCTGCTCTCTCTAGTCTCCCCCTTTACTTTATGTCCCTTTTCCGCTGCCCCCCTGTGGTTATGAAGGAGATTGATAAAATTAGGAGGAACTTTCTCTAGTTTGGGAAGGATAATCAAAGGAAATTCCATCTGCTGGAGTGGAAGGAATGTTGTAAGGTGTACACGGAAGGGGGTGCCAGTGTCATAAATCTGAAACGAATGAATGCGGCGCTGCTTGGGAAATGGACTTGGAGGTTTGCGACTGAAAAGGGTGCTCTTTGGTATTCCATTGTTGAAGGAAAATATGGGTCCTCCTCTGGGGGTTGGTGGCCGATTGACTCTTGTTATTACAAGGCTTCGCATATTTGGAGAGGTTTTTTGGCCGAAAAATCTCGGGTGATTGCCAACTGCAAATTTTCCCTTGGAAACGGCTCTGTCATCCGCTTTTGGAAAGATCCTTGGGTCGGTGGAGAACTGCTGAATATCCAATTTCCACTCATATACCCCCTTTCTCCCGATAAAGACATCTTAATCAGCGAATGTTACTCCCCCTCCGAGCCGCAGGCAGTTTGGTCTATCAGATGCATTAGGAACTTGAAGGATAACAAAATCATCGAATATTTGAAGCTGCTTGATCTTCTTTCCAAGGCTACGCCCCCTTCTGATCAGGTTGATGAAGTGGAGTGGAAATTAGATAAATCGGGTTTTTTCTCAGTTAGGTCCCTGTTTAAACTCACTGTGTCGCCTGCGCCCAATCCTCGCATATTCACACAGTTCATTTGGAAATATCCTGCTCCCTCAAAGTTCGTTTGCTTTGGATGGCTGGCGGGGCGAAATAGAATTTTAACAGTTGACAATTTGGTCAAGCGCGGGATGCAGTTACCGAATATTTGTGTATGCTGTATGCGGGAGGCCGAATCAGTTAATCATCTGCTGGTTCACTGTTTGTTCTTTCATCCTTTATGGTCTGACATTTGTCAGAGGTTCTCGATGCATTGGTGTCATCCCAATTCTGCAGCCGACCTCCTCGTGGCCTGGCATGGGCCGAAGCTAGGAAGACTCAAGTCCATCGTGTGGCGCTTACTGGTTCTAGCTACCTGGTGGGTCATTTGGACGGAGAGGAATGAGAGATGCTTTAACGACAAGTCCGCTCCTGTTTCGGTAGTGGGTGCTAGGGCGAAGAAAATGGTCATCGAATGGGCTACGAATGTGGGGGCGTTGAATCATTTTGATTTTACTTTTCTTGGTTGCTAGGGGCTCTCTGCTATCTCAGCAGCTTCCCCCTTTTCTGTTTTCTCTGTTTTGTTTTTTTCTGTTTTCCTTGAATGAAATCTCATTCTGTTGCTTTAAAAAAAAAAAAACATTAAATACATGTTAAAAAACGATACATTTTGGTGTTTTACATTTTTTAATTATGTTGATAATTATTTATTTATTTTTATTTTTTGCAATAAAAAGAGGCTGATATAGGCCTGTATGGTCTGATATGGTCTGGTACACCTAGTACGACATCGTTTTTTGTCCCAACTGGTACACTCGTTGATGCCGAACCTTGGTGATGGTGCACTATGGTGGAGAAGAGATAGCTTGGATGATGAGAAAGTCGGTTGAGTTACCTAAGCATGCGGGGTGGGGCACAATCCCCTTGTTGGGATCTTCAATCGAATGGTTGGATAACTCTACCTTGGAAAAAAGAGGTTTTAAGGGGAGTGAGCATGTGATGTATTTGTCCCAGCATTTTCATGTTGGGCAATAGGGTTGTCAATGGGTACTTGATATGCAAATACTGAGGTACCAAGCCCAGTTTAAATGGATCCAGGACCCAATATCTGACTTGTTAAAAATTTAGTTGAGTTTGGATCACCATTTTGGACCCATTAAGAAATTGGGTCAGTTTGGGTACTTGATATTGTAAACGCGCACACAACTAATTAAGAGTGAAGGTTATTTTTTTTCCAAAGATAAAGAGTGAAGGTGTTAATCGATATTAAAAAAAGAGTTAATGAGTTATAGATACTCATTTACAACTATGGTTGATACACAACTTTAAAATCAAGCATGTGGCTGTAATGTGCTCAAATCTATATATAGACATAATTATTAGTGCTAGTAATCAAGAACAAAGGTTTTTGGCTGTACGCATGCCCAAAACTACTTTTCCTACATGATAACCCCTCCTATAATTCCACTCGCTCTCCACTATTCTCTATATGTCCGATGTGGGAACATGTGTTGACAAACTTAACTATTATGCTGCAGCCTCTATGTTGGTAAGATCTCTTCTAGGATTTCTTCCTACCTTTCTTGTTTGGCTTGGTAATAATGAAGAAAAACCTGTAGGAAAAGGTTCTCTTTTTTCCAACAGACCAGCCCTTCTATAGTCTTTTTTGATAGTTAACACCCTTCTTTTCCATCTCCATACCCCCATACTCTTTAACAAAACCTCCATGTAAAGCCCATAACAAAACCCCATACTCTTTAACACAACCTCAGTGAAAACCTCCTATAAAACAACAACAGCAATGATGATTTGGGCACAGAGGCAGCAGCAGCATTATAAAATCTAATTTGCCGATCTCCAATTGCTCATGCCTAAGATCCAGCGAGTACATGATCTTGACTGGATTTGGGTTTTGGTAACTTGAGTGTGGTACCCTGACCCAAATTTGAGAGGACCTAAACTTAACCCCCTTAGTAGGGTCCAGGCAGTGTTTTAAATAGCGGTAGCGTGTTGCGTAGCGTTCAACCCTCTGTAGCGTGTAGCGAAATAGCGTAGCGTGTAGTGTAAGCTACACAATATACGCTACACAATACTTCTATTTTTTAATTAAAAATATATATATGATATATATATATATATATATATATATATTAAATAGTGAGAAAAAAGCAAAATATTTTGGCATTTTGAGTTAGCAATTACAGTCCATAATTTAATTGGTAAATTTTAAGTTAATACATGTCTTTTGTACAATTTTTTAAGGGCCCGAATTTGGTAAGACTCAGATTGTGAAGTGTAGCACATGAGTGTCAAAGTTTTTTGGACCCCACTCGTGATGAATGTGTTATATCCACACCATCCATCCATTTTGCCAAATAATTTTAGGGCATGAGCCCAAAAATGAGGCAGATCCAAAGCTCAGGTGGACCGCACCATAAGAAACAATAATAATCAAACGATTATCATTAAAAATTTATCGGGGCTACAAAAGTTTTAGATCAAGCTGACATGTGCGTTTTCCCTTCATCCACGTTAGTGTGACCCTATTAACAGGTTAGATGGAAAATAAACATTACAGTGGACCCTAAGAAATTTTTAATGGTGAGCATTTTATAACCACTTGCTTTCCTATCTTGTGGTCCACCTCAGATTTGGATCTTACTAATTTTTTGAATCATAACCTAAAATGATGTGGCAAAATGGATGGACGGCATGGATAAAATACATACAGCATGATGGGGCCCATGTGGCACGTGTACATTTTATTAAATTGTGCAACGCAGCGGGTACCAGTCCATTCATTTAATGCAAGCAAGTCATGTGGGTCCGATCATGAGGTATGTGTTATATCTAAACCGTCCATTCATTTGAAGAACTCGTCTTAAGGCTTGACACAAAAAATAATATAGATCTAATTATCAAGTGGACCACACTGCAAAAAGCAGTGGGGGATTGAACGTCTACCATTGAAACCCTTATTGGGATCACAGAACTTTTGGATTAATATGAAATTTATTTTTCCTCTTCATTCAGGTCTTTTTGACCTTTTGAACAGATTGGATGAAAAATAAACGTTAGGGTGGGCCTACGAATTTTTTAACGGTGAAAAATCATCATCTCGCTGCTATTTTTGGTGTGGTCCAGACGATCTTTGGATACGATTCATTTTTTGGCTAATGCTCTAAAATGATATTTAAAAATTGATGAACGGTGTAGATATAATAAATACATAGTTGTGGGGCCCATGTAACTTTGATCTCCTTTGAACCGTTCGTACAACTCGGAGCTCAAGGAGTGTCAGCGCTCGTTTTAGCATGACACGTATCTCTAGCAGCAGTCAAACCGCGTCCGATAAAAAAAAAAAAAAAAAAAAAAAAACGGGAGAGGAAACCGAAAAGAAAAAGAGGGAAAGGAGAGAGAGAGAGAGAGAGAGAGAGAGAGAGAGAGAGAGAGAGAGAGAGAGGAGGAGGAGGAGGAGGCCCTGGCCGCAACCGGAGAGAGAGAGAAGGAGGAGGAGGCCCGGGCCGCAGCCGCAGCCGCAACCGTAGTCGCAACAGGGTGAGAAGAAGAAGAAAGAAGAAGAAGAAGAAGAAAAGAAAAAAATAAAATAAAAAGGTATGTTTTTTTTTTTTTTTTCATTTTTTTACGCTATTTTAAGCGCTACGTAGCGTTTTTTGTACGCTACGCTACGTAGCGTACGCTAAACGCTACGCTACCACGCTATTTAATACACTGGGTCCAGGTATACCTGACTGTATCTGGACCCTTATTTGGGTCCAGATATGGGTAGTACACTACCTGATTTGAACCTGACACTTGACAGTCTTAGTACCTAGACAGCTGCACAAAAGTGACAGGTTTGAGGATGAGACCATTTTCAAAATATTAGTGACATATTATTTTAATATGGCAATTTGCATAATAATATACAGGGCCAGCTAGCACAATATACATGTGTTGTCAAGCCTAACAAGTGGGCACAATTTGCACAATGTAAATGTGTCTTAAACATCATCTTTTTTGAGAAATTTCAATGAGGTCGAGATAGTGATTTTGATGAGTTTTTTTTTTTTTTTTTTTTTTTTTTTTTTTTTCATATAGACACATCAGATCAATTGTCTGGATTAGGAGACTCCATGCGTCACCTGCACAAAATGGAATTGGGAACTCAAGCATTGTATAGTCCACTTTCTAAAGCTGAGTGGGAGGCTTGAGATGATAAATTTGAGAATTGTCACAGTTAGAACATGGACATTTTCGTCCCTTCGACAAGGAACTTTCACTAGAGTTCAAATTTTGGACCAATATGGGATTATTTCTAAAAGAAAGCAGGGCTTTCTTGAATATATTGGATATTCGGTCCATTTCTTGTATTTTTCCAAATTTTATTATGTTTGATGAGGATTTATAGATTGGACATGCTCACTCCACTTTAGTCATTTACATATGCGTGAGTGGAGACTGCACAAGTAATATGAAGTTGCAGTTTAGATTACTAGTCATTGATAATGGGCAAGTGCCAAGTGGACAATGAATCGATAATGCAACCAACCTGTAAATCTTCCTACATGTTATGGCAGGGTGTCCCGTCGGCCGATACGTAACGGTAACGGCCGACACCGTTACGCGATACGGGTCTAAACGGGCTCCCCCCTGATTCTGTGATCGTAACGGGCCTAAAGAATATCGGAAAAAAAAAAACATACCTTTTTTTTTTCTTCGTCTTCTTCTTCTTCCTCTTCTTCTTCTTCTTGGACTGCTGCGGCTACGGGTCTTCTTCTTCTTCTTCTTCTCTCTCTCTCTCTCTCTCTCTCTCTCTCTCTCTCTTTTCTCTTTTTTCTTCTCGCTCTCTCTCTCTCTCTCTCTCTCTCTCTCTCTTCTTTTGCATTTGGTATCGGAAAAAGAAATCAGACTGTGTACGAGTTATGCAACACGCTTTTATCGCACGAGTTAATAAAAGGTCCACATGCTGCATGGGCCCCACCATGATGTATGTATTTTATCCATGCCGTCCATCCATTTTGCCACATCATTTTAGGTCATGATCTAAAAAATTAGTAAGATCCAAATCTCAGGTGGACCACACCATAGGAAACAGTGGTTATAGAATGCTCACCATTAAAAATTTCTTAGGTTCCACTGTAATGTTAATTTTCCATCTAACTTGTTAATTGGGTCACACTGACGTGGATGAAGGGAAAACACACATGTCGGCTTGATCTAAAACTTGTAGCCCCCAATAAATTTTTAATGGTGGACGTTTAATTATTGTTGTTTCTTATGGTGCGGTCTACCTGAGCTTTGGATCTGCCTCATTTTTGGGCCCATGCCCTAAAATTATTTGGCAAAATGGATGGACGGTGTGGATATAACACATTCATCACGGGTGGGGCCCAAAAAACTTTGACACTCGTGTGCTACACTTCACAATCCGAGTCCCGCCTAATTCAGGCCCTTAAAAAATTGTACACGAGACATGTATTAACTTAAAATTTACTAATTAAATTATGGACTGTAGTTGCTAACTCACAATGCCAAAATCAAATTGTTTGAATAGTTTTAATTGTTAATTTGTGGACGCTTATTTTTTTAAATAGGGCCTTTTGATTTTTTTCATGATTCACTATCCAATAAATGTCCACCAATTCATAAGTGGGATAATGCCAATAAATTGCATGAATTTGAGGCTGATTTGGGGCATGGATTGGTCCTCCAAGTCAGCCCCAAATTGGCAACGCCATGTACCTGAATTTAATTTCATTTTTTTTAAAGAAGTATTGGGAGAAATGATATCAAATTGTTAAGTATATAAATTAGATATTTAGAAAATTAAATATATGAATTTTGTAGTCAAATTTAGGACAGTTTGATACAACTTCTCACTAAAGAGTGGACCGTTACACTACCATAAACATGTTCCAATTTATAAATGAATGCATATTTGGAATGCTTAGAATATTCCGGATTTAATCCATATTTTTTCATATTTTTTTGGCAAAAAAAAAAAATTGCACCGTTACGGGCCACTACGCTCTCGTATCGCCGTTACACCCCCGTATCAGTATCGGAGAGCACCGTTATGCCAATTGATACCGATACGGGATATCTTGTGTTATGGGCTTTATCAATGGCAGCCAACTTAGTTTATCTTAGACATGGGCTGGACTTTAATAGCTGAAAACTTTTGATAAAATGCGGCAGTTGCTCTTTTGGACACTGCTTGCTCTCTCGCATGACCCTTTTGCTTCCTGGACCTATTCTCTCCAGCCATATACTCCCTGTCCTTGACTCCCATGTTCACCATTACTTGAATACTGTTGTGATGAGCTTATACATTCTTGTAATCAAAATATTGTTTAATGCTGAACTACTTATGGGCATGGGGTTTCTATTGGCCATTCTTACTAGGGAACCAACATTCAATGACTCGTATAAATCATAACTTAAATATCCTTTATCATTCGTCTGGTGAGCTGCACCATGGATGAACCATATGCCCTACATCTCTCAATTGGACTTCACCCCCATGAATCTGAACCATTGGCTGTGGCTATTTAAGTTGTACATTTGCAGGCCACCAGCCAATAATTAGATTGTCCAATCCTGGATAAATTTTGAGATATGGCTTGTCTATAGTGGATCTAGTAGATGAGCCGTCTAGATCCTGAAAGCATGGTTCTAGTTAAGGCATGGTTTATGAAATTGGTGTTGGTGCCAGATTCACCTGGATGCAAGGCTTGTCTGAGCTGTTCGAGTTACCAAACTGGTTCGAGTTTTCAATAAAGTATTTAAAAAATCAGAAAAAGAAATTCACCCATTATAGAAAAAAGAGGTCCAGGGACATTATGATCAATATAAGATGGTTGCCAAAAGAAAACGAAAAATTAACATAGTTAAGGTTCTTGCCATGCTTAAGGTCCTGAATGCTGATAAGACAAGTCAGTTGATGCTTAATACCACAGATTACATACTGGCTTGTACCCTTGATTATCATTTTTATGTAGCAGATGATTGATTCGGATCTTACTTGTTTGGATCAGTCACATGGTTTATGAAGTTGTTTGGATGAGTTGCACTGTGTGATTTGTCCAGACTCGGACAGTATTGAGTGGAACTGGGACAAGTCGGACCGAGTTGGGTAACAATCAGGCATGTGTATCTTCTCGGCGTGGAACAAAACCAATACAACTCGACTATCAAGTGGTATTGAATGATTTATGGATTATAGTTAAAAGTCTATTTTACTCAGGACGAGCAGTGTATCACCTTGTAACTAAACTACACGTATCAATTCTAACTCCATGTAATAATTATTTATATTTAAGCACATTTTCCCCTTTCCTGACCTTCCACCCTCATGATCTTACCGTCTTATTGCATCTTACTGAGATTGGGACAGCATCATGTTTGGGCATTTTAGCCCCGTCTGCCTACTTAAAAGTTGTATATTTGATCCAATGGCTGAGGATCTAAGCTTATTCTAGTGGATTTTGGTAGTAAGAAGTCGGTGATGTCTAACATGCGATGCATGCCAGGTCGCTTACACTTTTGATGCGGGGCCCAATGCAGTTCTAATTGCCCGCGACAGAAAAACTGCTAGTCATCTCCTTCAGAGGCTGCTCTTCTACTTCCCTCCACCTGCAGACAATGAACTGACTAGGTTTGTATGTACATGTGGTTGAGTCTTTGGTTTTTGTTTCTATTCAGGATAGAGAAATGCCGAGGGTTGATAAAGATTTAGGATTTTTGGATCCTCCTCTCATGGTGGGCACTGTTGCATGTTTACTAGATCTGGGCCGTTCATGTCTCTGTTACGTTTTTTCAGGCCAATCCAGTTCTCAAATGGGCCACACAATCAAATGTTGAATTGCGTGGGCCACACATGTACAGCGAATTTGATAGCTGCACTGGCTTGATTTTCAGGCGATGTGACCCACCTGATTGATAGAGCCCTTTCATGAGTACACGTGGGAACAGTGGACTTTAAAAAAGTACTCATGATTCTTGTTAGGCAAATTTCCTCATATCAATGCATGGCATTATTGGGGCGTTCTGATCCTGTTATTTTCTTATTCCAGTTTCGTGTTAGGGGATAAATCAATACTAGAAGAAGCTGGTTTGCATGCAATGAAAGATGTCGAAGCCTTGCCGCCACCTCCAGAAATCAAGGACAATGTCCCTTCTAAAAGATATGCAGGCAATGTCAGTTATTTCATCTGCACAAGGCCCGGAAGGGGTCCTATATTACTCACTGATGAAGATCAATCCCTCATCGATCCCAAAAATGGTCTTCCAAAGTAAGTCGTGTAGGATCAAATCCAATTTCCATTCCTTATTTAGGCTTTAATATTTTTCATGGATTCACAGAATAATTGCTTGAGCATGTAGCAGTCCAGTTTTTGTGGATTTTTTAAAATATGTTAGACTTATTTAACACTGGGTTCATGCTCTACTTTGATATGATTTATTTGTTTATTTTAATTTATTTTCCCCATTCCATCTTTATTGTGCTGTTGTAATCTTGGCGTTCGCACATATGTGGTTAAGATATTATCAAGGGTTGAGTTATCTGTGAACTATGTAGATTTTTAGCACTTCCGCTGGGATTTGCACAAACATGATGCATGCAGTATATGCCTTTTACTGAAAGTGGATCACCAAATTCGTTGAAAACAATCATATGCGGTTGTTCATATTTCTAGAAATTAGAAAAATTAGGCCACTCAAAATTTTCTGAAAATGCTGAAAGGTTTATTTTTATCGATTAATGGCTGAACGAAATAAAAAAGGAGACATACTACAGGGACTCTATGTTGGGGGCCGTTGCACAAAACCTTAAGATCTAGCCTCCCTAAAACATCAGAATTATGGGATAAAATAAAGCAATGAAATAAATCAAAGCATAAACCACACGACACAATAGATTTTTATATGGAAAACTCTTAAAGAGGTAAAAACTACGGGACCTTGTCCAGATCAACAATCCACTATGAAGTAGAACGTTACAACCGATCACAAGCACACATCGCTTGGATCAAACCTTCTTCACTCATGCAGGAGTGGATGAACAATAAGAGTATAAGAAAAACGGTGAGATCTCATCCATCACAAGGACGTAGAAGTGCTGAGATGTCGAGTGCACAATAGATCACCTCTACGAGTAGAACCTCCATTCTACAAGCTTCCTCTCTTTTTCTCTCACACACCTTAGATAGCCCTAAACCCTTTAGCAAACCCTTGCAAAGCTTTAGGAAACCCTCTTGCATTGCCTAGAATAGCCCTAGGCACCCTTATTTATATTTTAGGCAACTCCCTTTTGCACCTCTTGCGAAAGGACCTCAGATTTTCGCAGTCCGCGTAAGATCCGGACTCAAATCTGCGTAGCCTCGACTAGTCGAGCAGAGTCCTCGATTGGTCGAGACTGTTCACTCAACTGGTCGAGCCAGGCCCCCGACTGGTCGGCACTCTTCACTGAGCTCGCTGGACCTTGAGTCGAGTGACCTTCTACTGGTCGAGCACTGTTCACTCGACTGGTCGAGCAGCGCGGTGAAATACTCTGATTTTCAACCTCCTGCACTATCTCTCCTCTGAACCGAGGAGAAAAAGTCGCATCAAATCTCTCCCTTTCCGACTCAGGAGGAATTCACTTTCTTCAAGCCAGTCCGGTTTCTACAAACCTCATACTTGCCCTTGAGCAAAGCCTTGATCATCTTGTCTGACCCGTTATCGTCCGTGTGGACCTTCTCAAGCTGTAACATCTTCTGTTCCAAAGTATTCCTGATCCAGTAATACCGAATCTCTATGTGCTTTGACTTGGAATGCTGACTTGAATTTTTGCTCAAGTGTATAACACTTTGACTATCGCGATAGACCATGTGCTGCTCCTGTTTCAAGCTAAATTCATGCAGGAACCTCTTCATCCAAAGTATCTCTTTACATGCTTTGTGATTGCGATGTACTCGGCCTCTGTCGTCGACAACGCAACGACCTTCTGTAGCTTGCTCTGCCAAGAGATTGCTCCCCCTGCAAACGTAAACATGAACCCCAATGTAGACTTCCTGGAGTCTATGTCACCTGCCATATCTGCATCTGTGTAGCCCTCTAACACAGGTTTTCCGTCACCATAGCATAGGCTCAACCTGGATGAGCCTCTTAAATACCGCAGTATCCATTTCACCGCTGCCCAATGTTCTTTGCCATGATTGGCAAGATACCGGCTGACAACACCAACTGCATATGCTATATCTGGGCGCGTACATACCATAATATACATCAAACTTCCTACTGCTGATGCATAGGATATCTTCTGCATCTCATCCACATCTTCTTTCATCTTGGGACACTGCCTCTCGCTCAATCTGAAGTGACCATCCAGTGGAATACTGACCGGCTTCGTTGCATTCATATTGAACCGCTCTAGGACTTTCTAAATATACCGCTCTTGTGACAACCAAAGCTTCTTGGTACTTCTGTCACGAGTTATCTTCATTTCTAGGATCTGTTTAGCCGGGCCCAAGTCTTTCATCGCAAATGACTTGCTGATGTTTTATTTAAACCAACATGATTTAAATGATTTTTAAACTCGCAAGTATACGAATCAGATGTAGATACAGTACGTATTACGAGATCGTTCCCACGAGGACTGGTCGTCACAATTCAAATCTATGGTTCTCCTTAACTAATCCAACAAATAATGGAGCGAGTTACTAAGCACAATTCTATGAAAAACAATTGAGAACAGGGAAGAAAATTCAATTAGAGAGAGCACTAGGACTTTCGAATCCACCCCTAATTATCCTATCCCTTGTTTTATCTGTTGATTCACCCTAATCTAGATTGATATAACTTATATAAAGAAAGCACAATCTGTGTCCTTAGTCGGGCATACAAAATGTCTAATCTCCTAAAGCAATGCAATGAATAACACATCCCATGTCCTTGGTGGGGCACATAGGGTGTATAATTCATTAAAGCACCCTGTTTCTCCCTCTATAGGAAACCTGTTCATGTTCAAACACAAGCACCTAGAATAAGCATCCAGACAACATCCATATATAGACTCTGGTCAAGTTCATAGATGGAGAAGTACAGAATTTAAACCAATCAAGCACACTAGAGAAAGAAACAAACCAATTGAATCAAGGTAAAACCAACATATAACCAGAGTTATTCAAATTAGGGGCTTCATCTCAGCCCTAGCTAATGAATTTTGCCTAGCATAAACATGATTAAGCTAGGAAAAACATAAAAATAAAGGAAATAAAAATAAACTCTCTCTCTCTCTCTCTCTCTCTCTCTCTCTTCCAAACTCTCCTCCCTCTCTAGATCTTTTTTCCTGGCGTTCTCTCTCGTGTTCTCCCTGCTATTCGTCTCTCTTTTATACAGCAAGAATGGGCGGTGGAGTCTTTGGAATTGACGGTGTAGGCTGTACTAAAGAATGTACTGAATCGATGCGTGTAAGCTCATTACACGCCCAAAATCGAGCCTCATAACTCCATTCATCCTTGCCTGATTTTGGCAAAATAAGTTCTCCTGGGACGTTTTCACATGAGCTACATGATGGATGGCTTGGATCAGCCATCTCATCGACGGTCTGATCTTGCAACCGACCAAAAGTGGTCGGTTTCGGACGTTTAAACAGGACTGCGTAACAGGCCTTACGCTGCTACCTTGGTGGGGCCCACTCTGTTATTATTTTGATGAATCCAAACCGTTCATTGGATGCAGAACGAAATTTCGGTCGGACATGATCAACTTTGAATCAGATTCGTGGTGGCCCACGGAGTTTTCTGCTTAGCCGTCTGACCTGCGTTTGGATGGTTAAGAACCAATCTTTGCTTTCATCTGAAATTCCGCCACCTAGGCAATGGTAATGTGGGTCATTATGGTCTAATGGACGGTCTGGATTGGATTTTCGACTCGTGATGGTGGCCCACAACAGACGACCGCACGTCTCTGTTTCAAAAACCGAAAACGGCAACTGCCGTATTTGAGTTTGAGAAGGAAGGTCGGTCAGCGTGTGCTGACCGACTTTTGGATTTCTTGGTGCACGTCCGGTGCATCTATGCATGTTGCACATTCAATGTATGTGTGGGTTCGACGGATACGTGTATCTGTAATCCGCTCCGTCCATTCATTTCATCATCCCATTTAAGGCGTCTAGTCTAAAACTAAAGTATATCCAGATATCAGGTGGGCCGCAGATTGACGATTCAGGGGCTGATTTGTCTGTTGGAACACTTCTACAAAGATCTGGGAGCTAAAATTCGACGTGTACGGTTACTTTATGTCCCTCAGACCATGTATGAAGTTTCGGGCCGATCGGATGGTGGGAACCCTGTGATCTTGCATTCTGGACCCTTTTCGGGCCCCATTGGCTTGCTTTCCTCAGATCTTAGGCGTGTACATTCTTCATTATTGGTTCTCTGAAGTCCATCCCGTGCTCTGGTGACTTTGGATCATCAAATCCATGCTTTTAATTCTCTTTTCAGTCTAACGCTCGTTATTACGTTCTGCAATGAAAACATGATTAAAACACTCCATTAAACCTTATCATGTACGTATCATTAGGCAATAATCGGGGTCTGATATGCAATATTTAACCCTCATTACTTGCCCGCTCCTGTTTCAGCTTGTTAATCTTCTTGATGTCTTTTCCCATGATGAGCATGTCATAAACGTATAACAGCAGAACTAAGAAATCGCTATATGAGAACTTGCGCGTGAACACACAGTGGTCTGACTCCGTTTTGTCATATCCATGCTTTAACATGAATGAGTCGAACTTCTTGTACCATTGCCTTGAAGCTTGTTTCAGCCCATACAAGCTCTTCTTCAGCCTACACACCATATGCTCTTTGCCCTTGACTTCGAATCCCTCGGATTGGTGCATGTAGATCTCTTCTTCTAGGTCACCATGGAGAAAGATAGTTTTAACATCTAACTAATCTATCTTCAGATCTATGCTAGCCGCCAACCCAAGCAACACCCGTATGGATATCATCTTCACCACTGGTGAGAATCTCCTCAAAGTCTATACCTTTTCTCTGACCGAACCCTTTTACCACAAATCTGGCCATGAACCTTGTCTGTGAATTCTTCTGCTCAATCTTCTTTCTGAACACCCACTTGTTGCTCAGAGCTTTCTTGTCCTTAGGCAATTTAACTATATCATAAGTGTGGTTTTTATGCAAGGATTCTATCTCATCTTGCATAGCTTTCAACCACTCCCCCTTATGCTCGTCTGCTAGGGCCTCAGAATAATCTTTTGGCTCTCCCATCAGTGAGCATAATGTACTCATGCGGCGAGTACGTCTTGGACGGCTGTCTGTCCCTGGATGACCTCCTCACTTGTGGCTCAACAGGTGGATTAAGTGGGGGTTGTCTGTCCCAGTTCATCTTCTGTAGGAACTCCCTCGTCCTTTGCACCTTGATGTACTCTCCTGTCTTCAGGCACCATGGGAGGAATAACCGGATCCATATCCTCTAGCTCACTCGAACTAGGCTGGTTCTTCTCTGGCTTACAAATGTCTTCTATATATTGATCTTCAAAGAATACCACATCTCTGCTCTTGACGAGCTTCTTCTTGGTTGGATCCCATAATCTGTAACCGAATTTTTCATCACCGTACCCCATGAACACACTGCCTGATCTTCATATCAAGCTTGGACCTCTTGTCCTTTGATACGTGAACAAATGCCCTGCATCCAAACACCCTAAGATGACTATACGATTTATCTTGTCCAGTCCACACATTCTCAGGTACTCCATTCAACGGAGCTGATGGAAACCTGTTTATCAGATACACTGCCGTGTGCATTGCTTCTCCCAAGAACGTCTTGGGCAACTTCACATGGGATAACATGCATCTGATTCTCTCAACAATGGTGTGATTCATTCGCTCAGCTACACCATTATGCTGGGGAGTCTTCGGAACCGTCTGTTCATGTCGTATACCCAGGGACTTGCAATACTCATGGAAGTCACCAATGTATTCACCACCATTGTCAGTGCGGATGCACTTCAATGATCTACTTGTCTCTTTCTCGACCATATCATGAAACAATTTAAACACACTAAAGACTTCGTCCTTGGATTTCAAAACATATACCCAAACCCTCCTAGATGCATCATCTATAAAAGTGACAAAATACAATGCCCCACCCAAGGTTTTTGTCCTCATAGGACTACAAACATCAGAATAAACCAAATCTAATGTATGCACTTTATTAACATGAGAAGCAGATTTAACAAATAAAACTTTATTCTGTTTCTCTGATAAACAATCAATATAGGTTTTGAGAGGTATACCTGTCACATCTGGAAGGAGCCGCTTCTTTACTTGTAGCTGAAGCCCTTTTTCACTCATGTGGCCTAGACGTCTGTGCCACATGTTTATAGCTGAATCTTTCGCTGCGTTCAACCCACCCTTGTACACACTGACACTTACCTTGTAAAGGGTGCAACACTTATTTCCTCTGGTCGCGATCAATGAACCCTTGATGAGCTTTCAACGCTCACTAAAAAATCGGCTTTCATAGCCATCATTATCCAACCTTCCCGTCGACATCAAGTTGAGGCGAAGGTCTGGGATATGTCTTACATCCCTGAGAACCAATGTGCAGCCCACATCGGTCTTCACACAAATATCATTGACCCTTATGATTTTTGATACGCCAGAATTTTCCATCTTCACGATCCCAAAGTCACCTGACTTGTAGCTTGTGAAGAAAGTCCTTACGTGAAGTTGCATGAAACGAGGCTCCCGAGTCTATCACCCAGTTGGTGTCCTGACTCGTAGCCGTGAGACAAACATTATGATCTGCTAAAAGAATAGCTGCAATGTCGCCATCTGAAGTGACCGCAATGGAGTTTGATTGATCTTCCTTCTCTTTTCCTTTTCCTTTCGTGTCATTCTTCTTACCATTACATTAATGTTTTTAGTGACCCTTCTTGCCACAATTCCAGCAATTAACATCCTTTCTGGTACTCGACTTACCTTTTAACTTATCTCGGGCCTTCCCGCCTTTCCTATTCTTTCCTCTCCCCTGTTCTTGTGTCACAAGGGCCTCTTGCTGAGTAGACCCCTAAGACTTCTTCCTTGTCTCCTTATTGAAGAGACAACTAGTTACCTGTTCCATGGATTCCTTTCCATCTGGCGCAGAGTTACTTAGAGACACCACCAATGTCTCCCAACTGTCAAGCGATGAGCTAAGCAATAGCAAAGCTTGTAATTCATCATCCAGGATCATCTTCATAGCGGAGAGTTGGTTCAAAATATTACTGACCTCATTCATGTGCTCAGCTACAGAACCACCATATTTGAACTTGAGATTCATAAGTCGTCGTATCAGGAAAATCTTATTGCCGGCTGTCTTCCTCTCATTCAACCCTTGCAATTTCAGCCATAGGCTAGCGACTGAGGTTTCTGTAGATACATAGTGGAATACGGAATCGTCCAACCATTGTCTGATAAACCCCACTTTCTGGTCCAATTTCTTCCAATCATCATCTGTCATATCCTTTGACTTTGCTGATATGCCTTGAATTGGAGAATACAAGTCCTTGCAATAAAGCAAGTCCTCCATCTTAGCCTTCCATATGGTCTAGATAGAACCATTGAGACTGATCAGCCTTGATGAGCCACCTTCCATAATTCAGAACCGACCTCACCCCGTTCAATCAACCTGAACACTTTGATACCACTTTGTTGGGGGCCGTTGCACAAAACCTTAGGATATAGCTTTCCAAAAACAGCAGAATTATGGGATAATAAACAATGAAATAAATCAAAGCATAAACCACACGACATGAGATTTTTACGTGGAAAACCCTCAAAGAGGTAAAAACCACGGGACCTCGTCTAGATCAACAATCTACTATGAAGTAGAACGTTATAACCGATCACAAGCACACACCGCTTGGATCAAACCTTCTTCACTTACGCAGGAGTGGATGAACAATAAGAGAATAAGAAAAACGGAGAGATATCACCGATCACGAGAACGTACAAGCGTTGAGATGTCGAGTGCACAGTAGATCACTTCTACGAGCAGAACTTCCCTTCCACAAGCTTCCTCTCTCTCTCTCTCTCTCTCTCTCTCACACACACACACACACACACACACACACACATATACACACACACCTTTGATAGCCCTAAACCCCTTAACAAACCCTTGCATAACTTTAGAAAACCCTCTTGCATTGCCTAGAAAAGCCTTAGGCACCCCTATTTATATTTTAGATAACTCTGACCTTAGATTTCCGCAGTTCGCACAAGATCCGGACTCAAATCTGCGTAGCCTCGACTAGTTGAGCAGAGTCCTCGACTAGTCGAGACTGTTCACTAGACCGGTCGAGCCAGACCTTCGACTGATCGAGCACTGTTCACTAAGCTCGCTGGACTTTAAGTCGTGACCCTCGACTGGTCGAGCACTGTTCACTCGACTGGTCGAGCAGCGTGGTGAAACACTCCGATTTTCAACCGCCTGCACTATCTCTTCTCTGAATTGAGGAGGAAAAACCCCATCACTCTGGGACTCACCTTGCATGTGTGAGATCTGGGTTTGTGAGATAGGCCCCACTGCGTATTTGCCCTGCTCACAAAAGTAGACTAGTCTACTTGTTGGATGGACCCCAGCCAGGTGTACGAAATATGGCCAGTTTAGAAAAATTGGCCAGCATTTCACATTCAATATACCTGTTATATGGCCTGCCTGATGAGTAGGGAACCTTTTCTTTGGGGCTGGGTACATATGCAGTGGGGCCCACCTGATGAGGCGAATGTATGTCGCCTGTGGGGCCATATGCCCCCTTGGCATTTCCTTCGGGAAAGGAAAAAAAGAATAGAGAAAAAGAAAAGAAAAGAAGATGATGCAGACCACTAGCATGCCCTTTTCCGGTGCTCCCAACTTCAAGGGAATTGATATATGCACCTACCCTTGTTCTCCAGACACCTGTTTAACTTCAAGGGAATTGATATATGCACCTACCCTTGTTCTCCAGACACCTGTTTCAATTCGAATTGATAGTATCCTTTCGTATTATTTCAATTCCCATTATAGTATATACATTTCCTGCTCGTTTGGGAGCTTGTAAATGGACGTAAATGGGAAATGGAAGTGGAGGTAAATGAATTGAAAGTAAATAGCATACTCAAGTGTTTGGATGGGTGTAAATGAAATGCATTTGAAATCCAAATATTCTGTTTGGATGGGAGTAAATGGAAGGAATTGGAATGCATTAGAACTTTTTAATATATTCACGTGAACATGACATCCCAAATTAGTGTACATATGTGATATTTTATAAAATGATTGTAATAAGCCCATTCAAATATATATTTTGGCAAAAAATGAGCAAATTCCAAGCCTCAAGTGGTCTATAAATGTAAGAATTACAAATAAGCAACTTGCCAAAGCTGTTTGGATTAATGGAAAACAGGATTCAACCGTTGAAAGAAAATTGATTTATTGAAAGGTGACATGTCCAAACATTTGCAAAAACAAGAGCACAAGCAGAAATTGGTTTTCCTTTCCACGGTTATCCTTACAAAAAGGTCCATTTGCATTTTCTGAAAAATACAAACCTCATGCATTGAGATTTCTACATTTGTTTCAATGATAACTTTTCACCTTTAGACCATTGACCTTACATATTTCCATGAAAATCGTGCAAGTTAAAACAAACAGGTTATTTAGAATTCGTTTCTATTTTTTTCCATTTATTTATTTATTATTGTTTCATCAGATTTCTTCTGCGTGATGTTTCCTTTCAAATCTACTTTTAGATTCCTCACTTATCATGACCAATGGTCTGGATTAACAATCCATGCACCCCAATTGTTAGAATTGATAAACCGATGAAGGGCCCATTGTGTGAAAGGGACACGTGTCAGAGATCAGGTGGATGGGACATGTGAAAGAGATCTGGTCCATTCACTGGGTAGGTGAGGGTACACGGGATGTGTCGTTGATTTTTTTTTTTTTTTTTTCAAAAACATCGTTTATTTAGGCCAGACTCATAATGAGATACGGCCATTTTTTATTTTATTTTATATAGAAAAAGGTTAAAAAGAAGAAAAAAAAAAGGTCCAACACTCCAGGTCTCCAGGTCTCAGTATCATCCACCGCCCTTACTTTCCTCAGATATCATCGTTATGTATGCTCGACTTGGGTTGAAGGATTACATAATGGCAGGATCAGTCACCTAAGCTAACGACTACTTAGAAGATTTCGCTTTACATGTATGGCTCACATGATGTGTGCACTTGAATTTTTGGTTCATGGCATGATGACGGATTGCCCGTATCTCCCACGGCTGTGCCATATTCATGAAAAACTCTTTACACGTTCAGCCTCCTCACATGAGCAGCTGTTCATTGAATCACAAGCCTTCCGAGAGAGTGGAAATGCTTCATAAAAAATAAAATAAAAAATCCTCACCCTGCACTATTTGGTTAATTGCTTCTTAATAATTAATTAATCTGGCCTTTTAATTAAACGCATCTCACGGCCTAGGGTTTGTTTGGGTAAGTAAAGGCTGTTAAGTGTTCGTAACAATTGTAACAGCGGTTTTGAAAAAAAAAAAGAACACCTATAATTGTCATTAACCAGCCGTTACATTCCCTGATATGAGGTAGATATAAGTTTTTTGAAATTTTTTTTTTTTCAATATTATGGGGTAGATAAAGATTTTTCAGTCTTTATTTATTTTTATTATTTTTAATGAAATCGTAACAGCCCTTATAGGGATGTAATGGTCAATAGAACCTGTGGTGGCCTTTACTGCCACGGTTATCATTACGGAATACCTTAATTTTAAGAGTTCATGATTGAGCATAATCATGTTTTTGGTGGGCCTCATGGTCTCTTAAAGTTCATGATTCAGCATAATCCTGTTTTTGCCAGGCCTCATGGTCTCGATTTGAGATTTGAGGACGGCTAGTTGCATTTTTGTGAAGGAAACTGCTGCTATAGTGTAGCAAATTCAAAGTGGTTTGCATGGGGCCTGCCAAAATCATGATTTAGGCTTAATCCTAATTATGCAGATTCCTCTACCCAAACAGACCTTTGAGGGTTTTTTAAAATTACAATTGCCTTTCTTAAGCAAAATCATGGGGGACCTTAGCTATGGAACGAACAAGATCAACATGCATTCCTATGAGTAGAAAGTGTTGTGTTTTTATAATAAAAAATAAATTTTAAAAATAAATGTTTATTTTTAGTAAGTAGATAAATATATTGATTATTAAAACTTTTCATAAATAATGTGTATAGCCAGATGGTAAGAAAATATGTTTTTGTTTCTGCAACCAGAGTTTAAATCTCATTCGCACCGTTCGCGCGGCGTGGGCTGTATGGCTGCTTGAGCACTTTTTGACGTTTTATTAGGTGCACTTTGCACTTTGCATGTGCGTATCATTGCATGGAGCCAAAAGAGCCTTAGTCTTTTTTACATTGGTTCAAACTTTTTTTTAGCTATGATGCAACTTGAATTAAACTAGGGTTTACCGTAAAGTATTTTAACTTTAATGTTGATTGAGAGTGACTGTGACATGGTTGTACATGTGGCACCTATGCCACGTGTCGCTCATGTGGCAACAGTTAAGATGATTAGGACATGTGGCTAGAGTTTTATACTGTTAGATAACTGTTTCTATCTGAAGGGGTACATAAATAATTGTCATAGGACAAATGGTCATGTCCTTTAATGGAAGAAAATTGTTTATTATGAATGTGTATGGATGTCTTGAAGAGGTACATGAGCATCCCTTCAGGAAGAACTCCATAACCCTTTAATTGCTATAAATCTTGGGTACTATAATCCAAATGAAATATTCTTAATCTTTTAGATAAAATCATCTTTCGTGCAATATTCTCAAACATGACCCTTTTTATGTTTTTTTTTCTGAAAGTCTTAAAGGCATATCGGTGCCAAAATTAGATATTTGTTTAACACTTAAATGTACAAATTTTCGTATTGAAATTCGGATTGAGAGTTCATTATATCCTGAAGATAATTGGCATATTTCCTTTGTTTACACTTGCTAGAAGTACGAAAAAATAACAACAAATTTCTATTGAGAAATCGACTAATCAAGTCGAGTCTTGAACTCGATAGATCTAATCGTCTCATTATCTTTCCTCTATCATCTGTTGTATACAAGATTCATCATTTTTTTTTTTTCAACAGAAAGGCATCGGAATGAGAATTTAAAAATCCCACGGTGTACCTTAAAAATGCAATGTATTTAGAGATTCTACCAAAGTTACAAATTCCATTAAAATTTACTAACACAAATATGATTTGAGGGTTCTTCTCCTAGTAAAAGTGCTCTTAGCACTGCATTGTTCACACCGTCGGCATACAAGAGCATGTGACCGTCGTCCGGGAGCTCATGATATTGGATCCAAGGAAGATTTTTTGAAATGTAGCGTTGTAGGGTGTAGGGAACGAGCCTATCTTCGTAGCCCTGCCATAGATGGACTGAGCCCTCCTTGTTCTGGAATGGGTTGTTTACATCTTTCGGATCAAAGTCCTATGTTCTGAAGCTGACGGGACTCAAAATCGCCTTGCGGCTGTCCCTTATCCTGCAAATGCAAATAGAGAACATAAATGACTTTGTGATTACTGATATTGGAAATATGAGCCAATGGAAAGATTTTATTCGATTGAATATTCGCTGTTATAAAACTTTTGCCAGTCTATCATTTAGGGCCTTTGGATGCATCCTTATATAAATTAGGTATATATTTTTTTAAATTATTTATTTATTTATTTATTATTATTATTTTTTTTAATAAAAGTTACTTTGCTAACATATTAGCTTAAACTTAATTATGGCTATAAGTATATAAAAAAAAAAACTTTTTAACTCACTTTTTACTCTCTTTCCCTCTCGTCTCTTTTTCTCATCTTTCCATGTCATGGACGGTCCATATCAAAGCTGGCTTAGCATGATAGACAGTCCACATTGAAGGTGGAACCCACACGATAGATGGTCCATATCAAACATGGGACCCACATCAATGTGGGCCCACATAATGGATGGTCCACATCAAAGGTTGGCCCTGATGAATGCCCCACATCCAAAGCAAACCCCGTATGATGGATGATTCACTTCCAAGGTGGGCCCCACACAATGGACGGTCCACACCAAAGGTGGGCTCCACATGGTAGTGGACATTGTAGGTAGGACCCACATGATGGACGATCTACATCAAGGTAGCTCCTACATAATGGATGGTCCATGTCACTGGTCAGCTCCTAATGATGAATGGCCCTATATCTAAGGCGGCCTCTGCATGATGGACAGCCCACTTCGATGAGGCGTACACTATGGACTGTCCACATCAAAGGTGGGCAGTGGACATTGAAGGTGTGCCCTATATAATTAATGGTTCACATCAAAGGTCGGCTCGTTGTTGATGAATGGCCTATATCCAAGGGAGGCTGCATGATGGAGACCCACTTCAAAGTTAGGTCATTCATGATGAAGGGTCTATATTAAAGGTGGGTCCGCTTGATGGATAATCAACATCTAATGCCGGATAGAACGGACTGCCAACATTCAAGGTGAACTCGCGTGATGGATAGCCCACATAGAAGGTTAGCCTTAATAGGCTAATGGTCTATATTGAAGGTAAGCCTCACATGGTGGATTGTTTACGTTGAAGATAGGGGACCTCACACAACTATATAAAAATTGGAAGAGATTTTAATATATATATATATATATATATATATATATATATATATATATATATATATATATATATATATATATATATAAAAGCAAAAGAAAGAGAAGATATATATTAATGGAAGAGATTTAAAAAATATGTATGTAATGTTAGAAATCAAATAAACTTTTCTAGCTTTTGGTTGATATGTTATTTAGCAAACATAAGTGTTTGATAAGTAGAAATCAAGATAAGTTACAAGTTGTAACTAGCTTAAGCAAAATGACTTATGATTTAAATGAACGACCAATGGTCCATTTGTGCAGGGCTGCACTCACTCCATGCAGTATACGCCATGCTAAAGCAGTGCTTTTCTATGCATAAACACACTTAAGGTAGTTCTAGAGAAAACAAAAAATGATGTTAATTGCATTTATGCAGAGGAAAGTGCCATTTTAGTGCAGCAACATAGGGCCCGCCACAATTGGGATTGTACCTGATCATGATTATGCAGGATTCCCTGCCCAAACGGACCCTAAGATGATGACGACAATGGTGATGATAGGTAATGTAATAAATGATCATTGTTAGATGAGGAACTATTGGTTCTTAATGTGCCTTGGATAATCATAGCGTCCTAATCCTCTCATTCAGTACAACATTATGTTCCTGACCGTTCTATCTCATAGGGCTCACTGTGGCTGGGGTATGCCCCAAAAATCTCCTTGATGGGAAGATCTTTACCGTTGATTAGTGTCCTACTATAAATGATTTAGGTTAAGGAAAAAAAAAAAAAGAAAAGAAAAAAACAAAAATAAATCTGTAAAGTATAGAAAGAAAATGGAGTATGTAGAATGCTTTTTTTTTTTTCCCCTGTAGAACAATATGTTGAAATTCAGTTATATTTTTACACTGCTCTAAATACTTCCATAAGGACCTGTTTGGATTCATGGGAAAGGAAATGATGTTTTCCATGAAACTCACTTTCCTTTATTTGCTAAGCATTTCTTTGTGGAAAACTGTGGGAAACACCCTTTCTCATTTTCTATCTTGAAAGATAAATAAATTTATTTTTTCACCTTCACCCCCAAGAAATACATTTTCTCACAATGAAAGGAAAATGAGTTTCTCAATGGTTAAAGCCCAAATGTGCTGCTATCCATGTTCAATCACCTCATATGTGCCACATGTGCTAATGTGCCGAAGGAGACATTGTCCATCTTCGATCATGTTGCATATGTGCCACTATGCAATGCAACATATCCCACTATCCCTCTTCTCTTTGAAAATCTTGTTGAAAAGCAAATAAGGAAAATATTTTTTGCCTTTCCCACAATTTCTTAGAAATAAGGTTTCCTAAGAAACACTATTTCCTTTCTCATGCTTTTCATGAATCCAAACAAGTCCATGTTAAAAAGAAACCACCTCATGCAATGGTACAATGGATTGTGATTCTTTGTTTGGTAGAAAAAGAATGGCTAAATTGTAAATACCTTACCCCTGTAAGGAAGTAGCCTTCAAATTGCAATTAACGCTTGTTTGAATATATAACACTAAAAGAAGAGTGAAGCATATTTTTTTTTCATGATAGGATGTTTCACTATTTTCGGATATAAAAAATAACAGTGGATCCACATACCAACCATTATACTTCTTCATAGTCAATTTCTACCACAAGATTGAAAGTCAGCTAGGAAGAGTGGGCCTGCAGGATCTAACCGTGTACTCGATTAGGAACCTTTGCAATAGTTGAAGATGAACAACACACATCTAGTGGTCCACCTAACCACCATGAGAGTAGAGAGGTCTGATCAGCCTTCTGATTCTACGGTTAAGATGACCCTCATCATGATCTATGACTTAGATCGTATAACGGCGGGCCAGATGGATATAAAAGATATGTAATCACTCTTTCTATTTTCTTTCTTTAAAGGAAATGCTCGAGAATTTGAATAAGGCCGAAAGTTATCCGGTCTCATTCCATCTTACCCTTATTCAATCTAAATTTGAAGTTGAATTTGAAATTTAACTTTAAATCATTAAAAGAAAATACAGATAAGAAAATGAGGGAAACTCTCGGACCCACCTCCTAGTGGTTGCCCACAAGTGAGCCCCACGAGCCTATGTCCAACAAAGACATAAGCTAAGCACTGTTTCGTGAAAATGAGACTTTCACTTGATATTCAAAAAAGGCCCCTAAAAATAGAATATCTTAGAATCATTTTTAAAATAGTGCTCATGAAATTATCATTGGGTAAATATTACAATTTTCTTTTCTTTTAATTTTTTTAATTTTTTAATTATTTTTAATTATTTTTTTTAATTTTTAATTCCCACTATCTAAAGAAGTCCTTACATTTGATTCAAGTCCTACTTGAAAGCATGTATTAAAGACCCAAAATCTCTGTTCGACTCAGTTTTCATCTAGGTTAGGTTGACTCAGAAGAATCTAAGCCTTCACTTAACTTGGTATATAATAATTGAGTTTCTTCCGAGGGGACAAAGACGTTATCAATGTCCCCAAATCATTTTAGTGACATGCAGGATGCCCAAAAGTCAATTTGGATCGATCCTGTTTCATACAAATTAGGGAGGGGCAATGTTGAAAAAATCATACCTATTGGACGATCCTAAGCATCCAACCAATAACATTGAAAATGTATAGTCAAGATTGAGCCGTTAAATAAAATAGGTCCAACTATCATCTTGAGCCATCTATTCAGATAAATTTCATTTTGTATTCTTATGATTCTAGAATAGAACGTTGGTTTGATAGTTATAACCATTAGATTTGTGGCTCGCAGGAAACAGATGGTTGTAACAAATTGGCCTCATTTGTCAGGTTAGGATCATTCGATTGGCATGATTCTTGCACCATAGCTTGCTCTCAATGGTATTATTGAATGAATGGTCCCAATTGATGATTGGCGTGGGTCCCACGTGTCATTAAAAAAGTTTGGGAACATTGGTAACTTGCCATGAAGATGGGGATGTTAGCAAAATCCATAATAATTAATTTTAAAATATAAAATTAATGTGTACATCTGTATTATGTATAATGAAAATCTTAGGTTGTTTTTTATATTAAAATTTTCAAACCATATGACCAATGAGAGAAAATTTTCAAAGGGACAGCTTTGCAGTTTCCTCTTGAAATGTATTTTAATGTTTTGAAAGGGTTGGCTCCACAAAGGCCATAAGTGGTATATTGGTATGGTAATCACTGGTCTTTGGATTGTTAATAAAGGTTGTGAGTATGAAACTCATTGCCCATTACTTAGTTTCTTAACTGAGTTACTCAGGCCTGAGTTAAGTTGACTGAGATGAGTTAAGAAACAAGTCACTGAATTTTAGAACTATGCTTGTAAGTAATATGAAAGTAGACTTTAAGTGTCAATTGGCTCTTTAGAATCTTAATGGGGTCAGGGAACTAGTCTCCCTGTGAAATAAATTCTATCTATGGCTCCTTAGAATTTTTATGGGTTGGGGAAATAACATTGTTGGGAGAGGAGATGACTTTTTCATCTTTTTGAAAAATATGACTGTTGGATGAAAATCTATATATTTCCCAAAAGTTCACAACTCATTTTAAAATAGTAATCATAAAAAGGTAAATTCTGGAAAATGGATTTGCATAAGAAATCATTTCTCACCCTTTCACAAATCCAAACACAAATTCAACCCCTCAGTGGTGCGCGCAATTCATTTCCCATGGGCTAGATTCCCAGGAGCCAAACAATCCCTCATTGAACTAATAACTATTAAATGGTGTATCCAAACACAACATTAGGATATCGGGCCAGAAAGTATGGGAAGAGAAACTACCATAGTGGGCCCTCCGGCCGCCGATTGCTTCTCAATAATCTGTGTTGATGGCTGAAAATTTCAGGTTATCTCTCCACAACACTTGATGTAGTGAACCATTTCTGTGTCATCCACCATTATAAAAGGTGAGGAGTGTAGTGTGCGATCCGCAACGTCCATATTGGTCACATAAAGGTTGCAATTTATAGTCATTGTTAGATAGATTAGCTGGTTAAGATGGCCACCAATAGTTGATGACTGGAACTACTAGTCCACACCGGCTAGTGTCACACCCCAAACCCAGAGATCGTATTAACAAGAATCCTGATCGCCGAATCCGGTGTCGACTGGCTCCGTAGTACCCTATTCTCGAAAACCAACGCCTATACACAAGATTCTGATCTTGGGATCCTACAAAGAGGATTTTTTTTTTCGGTGTACATTTGTTTCGTAATAAGCATAACCACAAGTATACCCAAATCATAAATGCAACAACATCATCACATATCCACTAATATAAACAGTTGAATACAGTACTGAAAGGGAAATACATATATCGAAAATTAAAGCTCTAGAGGTCTGCTACATGTTACAAGCTCAACGCTACTGTAATTTAACGTCACCAGCACGTATCTATCGTGCATAAGCTTATAGAAAGCTTAGTGGGTGGTGAAAGTGTGTGCATAAGGCAAGTACCAAGTAAGCAATATCAAAGTAATCAGAGTAAGCGAAAATACTAACAAGCCCATAAATCATGCAATATCAGAATAATGCGAAAACATGCTGATAGGCTCATAAATACCATCAGCCTTACCCGGGTTATGCAATGCAAAAATATAATAAACCAATATCATATACTGAGAAAGTAATGTAAATTAGCTATGTAATGTAGAGACAGTAAGTCAAATACTATGTACTGAGAATGCAATGCAATATGCGATGCGAATGAAATGACCAATGTGAAGTCAGGATAATAGTACATAGAATCGCAGGCTACGGGGTCCACCACAAGGGACTTCTATCTAAACCAGTCCCATACCTAAATTTGGATAATCAGACTCAATGTGGTAAACTCCTGATCTCAGGTTAGTCGTGCGCCCCAACTGAAATCCTGGCCATTGTGAAAGTACACGTAACAAATAGTTGCGCACCACCAGCTCGAGTAGATAGTGAATGAATGAGTATGCAACTCTTGCTCAATAAGTCCACATATCAGTACGGTTCCTCTCTGGGATCATCACCGAGGTCTATTACACTCTACGCAAGCTTGCCGTCCTTATCTGAGTGTGTAATTGGGTAAGTGGAAGAGACCTCACTATTTGTCTGCCAATATCGGGCCCGGCTCATGGATAGCGGACCCATTCCTCAAGCTGGTCAGACTCAACCTAGGTATTGCCCCCTCACTCAGGCGGGTAAGGTCACACCCCCTCCCAACCGACCATGACACAGTGGGAGACGCGGCCTACTGGTATATGGCCCTCGTGCACTCATATACATCTACTCGGTCTTGACGTTGGGTCGTCTCCTGGCCACAGAGGTTTATGAATTTTTACTCAGGGACATCTATGGCGTCCCTATGCTAGAACCAAACATTTTTGGTGTCCCATCTGGCCATCCATGATATACCTGTGGAGGCTACGACCTTGATATTGCTAGGGCGTACAGTAGTCACAACACACAATGCAAGATGCATGAGTCATACAATCCAATCATGCATCAATCCTGCGTATGCTGTGCGCTTATGTGAGACAATCTCCACATATCAGGGAGTCTCATAATAACCTGATGTAGAGTGGGTCGCGGACAGTTTCATGGCCAAGATGGATCAGAAAAGGCCCGGTCGACGATATAAGTGATCCGGACAGTTAGACCTTAGATCGGGTGTATCTCGCAATCTAGAATGAGTTAGCTGACATAAAATATATGATTTTGGGGTAGAAAGAGCTACTTTAGCCAACCAACCCAGGTACGCTAGGTTGCGCAGCCCAAAATTGTGAAAAACCCCTGGATCAGCGGTCATTTCCCTGTTTTAATTTCATTTTTACTATAAATAGTAAGTTTTAGTTTGGTTATAACTCTTCATCTATTGGGCTTTAGGAGTTGCGCCCATTATGAAAAGAGCTTAGAATAATTAGGAGAACGGTTTGGTGAAGCAAAATAGGACACTTACTATTTTTGGCCGAAAACCTTGCGCACTAGTAGACATCACGACCGTCTATAAATAATAAGTTTACTATTTATAGTAAGTTACGATTTCTAGGAGTTTTAGTTGTAGTTTGATCCTGATTTCTTTCCCATTGATTGGTACCCCTATTTAAAGGGTTGTGAACTTGTTTTTAGTGATCAATTAATCAATTTTGAATTTCTTAGAATTTAATTCTATTTTTTGCTTTCTTTCCTCACGGATTCGAGAAGTCTCTATGAGGAGTCCAGAGAAGCTCCGTGGATTCAAAGTAGTTATCCTCATCACGTTCATCCCTGCGTCAATTGGTATCAGAGTGAGGATTCTCTTTAGGCCGATGACAAAAAATTAAGGTATGAATCAAAATCCTGTGGACGGTGATCTAGGGATTCGTTATCTTTTGGAAAGAATGGACGCTTTCCACCGGGAGAGTCAGTTGACCATGCAAGGGCTGCAGGATACCCTTGACCGTCTTGTGGATGCGTTATTTTCGTCCCGAGTCCTAGGTGGTGCTCCACCACCTATGGTTGCTCCACCACCCATGGTTGTTGTACGACGCAACCCTGATTTTCGTAGAGCACAACCAGTGGCAAACTGTATGACAACACCAAATGATTCGAGTTCTAGCAACGAGGACCTTAATGAGGGTTTTGCTTGACGACCAATCCATGGGGGTGATTATCTAGATCGTGCTGAAAGAGACTATCGAGGTAAGGCTGAACTTCCTAGTTTTAACGGTTTATTACGTATAGAAGATTTTCTCGATTGGCTAGCCGAAGTAGAGAGATATTTTGATTATATGGACGTGCAGATCATAAAAGGGTAAAATTGGTAGCGTTTAAATTCAAATATGGTGCTTCTGCATGGTGGTAACAATTACAACTCTCATGAGCCTGCCAGAACAAGGCGCCCATCTCATCATGGCCACTGATGAGACGTCTTCTTTGATCACGATTTCTTCCCAGTGATTATGAACAGATACTATTCCAGCAATATCAAAATTGCCGACAAGGAAATCAAACCGTCACAGATTATACTGAAGAATTCCAACGGTTGGCTATACGAAACGATCTGTCAGAATCTGAGTCACAGAAGGTGGCATGATTTATAGGTGGATTGCGGTTGACAATTCAAGACCGAGTTCAGATGTACCCAGTCGGGACCGTGGATGAAGCAGTTCAATTGGCGGGTAGGGCAGAAACATAACTTGTAAGAGCTCCTGCTCATCCATATCTTTCAACTCGACCCCCCATGACGGGTCCCACACAGGATCTAGTGCTGGCATGAGGAAAAGATCTAGTAGGAGAACGTCCTCAACCTCCTACAACCGCAAACCGTGATACGGGGAGCAACTCATCTAGACCTTAACATATAGTACCCACAACAGCGGGCCCGAGTAGGATTTCAAATCCTTATGCTCGGCCAAGGTTGAATAATTGTTACCGCTATGGCCAGCCAGACCACTTATCAAACACTTGTCCTCAACGTCCCTGTAACGCCCTGAAAATCGGGGGTCGAGCATAAACTCAACTCCCGAGTTCCAGAACATCACTTATGCAACAAAATGAATGATGATTGAATGTTGACTGTATTCGTGCATTGAACATGAGTGAGATTAAGTCAAAACAGCATATCATACTCCAGAGACAGTTAAATTGCAAGCGGAAGATGATGATAGATAGATAAAATATATAAACTGTGATGAGTCTCCAGAGTGTGATAACATTACTATGTTAAATAATTACATGTATAGTTCTAAAATATACCAAATGTGTAAGTGTAATATCTTCTATCCCAAGTACCATAGCCCCGTCAATGCAGTACCAGGTCTTCAGAGACCCGTCAGAGAGTTACATGATAGGAGAACTCCTCCTCATCACCATAGAAGTAGTCCGGCTCTGCTTCATAAGCATCGCCATCATCTGAAATTCAACAAATCTGGTTGGTGTGTACAACACCGTCCCGTAACGTGGGAGTGAGTGATCAACTCAGTGGAACAGTAAAGCATAGGTTAACATGTTATCAATTCAATCAAGCAGTAATGATAAAGCAGTACAAATCAAACAATTCTAACTACTTTTATTAAGTGCGAGAATGAAATGACATGATGCTGTATGCCCTTGCCAAACCACCCTCATGCGACATCATCTTACGTTCGCGAATGCTTAACTCCCTCAGTGCACCACATCTACTAAGCACATGCGGTGCGATGATGATCATGATTACCGAGTTATTATTAGTCCATTTCAAACAGCAGTATTGGGAAACTAAGGTACCTCCCTTGTATCATTCCCAAACATGATCCATTCTAGGGTCGTCAGTCCTAGTTAATCTCATACGATATTATGGTTTGAGAGGCGTAGCGAAGGCATCACAAAGGGCTCGTCATCCGTCAGCACGGATACAGATCTCACCGTATGCGGCTCAATTGCTGACCGTCAGCTCGAGTACAGGTCTCACCGTACTCGGCTCAATCACTAGCCGTCAGCTCGAATACAGGTCTCACCGTACTCGGCTCAACTCATACTCCATTCTTTGTGAAAGACTGTCGCCAATCACAGACCTTGGAGTATACTCGAAGATACTACAGAGGACTCGTCGCCCGTCAACACGAGTACAGGTCTCACCGTACTCGGCTCTCGCCGTAAGTATCGACAGCTCGAATATAGTATCCCATACCACCAAAATCGGCTCACGAGTCTGGTTGCTCACTGGTCACTACGGGGAGGCACGTGGCCCCAGCGTAGGTCGACAGCTCGACCACGGTGTCCCATACCACCATGCCCGGCTCATGAGTCTTAGCGGATCGAGGTACCATGGTTAAAAGGGATTTCACTGGTAAGTTTGGTACCCTAGGTTCAGGCAGTAGCGACCAAACATGGTGAATATACATAAGACAGATCGAGTTACTTGACGAGCTCGGCTAACTCGAGCGCACAACAAGTTGAACGACATGAAGTGCATAAGCACTTCACGTGGCCAACCGCTATCGCCAACCGAAGTACGACTCGGGGTCGTCGAACACATCTCACGTGGCAAATGAATCGCAGCCACGAATTCAATTTTGGTACCGATTGTCTGGACTATAATCATAGCCCCAAACATGATAACTTGCAGATAGATAAAGTAGTAATGGATCAAGATTCCACTCAAGGTATGGTATTATCCGTTTAGGGCTGCCAGGGCTGTTGCACGCACTCGTTGCTCCGCTCCCCCATCACCCATGACGGATCATACAACGTAAATATAAATTTAAACATATGCATTACATAGTTATAATCATAAAGCAGTTGAGCATGTTATGAATCACAACACAAGCATGAGTTTATACATGTTCAATTCCTAATCACACAACAATCCAAGGAGATCATACACATAATTAAAAGAGGTTGAGAATCATATCTCAACACCCTTATACATTACAATTTGCTAACTACTACTCATTCAGACATTTCAAGAAACACTTAAACAAACATGCATCAACATACATGACATATGTCGATCACATAGGCATTAGGCCAAATCCTTTCACTAGGGAGTTGCCCCAATCATAACACGTGTACACCAACGATGGATAGTCATGGCAAGCAGGAATCCAAGTTCCATATTCATTCAGTCATTTCCACAAACACTTGGGCCACACATTTTAGCATATATGGTGTCTATTGGCCGTGGCGTGATTTAGGGCAAATCCTTTCGTCAAAAGGGTATCGCCAATACAACAATCATGAATCCATGACAATTAGTCATGGCGAGCACGAATGAGGATTCTATACTCATTCAGTCATTTTCACAAACACTTAGAATACACTAATACAACATACATGGTGTATGTTAGCAAAACATGTATTAGGGCTATCCTTTAGCCAAGTGAGTATTTTATCCATGTATAATATATTACTACAGCAAATAATCATGATAAATGCATCTCCAAAATTTATACGTATACAGTATTTTCTAGAATACGCATTTTCAACATACATACTGTATACAAGCAAACATGTATTACGACGATTCCCTTCGCCAAGCAATTTTTTTATACGCACATAATATACTTATACGATGATTAATCATGACAAACACATCGCTAAAACATAGATGTATACGGTACTTCTTACAATACCTTATTTCTACATACATAGTGTTTATTAGTAAACATGTATTTAGGCGAATCCTTTCACCGAATAGGTATTTTATCCATACGTCATATATCCATACGACAAATAAACATGTCAAACACATTTTCATAAAAAATACGTATACGGTATTTTATACGAATACCTAGAGTATGTGAAATTCTAAATTCTACAATTCTAATCGAAACTGAAAACGGAAAGCACTTTGTACATGTGCAATTGCATGCAGATCATGAATCTACCATTATCTGACATTGAAAGCGTTGAAAACCATAATCTATACACCTAAAGTCCGCACCTTGTGTCGTAGAATCCTAACGGAGTCGATAGGTTTGCTAAGGTTCCGTATACGGGAGTTTGGCAGCCTAAAGAACGAAACAGGTTAGCTATTTCATAACCTACAACCTATACAACCCTAAAACAGATTAGGGTTAGGGTTTCTTACCTAGAAACGACGCCGGAATCACCGGGAAAGCGATAAGAATCAGGCGGTGGAGCTCGAATAGCGGCAGGGAACAGCAGCAGGGAGTTCCTCCCACATCTCCCCCACTTTCTCTCTCTTTTCTCTCTCTCAAATCTAAATTCGTATGGCTAGAATGGGAGAGGGTTTAAGGTCATTTTATAGCCTAAAACCTTTCCAAAATAGACTCAGGTTCAAGGGTTATTGCTATTATAAGCATTTCAGCGATGTTCCAGCTCAAAAGAGTGTTTCTGGTGGCCCCCCTTGAGCCAAACGTCAGACTTAAGCTCACCACACATGGATCTATGTGGGATTACGTTTTTGACTCGATCGGATTCCCAGATCGCACGTGGCGGACCACTTTTAGTTCAACGGTCAGCGGACCACGATCCTAAATTCCAAGCACATGTAAATGTTCCTGAAATTTTTCTTAATCCGAGGGTGTAATTTAGTCTGATTCTAACGGTCTGGTTGCTTAATACTGATGCGCAAGCGAATGGTGCCATATCACTATTCCAGATATTTATTTTGTAAAGGGAATAGTGTTTTTCACACACGCTCGCTCCGGACTCAAGCGAATAGCCGTGGGACATTGACTGGATTTGATTTCCGAGATGGTTGTCAAGCCCAGCGAGGCGGTCCTAAGTCCTTAACTTCATATTGTTCGGACTCCCGATGTGCGGTCCAGATCAGATACGGAGTTTCGAGATGCTCCCGAGAGCAGCCAGGTAATGAGTTTGATCCTAGATTTTTGGGTAACCTAGCGTCAATGATTCTACAAGTTTTAGGTCTTGCAGATCGTATTTAAAGCGATTCAAATGGATTTCATGGCTAATCTAGTTTAACACTTAGTTAACTTTGTCAAATTTCTAAAGGATTTAATCTTAAGTGATTTCCGTCTGAGGTAGTATTTAGTCCTTTGCAGTTTGTATCTAAAGTAATCCAAGTTATACTACTTAGCTAGTTTAAGATAGTGTCTAGGGTGAAGGTGCTTTGAGAAATTGAAAGCACAAGGTAGTGAAGGGTGGGATTTGTGAAGAAAATGGTTTGAAAAGAGATTTGAGGCTTTAATTGAGCGTTTAAGAAGTTAAACCTGTATTAGGATTGATCCATTGCCTAAGGACATCTAATCCCAGGTTGGCAAAAAATCCGGGGTGTTACAATCTACCCCCCTTAAAATAAAATTTCGTCCCCGAAATTGCCTAAGGGTAATAAGGAAAGATTTCTATTATTTCATTTGCCTAAGACTTCTTGATTTCGAGTTTCTACACGTGGTATGGTATATACTAGCCTGGTTCATTTTAGTCTACTCCCCTTAAAACAAAATTTCTTTATCCATTGCTTATACCTTGATGATTTGTTACAATTTATTTCTTTACCTATTTGGAGTCTTGACGACAACTCCCAACCATTTAGAGTAAGATAGTCGTTTTCATTATTTGACTAACACGGAGAGACGGTAATAGTGGGCTCGATACCGATACATCGATCATCTACCGGGCCAGGGTAGGAAGGTCATCGTATCACTTCCGAATCCTGGTGGATCCTGGTCTTCTGCTCGGCCAAGCAGTGAGTCCATTGGTAGTCGCCCAGGATTGAGAATTGGGTCAAGCCGCGAATGTTTCGCAGTTGTATATTTCAGTAACTCCGTGGTCCGATCACTCTAGAACGTAGGGAATGTCCATCATTGAAAGGCTCAAATTGTCTATTCTAAGGTTGCCCTTTAGGTCTTAGTCTAAGAGAGTCCTCGTTATTATCTATGTTAAAAGAAATGGGGAATCAAATCTTACTAGATCATCCTAAAACATTTTCTCATAGTAGGGCAGGCTAGGGCTTCTATAATGTTCGTATTCGACGAGCACCGTTTCGATCCTGGGTTAGTGGGGTAGGGTCTACCACGTTTTCGTTGCGCCACTTTGATCAAAGAGGCGTGTCAGGTGACCTAACTAGATTGGGCTCATAATGTTCTACCCCCTTTAAAATTTTAGTTTCACCCTCAAGGCTCAAGAACTATGCCCTGATCCGTATGTTGGAACAAGGTGTAATTTATAACCTATCCTTGACGTGAAATGGGAAATACATTGGTCTGCCTTTCATCGACGATGTGTACGATGGCATTGATACCTATGGGGATCGAGAGGAGCAAAAAAAATTGATGGGTAATGTGGTTGATGTCAGGGGCAGGTGTGAGTTTGAGGCAAGATGCCTAATTCTACCAAGGGATTTTTGTCGCGGTCCAGACTTATCCTATTTAATGATGTCCGGCTTAACAGGCAGGCTATCTTTCTACGTTCATAAGTACAATATGTATGCCAACGTGGCATGCAATTTGAGACCTAATTCTTAACTAATTGTTGCCCATTTGGGTAATTCCGTGGGGCTTAAAAGAAAATCTCTATTGGCTATATGTTCTTAACACTTCTCGAAGACGAAGTTATAAACTTTTAGTTGTAAGTGGTCGGGCCAACACGGAAGGAATGTTGTGTAGTGGGTCGGAGTCGGATACATGGATCTCCTGCCTAGCCAAAACAGAAAGTTGCCATATCATTCCTTAATCCTAGTCGATCCCGGCCTTCTGCTTGATCAGAGCATAGGGTTCATTGGTCACTACTAGGATTTGAGAATGTGATTCAAACCGTGAATACCTCGCTTATATGTAGTTTCTTTACTCCGTGTTCCCGATTGTACTAAGTCCTTGAGAAGGAAATTCTAAGGGATGTATTGGTTGGACCTAACATTGAATCCAAGGGATATATAGGTTTTCTCTAATCGTGAATAGTTTCTACGCCAAACAAGCTCCCTAAGAGTTACTAAGGAAGCCTAAAGTATTAAGGAGATTCAACGAAGGAATGGAGTCTTGCTCCAGCCTAATCAAGTTGTCAGAGTGTGGTGGGTTACTGTATATCAAGGGACTTTATCACTGCATCACTACTTGGCCAATGGTCTTAAGTTGTATTAAAATGGGACTGTATTGCTAATCCCACTTCGGGATTGGGAATGACATATTTGGCAGGAGGGTGGGCGGGGATTAAAATTTACTTTATAGGCTTTGGAAAATGAGGATTGTGTTGGAAAGTGTGAGTTGGGATTTCCAAATCCCAAGATAATGAATTCTTAAGTGTAATTTGAAAGGACAACAGAGTTTACGTTTAATAGCATACAATCCAAACATGGTATTAGAAAACATGAGATACGACCAATCTAGGGCCATACCTTACACATACCTTTATTATTACCTTTTCAATTCTATCCACCTTAAACTCACCTAATGCAATTGGCCGAACGAGCCCTAAACGCCCTCAAATATCTAAAATATTCTACCAACAACTACAACCATCAACCTGAAATCATAAGCACCCTAAGACAGTAACCCATGCGAACCACGAGGCAACAGTATGAATGATTAGACATCCAAGAGAATGGCCGTACATGCTCGGATAGAGCCATGGAAAAGCGAATGGAAAGTGATGAAGAGAGAGAGATAGGGCTGGAGGTTTGGTTCTCCACGGATTGGGGTCTCAACAGACTGGGTTTAAAGAAAGGAAGTGAAGAGATGGGCTGGTTTGAGAGTTTACAGGAATTTGAGCCTCAAATGGGGGGTGTAGGAGCTCAATTGAGAGAGAATGAAGAGGGGGGAAAGGTAGGTATTACTGTAAACATTGTGGAAGGATGGATGGTGGTCGAAAAAGGTGGAATGTAGGATTGAGAGGGAAATTGGAGAGAGAAACAACAAGTTGGAGGGCTTGGAAGGGTGAAATGAGAGAGTGGGGTGCTCTAGCCCCCAAAATTCCAATCATTTGCCAAAACTGCACGTACCAGGGGGTAGGGGAGGTCGGGCCGACCAATCCCAGCCTTGGAGCCAACTCAGATGGGCCACCGGACCGCGGTCCGCCTTGGCCGGAACCGCGCCGCCGCGGTGGGGTCGTGTTCTCTGTGGTCCCAAGGTGCCAAATGTACCCTGGTTCGACCCTGGGTCCCATCGGATCTAAGTGGGGAGGCCCCCTAATTCGATTCGCTCCATTTCGGGTAGTTTCGGGATAATCGGATGTAACTTGCAATCCGGAATGAGTTATCTGATGTAAAATATATGAATTTGGGGTAGAACGAGCTAATGAAGCCAACTAACCCGCTATGTTGGGTTGCGCAGCCCAGAATTGCGAAAAAAGCCTCTGATTGACAGTCATTTCCCCGTTTTAATTTCGTTTTACTAAAATAGTAATTTTTAGTTTCATTACTCTTCATCCATTGGGCTTTAGGAGTTGCGCTCATCGCGTAAAGAGCTTAGAATAATTAGGAGAATGGTTTGGTGAAGCCAAATAGGACACTTATTATTCTTGGCTGAAAACTCTGCGCACTAGTAGACATCACCACCTTATGGTAAGTCGCGAATTCTAGGAGTTTTAGTTGTAGTTTGTTTCTGATTTCTTTACCATTGCTTGGTATTCCTATTTAAAGGGTTGTGAACTCAATTTTTGTAGTCATTCATTAATCAATTCGAATTTATTAGAATTTATTTCTACTTTCTGCTTTTCTTTTCTCGTGGATTTGGGAAGTCTCTGTGAGGAGTCCAGAGAAGCTCCGAGGATTCGGAGTAGTTATCCTTATCACGTTTATCCCGTATTCTATCTATTTTCAATGGTTGGGGTGAGGTGGATTGTAATCTAGACTCTTTAATAGACGGCCTAGGAATATTATAAGGTCGACCCGTGTGACCAAGGGTTAATACGTACTCGATTTCGGCGTTTGCTTTCAGCGAACTAGCCGTTGGACGGAGCAGGAATGCCTAAGACTGTTTCTACATTCCGTCGCTCCCTCCTAAGTCAAAGTGCGTCAGTGTGTGTCGTGTGACCATAACCCAGGTCCGGTTTAATCCAAATCATGCTCTGATACCAACTTGTAACGCCCTGAAAATCGGGGGTCGAGCATAAACTCAACTCCCGAGTTCCAGAACATCACTTATGCAACAAAATGAATGATGATTGAATGTTGACTGTATTCGTGCATTGAACATGAGTGAGATTAAGCCAAAACAGCATATCATACTCCAGAGACAGTTAAATTGCAAGCGGAAGATGATGATAGATAGATAAAATATATAAACTGTGATGAGTCTCCAGAGTGCGATAACATTACTAGGTTAAATAATTACAAGTACAGTTCTAAAATATACCAAATGTGTAAGTGTAATATCTTCTATCTCAAGCACCATAGCCCCGTCAATGCAAGTGCTGTGTCTTCGAGAGACCCGTCGAGAGATTACATGATAGGAGAACTCCTCCTCATCACCATAGAAGTAGTCGGCTCTCGCTTCATAAGCATCGCCATCATCTGAAATTCAACAAATCTGGTTGGTGTGTACAACACCGTCACGTAACGTGGGAGTGAGTGATCAACTCAGTGGAACAATAAAGCATAGGTTAACATGTTATCAATTCAATCAAGCAGTAATGATAAAGCAGTACAAATCAAACAATTCTAACTACTTTTATTAAGTGCGAGAATGAAATGACATGATCTTTGTATGCCCTTGCCAAACCACCCTCATGCGACATCATCTTACGTTCGCGAATGCTTAACTCCCTCAGTGCGCCACATTTACTAAGCACATGCGGTGCGATGATGATCATGATTACCGAGTTATTATTAGTCCATTTCAAACAGCAGTATTGGGAAACTAAGGTACTTCCCTTGTATCATTCCCAAACATGATCCATTCTAGGGTCGTCAGTCTAGTTAATCTCATACGATATTATGGTTTGAGAGGCGTAGCGAAGGCATCACAAAGGGCTCGTCACCCGTCAAGCACGGATACGATCTCACCGTATGCGGCTCAATTGTGACCGTCGGCTCAAGTACGGGTCTCACCGTACTCGGCTCAATCACTAGCCGTCAGCTCGAATACAGGTCTCACCGTACTCGGCTCAACTCATACTCTAGTTTCTGTGAAAGACTCGTCGCCAATCACAGACCTTGGAGTATACTCGAAGATACTACAGAGGACTCGTCGCCCGTCAACACGAGTACAGGTCTCACCGTACTCGGCTCTCGCCGTAGTATCGACAGGCTCGAATATAGTGTCCCATACCACCATAATCGGCTCACGAGTCCGTTGCTCACTGGTCACTACGGGGAGGCACGTGGCCCCAGCGTAGGCCGACAGCTCGACCACGGTGTCCCATACCACCATGCCCGGCTCATGAGTCTTAGCGGTTCGAGGTACCATGGTTAAAAGGGATTTCACTGGTAAGTTTAGTACCCTAGGTTCAGGCAGTAGCGACCAAACATGGTGAACATACATAAGACAGATCGGGTTACTTGACGAGCTCGGCTAACTCGAGCGCACAACAAGTTGAACGACATGAAGTGCATAAGCACTTCACGTGGCCAACCACTATCGCCAACCGAAGTACGACTCGGATTCGTCGAACACATCTCACGTGGCAAATGAATCGCAGCCACGAATTCAATTTTGATACCGATTATCTGGACTATTATCATAGCCCCAAACATGATAACTTGCAGATAGATAAAGCAGTAATGGATCAAGATTTCACTCATAGAATCAAGGTATGGTATTATCCGTTTAGGGCTGCCAGGGCTGTTGCACGCACTCGTTGCTCCGCTCCCCCATCACCCATGACGGATCATACAACGTAAATATAAATTTAAACATATGCATTTCATAGTTATAATCATAAAGCAGTTGAGCATGCTATGAATCACAACACAAGCATGAGTTTATACATGTTCAATTCCTAATCACACAACAATCCAAGGAGATCATACACATAGTTAAAAGAGGTTGAGAATCATATCTCGACACCCTTATACATTACAATTTGCTAACTACTACTCATTCAGACATTTCAAGAAACACTTAAACAAACATGCATCAACATACATGACATATGTCGATCACATAGGCATTAGGCCAAATCCTTTCACTAAGGAGTTGCCCCAATCATAATACATGTACACCCACAACGGATAGTCATGGCAAGCAGGAATCCAAGTTCCATATTCATTCAGTCATTTCCACAAACACTTGAGCCACACATTTTAGCATATATGGTGTCTATTGGCCGTGGCGTGATTTAAGGTAAATCCTTTCGTCAAAAGGGTATCGCCAATACAACAATCATGAATCCATGACAATTAGTCATGGCGAGCACGAATGAGGATTCTATACTCATCAGTCATTTTCACAAACACTTAGAATACACTAATACAACATACATGGTGTATGTTAGCAAAACATGTATTAGGGCTATCCTTTAGCCAAGTGAGTATTTTATCCATGTATAATATATTACTACAGCAAATAATCATGATAAATGCATCTCCAAAATTTATACGTATACAGTATTTTCTAGAATAGGCATTTTCAACATATATACTGTATACAAGCAAACATGTATTACGGCGATTCCCTTCGCCAAGCAATTTTTTTATACGCACATAATATACTTATACGATGATTAATCATGACAAACACATCGCTAAAACATAGATGTATACGGTACTTCTTACAATACCGTATTTCTACATACATAGTGTTTATTAGTAAACATGTATTTAGGCGAATCCTTTCGCCAAATAAGTATTTTATCCATACGTCATATATCCATACGACAAATAAACATGTCAAACACATTTCCATAAAAAATACGTATACGGTATTTTATACGAATACCTAGAGTATGTGAAATTCCAAATTCTACAATTCTAATCGAAACTGAAAACGGAAAGCACTTTGTACATGTGCAATTGCATGCAGATCATGAATCTATCATTATCTGACATTGAAAGCGTTGAAAACCATAACCTATACACCTAAAGTTCGCACCTTGTGTCGTAGAATCGTAACGGAGTCGATAGGTTTGCTAAGGTTCCGTATACGGGAGTTTGGCAGCCTAAAGAACGAAACAGGTTAGTTATTTCATAACCTACAACTTATACAACCCTAAAACAGATTAGGGTTAGGGTTTCTTACCTAGAAACGATGCCGAAATCGCCGGGAAAGCGATAAGAATCAGGCGGTGGAGCCCGAATAGCGGCAGGGAACAGCAGCAGGGAGTTCCTCCCACATCTCCCTCACTTTCTCTCTCTTTTCTCTCTCTCAAATCCAAATTCGTATGGCTGGAATGGGAGAGGGTTTAAGGTCCTTTTATAGCCTAAAACCTTCCCAAAATAGACTCAGGTTCAAAGGTTATTGCTATTATAAGCATTTCGGCAATGTTCCAGCTCAAAAGAGTGTTTCTGGTGGCCCCCCTTGAGCCAAACGTCAGACTTAAGCTCACCACACATGGATCTATGTGGGATTACATTTTTGACTCGATCGAATTCCCAGATCGCACGTGGCGGACCACTTTCAGTTCAACGGTCAGTGGGCCACGATCTGAAATTTCAAGTACATGTAAATGTTCCTGAAATTTTTCTTAATCCGTGGGTGTAATTTAGTCTGATTCTGACGGTCTGGTTGCTTAATACTGATGCGCAAGCGAATGGTGTTAGATCACTATTCCAGATATTTATTTTGTAAAGAGAATAGTGTTTTTCACACACACTCGCTACGGACTCAAGCTAACAGCCGTGGGACATCGACTGGATTTGATTTCCGAGATGGTTGTCAAGCCCAGCGAGGCGGTCCTAAGTCCTTAACTTCGTATTGTTCAGACTCCCGATGTGCGGTCCAGATCAGATACGGAGTTTCGAGATGCTCCCGAGAGCAGCTGGGTAATGAGTTTGATCCTAGATTTTTAGGTAACCTAGCGTCAATGATTCTACAAGTTTTGGGTCTTGCAGATCGTATTTAAAGCGATTCAAATGGATTTCATGGCTAATTTAGTTTAACACTTAGTTAACTTTGTCAAATTTCTAAAGGATTTAATCCTAAGTGATTTCCGTCTGAGGTAGTATTTAGTCCTTTGCAGTTTGTATCTAAAGTGATCCAAGTTATACTACTTAGCTAGTTTAAGATAGTGTCTAGGGTGAAGGTGCTTTGAGAAATTGAAAGCACAAGGTAGTGAAGGGTGGGATTTGTGAAGAAAATGGTTTGAAAAGAGATTTGAGGCTTTAATTGAGCGTTTAAGAAGTTAAACCTGTATTAGGATTGATCCATTGCCTAAGGACGTCTAATCCCAGGTTGGCAAAAAATTCGGAGTGTTACAGTCCCGCAGCACACTTAATTATAAACGAAGGGGGCACTGAAGATGAGGCCACAGAAGAAGATCATGGCTTTGATGAACATGAACAAACCACTAAAGAAACAACAATTGGCGATGAAGTGACGGGGGAGGATCGTGGTGAATTTCTAGTTGTGAGGCGATTACTGTATGCCCCACGAAAGGAATTACATCCACAGCGACATAATATATTTCGTACTCGGAGCCCTATCAACGGAAAGGTCTGTGATATGATCATAGATAATGATAGTAGTGAGAACATCGTCTCAAGAGTGATGGTGGACAAGTTGCAGCTACTGACGACGAAACATCCTTCTCCGTACTCAATTGGCTAGATAAAAAAGGTGAATGGGACTAAGGTAACTGAACAATGCACTATCTTATTTTCAATTGGTAAAAATTATAGGGATCAAATACTTTGTGACATGGTCGACATGGAAGCTTGTCATAGGCTACTTGGTCAACCCAAGCAGTTGGACCGTGATGTGACCCATCGGGGATGAGATAATGTCTACATAATCGTCAATGATAGTCGAAAAATAATTCTTGCCCCTATGGCACCAGAGAACTACCCTGAAGCTTTTAAAGTGGAGGGGGGTTCCCTCTTGACCATTCGGAATTTCATAGAGGAATCTAAGGAAACCGGTGAGGTATACGCCGTAGTGGTGAAGGGCGAGGAAGAGGAACCCTAAAACATCCCTCTAAGTTTAAGACTGTTGCTAAATGAATTCAAAGAAGTTTGGCTTGAGGATTTATCTAATGGATTGTCCCCATGAGGGATATGCAACATCACATAAACCTCATCCTTGAGGCTAGCCTGCCCAACCACCCTCATTATCGGATGAGTCCGAAGGAGTGCGAGATACTTCAGGGGCAAGTGGAGGAATTGATCCATAAGAGTCTCTTAAGAGAGAGCATGAGCTCATGTGCCGTACCAGCATTATTAGTGCTAAAAAAGATGGAAGCTGGCGTATGTGTCGACAGCCGCGTAATCAACAAAATTACCATCAAATATCGGTTCCCAATATCACGGTTGGACGACATGCTCGATATGCTATAAGGGGCCAAGGTGTTCTCTAAACTAGATTTAAGGAGCGGGTACCATCAGATTCGTATCCGACCCGGTGATGAGTGGAAAACGACATTCAAGACCAAGGAAGGGTTGTATGAGTGGCTGGTCATACCCTTCGACCTATCGAACGCACCAAAGACTTTTATGCGTTTGATGAATCAAGTTTTAAAACCATTTACTGGCCGATTTGTGATAGTATATTTTGATGACATATTGATATATAGCTAGGATGAGGCGGAGTACATGAAACATCTCAGGCAGGTGCTGCAGGTCCTACAAATTAACAAGTTGTACCTCAACTTGAAGAAGTGTAGTTTTTTAACTGACAGCTTGTTGTTTATAGGATTTGTTGTAATTTCCACAGGCATTCGTGTGGACGATGAAAATGTGCGAGTTATTAGGGAATGGCCGATCCCGACAAACATTCATGAGGTGAGGAGTTTTCACGGGTTGGCGACTTTCTATCGTCGATTTGTGTGAGATTTTAGCACCATAGTCCCGCCTATAACAGATTGCATGAAAAAAACACCGTTCGAGTGGACCAATAAAGCTGATAAGAGCTTTCGTGAGATCAAGCATCGTTTGTCTATAACACCGGTCTTGGTGCTTCCTAATTTTGACAAATTGTTTGAGGTTGAGTGTGACGCTTCATATGTAAGAATTGAGGGAGTATTATCATAGGAAGGCAGGCCGGTAGCCTTCTACAGAGAGAAGCTCAGCGAAGCCCGAAAGAAGTGGTCGACTTATGAGCTTGAGTTATATGCAGTTGTTCAGGCGTTGCGACATTGGCGGCATTATCTGATTTAAAAAGAGTTTATTCTATACACTAACCATCAAGCATTAAAGTTTATTAATAGTCAGACTAACGTGAATCATGTGCATGCTAGATGGGTTGCATTTTTACAGGAATTCACATTCGTTCTGAAGCACAAGTCAGGGCAACAGAACAAGGTGGCTGATGCACTTAGCCGTCGTGCATTACTACTTGTTACGATGAGCAACAAGGTGGTAGGCTTCGACTGTCTCAAGGAGCTGTATGCCGAGGATGAGGACTTCAAAGATTCCTGGGTGAAGTACTAAGAAGGTCACCCCAGTGACCTTCATGTACAGGACAATTTTCTCTTCAAAGGGAAACGATTGTGCATCCCCCAAAGTTCTCTGAGGGAGCAGATTATTTATGAGCTACATGAAGGTTGCCTCGGTGGACACCTTGGGTGAGACAAGACTCGAGCTCTTGTGGAAGAACGATATTACTGGCCGCAATTAGTACGTGATGTGGGAAAAGCCGTACAACGTTGTCATGTTTGTTAGACCTCCAAGGGGCAATTTCAGAATACGGGCCTCTACACCCCGTTACCTGTGCCTGACGGTCATTGAGAGGATTTATCAATGGACTTCGTGCTTGGTCGCCCGCGAACACAACGCGGTATGTATTCGGTGTTCGTGGTGGTAGATCGTTTCTCCAAGATGGTACACTTTATTCCATGCAAGAAGACCCTTGATGCAACACAAGTGATAAATCTATTTTTCAGGGAGGTTGTATAACTACACGGGGTCCCCAAGACCATTACTTCTGATCATGACACGAAGTTCATTAGCCACTTTTGACGGACTTTGTGGACTCGATTCGATACACGACTTCAATTCAGTAGTGCTTATCACCCACAGATTGATGGGTAGACCGAAATTGTGAATCGCACGTTGGGAAACCTTATTTGTTGTATTTTAGGAGAAAAACCGAAGCAGTAAAATTTGGCATTGTCTCAATCCGAATTTGCGTTCAACAACATGGTGAACTGCTTGACAGGGAAATCACCATTCCAGATCATCTATGGACGAGTGCCTCACCACACGCTTGACTTGGTCCCTCTGTCCAAGCACCCAGGCACGAACATTGCAGTAGAACATATGGCAGACAAGATCATGGGCATCCATGTGGAAGTGCTGACTAAGCTACATGCCTCGAACGAGAAGTACAAGGAACAAGCGGACAAGCACCGACGACAAAAAGTGTTTGAGGTGAGCGACCGCGTTATGGTCCATCTGCGTAAAGAGAGATTTTCGACCGGGACGTACAACAAGTTGAAAAATAGGAAGATTGGACCCGTCTCAATCATTCAAAAGATCAATGACAATGCTTATGTTGTTGATCTTCCAGACGACATGGCGATCTCACGGACTTTCAATGTTACGGACCTAACCGAGTATCATGAACCAACACAGGATGAGAACTCGATGACGAGTTCTTTTGAAGTGGAGGGGACTGATGTAGAGCGGGTTGCTGACAGTTTCATGGCCAAGATGGATCAGAAAAGGCCCGGTCGACGACAGAAGTGATCCGGACCGTCGGACCTTAGATTGGGCGTATCTCGCAATCCGGAATGAGTTAGCTGACGTAAAATATATGATTTTGGGGTAGAACGAGCTACTTTAGCCAACAAATTCAGGTACATTGGGTTACGCAGCCCGAAATTACAAAAAACCCCTAGATTGACGGTCGTTTACCTGTTTTAATTTCGTTTTTACTATAAATAGTAAGTTTTAGTTTGATTATAACTCTTCATCTGTTGGGCTTTAGGAGTTGTGCCCAACGTGAAAAGAGCTTAGAATAATTAGGAGAACGGTTTGGTGAAGTCAAATAGGACACTTACTATTTTTGGTCAAAAACCTTGCGCACTAGTAGACATCACGATCGTCTATAAATAGTAAGTTTACTATTTATTGTAAGTCGTGATTTCTAGGAGTTTTAGTTGTAGTTTGATTCTGATTTCTTTCCCATTGCTTGGTACCCCTATTTAAAGGATTGTGAACTTGTTTTTAGTGATCAATTAATCAATTTTGAATTTCTTAGAATTTAATTCTATTTTCTGCTTTCTTTCCTTGTGGATTCGAGAAGTCTTTGTGAGGAGTCCAGAGAAGCTCTGTGGATTCAAAGTAGTTATCCTCCTTACGTTCATCCCTGCGTCACAACCTGCCCAATGACATATACAATGGTCAACCACATTTCATAACAAACATGCAGATGATGCGTATGGGCATGTATCATGATGCTATGCTGTCACATACTCATAATTGGTATCAATAACTGGAATCGACAATGGACTTCGACAATGTGGACATTTAACCAACATTACCCCCAAGGAATGACCCACATAGAGCCTAACATATAGTGGACCCATGACCTGTCACAAGGGCCAAATATACAACACCATGGGCCTCACTCAAGAGGTTAATATACATCACGATGGACCTTTCACATGGGCCTAACATACATCACAATGATCTCCATCGCCTGACCCTCAAATGCATCACAACGGGCCTCATCACATAGGCTTATATACATCAGATTGGGCCTTAAACACGGGCTGAATACACATCACAATAGGCCTCAAATATGAGCCGCATATACATCACATTGGGCCTCAAACACGGGCTGAATACACATCACAACGGGCCTCAAATGCTGGCCGCATATACATCACATTGGGCCTCAAACATGGGCTGAATGCACATCACAATGGGCCTCAAATACGGGCCGCATATACATCACATTGGGCCTTGACAATTGGCCTCGATATCCGGCCTCGACAATCGAAATCAGCCTCGATAATGGGAATCAGAAACAGCCTCAATAATTGGCCTTGACAATCGGAATCGGTAATGACAATAAGAATCGGCCTCAACAATCGGCCTCGACAATCGGAATCGGTAACGACAATTGGAATCGAAATCGGCCTTGACAATCAAAATCGAAATCGGCCTCAACAATCGACCTTGACAATAGGAATTAGCCTTGATAATCAGCCTTGACTATCAGCCGAACAAGGCTTAAGGGAAGGTCACAATGTGGACATCTAACCATCATCGCCCGTCAATGTGAACATTTAACCAACATTGCTCCCAAGGAGTGGCCCACGTAGAGCTAAACATCATAGTGGGCTCATGACCTCACACAAAGGCCTAATATACATTGCAATAGGCCTCACTTAAGGGTCATATATACACCACATTGGGCCTCGCCAAATGGGCCACAAATACATTACAACAGGCCACATACCTGGGCCTATATACATCTTATGGGCCGCATACATCAAGTCGGTCACATCACAAGGGCCGCACCAATGGGCTTTATATACATGACAGGTGGGCCCTGCATACGCAGCAAACAAGCCTCATATCATCAAATGGGCTACGTAACTGGGCCTTGAATACATCAAAAGGTCCATACGTCATGGGCCTAATTCATATCACAATAGACCCTGCCCATAGGCCACGAATATATCACAATGGGCCACTCATACGGGCCTAATATACATTACCATGGGCCAAGACCCATGGACCCCAAATACATCACAATGGGCTACGACCCATGGGCCTCGTGTACATCAAGTCGGGCCCATCATATGGGCCTCATATACGCCAAGTGGGCTGCATCAATGGGCCGCACTAATGGGCTTAACACACATCACTATGGGCCGCATCCATGGGCTGGAAATACATCATAATGGGCCGCATCCAAGGGCCGAAATTACATCATAATGGGCCTCGGCACATGGGCCATAAATTCATCTCATCGAGCCTTGCCCATGGGCCACGAATACATCACAACGGGCCTTGCCCATGGGCCTCATGTACATCACAATGGGCCTATATATATAAGATGGGCCATGTCCCATGGGCCCTGAAATCGTTGCGATGGGCCACTACCCATGGGCCTTAAATATATCGCAATGGGCCTCAACCCATGGGCCCTAAATACGTCATATTGGGCCTTAATAAATGGGCTGCAAAAACATCATATTGGGCCTCATACAAGGGCCTCATATACATCACATCGGGCCCTTCCAAATAGGCCCCAAATACGTCACATCGGGCCTCATCAAATGGGCCACAACAACTACACCATTCATCCATCTATAGAGAGCATTATCCAAACAAATGAATCATATCAAAAGATCATCTGGACCATACCACAAGCAATAGTGGTGATAATGATTTCCACGGTTAAAATCCTGTAGGGCCTACCATCACATTTATTTTCCACCCAATCCGTTCATACGGTCACAAAGACCCGAGGAAAAATAAATATCATATTGATCAAAACTTCTGTGCTCTCAAAAGGATTTCAATGGTGGATGGTCAATCCTTTACTAGTTTTTACGGTGTGGTCCACCTGATAAACGGTTGGATATAGCATATACATCATGACATGGCCCACTGTCCAGCCATCTGGACGGTGGGATCATCACATACATCATGGTGCGCCCCACACCAGCCATCCATATGGACGCTGTGGATATGAAACATGTACCATCCCACACGTGTAGCACGTGTGGGGTGGCCCACACGGCTGCAGATGGTTGGACAGTGTGTATAAAACACATGCACTAAGTGGTGGGGTCCATATCTCCAAACGGGTGGACGATTTGGATATAACCCAACCTCGGGATGAATCCACTGTCCCAGCCCAATGGACGGTGGGGATGTAGGGTACGTACATCAAGGTGGTTACCATCCCACACGTGTAGCATGTGTGGGGTGAGCCCCACACCTCAAACAAATGGTTGGACGATATAGATGAAACACATACATCGGGTAGGCTCCACAGGACTCGCTGACGTGCAGCTGCGTGGGACTCACCGTCCAAGATCTGGACGGTGTGGATCACCAAAAGATGGACGGTTTGGATGAAATACATCCATCAGTGGTGGCCCCGTCTGCCACCGTCCAGAAGGACTGATGGATAGAACACGTACATCAGGCCTCATGGCATGATCACCAAATGAATGAACGGTTGGGATGTATCACATACATCGTTGCTGGGCCACGTCCCAACTGGACGGTGGGGAATGCAAACGTCATGGTGTGGGTGGGCCCACCTACTTGATGACGTCAATACATCAGATATATAGCTGGTGTATGGACGGCCAGCAATCCACTTCAACGTGGATGATTGCCACGTGGGGGCCCACAGCAATGTGTATATATATATATATATATATATATATATATATATATAGAGAGAGAGAGAGAGAGAGAGAGAGAGAGAGAGAGAGAGAGAGAGATATGAGGTGTCTGACGGTGCAGATCGCTTATGATAAAGGTGGGTCCCACGTGAGATGGTGGCCCACCGTAACAGGTATCAATCATAACAATAATAATAAAATGATGTAATATCATATATGCACGTGTATATGTATGAGAGGGAATGAGGTGCCAGCGTCCAGGCACTCTGGACGCTGGATGGATGGCTGGAGACTGGAGTGGCTGCACCGTTGTGGGCCATCTTCACACGTGCAGCACGTGTGGAGTAGTCCTCACCCCCTGCTGTCATATGATGGTGACGTACATCAAGGTGGGGTCCACATGTGTGGCCACATCGGATCCAGATCAAACTGATACTTGTGTTTTCTTTCATTTCGGGCCCGTCCAAACGGACTACCATGTGGGCCACTCGGTGGACGACATAGATAAAACACATACTTCATGGTGGGCCGCACACACACACCATCCATATAAGAGAGAGAAAAAAAGAAAGAAAGAGAGAAACGGTGAGATAGAGGGACCCCGCCACTACGAGCCCCTCTCTACTTTGCAAACATCAAGATGGGTCCTACATATGTGGGCCCTCAAATCACAAAATCAACAAATAAAAGCACCAAGCTTTGATCTCTTCTTCTTTCTTCCGCCTATAACCTTTAGAGCTCCAAGGAAACGATTTCAATGGTCTAGATGATCTTTAAATGGTGGAGATGGGAGATAGAAAGTGGGCCACACAAAGCTCTCTCCCATGGAGCTTGCTTGGACGTGGGTTGCTCCCATGGAAGTTACTTGGAATGAGAGAGAAATGAGAGAGAGAGAGGAGTGGTGAGGTGGAGTGATGGGATAAGAGTGAGTGTTGGAGTGATGGGAAGTGATGGATGGATGTACTTTGTAAGGGAGAGAGTTGACTTTAGATAAGGTTGTGTAAGAGAGTGATGGGTTGGGTTGCTTATACTTGATTGATGGATTGATGTGATATTTTGTAGAGATTCTCTCGAAATTGCAACGTGCGGTGTTTCCCTCGAACTGAACGCAGGCTTGCATCTTGTGGCCCGGGTATTGGATCGGTGCGCGAGTCGCAGCGTTGGAACCGCGGCGACGGTGCGGTCACACTGGTACAAGTCTCGGGTTGAGCTGACTCTGCAATACAAGATATGACGTAGGGTCGCGCGCAACTACTGATTATAGATCGCAAGTAGCCGGAATTCGACCGGAAGGACCGCGAAAGCCTAAGAAACAGTACGAGCTAGGATACGGGCCTCACAGCTAGCCTGAAAGAAATTGATTTAGGATGAAAATGAAGATGAAAATGTGGTTTAATAACTCTATTTATATAAGTTTAAGTCAACTCAGTATTAAATTGAGTCATGGATTAGACTTAGGCACCCAGCCTCATTTTAGAGAAGGCAACAAAATATTACTAAGAAGAGGCAAAAAAAAAAAAAAAAAAAAAAAAAAAAAAAAAAAAAAAGAAAAAAAGACTCGAATGGTGAATGACTTGCTAAAATAAAATAATTTTGAGAAACCATCAAGATGACATCAATGCTTAAAAAGAAAGAATAAAAACCCCATTACTTTCTATCCCTAAATATAATTGAATCTAGTTGCTGATGAAGAATGCTATTGATTTCATCTTAAGGGCCTATTTTGATGCACCCTCTCAATGGAGGTTTGAGGCCTAAACACTTTTAATCTAAACAATAGTTCATGTTGTGCGTTTGGATGCACTTCTCAAAACCCAACTCATGTCAGGTTTTTTCAAAATAAGAAAAGATATATATGTGTGTGTGTGTGTGTGTGTGTGTGTGTGTGTGTGTGTGTGTGTGTGTGTGTGTGTGTGTGTGCAACTTATAAAAGAAAATTTAGAAAAGGGGTTGTGGCTTTTGGTGATTGTTGGTGACCATTCGTTTGTTAATGGTGGTGCCTCTTGGTAAATAGAGCATCATTTGAATTCGAAATAGTTGTGAAAAATGCCATTAATGGTGGAGGGATGCTATTTGTTGAAAAGATACCATATAAGAAGATGTCTTTCGAAAAGGATCTTAAAGAATCGCTTGCAACTTTATATAAACCTATCTTTCGGTCATTCCGAAAATAACAATTCCAACAATCTCCTCCCCATCTTCTTCTTCTTCTTCTTCTTCTCCATTTTCATTTTTGGATGTTTTTTGAAAACTTTTCAGGCGCTAAACTGCAAACAATTTTTCATACATTAAATTGCAAATAGTTTTTAGGAGGTAAGCTATAACAACATAGAAGTTAGGGGTGTATGTTGTAAACTAAAGTGTGTCTTGGGGTTACGATTTTTTGATTTTGCAAGCCGAAACCCATAATTTTCGAGTCTTGGAGAAGATACTTATTGTATCCTGGAGGCGAATTTGCTGTAACCCTCTTGCAAACTGGTTTAATCACCGGTAGGGTGAGAATATCACCTTAAAGATAGAGACATCGTAATGCGCCTTAAGCATATCTTTAAGTGATTAATTTTCTATCTTTCTGCCTCAATCCTTATAATTTTAAGGCGACATTATGACCTCTTCTATGGGTCATCCCGACTTTATTCGAATTCCACCATTCGACGGCTTAATTATTTATTTATTTATTTATGACAATTGAGGGTGCATCTCTTCCTCACATCACTTAAGTTGGATCACATGCCCACTCAAGATCCTCCTCCACCACCATCTAACAATGATAAGATGAAACAAATTCAAAAGCGACAAGATTAGGAGCGTAATGACTACATATACAAAGGTCATATTTTCAACCCTCTTTTTGACTTGTTGTATGCTATTTACTGTTAAAAGAAGACTGCTAAGGATTTATGACAGACCCTGCTCATTAAATACACATAAGAAGACAAATGCCACAAAAAATTTCTTATAAGTCAATTTTTAGAATTCGAAATATTAGATGAAAAACATGTCCTTGATCAAGTACATAAGTTACAGGTTATCATCCAACAGATTATTGCCAATGACACTAATCTCTACGAATTCTTTCAAGTATCCATAATTATAGCTAAACTTCCACCTAAATGGAAGGATGCTAGAAAATCTTTGAAATAGAAAAAAGTGAAAATGTCCTTAAAGGATCTACTAATGTTTCTTCGAATAGAAGAAGAATTTAGACTCCGTGGGAAAAATGAAGAATAACATGATGCCTTAAGTAACACTAATATAGTCGAGAATAGTGTGAATCAGGAATCGGAGAAGACGCCTTTTAAGAAAGATGATTGGATCAAACCTAATAACCAATGGATCAAAAAGAACAATCCAAGAAGGGTACATGCTTCTTTTGTAAAATCTCAACCATTTTAAGAAAAACTGCTGAAAATACAAAAAAAAAAAACGCTAGAAAAGAAACGACAAGTCAATATGACAGAAGACATGAATCTGGCAGTTGTCGTGTCTGAAGCTAACATGGTGAATGAATGGTTGGTAGATTCTGGTGCTACCAAATATATTTATAGAAATCATAACATGTTCAATTCTTACGAAATAGTGGGGGATAATCAAGAATTATAAATGAAAAATGCCACCACATCCAAGGTTATAGGAAAAGGGAAGGTACGACTTAATCTATCTTCAAAAAATGTCCTTACTCTGAACAATGCGCTGCATGTACTGGATATTAGGAGGAATCTTATATAAACTAATCTACTAAGTAAGTTTGGATTTAGGCTCATATTTAAATTTGATAAATTGATTATATCTAAAAATGAGGCATATGTAGTGAATGGCTATGTATCCAATAGAATGTTCAAATTGAACCTTATGAATAAATTTTTTTTTTTTCAATTTATATGTTCGATTCATATAATGTTTGGCATGGTAGATTATGACATATTAGTTACCCTAGTATGGATAATATATATATATATATATATATATATATATATATATATATATATATCTTAATCTAATTCCTTAGTATGCAAAACATAATGACAAATGCAGTATTTTTTTACCATTTAAAATAATAGAAAACCGTTTCCTAGGATGAAAAGAGAATCATAACTCCTAAACCTAATTCATAGTGACATATGTGAAATAAGCGGTTTAATAACAAGAGTGATAAATAAGTATTTTATAATATTTATAGATGTTTTCTCCCGTTATACTTTAGTATACCTATTAAAAAATAAAGATGAGTCGCTACGAAAATTCAAGATATATAGGGTAGAAGTATAGAACCAGTTAGACCGAAAGATTAAAAATCTAGGGTCAGACATGGGAGGAGAATATCTATCCTTAAAATTTTGAGAGTTTTACAAAACGCATGGTGTAATTCACCAAATTACGGCTCCCTATTCACATTAACAAAATGGGATAGTAGAACAAAAGCAACAGGTCTCTTATAGACAATGTAAACTCTATGCTCAATAATGCAGGTTTAAGTTCAGGATTTTGGTGAGAAGCCCTATTAACTACTTGTCATATCTTTAATATGATACTTTACTCTAGGACTTGTAAAACTCCATATGAACTATGCAAGAATAAAATTCTAAACAACTCATACTTCAAAGTATGAGGTTGTAGAGCCTTAGTTAGGTTTCCTAAGCTTAAAAAAACTCAAGATAGGATTGAAATCTCTTCAGTGTATTTTCATAGGATATGCACAAAATAGTAAGGCTTACAGGTTCTAGTTGTAGAATCTAATCATTTGATTTCGGTAAACACCACAGTAGAATCTAGATATGCCAATTTTTATAAAAACTCAATCTTCTATAATTAAAAAAAAAGACAATATCTCAAAATCCTAGTACAAGCAGTAGTTCTCAGATACCTCAAGATATCAGTAGTCTCGATAATGAGGATGTAGCATTCCGGTCGACCGAAGCCATGTTTTGTGCCATCGAATGGAGGTTCGGTGCGACCAAAGGAAGATAAAAACTTCATATGAAAATTGGAGAAATTCGATTGCAACTGAGAGGTTAATTTAGTGAGATCGAAGGTCACATTCGGCTGCAGTCGAAGCATAATAAAAGTATGTAAATTGAAGTTGGTTCCGAGTTGGTGTAGATTTTTTCTATTTAAAGGGATGTTTTAGGCTTTCTTATATATGAATTAAGGTAGAAGGGACGGAGTAAGGAATTGTAGAGCTTCTTCAGAGTCTCCCCCCCCCCCTTTTTTTTTTCTTTTAATCCTTTGGTTTTTATCTTTTTCTTTTTGAGATTTAGTTCAATCGTGTTTTTGATTGGCTAATCTCTAAGTTAGGGTTAACAGTTGAAGCTTGTAGTTATTCTTAATGCTTATTTTACTTTAATTCGAGAATTTGATTTGATTGTTGGACAATTCATTGATATTTGGTTTGAGTGAAGATTTATTTCTACTTTACTTTGATCTATTGTCGACTCCAGGCACATTGGATTCTTAGGAAAGCTAAGAGTAATTTCTTATTTATTTTGCAAAGGGTTGATCTGTAAAATCTATTGATCTATCATAGACTACGGGTACGATAAATGTACTAAATTCCATGCAGTCAATATTTTGGTGCATGATGTGGGAGCCAATTCAATTGACATTCAAATTTATTTGGGTTTATGAATGATGATTTAACCACTCCAGTATCCAGTTGGATAGGATATGACTTCGTTTCCGGTTGATTTATATGATTGAATAAAGTGAATTAACATTAAGGATGACTATAAGTGGATCCTTGGCGCTCTAGTATCTTATCTCTATTAATTTCCTTTTCAATTATAACATTACTCTTTAATCAGATTTTCCGATCTTGGAGAAGATGCTTATCTTATCTTGGAGGCAGATTTACTGTAACCCTCTTGCAAACTGGTTTAAATCACCAATAGGGTGTGAATATCGCCTTAAAGATACAGACATCGTAATGTGCCTTAAACATATCTTTAAGTGATTAATTTTCCATCTTTCCACCTCAACCCTTACAATTTTAAGGCAATATTATGGCCTCTTCTATGGGTCATCCCGACTTTATTTGAATTACACCAGTTGACGGCTCAAATTTTCTTTTATGGCAATAGAGGGTGCATCTCTTCCTCATATCACTTAACTTGAATCACGTGCTTACTCAAGATCCTCCTCTACCACCATCTAACAATGATATGATGGAAAAAAATTTAAAAGCGACAAGATTGGGAGCGTAATGACTACATATGTAAAGGTCATATTTTTAATGCTCTTTCTGACTTGTTGTATCCTGTTTACTGTTAAAAGAAGGTCATATTTTCAACACTCTTTCTGACTTGTTGTACACTGTTTACTGTTAAAAGAAAACTGCTAAGGATTTGTGACAGACTGATGTAGAACGTGTCACAGAGATATTCCCAGCATGGTTGAGCCAAAAGGAGGTGGACCATAAATTGACCATAACTTTTGATCCGGGTATCGTTATAGGGCGTACAACCTATCAATCTTTACTAAAACGGGCCATCCGAGGTGAACCGACCCATAAAGTGGGTCGCATCTGTCCGTTTTGTTAGAAAACACGCGTTTTCAGCTCAAAAATGAGTTTTTAGAAAATTTTTACTATTTTTAGTAATTCCGATTTTTTAATAATTTTTTAGAGTTTTAGATTTTCTTTCCTTATAGAAATAAATTTTAGTTATACTAAGACTCTTTTAGAGAAAGTTTATTTGAAATTCTTATTTTTAGAAATTAAGCCTTAGAAGAGTTTTATTAGAATTAGGATTTTTATTAGAGTTAGAATTTTGCTATTTTTGGTAATTACGAATTTTAGTTTATTTTTTTTCTATATTAATGGTGTAAGGAGACACATTAGGCAATTATCAATGATTCATTAATATATTTCAAATTTATTAGAATTTATTTCTATTTTTTGCTTTCTTTTCTCGTGGATTCGAGAAAGTCTTTATGAGGAGTCCAAAGAAGTTCCGTGGATTCGGAATAGTTATCCTCTTGAGGAAGACGGTGCTCGACCTCACGTCCTCCCCTGCGTCAGTTTGGTATCAAAGCGAGGTTTCTCCTCGGATCGATGGCTTCTAACGACGGGTCGGGCAACAATCCCATAGGCGGTGCTCCAGGAAAGTTACCTTTAACGGCGGCAATTTTCGAAGTAGTGCAACGAGAGAATCGGCAAGCTATGCAAGGGCTGCAGACTTCCATTGACCGCATAGCGGATCTCTTGGAGGAAAACATAAGGCAACTCCGTGTTCATGGTGGTGATCCACCACCAGCAATTGTTGGAATTCGTAATTATACTGATCGTAGGGCGATGTTATCAATGAACCACAGGATGATTCAAGAATTTAAGATGAAAGTCGATCTTCCTACCTTTAATGGCCAACTCTACTTCAAAGACTTCCTCGATTGGTTGCTTGAAATCGAACGTTTCTTCGACTACATGAACATCGTAGAAGAAAAGAAAGTTAAACTCGTGGCCTACAAGTTGACAGGCGGAGCTTCAGATTGGTGGGAACAACTTCAACTCGAGCGGATGAGACAGATGAAGGCGCCAATCCACACGTGGTCGTGGATGAAGAAGTTATTGTGCATGCGATTCCTCCCTCGAGATTATGATCAGGTATTATTCCAACAAAACTAAAATTATTATCAAGATAGTCGATCAGTAAAAGGTTATGCAGAAAAATCCTATTATTGGTCCGCGAGAAACAACTTCATCAAAACGGAGTTGCAACAGACCACAGGATTCATTAGTGGCAAACACTATAGGAATGGAGAACCAACCCAAGACTTCTAAAGTGGAGGGACAATATCTCATCACTGAACAAGCCTTTGTCAAACAATATGAGGAAACGAGAAATATATATCCATTAGTTGAAAAGAAAAAATATGTTGAGCCTGTAAATATCTTAGAGGATTTGGAACCAGTATCGCAGGAGTTCAAGAGGGTTGTGCTCGATGAACTCTCTAATAAATTACCTCCCATATGAGATATACAAAATCACGTTGATCCTGTCTCAGGGGCAAGTCCGCCCAATTACCTACATTATCAGAAAAAATATGAGATTTTAAAGACAGATGTGAAGGAACTGATCAATATTAGTCAAGTCAAGGAAAGCATGAGTACATGTATTGTGTCAGATGTGAAGGAACTGATCAATATTAGTCAAGTCAAGGAAAGCATGAGTACATGTATTGTGTCAGCTCAAGAGCTTAATGCCAAGTATAAAAAAAGGGCTAATGAGCATCGACTTCAGAAGTTATCTCAGACTCATGTGCCAAGTCTCTTGCGTAACTCGAGGATGAGTTTTTTTCAAGTGGAGGGGTCTGATGTAGAACGTGTCACAGAGATATTCCTAGCATGGTTGAGCCAAAAGGAGGTGGACCATAAATTGGCCATTACTTTTGATCCGGGTATCGTTACAGGGCGTACAACCTATCAATCTTTATTGAAACGGGCCATCCGAGGTGAACTGACCCACAAAGTGGGTCGCATCTGTCCGTTTCGTCAGAAAACAAGCGCTTTCAGCTTAAAAATGAGTTTTTAGAACATTTTTACTATTTTTAGTAATTCCGATTTTTTAATAATTTTTTAGAGTTTTAGATTTTCTTTCCTTATAGAAATAACTTTTAGTTATACTAGGACTCTTCTAGAGAAAGTTTATTTAAAATTCTTATTTTTAGAAATTAAGCCTTAGAAGAGTTTTATTAGAATTAGGATTTTTATTAGAGTTAGAATTTTGCTATTTTTGGTAATTACAAATTTTAGTTTTTTTTTTTTTTTTCTATATTAATGGTGTAAGGAGACACATTAGGCAATTATCAATGATTCATTAATCTATTTCGAATTTATTAGAATTTATTTCTATTTTCTGCTCTCTTTTCTCGTGGATTCGAGAAAGTCTCTGTGAGGAGTCCAGAGAAGTTCTGTGGATTCAGAATAGTTATCCTCTTGAGGAAGACGGTACTCGACCTCACGTCCTCCCCTGCGTCACAGACCTTGCTCACCAAATACACATCAGAAGACAAATGCAACAAAAAATTTCTTGTAAGTCAATTTTTGGAATTCAAAATGTTAGATGAAAAACTTGTCCTTGATCAAGTAATTAAGTTATAGGTTATCATCCAACAGATTATTGTCGATGGCACTATTCTCTACAAATCCTTCCAAGTATCCACAATTATAGCTAAACTTCCACCTAAATGGAAGGATATTAAAAAAATCTTTAAAATAGAAAAAAGTGAAAATGTCCTTAGAGGATTTACTAATGTTTCTTCAAATAGAAGAAGAATTTAGACTGTGACAAAAATGAAGAACAACAAGAGGCCCTAAGTAACGCTAGTATAGTAAAGAATAATGTGAATAGGAATCGGAGAAGCCACCTTTTAAGAAAGTTGATTGGTGCAAACATAATAATCAAGGGTTCCAAAAGAACATTCTAAGAAGGGTACATGCTTCTTTTGTAAAATTCCCAGCCATTTTAAGAAAAATTGCCAAAAATACAAAAAGAAAATGCGAGAAAAGGAATGACAAGTCAATATGATAGATAGGGGTGTACACGAACGGAGCTAGCTTGGTTAGCTCGCTCAACTCGACTCGAAAAGCTTGATTCGACTCAGTTTGAAGCTGAGTTTGAGTTGATCTTTTGAGCTCGAAAATGAGTTCGAGTTGAGTTGGAGCAGGCCCCAGTTCGACTCGACTTGGATCGAACTGTAAGGCCCATATCCTAGTTCGTATCATTTTGTAAACTCCTATGATCCTCCCTGTCGAATTCCAGCAACCCACAACCTGTAATCAGCATTTGCATGCGACCCTGAGTCGCATCTTGTGATTTTGAGTTGAGTCAACTCGAAACTTGTACCATCGCGACAGCACCATCGCCGCGGTTCTAACGCCGCATCTTACGCACCGATGCAATACCCAGGTCAGGAGTTGTGGGCCCACGTATATTTCAAAGAAATGCCGAACGTTGCGAATTCCGAGAGAATTTCTATAACCCATCACATCAATCAATCAAGTACTAGTCAAGTACACAACCCATGCTTCTCCCATCCCTTTCTTACTAGTAAAGACAAGCAACCCATACCCCATCCCACATCACCCCCCCCATAAGTCAATTCTCTCTTACACACACCCATCCCTCTCTTACACTAACCACTCCTCTCATCCCATCCTTCTTACACACATCACTCCTCTCTCATTTCACTCCATTCCATCTCATTCTCCACCATTTCCAAGCAACTAAGGAGAGAAAAAACCCAAGATCAAGGCCCACTTCCTACCCAAAATCCCTCATCCTAGCCCTTTAATCCTCATCATCTTCCATCAAATATAGAGCCAAAGAGTTTGGCATTCCATCGGACCATGAAGATCGAATGGTGGGTGTTTTGTAGGATTAGATTCCAATTTTTGTGATGGACCAAGTGGGGCCTACCGATTGATGGTGTGGATCCTATTTGGGATCCATCTTGATGTATGCATTGAAATCTTAGGAGGGCTCATAGTGGCGGAGCCCTCCATCGCATGTCGTCTCTCTCTGTCTCTCTGTCTCTCTGTCTCTCTCTCTCTCTCTCTCTCTCTCTCCCTCTCTTTCTCATTTTTTTATGGTGAAGATGTGTATGGCCCGCTTTATGTGATCAGCAATTCGAAAGGTCCAGATTTTCTGGACGTTCAGTGAATGGGGCCCACCTTACTACCCATTTTTGGGCCAGCCATGATGAAAGGAAAACACCAATATCAGTTCGATCTAATCAGGTGGACCACATGCGCGTGGGACACACATGTGATGCATGTGCCTTATATCAACACCGTCCGCCCAGGGAAGCGGCCTACCGTGATGTATGCATTTTTATACCCATGCTGCCCATTGTGGGGTCCACCTTGTAGACGTCCAGCAGCAATGCCGTCTTGACCGTCTGGGGCAGGCCACTGTATGAAGAGAAAACACACGTATCAACTTGATCTTACAAGCTGGTGGGTCCCACACGTGTGGACCCACCTTATATCTGCACCGTCCATTGGTAGGGACGGTGAGTCCCAACAGCTATGCTGCTATGTTGACGCCAGCAAGTTCCGGGGGTCTGATCATGAGGTAGTGTAATATTTAGACCGCCCGTTCATTTTTCTGACGAGTGGGGCCCACCTTTGAAATATATATTTTGTATCCCTGCCGTCCGCCTGTTTTATAGGACAATGGGTCCCACTACTGACTGATGTCAGCAAAGTTCCATGGGCCTATCATGAGATTTATGTTATATCCCAACCGTCCATCTGGACGATGGGGATCAAGCAGCCATGTAGCTGATGTTTGTATGACAGCCAGTTCTGTGGGGCCCTCTCATTATGTATCTGGGGTATCGAAACCGTCCATTTGGAGCACGGTGGGGCCCTCATATCATGTATATGTTTGGTCCACATCGTCTAGATAGCTGGACGGTGGGCCAAACTGTCCATATCCTCGGACGTTAGCAAGTTCTAACGGTCCGATCATGTGGGACCCACCTCGATGTATATGTTGTTGCATCCAAACCATCTGTCAAGTGGACCACACTACCAAAAATCAGTGGAGAATTGAACGTCCACCATTGAAACCGTTGGGGTCACAGAAGCTTTGGGTCAATATGAAAGTTGTTTTTCCTCTTAATTCAGGTCTTTGTGACCGTATGAACAGACTGGATGGAAAATAAATGTGATGGTGGGCCCTGTGAAGTTTTAATTGTGAAAATCATCATCTTCATTGTTATTTGTGGTATGGTCCAGATGGTCTTCTGATGTGATTCATTTTTGGGTAATGCTCTAAAAAGATCACTAAATAAATGAATGGTGTAGATGGTATGACCCATTGATGTGGCCCACTTGATGTATTTGAGGCCCATTGGTACGACCCATTGATGCGGCCCACTTGATGTATATAAGGCCCATTGGTGCAGCCCATTGATGCGGCCCACTTGATATATACGAGGCCCATTATGATGTATTTGATGGCCCATGGGTTGAGGCCCAATGTGATGTATATAAGGACCATGAGTGAGGCCCAATGAGACGTATGTGTGGGGCCGAATGTGATGTATATGAGATCCATTACGATGTGTGATTCCTCCACGATGTATGTAATGATGTTTATGGCGGGCCATGCCTTGGGAGCAGTGATGGTTTGACGTTCACATTGTAAGAGCAATGATGGTTAAATGACCACATTGTAAGTCTCCATAGGGCCCATTGTTAGGCCTATACTTGTTGTGTGTAGGCCATCTAGGCCCATCCTCGTTATGAAGATAGGTCATCACCATATAACATGCTTAGTATAACTCCATGATTCATGCCCATACGCATCATATGTATGCTTGATATGAGGAGTGACTGATCATAGCGCATGGTACGCATAGGATTGCTACATGATTGGGCAGATTGTTTATGGGACTTACTGATAGAAGTTGCCCACATGAGCGCGCGGTATGCGTAGGATTGCTACATGATTGGATAATGCGATTCTGCATATCGCATTTATGTCATGATCACTGTACGCCTTAGCAACATTAGGGCCGTGGCCTCCACATGTATATCGTGGATGGCGGGATTGGATATCGAAAATATTGGCTCTAGCAATGTGGGCACATAGGATGTCCTTGGGTGAAAGTCTTAGAACCTTTTTGGTACCACGAGATACTCCAACGTCTAGACCGAGTGAAAACATGAGCGTACGAGTGCCAAATACCAATAGGCCGCGTCTCCCACTGTGTCATGGTCGGTTGGAAAGGGTTGTGGCCTTATTCGCTCGAGTGGGAGGGTCGTAAGCTAAATTGAGTTTGACCAGCTTACAAATGGGTCTGCTATTGACGAGCCGGGTAAGTATTGGCATACTAATGATCAGGCGGATAGTGTGGTCTCTTCCACTTACTGGGCTACGTGGATAAGGAGGTGGCAGTTAGTGTGGAGTGTACTACACCCCGGCGATATCCCAGAAGGGAACCGTACTGACATATGTACTTGATGAGGACTAGCATGCTTCGTTGCATCTTGCATATGACATTTGGCTACGTAGGCATCGCATCGTATGGCCTCGGTATGGTCGACAACATTCATGCCTTGCATCGCATGGCCTTGGTATGGCCGATAGCATTCATGCCTTGCATCGCATAGCCTTGGTATGACTGATGGTATTCATGGACTTGCTAGCATATTTTTACATTACTTTGATATTGCATACTTGGCACTTGCCTTGTGCACACACTTACACCACCCTCTAAGCTTTTCGTAAGCTTATGCATGACCTCTGTGTGCAGGTGATGTTAGATCACAGCAGCACTGAGGTAGGAGGGTGTAGCTGAGCCTTTAGAGTTCCGATATCTTATTTGTATTTCCCTTTCTGCATTGTACTCAAAATTTTTTATATAGTGAATATGTGGTGATGTTGTTTTGTGACTTGGTTATGTTTGTGGTTATGCTCCATTACAAAAAAAAAAAAAAAATTCATATTGAAAATCCTCCTTGTAGGATCCCAGGATCAGAATCTGGTATATGGGTGCCGAAAGCCGAGAATGGGGCACTATGGAGGCTGTCGGCGCCGGATTCAGCAATCGGGAATTCTGTGAGCTCGGTTTCCGAGTTTGGGGCGTGACAAAATCCAACTCGGATCGAACTAGTTCGGTGACTCGGTTCCTTTGCCATTGATGTTGCTCACCAAGTGTTTGATAAAATGACTCAACGAAGTGTGGCTGGTGGCAAGGAAGGTATGTACATGAAATAAATACCCTTTTTTTTTCTTGGTTTTTCTTGGTTTTTTTGTTCCTTAGAAGGTGTTTGATAAAATACTTGTAAAATCATTTCTTTAGTTTCACATACAGAGGGATTTTGAAGGTGCAGTCTAGGTGTTTGTGAAAATGCCTCAATGGCGAACTCGGCTCGATCTTGGCTTGAACTCGGCCCAAGATGCTGACCAAATCGAGCCGAGCTAGCCAGCCAGGCTCGAGGACCGAGTCAAGCCGAGTTTGAGCTTAGGTCAACTAATGGCCAAGCTGAGGCTAGCTCGACTCAGTTCGACTCGATATACACCCTTAATGACAAAAGACATGAATCTGGCAGTTGTCGTCTCTGAAGTTAACATGGTGAATGAATGGTGGGTAGATTCTGGTGCTACCAAACATGATTATAAAAATCATAACATGTTCAATTCCTATAAAATAGTGGGGGATAATCAAGAACTATATTTGGAAATGCCTCCACATCCAAGGTTGTAGGAAAAGGGAAGGTACGTCTTAATTTAGCTTCCAAAAAAGTCCTTACTCTGAACAATGTGCTGCATATACTGGATATTAGGAGGAATTTTATATAAACAAATCTACTAGCTAGGTTTGAATTCAGGCTCCTATTTGAATCTGATAAATTGATTGGGTCAAAAAATGGGGCATATGTACAAAAGGGCTATGTATCCAATAAAATGTTCAAATTGAACGTTATGAATGAAAATTCTTCTTCCATTTATATGCTTGATTCATATAATGTTTGCCATGCTAGATTATGATATATTAGTTACCATAGTATGGATAATATGTATAATCTTAATCTAATTTATTAGTATACAAAATCTAATGACAAATGCAGTATTTTTATACCATCTAAAATAACTTTGAAAACCATTTCCTATGATGAAAAGAAAATCTCAACTCTTAAACTTAGTTCGTAGTGACATATAAGAAATAAGCGGTCTAATAACAAGAGGGAGAAAGAGGTATTTTATAAAATTTATAGATGATTTCTCTCGATATACCCTAATATATCTATTAAAAAATAAAGATGAATCACCACAAAAATTCAAGATATATAAGGTAAAAGTAGAGAACTAGTTAGACCGAAAGATTTAAAATCTAGGGTTAGACATGCGAGGAGAATATTTATCCTTAGAATTCTGAGAGTTTGGCAAAACGCATGGTGTAATTCACCAAGTTATGGCTCCCTATTCACACCAACAAAATGGGATACTAGAACGAAAAAACAGGTCTCTTACAAACAATGTAAACTCTATGCTCAATAATGCAGGTTTAAGTTCAGGATTTTGGGAAGAAGCCCTATTAACTTCCTATCATATCTTTAATATGATACCCCACTCTAAGACTTGTAAGATTTCATACGAACTATATAAAAATAGAATTTCAAACATCTCATACTTTAAGGTATGGGGTTGCAGAGCCTTAGTTAGGCTTATTAAGCTTAAAAAAAACTCAAGATAAGTTTGAAGTCTCTTGAGTGTATTTTCATAAGATATGCACAAAATAGTAAGGCTTACAAGTTTCTAGTTGTAGAATCTAATCATGTGATTCCGGTAAACACCACAATAGAATCTAGAGATGCTAAGTTTTATAAAACTCACTCTTCTATAATTAGAAAAGTGACAATATCTCAAAATCCTAGCACAAGCAGTAGTTCTTAGATACCTCAAGATATCAGTAGTCTCGATAAAGAGGACAACATTCTGTCCAACCGAAGCCATGTTTGGTGCCACCGAATGGAGGTTCGGTGCGACCAAAGGAAGACAAAAACTTTATATGGAAATTAGGGAAATTTGGCTGCAACCAAGAGGTTAATTCAATGTGACTGAAGGTCACATTCGGCTATAGCTGAAGCGTAACAAAAGTACGTAAATTGAAGTTGGTTCCAAGTTGGTGTAGATTTTTTCTTATTTAAAGGGATGTTTTAGGCTTTCCTAGATACGGATTATGGTAGAAGGGACAAAGTAAGGAATTGTGGAGCTTCTTCAGAGTCTTCCTTCTTCTCCAGTCCTTCGATTTTTATGTTTTTATTTTTGAGTTTTAATTCAATCATGTCTTTGATTGGCTAATCTCTAAGCTAGGATTAAGAGTTGAAGCTTGTAGTTATTCTTAATATTTAGTTTACTTTGATTCAAATATTTGATTTGATTGCTGAACAATTCATTGATATTTAGTTTGAGTGAAGATTTATTTCTGGTTTACTTTGATCCATTGTTAACTTCGGGCACATTGGATGCTTAGGAAAGTTAAGAGTAATTTCTTATATATTTTGCAAAGGATTAGTTTGTACAATCCATTGATCTATCATAGATTACGGGTACGATGGATATACTAAATTCCATGCAATCAATAATTTGGTGCATGATGTGGGAGCCAATTCAATTGAAGTTCAAATTTATTTGGGTTTATGAATGATGATTTAACCGCTCCATTATCTGGCTGGATAGGATAGTACTTCGATTACAGTTTAGTTATATGATTGAATAAAGTGAATTAACATTAAGGATGACTATAAGTGGATTCTTAGCGCTCTAGTATCTTATCTCTATTAATTTCCTTTTCAATTACAACAATCTCTTTAATTAGATTTTAGAAGTGGTTCTAGTTCTACTTCTAAAGTGTTTATGAAATTACAGAATCATAAGTCCTTGTGGGTACGACTTCGGTCTCACCGAGTTATTACTACATCATAGGCTTGCACTTAGGGTATGCTTTGAACATTGAGGGATGATGATGCTTTGAAATAGGAGTGGATGAGTCCCTTTTAGATGTCTCGGATGCTTTGGATGCCTTAGATGCTTGAAATGAGAAGGGGAGAGGGCTATTTATAGCCTTCAAACTTGCTTTTCTGGTAATTTAAGGTGATTCTAGGGGCAAAAGGTGGCTGAAGGGTTAGGATTAGAGATTGCCACATGATATCATCTCATGGGTTGGATGAGGTGGTAAAAGGGTAATTTTGGATAAGGATATGGGCATTGGAGTAAATATATTTCAACTACACACTTGGAGTCTGAAAAAGAGTGATTCCACATGCCTGAGGGATGCCACCCCAAAGAGGGGGAGTGCCACGTGGCCAGCGACAGCCTATTTTTGGCTGACTAGCAGGCAGCCTCCTTTAAGCGTGTGGAGGATTTACTATGAAAGTTGTTACTTTGAGGTTTTGCCTATTTCTTCGATTGGGCTTGCTTTTGGGTTTGGGTTTGAGGTTGATTTTGGGCTTAACCAGGTGAGTTGACTAGGTTGTTGGATTAGGTAGGATGGCCGAGTGAGTTGACTGGGTGAGTTAAGTCACCGAGCTTACTCAAGGCTCTAGGGTTTTAGATTCCTCGGGTTTGGTTAGGCTACCTAGGTTGACCGGGTTTATTGGGTTGAATGGGATGAGTTTAGGGTTTAGGAATGAGATTCCTAGGGTTTCTGCTTCTAGGGTTAGGGTTAGGGTTAGGGTTTAGGATTAAGGTTTGGTTGACCATCTAGCAGTTTAAACTCAGTAAGCTTATTAGCCTGGGATGAGTTGTCTACAGGCTCCCTTGAAGAGTTGCACTAGTAAACAAAGGTGCCACCACGCACATGTCGGCCATACACATGACACACTGATGATACTCTGAAACAATCCAATTATAGGATATATCACTAAAATCACAATAATAAAATGATCTAAACCATCCAAAGGTTGGCCATTTAAATGGACAGTTAAAGATGTTTGCAAGTTGCTTGTTTGTGATTCTTACGCTTGTTGGCCACCCGAGGTTCAGAAATTTCTCAGTTTTTGCTGAAGTATATAATTCAATGAGCTTATTACAATCATTCTATTAAATATCATATATGTACACTAATTTGAAATATTAAAGCCAATTTGGGATATCACATATATTCCTACAAATATATTAAAAATTCCAATGCATTCTAATTCCTTCCACTTACTCTCATCCAAACAGAATATTTAGATTTGAAATGCATTTCATTTACTCTTAATTAAATATGATTGAGTAAGCCATTTACTCTTAATTCATTTACCTCCAACTCCATTTTCCATTTGCCTCAATTTACAAGCTCTTAAACGAGAGTGTGTCCCACTTGAATAATACATCATCCTATTTTTGGGCCACTAGCCCAGCATGGGATTAGACATATAATATTTAAAGTTGATTTCACATACACATCAAGGTGGGCCCATAAAATATCATTGGTGGGCATCATCGGTTCCAAGAAAATAGCACTAGGTTCCAAGAAGAGAGCAAAATCTTTGAAATACCACATAGCAAGAACGTACACACATGGCAAACCTATGTGAGCCTCACTGTGTGTTTTACCCAGGCTGTCCATCATTTCAAGCCATGGACCTAAAACTGAGGCTGATCCAAAGCTTAAGTGAACCCCACCATAGGAAATAATGGGGACAGTGATGCTCACCGTTGAAACCTTTCTTAGGCCCACCATGATGTTTATTTGCCATCCAACCTATTCATAAGGTCAGACTAGGACAAAGGAAAACTACAAATATCAGATTGATCTAAAACTTCTGTGAACCCCAAGAAGTTTTCAAAAGTAGATATTCATGAATCCCCACTTATTCCTGTGGTTTGGTCCACTTGAGGTTTGAATATGCCTCATTGTAGGGCTCATGACCTAAAATGATATGAAAATATGGATGGATGACGCAGATAAAACATATAAATTATGGTGGGCCTATAGAGTTTTACCACCTACACACAAAACCACCAACATGGTGATGTCTTTCGTGCTATGCATTTGACATCCCAACACAAGAGGAGTCTTTTAAGTTTAGTTGGTTTTCAACCATATAGTAACTTCTAAAGTATTAAGTACACGTGAGAAATCGAGACCTTCCAACAGCTTGATCCTGCCAAAGGATAGTCCCGACCACACCATATAAAAGTTGTCAAAACATTGTTAAATAGTGGAATGAGATTTTAATCGTACTAGCATTGTGTTATGGTTAAAATTTCGAAAAGCAAGGGAAGTTTCAAATATTCCAAGGGTAGTCTACTGATAGGTTTTTAAAATTTTTTTTAGACTAAATTGTCCCTATCCTTAGATCAACAGTTATACGGATTTTAAGTGAAGAAGAAGTTACGTAATATCTAATCCCGAGAAAATGACGCGGATTGGATTTATTGTTGGGCCAATTGAAACGTATATAAAATTTGTTCATTTTCTTTTGGCCTTCTATTTATATGGGAGAATTCTGACTTTTTGCTGACAAGATTTCTGTGTGGTCCACAAAATTTGAAACCTATAACAGTGTCCATTTAATACAATCTATTTTCTTGTGATGTGGTTAATGTGACTGACGGATGTTGATCATACTTCCAACCATGGCCTTCCAAGAAATTTCAAAGCTAATTAATGGAGTAGATTCCACACATATGCGATGGTGGATCCCACAAATGATGTACGAACACCCATAGAAGTTTTCTTGTGGTGTATTCTATTTAAGAAGTTTTCGATGGTGGGAGTTCAAACACCATTGTTTTTTGTGGTGTAGTCCATTTAAGCCTTTGGTTAGCCTCCTTTTGGGGCTCATGTTCTAAATTGTTCTGTTAAGATATTTATATGACATGGATGAATTATATATATCATAATGGATCATAATAAACAATAACAATGGTCGGTGGTCGTTCACTCCTAAAAGTTGTTTTTTCTAGGGTTTCAAGCTCATTCAGTTTCTTTTGAGATGTCGTCGTTGGGTGGTGGGCCACTAGACCGGGCGCTGATGGTGACCACTCGATCACCGACGAACATCGCAGTCATCAAGTACTGGGGCAAGAGCAACGAAACGCTAATCCTCCCTATCAACGATAGCATTAGCGTCACCTTCATCCTGATCACCTTTGCACCACCACCACTGTCACCGTCAGCCCTTCCTTCACGTTCGATCGCATGTGGCTCAATGAAAAGGTAATGGTCGATATGGTGGGATCGTAGTTCTTTTGTCAATTTTGGTTATTTTGTATATTTTCTGGTTTTAAAGTCAACGATTTTACTGCGGGGAAAAATGTTGTAGTGTGACTTGAACAGTATCTGTTGTGTAATGTCCGTACAAGTTGGCAATCGTTTGGTGATCCAGACCGTTGATCTGATGGTCCTCAGGGTGGTGCGTATGCTGAAATCCCCCTGATTGGAGGATCCTAACCCTTAAACCACTAATGAATAGATTGTCGGTTGAGGAGTACCTGCCATGATAACCCATGATAATGAGTTGGAAATAAGGTCAAAGATTCGATGGCTTAGATCTCCTAGCATGAAGAATTTCTGCCACGTACACATTTGTGGAGTTGCCCATAAGATCAGTGGTCTAGATTACTGAAAGTTTGGTGACCACACTTGTTCAGATTGGGTTTATTGGGTACTTTCTGCACTTTAATGCATCAGGGACCTTTTGATACTTCTTATTTAGGCTTCCTAGGCAATCGGGTCCTGATGATTTGAGGAAGTGAAGCTTCATTATGTGTCCACTCCATACAAGGGGGGACCATGGTTTGGTGATCCACACCATTGATAAGGTGGGCCTAATCATAGATTGGGAATGCCTAAAAAAAATTGTGGATTGAAAGACTATAGCCTTCCAATCTTTGGTCCCTTTTTACTGGTTGTTGCTCTATTTTTATCATTATTGATTGTTTGGAGCCCACTAATGAAGGTTAAGGATGCGTTTGGATGCTTATAAGTTTTTTAAGTTATAACGAAGTTAGAGGTAACCTACTTATAGGCGAAAGAAAGTTATAGGTAATCCTGTTTGGGTGTAAGTTGTAACTAACTTACGGATAATTTAGTTTCTGTGTTTGGATAACCTGTAAGTTAGTTACATGTAAGATGTTTTATATTCACACCAACCGGAGTTTAGAGTATGAAATTATTAAAAAATCAAATTGTAATATAGAAAAGTTTGGACAAAAGTATATAATTTTATTGAGCCCATTTAGATGACTAGTTGGACTGATTCTAAAGCTGAACAAGGCTCTCATACATGCTGGGTCTTATATACTTAGGTATTTTATGCTATTCCAGGAGGATTTGTGTTTCCCCGTAAGCGGGTATATGTGTATGTGTATATATGTATATGTATATATATGTATATGTGTGTGTATAAGTATGTATATGTATGTGTGTATATGTATATATATATATATATGTATATATGTACATGAATATGCGTATATGTATGTATATGTATACGTGTGTATATATGTTTATATGTATATATATACATATACGTGTGTATGTATATATATATATATGTATATGTATATATGTGTATGTATATGTATATGTGTATACATATATATATATATATATATGTATGTATTTGTATATATGTATATATATGTATGTATATATGTATACATGTATATGTATATATATGTGTATGTATATGTATATGTGTATGCATATGTATATGTGTGTGTATATTTGTTTTTCCCTTCATCCTGGTCTTTATGTCCTAATCATGAGGTAAGACATCAAATAAACATTATAGCCGGCACTAGGAGGTTTTTAATCATGAACACCTAAGATTGAGATCTGCCTATGTTTGCTCATTTTGGGATCGAGCCCTAAAATGATATGAAAAAATTGATGAATAACATGAATAAAACACATGCAACATGGTGAAGTTCACAAAGCACCAACTAGTAGTGATATAGTTATTGGCTAATGTCGCTAGTCAAACTTGAGTGGATCCATCGAGGTGTGTGGGATCCCAAATTATGAAGCCCTTTGTATTGTATTTTTCTCACATCCACATCGTTTATCCTTGTTGAAAGCTCATTTTAGAACATGATATAAAAAATAAGAAGATTTGAATATCATGTGGATCATAGTATAGGAAACAATAGTAATTGACCATTAAAAACTTCTCATGGGCACAAAAGTTTTTGATTAAGATGATATATGTTTGGTATCTTCGTCCAAGTCTTTGTTACCTTGTCAAAGGAAGCGGATTGCGTGCTGAGTAAACTCTTTAAGGCTCACCATGATTTATGCATTGTATCCAATCCGTCCATCCATTTTACCATATAATTTTAAGTCTTGATCCCAAAAATGAAGAATATCCAAATATCAAATGAACCACACCACAAGAAACAATATGAATTGAACTTCTACCATTGAAAAATTCTTCGGGGCCATGGAAGTTTTGGATCAAGCTTATATTTGATTTTTCCCTTCATCCATGTTTTTATGATCTTATGAACATGTTGGATGACAAATAAACATCACCGTGGGCCTTAGTAAGGTTTCAATGGTGGAAATCATTATTCCCATCCACTTGAGCTATGGATTTGCTTCAATTTTGGTCTTAACCCCTTAAGGCTTGTTTGATTTTCTAAGGTAAATGTAATTGCATTGTAAATACGTAATGATTATTTCCATAGGTAATTACTGCATTGTTTTCGAGGATTGATTTGATAGTTACTTTTTTCAACGCTAAAATTGAGGATGTTGCTAAATATTTGTGGGGCCCACCGTGATGTATGTGGATTATCCACACCGTCCATCCGTTATGCCACCCGAATTTAGGGCATGACCTAAAAAATGAGTCAGGTTTAAATTTCAAGTGGACCACACCATAGGAAAAAGGTAATCAAACACCCACCGTTAAAAACTTCTTGGGGCCACTGTTTACTTTGGTGTGGGCGACTTCAACGTTGGATCTGCCTCATTTTTCAACTCATGCCTCAAAATGTCATGGTAAAGCAGATGAACGATGCAGATATGCCATATACATCATGGTGGGGGCCACAAATTTAAGTTAATCCTTTTGGACCGTTTTCCTAAGTAGAAGCACCTACCTATTTCCAAACAGGGTGAGCTTGTAATAAGCTGGTATTTATGGGCATTTACAATGAATTTGAAAAATCAAATAGGCCCTTAAATAAGCAGGAAAAATGGATGGACGACATGGATAAATCATATACATTCACCGTGAGCCCAACTGAGTTTACTTAGTACGATAAGAGATTCGTTTTCCTTGTCAATAGGTTGGATGAGAAATCAGATTGCTTAGTGAGTTACTCAGTACGCTCTTATCGTACTGAGTAAACTCAGTTAGGCCCACCTTGAATGTATGTGGCCTATCCACGCTATCCGTCCGTTTTTCCATCTAATTTAAAGGGTTAAGTCCAAAATTGAAGCACATACAAAGATGAAGTGGATCATAGCACAGGACAATTATGATTGATTTCCACCTATGAAACCTTTCTAGGCCCCACAGTAATGTTTATTTGTCATCCAACCTATTTATAAGATTATATAGACATGGATGAACGGAAAACAAAAATATAAGCTTGATCCAAAACTTCGGTGGCCTAAAGAAAATTTCAATGGTAGAAGTTCAAGTCAACTATTTCACACCATGTGGTCCATTTGAAAATTATATATGCTTCATTTTTGGGCTCAAGCCCTAAAATTATCTAGGAAAATGGATGGACGGAGTGGATAAAATATGTGAATCATGGTGGACTTTGCAGAGTTTACTAGCGTAGTGAGTTACTCACTAGGCAAACCACTTCCGTTGGATGGAAAATAAATATTTTAGTGGATCCGTGATGTTTTTAATAGTAGGAATTTAGTTAAGATTGTTTCTTGTGGTGTGGCCCACTTGAGATTTGGATCAACTTCATTTTTTGGATCATATCCTAAAATGAGCTTTCAATACGGATGGACGGTGTGGATGTAAGGAAAGTACATCACTATGGGCCCTGCAGTTGGGCATCCGAAACTGCCCTGCTAAATAGCCCCGTTCCGCACTTATGTAAAAGAAAAAAAATAAACGAGAGGAAAAAATAAAAAAGAAAATCAATAAGGGTTAGGGCTTCCCTTGCTAGAGCAAAGAGAGGGAAGGAGATGCTAAGTGATTGAGAGAGAGAGAGAGAGAGAGAGAGAGAGAGAGAGAGAGAGAGAGAGAGAGAGGCTATCTGTTGAGACAAATTTTGAAGTATTAGGAGACGCTATCCATTGGTTCTTCATGTTCTCCTTTTTTTTTTCCCAAAAATTTCCTTCAACTAGCTATCTGTTGAGACTAATTTCAAAGTATTAGGAGTATTTGATGAAATGATCATCATATACACTCTAATTTCGAAATTTGAGTGTGGATGGTCCGATTTGGGGAAAATTGAGGAAATTTCTAAATTTCCCCAATTTCTCCTAAGTTGCTTGCATTGTTGCACTCCAAACATGAAATCAAGCATGTATGAGGGTTGATCTACTGATTTGTTAAGTTCTTGTCAATTTTCGAAAAATAAAAATCAATTTTAATTAAAATTTAATAAAATATTATTTTTTTTCAAAATTTTTCTTTAACAAACTATCATTTGAGAGTAATTTAGAAGTATTTAGGAGTGTTTGATGAAATTATCAGCACATACACTCTAAACGTTATGCATTCAATTTGAATATAATTGCATTAGTTCGGTCAAACAATGCATAGCTTAGGACCCTATACAAAAGAAACCTATTATGTACCATTTTTTTAGATGATATAATTTAAAAGTGTGTATTAAGGTCTTTTTTAATAATCTGAAGTTGCATTGAAAAATTCAGCCATTTTCCATTGTTCCCTATGTTTCCCAAAATGTGTGATAAATTACTTGATACAAACGATATATCACGTGCAATAACCAATACGTATCTGTATCCCAAAGATGCGATACGTAAAGCGATACTGATATTTCAAACACTGGATGACTGTAAGATCTAATCTACACCTTACTTTAATTTAACTTGTTAATTCTATTTGATATGTTAAATATACCTGCTGAGCTTAAAAGCTCATACCGTACTTATTATCTTTTTTAAAGGAAATGCTAACTAATGAGGTGAGATGAGTTTTGCACTTAAAATTACAATTTCATGATGATGTTAAATTTTTTTTTTTAAAAGAAAATATAATAATAAAATAGTATAAACTTTTAAATTAAGTTTTTATATATATATATATATATATATATATATATCATATTTTGAATATTCTTTCATGCCTTGCTTGCATGGCTTGTGATGTCATAGATGATTTAACTGGGTTAATAACTGCACATCTTAAACCAATGTATTGCACATGGGTACATCTTAAATTTTTTTTTTTTTTAAAACCATCGGGCATCAAAGTTGAAAACTAAGAAATAACTTCTCAGGTTGCTGAATTTGAAGTGTGACAGTTCCACCCTACTCATAACCATGCATGAAAAATGCATTAGTCAAAATTAAATAGCCTAAATGACCACACTTCATATTGATGATAAACTAAAGCCACAAGAAATATGTAACTCAGATTAAACCATTTAATAGGTAGGCCTCACTTTAAATGGAGCATAAATCAACATAAACTATATTTTAGCTGTTAGATTAATATACTTGTGATTAAAGTTACTTTTTATATTTAATTTCAATTCTAGAATTATATGATTGCATGTTATTTTCGAACAAAGTTTAAAGTTATTACCTATTAATATAATTAATTTATCAAATTGAGATAAAAAATTTATCAAAAATAAAACTTAATTATCATTTTTTGTTGTCTTTTTTTTTTTTCTAATATATTTTTAAAGGAGGGGCCATTTTCATCATTAAAGTATAAACTCTCTTACACTTCTCTCTCGACAACTCTACTCCTCCAAAACTGTTACAACTTACAACGAGCCTGTCTATTTTTCAAATCTAACGGAGCAGCGTGCATGGTCATTCCTATGCGTGCCTACAACTACGTGATCGCCACATGGGTGAATACGTCCATGAGATCTACGCCGTCCACAAGATTTTCTAGCTCATTTTAACTAAAGAAATAGGAAATTAGGTTGTTCTATGATTCTCAGTCAGTGCACTCCATTAGGAAGAACTATGATGAGATGCTCATGGTTAGCTGTGTATAGGCCTCACCGTTGTCTATATCTCCATCCAATCCATTCATATGATTTTAATAACTAAGATTAAGGTACCTTAAAAACATAAATCTATTATTAAACACAGGTGGATCACACCGAGAGAATTATACGTTCAAGCGGATTTTGTTCCTTTTCCTATGGTGAGGACCACCTGAATTTTTTATCAGCGTGATGTTTGGTAATAAGGCATAACATGAGATGATTCACCTGATGGATGTGGTAGATCTCATCCAAATGAAGCCTTACATCAACGTCAGCAAATAATCAAGCAACTCGCATGACTTTGCGCAATCATGCAAGTGCTTTTGCTCTTTCTGAACTCCGATATAGTAGAGAAAAAGACAAAAAGGACAAAATCATGAAATCCAAAGAAGCGCGATTTCTTTCGCTGTTACTCTCTTTCCAGCTCATCGGATCCAAATGCATTTCCATCCGATCTTAAAACCTTCTCTATAAATCCTCCCTCTCACACATCTGTAATACCTGAAATCCCTATCCCTTTTTCCCCTCTCAAAACCCTAGTAAATCAAATCCCAATCCCTTCGAATTGAGGAAAAACCCTCACAAAAAATCATTTTTTCTAGGGTTTCAAGCTCATTTACTTTCTTTCGAATGTCGTCGTCGAGTGGTGGGCCATTGGACTGGGTGCTGATGGTGACCACTCGATCGCTGACGAACATTGCAGTCATCAAGTACTGGAGCAAGCGTGACGAAACCCTAATCCTCCCTATCAAAGATAGCATCAGTGTCACCCTCGATCCTGATCACCTCTGCACCACCACCACTACCACCATCAGCCCTTCCTTCATGTCCGATCTTATGCGGCTCAATGGAAAGGTAATGGTTGATAGGGTCGGATCGTAGTTCTTTCGTCAACTTTGGTTAACCTGGGTGGACTCATTTCTTTATACTCTTCTCTTCATTAGTGGAGGGATGGAATGGGAGATGGATGAGAAGATGGGAGAGGATTGGTAGAGATGTGTTGGATGTTAAGGATGGTTAAAAATGGGAAATGAGGGGCTATTTATAGTGTTTAAGGCTGGGTTTTTGATAAATTTGGAAAAGCTCAGGGGTAAACAAGGGTTCAATGGCTGAGATTTAGGATTGACACATTGTAGAATGTTGGTGGTTAGATCAATGGCATAGATTTTAATTTGGGTAAAAGGGAGAGGACCGGGTGGTCTTTTCCTTATCCACACGTTTGTATGTGAAAAGGAGCAACTCCACCTTCTGTACACCCTCTCATGCCAAAGCAAGAGAGCTGCCATGTGGCGGGTGGTGCCTTGTTGACGAAAGAACTATAATCCCACCCTATCGACCATTACCTTTCCATTGAGCCACATGCGTTCGGATGTGAAGGAAGGGTTGATGGTGACAGTGGTGGTGGTGCAGAGGTGATCAGGATCGAGGGTGGCACTGATGCTATTGTTGATAGGGAGGATTAGGGTTTCGTCACGCTTGCCCCAGTACTTGATGACTACGATGTTCGTCGGCGATCGAGTGGTCACCATCAGCACCCAGTCTAGTGGCCCACCGCTCGACGACGACATCTCAAAAGAAACTGAATGAGCTTGAAACCCTAGAAAAAATAGTTTTTTTGCGAAGGTTTTTCCTCAATTCGAAGGGATTGGGATTTGATTTACTAGGGTTTTGTGTGGGGAAAAAGGGATTGGGATTTCAGGTATTAGGGATGTGAGAGAGGGAGGAGTCTGTTTGAGGGATTTATAGAGAATGTTTTGAGATCAGGTGGAAATGCATTTGGATTCGATGAGTTGGGAAGAGAGTAATGGCGGAAGAAATCGCGCTTCTTTGGATTTCAGGATTGTCCTTTTTTGTCTTTTTGTCTACTATATCGGAGTTCGGAATGAACAAACATGCTTGCATGATTGCGCGAAGTCATGCAAGTAGCTTGACTATTTGCTGACGTCAAAGTAAGGCTTCATTTAAATGAGATCTACCACGCCCATTAGGTGAATCATCTCATGTTATGCCTTATTACCAAACATCATGCTGATAAAAAATTCAGGTGGACCTCACCATAGGTAAAGGAACAAAATTTGCCTGAACGTATAATTCTCTCGGTATGATCCACATGTGTTTGATAATAGATTTATGTTTTTAAGGTACCTTAATCTTAGTTATTAAAATCATATGAATGGATTGGATGGAGATATAGATGATGGTGAGCCCTATATACAGCTCACCGTGAGCATCTCACAATAACTCTTCCTAATGGAGTGCACTGACTAAGAATCATAGAACAACCTAATTTCTTATTCCTTTGGTGAAAATGAGCCAGAAAATCTTATGGATGGCGTAGATCTCGTGGACGTATTCACCCGTGTGGCGATCATGTAGTTGTAGGCACGCATAGGAATGACCATGCATGCTGCTCTGTTAGCTTTGAAAAATAGACAGGCTCGTTGTAAGTTGTAACGGTTTTGGAGGAGTATAGTTATCGGGAAAGAAGTGTAAGAGAGTTCATAATTTAATGACGAAATGGTCCCTCCTTTAAAAATATATTAGGAAAAAAAAAAGAACAAAAAATGATAATTAAGTTTTATTTTTGATAATTTTTTTAATCTCAATTTGATAAATTAATTATATTAATAGGTAATAACTTTAAACTTTGTTAAAAAATAACAAGCAATTATATAATTCTAGAATTGAAATTAAATATACAAAGTAACTTTAATCACATGTATATTAATCTAACAGCTAAAATATAGTTTATGTTAATTTATGCTCCATTTCAAGTGAGGCTTACCTATTGAACGGTTTAATCTAAGTTACATATTTCTCGTGGCTAATGAAGTGAGGTCATTTAGGTTATTTAATTTTGACTAATGCATTTGTCATGCATGGTTATGAGTAGGGGTGGAATGTCACACTTCAAATTCAGCAACCTGAAAAAGTTATTTCTTAGTTTTCAAGTTTGATGCCCGATGGTTAAAAAATAAATAAATTAAGATGTACACACGTGCAGTACATTGGTTTAAGATGTGCAGTTATTAACCCAGTTAAATCATCTATAACATCACAAGCCATCCAAGCAAGGCATGAAAGAATATTCAAAATATGATATATATAAATTAACTTAACTGAAAAGTTTATACTATTTTATTATTATATTTTCTTAAAAAAAGAAAAAAAATTTAACATCATCATGAAAATGTAATTTTAAGTGCAAAACTCATCTCACCTCATTAGTTAGCATTTCCTTTAAAAAGATAATAAGTAGTATATTTAACATATCAAATAGAATTAGCAAGTTAAATTAAAGTAAGGTGTAGATTGGATGTTACAGTCATCCAGTGTTCGAAATATCGGTATCGCTTTATGTATCACATCTTTGGGATACAGATACGTATCGGTTATCGCACATGATATATCATTTGTATTAGGTAATTTACAACACACATAGGGGAACAATGGAAAATGGCTAAATTTTTCAATGCAACTTTAGGGATTATTAAAAAAGACCTTAATGCACACTTTTAAATCATATCATCTAAGAAAAAAGGACACATAATAGGTTTCTTTTGTATAGGGTCCTAAGTTATGCGTTGTTTGACCGAACTAGTGTAATTATATTCAAATTGAATGCATAACGTTTAGAGTGTATGTGATGATCATTTCATCAAACACTCCTAAATACTTCTAAATTACTCTTAATTGATAGTTTATTGAAGAAACATTTTGAAAAAAATAATATTTTATTAAATTTTAATTAAAATTGATTTTTATTTTTCAAAAATTGATAAGAACTCAGTAGATCAACCCTCATACATGCTTGATTTCTTGTTTGGAGTGCAACATTGCAAGCAATTTGGGAGAAATTGGGGAAATTTAGAAATTTCCTCAATTTTCCCCAAATCGGACCATCCAAAGTCAAATTTTGAAATTAGAGTGTATGTGATGATCATTTCATCAAATACTACTAATACTTCGAAATTAGTCTTAACAGATAGCTGGTTGAAGGAAAATTTTGTAAAAAAAAGGAGAACATGAAGAACCAATGGATATCGAATCAAAGCTCCAACTCCATGAGTTTTCATGCAAAACATGAAGAACAAATAGATTTGTAACCATTTGACACTGATTTAACATAATTTCAACAAAAAAGGGGTTCGGAAATGCTCATCGAATCGAACATGTGGGATATATCGGCACTACCTGTGCGTTTCGTATAGCACAAGTGGGATACAAGATATATCGTGGGATATATCATCCGATATCGTCGATATTTAAAACATTGCACTCATCTACCACAACGACACATTGGTTGGCATGTAGATGGGTTCTTGTATTTCCTTTGGGCTTGACAAATATCATTGAATGGATAGAGTAAGTTATATGCATGCATCACACTTAAAGTGAACTAGGTACCTGACCTAGACCCAACCTAACTCCATTTATAACTGGGTCAAAGGGTGGTGGACCTGAACCAAGCTTGATTTTTAAACAAATTTGAAAATATGATCCATGCCTATTAAACTAGTCGGGTACATCAGGTAACCGTGGTCTAGGCACCCATTCCTAGCCCTAGTACCAGCCGATGCTAGCCATATCGGAGCCAATATAACCCCACTTTTTCCAATATGGGTGGTACACCTGTACAAGGCCTTTTTTTTTTTTTTTTTTTTTTTTTTTCAAATTTTCACTCTTTCGTCCACATTTTCTTGTATTTTCTTTATTTCAAGCATAGAGAAAGGGTATGAAGTCATTTTCAACTAGACTAGGCTTAAGATCAAAAAATAAGATTCGAGAATCATTAGACAAATCAAAGCAGAGACGAACTCTGGTCATCTTTATAATGACAATATATCAATTAGCATTGTGCATGTTAAATAGATGAACTGTCATATATTTTAACAGTGAACTCCAATCATCTTTGGCCAATCCCTGACTATTGGTCCTTACACTATAAGGAATATGATTTTTACAGACGAAACTTTTACCGACAAATTTTTTTCCGTAGGTAAAAAGGACTTTTACCAACGAAAATTATTTTCGTCGGTAAAAGTTTTTACCGATGAAATTTTAATTTCGTAGGCAAAAGTTTACTTTTACAGATGAAAATTTTTATTAGTAATGGTTGTTTTGAATTTTTGAAAAAAAATTCGAAAAATTTACTTTTATCGACGAAATTTAATTTTCATTGGTGAGTGTTTTCCCGACGGACATGAATCATCGGCAAAAATTTAGTATCATGTAATTACCGACGAAATGTATCTTTGTCGGTAAAAGTGTTTTTCCCGACGGACATAAACTGCCGGCATAAATTTAATACAGACGAAAACTATCTTCATCAGTAAAAGTGTTTTTCCTGACAGACATGAAGCGTCGGCACAAATCCGGTACAATGTTATTACCGATGAAATATAGTTTCGTTTGTAAATGTGTTTTTCCTGACGGGCATCAACAGTCGGAAAAATTCCGATACTGTTATTATTAACGAAAACCACTTTCACCGGTAACAATATTTTCCTCGACGGAGATGAAGCGTCGGCAAAAATATGGTAGGATGTTAATACCAACGAAAACTATCTTCGTCGGTAATTTTGCTTTTTACTGATGAACTAAAACCGTCGGGAAAAGGTTCCCGCCAAGGACCAATGATTCCTTCCACGACTGAAAGCATGACAGTTTTGCCGACGAACTAAAACCGTCGGGAAAAGGTTCCCACCACGGACCAAAAATTCCTGCCATGATCGAAAACACACTTTTACCGAAAAGTCTTTTTACCGATGATTGGTTTCGTTTGTAAAAATAAATATTAAAATTTTTTCCTGACGGCTGATAACCGTCGCTAATTGTTTTTACCGACGAACAAAAGCCATCGGTAGTAATCCTCTGCTTTTCTGTATATATATATATGTATATATATATATATATATATATATATATATATATATATACATGGAAAAGGTACTATGCGCTTGAGCTGATGGGAACGTCCCATGAGGTTGAGCTGTGGGCCCCATCGTGATGCGTTTCAAACATCTACCCCATCAGTTAGATGCACCATTCTATCATGGGCCTAGGTCTCAAAAATCAAGTCAATCCATGACTTGAGTGGGCCACACCACATACAAAAGTTGAGAGGGCCCGTGCACCATTAAAACATTCATAATCATTTTTTGGGCCCACTAAGATGTGATTTGCAAATCCAGCCCATCCATTATGTGTCCCACTTGGATGAGGGTTCAGACCAAGTTTCAGCAGCATTCAAAACTCAGGTGGGCCCCACCAAGTGCTTTTATATGTTTTTGGCATGTCTTCACATGATTTTAGATGGTATGGCCCACTTGAGTTCCGTATACGGCTGATTTTTGGGATATCCCATAATTTAAAAGGGACCCATCAAATGCATGGTGTTGATGGTTGACATGCATCACGATGGGGCCCACACAGCTTGACCTCATGGGAGCTTATCGTGAGGTCGAGCGCATAATACCTTTTCCCATATATATATATATATATATATATATATATATATATATATATAGTTTTTGTATCATATGAGTGGAATTTTTTTTTATTTTTTATAATTAAAAAGTAATGTTTAAATGATTTGTAATATCGAAGTTTAAAAATTTTAACAATGTTTGAGAAAAATTTTGAAAATAAAATGATGCTTTTGAAGAAAAAAAATCAGCATTTTGAAATTATTGAGAAAAAATTTAAATATGAGAAAATATTTTGAAATTTTGAAAATAAAAATTGAGAATTTGTATTAATTTTTTTTTAAAAGAAATAATTTATAATAAAAATGTTATTTTGTTAAAATGTTTTCAAAAATATACATTTTGAAAAAGAATGTTATTTTTAAATGGAAATTGAAATTTATGTTTGGAAAAAAAATTACTAAATTATTAAGCACATCCACTAATTGTACCTTCATATGTTTAAATCAAATTTCACTAAAATTGTTGATCAATCTTGTATGCCTAATATCTTTTTCATATGTAACTTGATCGGGACGAGTAACTAGTGAAATTGAGTATTGATCAGAAAAATAGAGTGAATGGACCAGACATGTAAAATGGGGCAAATATTTTGGTCAAAATTGTACGTTAACTTTATTGACCTTGTGAGAACCTAATTGTTGATGTTAGTAAGTTTTGTGGGCCCCATCATAATGTGTGTTGAACATCAACACCATGAATTTAATGTGTCCCCTTCAGGTTATGAGATATGTAAAAAATCATTCGTATACGAAACTCAGTTGGGCTATGCCATCTAAAACCATGTGAAGACATCCTAAAAAATATAAAAGAACTTAGTGGGGCCCACATTAGTTTTGGATGCAGTTGAAACTTGGTCTGACCCCTCATCCAAGTGGGACACACATAATGAGTGGGTTGGATATCTGAATCACATTTAGGCAGGCCCAATATATGATTATGAATGTTTTAAGGAAACCTCTCTCTCCACTACATTTAGGGCTTGTTTGATTTTCCAATTCAGAGGTAAATGCAGTGTAACTGCATAATGATCATTTTCTTATGTATTTACAGCACTCTTCCCTGTATTTGATTTGACCGCTTACTTTTTATACACAAAATCGAAAAGGTTGCAAAATGGTTGTGGGCCCCACCGTGATGCGTGTGCTTATCCACATTGTTCATCCATTATGCCAGATGAATTTGTGGCATGAGCCAAAAAATGAGGCATATCCAAAGCTCTAGCGGACCATGCCACAGAAAAAAAGTGAATCAAATACTTATCGTTAAAAAGTTCTTAGGGCCATTGTTTCTTTTGGTGTGGGCCACTTGAGTGCTGGATCTACATAATTTTTCAGTTCATGTCTCAAAATGTTATGGTAAAATGGATGGACGGAACAGATATGTCATATATGTCATAGTGAGGTCCAAAAATTTCAACTAGCACTTTTGAACGGTTTCCAATGCAGGAATTTCCAAAAAATTCCAAACGGGTGAAAGGGTCATAATTACCCATTCACCCGGTATTTACACTTGCAATGAGAAATCAAACAGGCCCTTAGGTGAGTTACTCATTACCCTTACTAGAGTAAACTCTGTGCAGTCCACCATTTTTTATTTATTTTATCCACTCCATTAATCTATGTTAACAGAAAATTTGAGGTATAAAGAAGAAATAGAAAGCATATCAAAAGCCCAAGTGGACCACACCACAGGAAATAGTGTGATTGAACATCTACCATTGAAAAATTCTTACAGGCCATAGAAGTTTTAGATCAAGCTGATGTGTTTGTGTTTTCTCTTCATTCATATCTTTTTGATATTATGAACATGTTGGATGTCAAATAAAATTACTGTGGACCCATGAAAGGTATCAATAGTTGAAATCATTATTCCACACTATTTTAAGTGGCATGGTCCACTTGACTTACGAATTTAACGAAAATTTGGGATTAACGCACGCCGTTCATCCATTTTTTGAGATCATTTTAGAGAATTTTCCAAAAATTGAATCATATCCAAAGATTAAATGGACCACACGATTGCATGGGCCTTATAGATTCCCAGGTTTTGGTTCTTGGCGTGTAATACACCTAATGGGCGGTTCAGATCCCTGTCAAGAGGGTTGTAGCGTGGCCTAGGTTGATCCGATCACTCATCCTTCGTGTCCAACCCGCCTTACTGCGCCTGACATTTCGTGTACATGTTTACCTGGGGAAATCAAGCAGAGAACCAGGTTCCTGTCTGTTTGATCTCCTGGTTATAATGAATGGCTTGGATCATCCGTACAAATGATGGTGGTGGCCTTCTAATCCCAGCGGACGATCATCCGTTGTGAGAAGGAGCGATCTGCTCTTCTTTGCGGAATCCTATCGGGTCAAGGACTCCTTAGCCACCTTCTAATCTCGGTATCGTGCGGACATGCACAGTCCGTGCACCCACACTGTTTATGGGTGGGGTCTATGAATAGCTAAGGGTGAATCCACACCGTCCGTGAGTTTTGGGTGGCAGACATTAAGCTCTATGTCCAAGTTGGAGAGTGAGTGCTGGTCCTAGGTGGGTCATCCCATGCAATATTCGAGGTTTTGTCTGTACAATTTATTTATGGTAATTAGGCTTAATATAGGGTTTCACATCAAACGGGTTATGGGAAACATATGATCTAGTATTCAGGTGTCTACGTTAGTGGTATTTTCGTAATTATTGCTGATTTGAGAGTTTTATGAAATCTAATGGTTCTACAGGCTTGTATGCACTTTTCCAAGTGTATCTTACAAATGAACTTATATCTAAATCATTACGAGTAAGAGGTTAGTTGTCAATTCATTTAAGAGGAGGTACGTACGTTGAATCATGTGATGATCGGTCTTATCTTAAGATCAACGGTTAGATGGCTATATTAGTACTGAACATATGTACATAATAGGTTATGTCCCATGTTCACACTTATATATTTGATTATTGAAATGCTCAAGGTGTAATAAAGGTACAAGGATCTTTAAGTTCTAGATCCAAATCTAAGGGCAAGGGCAAAGGTAAAATAAAGTGCTGGAACTGTGGGATGGAAGGACACATGAAGAAGGATTGTGCAAATCCTAAATTTAAGAGAGAAGAATCTGAGGCTTCATAAAGGGAGACCAACGCTACCACGTAAGATGGATTGAGTGGATGTGATGGTGATGTCTTGTCAGTGTTTACGATTAGACGCCCATACGATGATCGTAGGGGTGTGGATTCTAGACACAGGGACATCCTTTCACATAACACCTCATTGGAGTTGGTTCGCCAACTATAAAGAGTGCGATGGTGGACGGGTTTTTATGGGTAATGACATTGCCTATAATGTTGTGGTTGTTGGTACGGTGTACATTAAGATGTTTGATGGAACAGAGCGTACCCTGACTGATGTGAGGCACGTTCCTGACATGAAGAAGAATCTGATTTCTCTTACTGTACTTGAGGAAATGGGCTGCAAGTTCATAGGTATTGATGGTGCCCTTAAAGTATCTAAAGGGGGCATGGGTTATCATGAAAGCGCAACGACTCGGTAATCTTTACAGGTTGATCGGGAGCACTTCAAAAGGTGGAGTTGTAATGTTTGTAGCGGATTCCAACTTTACACATGTGTGGCATGCTTGACATGGTCATATGAGTGAGCAGGGTATGAAGGCTGTGATGCGCAGACAGAGATACGGAGTAGGTGGAGTAGTCACCTGTGAGAAGAATCATATCGCATAAAATTGTAGGTTATCGGTGAGGTACATGGATGACTCCAATATCACATATACTCTCATTGCAGATGAGGGGAATCTGTCTTCTATTCAGATGGCTCTGGGTGAGCATGATGTTGAAGGTGACCATGGACGATGTTATGAACTTGTTATACCAAATCGACACATGCGAGCTGACGGAGCTTCCAATGGGCCAGAAAGTAGTTGGATGCAGTTGGATTTTTAAGAGGATACAACATAGATACAGAGCGAGGCTAGTAGCGAATGGTTATGCTCAGAGATAAGGGGTCAACTTCTCAGAGATATTCATGATAACGATATAACATGTATTTATTAGATTCGTATTAGTGTTAGTTGCCCAATGTGATCTTGAGATGGAACAGATGGATGTGGAGATAACACTTTTGCATGGGAAATTGGAAGAGTTGTTCTACATGATGCAACTAGATCGGTTTGAAATTAAAGGAGCTGAGAAAAAAGTTTACAGGAGGTCGTTGCACATCTTGTCACCTAGGCAGTGGTATAAAATTTGATTCCTTCATGGTGAGTCAGGAATTGTATGTTGATGACATGTAAATCCTCAATCATGACATGTCTGAAATGAACATACTAAAGACTCGGTTAAGTGGGACGTTCGAGATGAAGAATCGAAGGCTGCAAAGATGATTCTCAGTATTGATATTCATAGAGACTGGAAGAGGAGCATGCTTTGGTAATCACAGGTAGAATACCTTTAGTAGGTATGCGTGGACCAGGCAAAGCCGGTGAGTATTCCATACACAACTCACTTCAAGTTTTCCTCAGGACATGTCCCAAAACAGATCATGAAAAGTAGGATATGTCTCATGAGCCCTATTTGAATGTGGTTGGCAGTGCATGCCATGGTCTGTATTAGACCGGTTATTTCACAGGCAATCGGTGTTGTGAGCAAATACCCCGGCAAGCAACATTGGATGGCAATGAGATGGTTACTTCGATACATTCGAGGTTCAGAAGACTACGTCTTACTGTGGATTCAGATCTGGTAGACATGCTTACCAAGGTTATTCCTACAGAGAAGTTCAAGTTATACATAACTTCTCTAGGCTTGAAGATGGCATAAAAGAAGGATGGAGTATACACGAGAAGCTATGATGTGATGCAAAGATAAGAGAAGAGGTCAAGAAGGTCCATAGTTGAAGATTGAAGACATGGTGGAGATTGTTGTTAATAGATGTCTTAAATCTGAAAAGTCCTAGAAAGTTCGACTGGTGATCAAAGAAAGTTTGGTTCAAAGTCCAGCAACAATGTATTTGGAATTTCCAGGATGCTTGACCAGTCAAAGGGGTCTTTCGACTAGTTGAAGCCCTACTTTTACTAGTCGAAGGTTACGCAGACTTTGCACAAACTACGTAAATTTGAGGCGGTTTCCGGACTATTCCAAAGTCGGTGCGAAAGGGGGGGTTTCCTAAACTATAAATAGGAGTTCCTAGTGCCATTCTAAGGCATTCTAAAGCATTCTAAAGGTATTCCAAGGGTTTCTAAAAGGGTTCTAGGGTTATCAAAGGGTGTAGCAAGGGTGAGATTCGAGGTTTTCGAATTGGATAAGTCCTTTCTCTTTGTAATTTATACTTTCATAGTGGAATTCTATTGCTTTGTGCTGTGGTTTTTTCCCGAAAGGGTTTTCCATGTTAAATCTTTGTGTTCTCTTGTGTTTGCATGGTGTCATTGGATTGCTATCCTAGATTCATCTCTGTGTGATTACGCTGCACAAATTCCAACAATTTTATAGGTTTTCAAACAAGTGAAAATCAACATACCTTTGTTGGATGCCATAAACAAATATAGTCATAAGTCAAGTTTCTCGACAATCTTTGTACATTGAAGTGAAAGCTTAATGTACAAAAGAATGCATTTTTGATGGAACAAGTGAGTATTATTATCAAGTAAAATACTCCTCTAAAATAAAAAGATTCAGGTAGCATTCCTACCATCTCTTGCATCATAGGGAATTTTTGGATTGAACAAGCACTTATAGACTTGGGGACAAGTTTTAATCGCATACCCTTTTTGGTATATGAACAATTTGGACTTGGTGAGTTGAAACCCACCAAAACTACTCTACATCTTATTGATTAATCTGTGAGGATACCGAGGGGGGATTGGAAGACGTGTTAGTCCAAGTCGACAAATTTTACTTTTTGGTAGATTTCATTGTCCTGAATACACAACATGTTATGAATGTGAGTTGTTCACACCCCAAGTATAGGGTTGTGATGTAGTAATAATCTCGGTAAGACCGAAGTCGAATCCACAGGGACTAAACCTATGTATTTTGAAAGGAACTCGAACTAGAACTAGACGAAGATGTAATCTAAACTAGGGAAAACTAAGGGAATAAATATGAATTTAATTAACTAAAATTTTGAAAATTCAAAGGTGGGAAACTAGGGTGCTAAGGATCCACTTGTAGAGATCAGGGAGACCTATGAACACAACTAGAATCAGAGTCTTATCTTCATCCAGTTGGAAGATATAACATTAAAAACCAAATCTGAACTTCCTTTGATCCAGTTTTCAAGAGATGAGAGGTATGAGGATTAGAATTGATTCCATCACAAAACCATGCCCATGAGATAAGGAAAATAACAAAATTTAACCAATCCACAACTAATTTGAGAGAAATATGAATGTTAGGAAGGATTCCATCATCCAACCATGTCTAAGGGGCGATGGTGAACAACAGGGCTTTTTAACTTCATAATCATAATAATAAAAAGAACATGCTCAAAGCTATCGCAGATCAAATGAGTCACAATAAACCATTAAAAACTAAAAACATTCCTTATAATCAAACTGAAATCAAAGTAATTCAACTTAAACATGAATTTAAACCATAAAAACCATCTCCTCATGCTACAAGCTTCACCGAGGTTTAGCAGATCATCACCATGATCAAACTAAAATCTTAGGAAAAATAATAAAAGGAAGAAGAAACCGAAGATGAGAAGGTAGAGAAGAAGAACGTCGGCCATCTCCACACACTCTCTCTCTCTCTCTCTCTCTCTCTCTCTCTCTCTCTCCTTTGTTCCCATGTCCCAAGGATGATCTTCTCACGTCCTTCTCTCTCTCTCTCTTTTATAGGCTAGAGAGGTTGGTGCTAGAGTCGGTTGGTGGCTTTACGCAGCAAAGAAAGAAAGCAACTTGTGTTTTGATCCCTTTTTTAGCAAGAGGAGCGTCGACAAATCAGATTTTTCTCCATGGATGGGGTAAAAGGTACTGAATGGTTTGGATAAACCATCTGACCACAAACAATGGCCCACAACTCCCTGCAACATTCGGGAAAATCGGACATGCGTAGGGTGCGAAAATCTTCCACTGTGATGCTCGGTGGGCCCACAGTGATGTTTCCTAGAAATCCACCCCGCTCATTAGATTCCTGGCGAAATTTCAAATGGAAAGGAGTGGTTTCAGTCAAGTTTTGGCGCAGTCCACTGTATCAAATCAACTCATCGTTCATCCTACGTTTTCTGACGATCGACATGTATACGTGTGCATGGGGCCAAAAGGGCACCATGGCCAGGGTTGTCCCCACCCCGTGGACGCAGTGGACTGTCCAGATCGTCCAAATGGTGGATGGGTGGGGCCCACTGAGATCAACTGGGCGGACATCGTCTGTCCATTGTGGGTTTTGAATTTTTTTTTTTTTAAAAACTATCGATAAGCTCACGCTGACCGATTTTATAGGTTGTGGTGCTTGGTTGGAGTGTGCACACTCTGCACATGCGCACTTCTAGTGGGGTCCATTATGATGTGTGTTGGAAATTTGCTCCATCCATTCATCCTGTCACCCTATTTAAAGGGTTGAGACCAAATTTGAAGTATATCCAGATATCAGGTGGGCCCCAGATTAAGTATTTATGTGATAATTTGTCTGTTGGGCTACTTCCACAAAGATCCAATGGCTAAAATTTGACGTGTATGGTTAATTTATGGTCCTCAGGCTAGATATAAAGTTTTAACCTAAACGGATGGTGGGAACCCTGTGATCTTGCATTCTGGATGACTTTCAGGCCCGTTTAAGCTCAATCACTTGATTTTCTCGGATCTTTGACATGTAAATTCTTCGTTCTCGGTCCCCTGGGGTCTGTCCCTTGCCTTGGTGATTTATGAGCGTTAAATCCATGCTTTTAGTACCTTTTTTTTAATTTAGGCTCCTAAATTTACCTTTCAGCACAAACATAATTAAAATAGGGCATTAAACGGTATCATGTTCGTAAAATCAGGTAATAACCGGGGTCTAATATGCAATATTTGACCCTCAACACAATCCCCAACCATCATTTTGCTAGTCCTGAGCAAAGTATGCGAAAAATAAGTTGAGAATTACATGATAAATTTTTATAAACTCAAGCGATTTTTTTGAAAAGCAATCTTGATCATAGAATTACAAGATACATTAATGTGGGCATTACTTTATCCTAGACTCAAGCGCATGGTAAACTTCATAGTCAAGTTCAAAGTATTAACCATCAATTAGAACAATTCTAAACATTGAGTTCCATGGGTGTATAGTATTACCTTAACTTATCACAATTAAGGATCCAATCGTCAATTTTCATGATAACATTGATAATCAATAGATTATTCAGAATAACCATAACCTAAACCAAAACTTGCTTTACAGTTCAACTTTTCATTCTTCCAGCTTTTTATTTTTTCCATCGATGGCTTGTACGCTATGTGTTCACTCCCCAAGTGCAGGGTTGTGATGTAGTAATAATCTTGGTAAGACCGAGGTCGAATCCACAGGGACTGAAACCTGTACGTAATCTGAAACTAAATAGAACTAGAATTAGACTAAGATGTAATCTAAATTGAATGACAATTGAGGAATAATTGTGGAATAATTAATCTAAAACTTCCGAAAATTCAGAGAAAGGGAATTAGGGATTCAGAGGATCCACTTGTAGAGATTAGGGAGATCTTATGCCAGTATCAGGAATTATGGAAATTTACTGAACTGCCATTGATATAGTTTTTAAGAGATAAAAAGTGTATGAATTAGAATGGATTCCATCACCAAACCATGCCCAGGAGACAAAGTAAACAACAGAATTAAACTAATCACCAACCAATCAACATGCCATGAAAGTCAGAAAGAGTACCGTCATCCGATCATGCCCAGGAGACGATGGTGAACAATAGGGCTTCTTGACATCATAAACATAAAGAGGAAAAGAACATGCTCAAAGCCATCGCAGACCCATTGTAATTTCAGTCACAACAGACCATTAAAGACTAAAAACATTCCCTTAATAAAATTAAATAAAAATTCATTCAGTCTAAATAAAAGGCACAAGTATAAATCCTCCCATCACGCTACAAGCTTCACCTCTTAGCCCTAGCTAAGAGGTTTAGCCCATCATAGACATAATTGAATTAAAATCTCTTAAGAAATAAAAGCAATTAAGAAGAAACGGAAGAGAAAAAGAAGAACTCGTGAAGAACAACCGGCCGATCCTTTCTCTCTCTCTCCTCTTGCTCACGTTCCAGCTGAAGCCAACTCTGAGTCGATTCCCCAGCAGATCTCCTCCCTCTCTCTCCTTTATAGAATTCCAGAAGCGGTGGCTGAAGTCGAGCACCAACTCTTTTTCGCAGTTCGTTTGCAACGAAGTCGGACTCCCTGTTTACATAGTGGAAAAAGCAAAGCCTTAACCAACTGTGATGATTGGCCTAGGATTGATGTCGAATGAGAAATTCGACCCGTCCATTGAATTCCTCTCGGAATTTCAGTCAGAGAGGAGTGTTTTTGCTCGGGTTTAGTGTGGTCCATCGAATCACATTTTTCCACCGTCTGTCCGCCGTTTGGACGATCGAAAACTGATCTCTAATGTATCCTAGAATTTCGCCACCTAGGCCATGTTTATGGGGACATTTCAAGCCTGATGGACGGTCCCGATTATCTATATCATTGACCAAGGTGGCCCATAAGAATGGAATGCAACCTCTGTTGCGGAACAGAGGCTATGACGCGACTCTGTGATGGTCGGTGGGCCTCATGACGATGTTTCTTGTAAAATCCATGCCGTCCACTGTATGCACAACGAAAAACCCTCTAGGAATGTGAATTTGGGTTTGATTTAGTGTGGCCGACAAGAATTTCCTTTCCTGCCGTCCGACCTACGTTTGACGGCCAGGATTCTCCGATCGTTTGCATGGGGCAAAAATGCCACCTTGATGAGATTAATACCCCCCCTCTATGCATAATAGACGGTCCAGATTGGTGATTCGGTCAAGGAGTGGGCCCCACTGAGAGGAACCAGCGGACGCGGTGCATCCGCTGTTTGAAACAGAGAAGGAGAAGACGAAGCTCGGTCAAGAGTCGGTTTGACCGACTCTTCGTTGTTGTGCACGGCTAGTGCACTTGTGCACTATGCACACTCATGCTCACGTGGGGTCCACTATGATGTTTTCGAGAAATCTGCTCCATTTATCCTTTTTTTAGATCATTTAAATGGTTGAGACCAAAATTGGAGCATATCCAGATATTAGGTGGGCCCCAATTCACAGATCTATGGGCTGATTTACCTGTTGGGCCACTTCTACTAGGATTCAATGGCTGAAATTTAATATGTATGGTTAATTTATGGTTCACATCCCATGTGTGAAGTCTCGTGTCAATCGGATGGCGGTAACCCTGTGATCTTGCATTCTAGACTAGTTTTGGGCCATTTTTAACGTGAACGACTTGATTTCTTTGGATCCCTGGCATATGAATTCGTTGATCTTGGTCCTCTGGAGTCCTTCCCTTGCTCTGGTGACTTCAGAGCATCAAATTCAAGATTTTAATACCCTTTTTCAGTCAACGCTCCTAATTATACCCTACAACAAAAACATGATTAAAATATTTCATTAAGCAATGTCATGTTCGTAAACCCATGTAATAACTGGGGTCTAATATGCAATATTTGACCCTCAACACTATGTCAACCTTTTAAAGGTAAAGCCAAAGAGGGGAATCGAACCCTCACCTATAGGGAGCAAACCCATGGTGAAGACCATTCGCCCAACCCTTTTCGAAGACAACTGTTTTTTAGCTAGGTATTTTTTTTTTCTTTGAACATGATGGACAAATTCCCCAGGTTAGTTCCTTTCATGTCTAGTGACTACTAGGTTAATAATTCAATATCGAACTACAACCTTAATGTGTAAGCTAGGTGTGACATGTGTAATCATAACTCAGTCAATGTTTAAAACTTCTAATCATGGATTAACCATTCAACTTAACTGTGAAATCTAACAGATAACTGAATCCAAGAGTCATAAATTACCAACATTGCATATATGATTACCAACATTACATATCGTATACTTCTAAAATCAAGATGGCCCTTAAAATCACTTCAAATTCATAAGAATTTGCAGAAAAAATTTTAAAAATTTTCACAAATTTTGCTCAAGACTGAGAAAACACTGATTAGGTAACCTAATCTCCCATCTCCAACTGAAAATCTACATTGTCCTCAATACAAAAGATATACGCATGTAATGCATAATAGACAACGAAAGTAAAGGAGACGTGATGGAAATATAGTACCTGATAACAGAGTTAAATGGCTTTTTCCCAAAGAGATCTTAGCGTGAAGGTGGCTTGGCACAAGAGTTAATCCAACAAAAGCAAACTATCCTAAAACATCTGGGAAACAAACTAACCTAACGGCATAAAGCCGACTAACCTAGAATGACAAAAAGTAAACTACCCTAGTCTTATGAAAGCAATAAACCTATCTATACTTCCATCAGACTAGGAGATAAATCCTAGTAGACAGGATCATTCAGAGGCATGGATATGTCCTTTGAATCAAATTTCTCAACAAATGACTTTAATTAATGTCCATTTACTTTAAAGTCATGGCCATTGTCTAAATTTCGAATCTTGACAGCCCCATGAGGATAAACATTGATGACAGTGAAAGGGCTGGTCCAACAAGATCGGAGCTTACCCGGAAAGAGATGTCACTGAGAATCATACAAAAGGACTTTCTGACTAGGCGTGAATGATTTTTGATGAATATGTTGGTATGAAACGCCTTCATCCTGTCCTTGTAAATTCTCAAGTTCTCATACGCATCATTCCGGATTTCTTCAAATTCATTCAACTGAAGTTTACGCAATGAGCTAGCGTCGTCTAGATTAAAATTCAGATTTTTGATCGCCCAATGGGCTCTTTATTCCAACTCCAACAGGAAAGTGGCAGGCCTTCCCATAGACGAGTCTAAAGGGAGACATTCCAATAGGGGTCTTAAATGCAGTACGGTAAGCCCATAAAGCATCGGTCAATCAAATTGACCAATCCTTTTAGTCAGGGTTAACCGTCTTTTTCAAGATATGTTTAATTTTCCTATTGGAAATCTCAGCTTGTCCACTTGTTTATGGGTGGTATGGAGTGCTCACCTTATGAGAGATACTATATTTCTTCATTAAACTCTCGAATGGTCTATTACAAAAGTGTGAGCCCCCATCACTAATGGTGGCTCAAGGCATTCCGAATAGGGAAAGAATGTTCTCTTTTAGGAATTTAATGACTATACGATGGTCATTGTTCCGACACGGAATCGCTTCAACCCATTTAGTGACATAGTCTACGGCAAGCAAAATGTATAGATTTCTAAAGGATTAGGAGAATGGTCTCATGAAATCGATGCCCTAGCAATCAAATGCCTCTATAATAAGAATGGGGTTCAAGGTCATCATATTTCGATGGGACTGTAACGACCTGAAATCGGGAGTCGAGTAGAAATCTAACTCCCGAGTTCCAAAACATCACTTATGCAACATAGACAATGATGATTGAATGTTGTCTATAGTAGGGCATTAAACATGATTGAAACTATACCAAAAACAACATATCATACTCCCAAGGCATCTAAATTGTACAAGCAGAAGACTGTAATAAGTATATAAACGATATAAAAGTTATAGTAAGCCCTCAGAGTATGAATGTCACTAGGTTAACAATTACAAGTTTGATTTCAAAATATACAAAAGGAGAAAGTGTAATGTCTTCTATCCCAAATACTATAGCCCTGTCAATGCAATTCCAGGTCTACATAGACCCACCAGAGAGTTATATGTAGGAGAATTCCTCCTCAACATCATAGTAGTAGTCCGGCTCTGCTTCATAAGCATCGCCATCACCTGCAGCTAAGACAGTCTGGTTGGTATTGAAAGCACTGTCCCGTAATGTGGGAGTGAGTAGCTAACTCAGTGGAATCATAGAGTAACATGTTATCAAATCAATCAAGTGATAATAATAAAGCAAGCAAATCAAACATTTCTAAGTACTGTAATTAATGCAAGGATGAGATGCAATAATGATGCATACCCTCGCCAACATACTCCCTCGTGCGACACCATCTTACGTTCGCAGCATACTTTCATCCCTCAGTGTTCTACATCTTCCAGGAATATGCAGTGCGATATGAACATGATTACCGAGTTGTTATTAGTCATTTTCATGCAGCAGTATTGGGAAACTAGGGTACCTCCCTTATATCATTCCCAAACAAGATCCATTCTAGGGTCGTCATTCCTAGATAATCTCATATGATGGTGCAGTTTTAGGTCGCTGCAAAGGGCTACCAGGGCTGTTACACGCACTTGTTGCACCGCTCCCCCATCACCTTATCAATGCAGGCTTAGTTTATACTCTGTTACTACGGGAAGACTCGTTGTCTCAACGCAGATTTAGAGTATGCTCAAGATCACTACACCGGGCACGGTCGGGGCTGGCAGGGCTGTTACATACACTCGTTACACCACTCCCCCATCACCCATCAAAATAATGTAGACCGACAGCTCGAATACAGTGTCCCATATCACCATATGTGGTTCACGAGTCTGGATTGCTCACTAGACACTACGGGGAGGCTCGTGGCCCCAGCGTAGGCCGACAGCTTGACCACGATGTCCCATACCACCATGCCTGGCTCATGAGTCTTAGCAGATCGAGGTACCAAGGTTAACGGGGTTACACTGGTAAGTTTGGTACCCTAGGTTCAAGTAGTGGCGTCCAAACATGGTGAACATACATTAGACAAATCGGGTTACTTGACGAGCCCGACAAGCACTCCGTGTGGCCTAACCACTGCCGACGACTAACTTACGACTCAGGTTCATCAAACACGTCCTACGTGGTGAATGAATCTTAACCACGAACTCAAGTCTGTTACCGATCGTCTGGACTATAATCATAGCCCCAATCACATTCAATCCTTAACCAGAAGCATGTAGAGTAAAGTAGAATAAACAAAGTAATTCAAGCATGTTAACAAGCATGTCATAAAGCACAATATAAACAGGAAATACAAACACATATATGTCATAAGTAAGCGGTTAAATTAAACAACCCACATGGAGGAAATCATATACATCTCTAATTTAGTTGAGAATCCTATCTCAACACCCAAGTAAAGCATTATTTACTACATATATACTCATACAAGCATTTATACAAACACTTAGACTACACATATTAGCCTACACATCATATGTTGGCTAAAACTTGTATTAGGGCGAATCCTTTCGACAAACATATACTGCATCCATCACTCACATGTATATATGACAAATACTCATGGCAATCACATTTACAAAATTTATACGTATACGGTATTTTCTACAAATACCTAAAATACATAAAATTCCATATACTTCGTATGTATTCGAAATAGATAATGGACAACATGTTTTACATGTGAAATAGCATCCTCATCAATAATCTACCATTAGCCGACATTGAAAGCTTTGAAAAATGACAACCTAAGCGTCTAAAATCCGCACCTTACGCCGTAGAAGCGTAACGAACTCAACAAAGACTCTAAGTCTTCTTATACGTGGAATATCAACCTGTAATACAAGCTAGGTTAGCTATCTAACTACTAGCATCAATGGAAACCCTAAAACAAGTTAGGGTTAGGTCTTTGTTACCTAAGAACGAAGTTAGAATCGTTGGAATGATGATTTGATAGCAGGAAAGAAGCACATGGATTAGCAGAACAACTGCTAAGAAGAACCTCTCACTATTCTCTCACTTTCTTCTTCTCTTTCTCTTCTCTTTTGCTAGGGTTTCTCTCAAATTCATAGGTGAGGGAGAGAGAGGGTTTAAAGGCCTTATATAGGCTCTATTTTGAGCTCAATAGCCCCAGAACCTAAAGTATACTTATTTTATAGCCAAAGTGTACCTGTTTCGACTCAACGGAGGATTTTTGGAGCTCTCCCTTGAGCCAAAGGTCGGACTTAAGCTCACTGACATTGGATGTAGGTCAAGCTAAGTTTTCAGTCCGATCGGATACATAGATCCACCGTGGCAGACCGGTTTCAGTTTAACGGTCGCGGGTACTCGATCAGGGCCACAAGTACATGAACATGTGTGGAAAATGTTCCCTGATTTGACGGTGTATTTGGGTTAGATTTTGACGGTCTGATTGCTTATATTTGGCCCGCAAGTAACACGTCTCAGATTACTTAAATCTATTTAATTTAATAAGAAATCCACATTTTCTCACACTCTTTGCTCTGGGCTCAAGCGAATAGCCCTGGGACACTATCTGGATTTTGTTTTCGAGATGGTTGTCAAGCCTAGCTAGGCGGTCCTAATCGTTTAGTTTCGTGTTAATCGGACTTTCGACGTGCGGTCCGAGTTCGATATGGAGTTTCGTGATGCTCCCGAGAGCAAGTGGGTAATGAGATTGCTCCTAGATTATAGGGTAATATAGCGTTGATGATTCTACAAGTTTTTGAGTCTTGCAGATTGTATTTAAAGTGGTTTGAGCTAATTTTATTGATTGTTTAGTTTAGTACTTAACCAAAATTTGCCCTAATTATGATAGAATACAGTCCTAGGAAAGTTCTACGCCCCTTTCTGGTGCTTCTAGTTGGTCTATTATTTTAATTATTTTTCTAGTATTTCATCATCAAGTCTAATTCATCTCTACCAAATTTCATTAGGTTTCGTGTTGTATAAAAATTCTAAAAATTCTAGAAGCGGCTGCTGTCCAAACTAATGATTTCTGGATAGTTGTCACAATGACCTATATTTAACTATATTAAAATTTTTATTATATTTTTATTATATTTTTATATAAAACTAGACTTATCAAGCTTCAATTTAACTTTTGAATTACATAAATCGAAGTTATAACGAAGGAGATATGAATTTTCAAAGTAGGATAAAAATTGTAGAATTTTCTACTGAAAACAGGCTGCCGCATTTTGGTGAGGCCTCGCCAACCCGGCGAGCCCCTTGCCACTCACTGTCCTGTTTGGGGTGATTTCACCGTCCGATATTCAAAATAGGTGTATTTTACAAACCGGGATGAGTTATTCAACGTGCAATATATGTTTTTGGGGTAGGAGAAGCTGATCTATATATGTAGCCTACTTATTTCGTGAGATTCCAAAATAGTTAATGGTTAAAAACTCATTTTATTTATTTATTTACTATTTATAGTAATTTTTAGTTTAAGTATTGTTCTTCATCACTTAAACATTAGGATTAGTGTCTAATATGAAAGTTCTTGGAAAAGTTTGAAGAATAAGGTGGTGAAAGGTGAGATTTTGAAGGAAATGTGAGATTTTGAAGAAAATGGTTTGAAAAGGGATTTGAGACTTTTGAATTGAGTGTTTGAGAAGTTAATCAGGTGTTAGGATCGACTCATTGCCTAAGGACGTCTATCTCCAGGTTGAAAAAAATTGGGGTGTTATAATCTACCCCTCTTAAAAATAATTTCATCCCCGAAATTGGTTAAGGGTAATAAGTAAGGATTCTATTATTTCAATTGCCTAAGATTTATTGATTTCAAGTTTATATGTGTGGTAGGGTGTACATGCTATTCTGTTACATTTAGTCCCTACCCCCCTTAAAAACTTATTTCTTTATCTCTTACTTATATTCTGATGGTTTGCTACAATGGATTTCTTTCCCCGTTTGGAGTCTTGATGACGATTTCCAACTATTTAGAGTAAGATAACTGTTTTCAATGTTTGACCAACACGAAGAGACGGTTATAGTGGGCTTGATCCCGATACATCGATCATCTACCTGACCAAGGTAGAAGGCTCATCGTGTCCCTTCCTAGTCCTGGTAGATCCTGGTCTTATGCTTGGTCAAAGCAGTGAGTCCATTGGTAGTCGCCCAGGGTTGAGAATTGGGTCAAACTGCAAATGTTTCGCAGTTGTATATTTCAGTAACTCCGTAGTCCGATCACTTTAAAAGCTTAGGGAATGACCATTATTGAACGGCTCAAATGTCCTATTTCTAAGGTTGCCCTTTAGGTCTTAGTCTACGAGAGTCCTCATCTTAATTTATGTCTATGGTAGTGGTTAAACTCGTACTCATTATTAGGCCCTTTCTTTTATACGAATTAGTTTAATACTTGAACCCTAATTGATTTCCTTCGATGACTTCATTACTGACATTTTAAGGGAGATTCAGATCCTATTTAGTGATCTATCTTTACGTATAGTCTGAAACAATTCCATTCGATCCTGGGCCAGTGGGCTATCAGCCCACCAAGCTTCCGTTGCACCTATGAGTGGGTAGACGAGTATACCTACCTAACTCGACCGAATTCATAACCTTTCTACCCCCCTTAAAAATAATTTCTACCTCCAGGGTTCAAGATCTATGTCATGTTCCGTATGTCAGAATAAGGTGTAATTTAGGACCTATCCTTGACATGAAATGGGATACGATTTCCCAATACATTTGTCTTCCTTTCATCGATGATGTGTGCTATGGCATTGGTACCTATGGTCATAGAAAGGAGCTAAAGATGATGGGTATTGTGGTTGATTTCAGGGACAGGTATGAGTTTGTGGCAAGATGCCTGATTTTACCAAGGAGTTTTGTCACTGTTCAGACTTATCCTATTTAATCATGTCTAGCTTAATAGGCAGGCTATCTTTCTACGTTCATATGCACAATATGTATGCCAACATGGCATGCGATTTGGGACCAGATTCCTAACTGTCTGTTGCCCATTTGGAAAATTCCTTGGGCTTAAAAGGAAAATCTCTATTGGCTATATGCTCCCAACACTTCTCAAAGATGAAGTAATAAACTTTGGGTGTAAGTGGTAGGGCCAACACGGAAGGAAAGTTGTATAGTGGGTCTGAGCCGGATACATAAATCTTCTGCCTCGCGAGGACAGAAAATTTATTGTATCAGTTCTTAATCCTAGTTGATCCCGACCTTCTTCTTGATCAGAGCATAGAGTTCATTGGTCACTATCAGGATTGAGAATTCGATTCAAACCGTGAATACCTCGCTTATATATAGTTTCTCTACTCCATGTTCCCGATTGTACTAAGTCCTTGAGAAGGCGATTGATTTGACCTAACATTAAATCTAAGGGATATATAAGTTTTCCCTTTGCATGATTAGTTTCTAATCAAAACAACCTTCCTAAGAGTTATTAAAGAAGTCTATGAGTACTGAGGGAATTCAACAAAGGAACGGGGTTTCGCTCCAACCTAATTAAGCCAACTAACGAAATTAATCTTTCAATTATCTTAGCATAATGAATCTTTTACATTCCTTAGTCTAACCAGTAGCCTAGTCGCAATGTATGAGTAGCTGAAATCCACTAGTTGTGATCCAAAGTCTATACTTCTATACTAGATGATTTTATACCATTTTTAATATAGGAAATTGTTTTATCGCTTAGAGTCAAATGTTGTCTGATTGGAATTGAGTTGCTCGAACTTGAATTTAACTACGCTCGAGCACTACACACATGCCCATACTAGCTAAGAAGGTCGTAGGGTTCACATTATCAATATAGGGTTCACGTTATCAATTTATTGGATTTTCCATACTGTTAGGTCGTTCGAATCTAGGAACACCACTCTAGGTCCAAAACTCCAAGGGCCTATATGGCCAGTGGTCTTAAGTTGTATTAAATGGGCTTGCATTGCTAATCCCACTTTAGGATTTGGGAGTGGCATGTTTGGTAGGAGGGTGGGAGGGGATTAAAATTAATGTCATCAGCTTTGGAAAATGAGTCTTGTGTTGGAAAGTGTGAGATGGGATTTCCAAATCTCATAATAATAAATCTCTAAGTGTACTTGGAAAGGAAAATTTCAGGATTTACTTTTAATTGCATACACTTCAAACATGGTATTGGAAAATATGGGATACACCCAATCTAGGGACCATACCTTACACATGCATTTATTGTTACATTTACAATTCTATCCACCTTAGTCACCTAATGTAGTTGGCCAAACGGGACCCAAATGTTCCAAACAAAAATTACGGGTCATGTGCTTAAATGAAAGGAATTGAAGAAGATAGAAGAGGGATTTGTTGGGTTTCGAAATCTTGAGCCTACATAGGATGTAGCCTTATGCGAACCATGACAGAAGATGCATGTGAGCTAACACAATTAAGGTGTCAAATACTAGTACATACTACCAACGACTACACTACGAGGCCTATCAACATGAAAACACAAAGATCCTAATGCAGCAACAAACAAACCACGAGACAACGACATGGATAACTAGGTGAAAATCTAGAAAAATGGTCGTACCAAGCTCGAATAAAGCCATGAAAAAGTGAAGAAAAGGGACGAAAGGGCCAGGGTCTTTAGGTCTCCACGGATTTGAGCCTCAGCAGGGATTGTAAAGGCCCGAATGACAGGGTTGAAGAAGTAAAATGAAAAGATGAGATGGCTAGTGGGTTTATCGAGTTTGAGCCATAAATGCGGGGTGTAAGAGCTCAAATGAGAGAGAATGAAGAGGGTAGGGGGTAGGTATTGTTGAAAATGGTGGAGGTATGTGTGCTTTGACAGAAAATGACGAAATGGGTGAATAGAGGGAAGGTTTGAGAGAGAAAACAGAAACTTTTGGAGAAAATGAGAGCTTGGAGGGGTAGTTTATGAAGGAGGTACTATTTTGGGAGGGTTTTAGTCGACGGCCCACACACCAGGGGATCACCCTAGCCCCCAAACACCATCGGCCCGACTGGCACACCCGACCGAGCCTGCTAACTGGCGAGGCCTCGCCACCCTCTGGACTAACCGATGATGCCTCACCATTTGGGCGAGGTCCTCGTGACCCGTAGGCCCGAAAAAGGTATGGGTCCCACCATGGGTCCCCCTATAAGTGCTCCGTTTGGCCCCCGACTCCATTTGAGGCATTTTTGGGTCTAATTTGCAAATTGAAATAATTTTATTAGATGTGTAATATATGATTTTGGGGTAGGAGACGCTATTCTATCCAACTAACCTATTTATTTCACAAGATTCCATAATTTGAATGGTTAAAAGTCTAATTTATACATATATTTACTATTTATAGTAAATTTTTATTTAAGTATTATTTTTCATCATTTATATGTTAGGATTTATCTCTAGTATGAAAGGACTTAGAAAAATTTGAAGGAAATGGGTTAGACTTTAGGATTGAGTTCTGAGAAGTTATTTTCAATATCTTGGTTGATAATTCATGAGAGTGGTGAGATTGATGAGGGATGTTGCTTGTAGAGTAAGAGCTGGATGGATGAAGTGGAGATGTGCCTTTGGAGTTTTATGTGATAGCCGCATACCAAATCAACTAATGGAGAGATCTTTTAGGATTGCTATAAGACCATTCATGCTTTATGGACCAGAATCTTAGGCTGTCAACCGACAACATGTTCATAGGATGTGTAGTTGAAATGGGGATGTTGAGATGGATAGGTGTCAAGATGAGGAATGACATATATAGAAATGAATGCATTCGAGGGAACTTTGGGGTATCATTCATAGGTAATAAGATAAGGGAAAGTAGGCATTGATGCTTTGGCCATGTGAGATGGAGACCAAGAACAACACCGGTTGGGGGTGAGTTGGTTTTAAGTTGAAGGTTCTAAAAGGGTAAAGAGAAGGCCCAAAAGGATGCGCTTGGAGGCAAAAAGAAATAATTTGATGATCTATGGTTTAACTGAGGATGGTCCTGGATAGAGTGGAATGGTGGAACATATGAACTTAAACGTTTTCTTTCCTTTATGGTCCTAGATTTTATTATTGTTGTGATCCTTTATGTGGCCTACTGAATTACTTAGTAGCAATAGAGATCCGGTCTGTGGTGGTGGTGAGATTTGGGTGCAGCTGGGTATATGAATCATAACAAAAAAATTAGAAGAACTCACAATTGTGGACTAAATTACAATATTCAGTCTCACCTTTCAGCAAAACTTGAGATTCTAATGTGGTTTCTAAGTTTTATCACCCATTTCCTAATTCAGAGTGCGTAGTGTTACCATAACTCAGGCCCGGTTTAATCCAAATCATGCTCTGATACCATCTTGTAACGCCCTGAAAATCGGGGGTTGAGTAGAAATCCAACTCTCGAGTTCCAAAACATCACTTATGCAACATAGATAATGATGATTAAATGTTGCCTATAGTAGGGCATTAAACATGATTGGAACTATACCAAAAATAGCATATCATACTCCCAAGGCATCTAAATTGTACAAGCGGAAGACTATAATAAGTATATAAACGATATAATAGTGATAGTAAGCCCTCAGAGTATGAATGTCACTAGGTTAACAATTACAGGTGTGATTTCAAAATATACAAAAGGAGAAAGTGTAATGTCTTCCATCCCAAATACCATAGCCCCATCAATGCAATTCTAGGTCTACATAGACCCACCAAAGAGTTACATGTAGGAGAACTCCTCCTCAACATCATAGTAGTAGTCCAGCTCTGCTTCATATGCATCGCCATCACCTGCAGCTAAGACAGTCTAGTTGGTGTTGCAAGCACCGTCCCGTAACGTGGGAGTGAGTAGCTAACTCAGTGGAATCATAGAACATAGATTAACATGTTATCAAATTAATCAAGCGATAATAATAAAGCAAGCAAATCAAAATTCCTAAGTACTGTAATTAATGCAAGGATGAGATGCAATAATGATGCATGCCCTCGCCAACATACTCTCTCGTGCGAAACCATCTTACGTCCGCGACATGCTTTCATCCCTCAGTGCTCCACATCTTCCAAGCACATGTAGTGTGATATGAACATGATTACCGAGTTGTTATTAGTCATTTTCATGCAGCAGTATTGAAAAACTAGGGTACCTCCCTTATATCATTCCCAAACAATGATCCATTCTAGGGTCGTCAGTCCTAGATAATCTCATACGATGGTGCAGTTCTAGGTCACTGTAAAGGGCTGCCAAGGCTATTACACGCACTCGTTGCACCGCTCCCCCATCACCTTATTAATGCAGCCTAGTTTATACTATGTTACTACAAGAAGACTCGTTGTCTTAGCGTAGATTTAGAGTATGCTCGAGGTCACTATACCGGGCATGGTCAGGGCTGGCAGGGCTGTTACACGCACTCGTTACACCACTCCCTTATCGCCCATCAAAACATTGTAGGCTGACAGCTAGAATACAGTGTCCCATACCACCATATGCGGCTCACGAGTCTAGATTGCTCACTGGTCACTACGTGGAGGCTCGTGGCCCCAGCGTAGGCCAACAACTCGATCACGGTGTCCCATACCACCATGCTCGGCTCATGAGTCTTAGCGGATTGAGGTACCAAGGTTAATGGGGTTACACTGGTAAGTTTGGTACCCAAGGTTCAAGCAGTGGGATTCAAATATGGTGAATATACATTAGACAAATCGGGTTACTTGACGAGCCCGACTAGCACAAGCGCACATTGCATCAATCGACATGAAGTGCATAAGCACTCCGTGTGGCCTAACCACTGCCGACGACCAACTTACGACTCGGGTTCGTCAAACACGTCCTATGTGGCGAATGAATCTTAACCACGAACTCAAGTCTGTTACCGATCGTCTGGACTATAACTATAGCCCTAATCACATTCAATCCTTAACCAGAAGCATATTGAGTAAAGCAGAATAAACAAAGTAATTCAAGCATGTTAACAAGCATGTCATAAAGCACAATATAAACCGGAAATACAAACACATATATGTCATAAGTAAGCAGTTAAATTAAATAACCCACATGGAGGAAATCATATACATCTCTAAGTTAGTTGAGAATCCTATCTTAACACCCAACTGAAGCATTATTTACTACGTATATACTCATACAAGCATTTATACAAACACTTAGACTACACATATTAGCCTACACATCATATGTTGGCTAAAACCTGTATTAGGGCGAATCCTTTCGCCAAACAGATACTGCATCCATCACTCACATGTATATATGACAAATACTCTTAGAAATCACATTTACAAAATTTATACGTATACGGTATTTTCTACAAATACCTAAAATACATAAAATTCCATATACTTCGTATGTATTCGAAATGGAAAACGGACAACATGTTCTACATGTGAAATAGCATCCTCGTCAATAATCTACCATTAGACGACATTGAAAGCTTTAAAAAATGATAACCTAAGCGTCTAAAATCCGCACCTTACGCCGTAGAAGCGTAACGAACTCAACAAAGACTCTAAGTCTTCTTATACGTGGAATATCAACCTGTAATACAAGCTAGGTTAGTTATCTAACTACTAGCATCAATGGAAACCCTAAAACAAGTTAGGGTTAGGTCTTTGTTACCTAAGAACGAAGTTAGAATCGTTGGAATGATGATTTGATAGCAGGAAAGAAGCACGTGGATTAGCAGAACAACTGCTAAGAAGAACCTCTTACTATTCTCTCACTTTCTCTCTCTTTTTTCTTCTCTTTCTCTTCTCTTTTGCTAGGGTTTCTATCAAATTCATAGGTGAGGGAGAGAGAGGGTTTAAAGGCCTTATATAGGCTCTATTTTGAGCTTAATAGCCCCAAAACCTAAAGTATACTTATTTTATAGCCAAAGTGTACCTGTTTCGACTCAACGGAGGATTTCCGGAGCCCCCCTTGAGCCAGAGGTCGGACTTAAGCTCACTGACATTGGATGTAGGTCAAGCTAAGTTTTCAGTCAGATCGGATACCCAGATCGACCGTGGCGGACCGGTTTCAGTTTAACGGTCGCGGGTACTCGATCAGGGCCATAAGTACATGAACATGTGTGGAAAATGTTCCCTGATCTGAGGGTGTATTTAGGTCAGATTCTGATGGTCTGATTGCTTATATTTGGCCCACAAGTGACACGTCTCAGATTACTTAAATCATAATTAATTTAATAAGAAATCTACATTTTCTCACACTCTTCGCTCCGGGCTCAAGCGAATAGCCCCGGGACACTATCTGGATTTGATTTCCGAGATTGTTGTCAAGCCCAGCAAGGCAGTCCTAATCATTTAGCTTCGCGTTAATCGAACTTTCGACGTGCGGTCCACGTCCAATACGGAGTTTCGTGATGCTCCCGAGAGCAACTGGGTAATGAGATTGCTCCTAGATTATAGGGTAATGTAGCGTTGATGATTCTACAAGTTTTGGGTCTTGCAGATCGTATTTAAAGTGGTTCGAGCTAATTCTATTAATTGTTTAGTTCAGTACGTAACTAAATTCCGCCCTAATTATGACAGAATACGGTCCTAGGGAAGTTTTACGCCCCTTTCTGGTGCTTCTAATTGGTCTATTATTTTAATTATTTTTTTAGTTATTCATCATCAAGTCTAATTCATCTCTACCAAATTTCATTAGGTTTCGTATTGTAGACAATTCTAAAAATTTTAGAAGCGGCAGCTGTCCAAACTAATGATTTTCGGACAGTTGTCACGATAACCTATATTTAAATATATTAAAATTTGTATTATATTTTTTTATTATTTTTATATGAAACTAAACTTATCAAGCTTCAATTTGGCTTTTGAATTACCTAAATCAGAGTTATAACGAAGGAGATATGAATTTTCAAAGTAGGATAAAAATTGTAGAATTTTCTACCGAAAATGGGCCACCGGCCCGCTACGGCCATGCCAGGCCCACATTTTGGCAAGGCCTCGCCAACCCGGTGAGCCCCTTGCCACTCGTTGTCCTGTTTGGGGTGATTTCGCCGTCCGATATTCGAAATAGGTGTATTTTACAAATCGGGATGAGTTATTTGATGTACAATATATGTTTTTGGGGTAGGAGAAGCTGATCTATCCATGTAGCCTACTTATTTCGTGAGATTCCAAAATAGTTAATGGTTAAAAACTCATTTTATTTATTTATTTATTTACTATTCATAGTAATTTTTAGTTTAAGTACTGTTCTTCATCACTTAAACATTAGGATTAGTGTCTAATATGAAAGTTCTTGAAAAAGTTTGAAGAATAAGGTGGTGAAAGGTGAGATTTTGAAGGAAATGTGAGATTTTGAAGAAAATGGTTTGAAAAGGGATTTAGGACTTTTGTATTGAGTGTTTGAGAAGTTAATCAGGTGTTAGGATCGACTCATCGCCTAAAAACGTCTATCTCCAGGTTGGCAAAAATTCGGGGTGTTATAGGGACAATGCTCCCAACTTCTATAATGCTCACAAGCCTTGCAAAACTCATGAGTGTCCCTGAACATAGTGGGCCAGTAAAAGCCACATTGCAGAATCTTGGCCATTGTCTTTTTAGTAGAAAAGTGACCTCCACAGGCCTGTGAGTGACAAAAGGGGATGACACTCTCATGCTCATCGTCTGGCACATATTAAGATTTGGTCTGAGCAATATTTAAACAAATATGGATCATCCTAGAAAAAGTTGCCCATCTTGGTGAAAATTTTATTCTTATCTTGTGTAGTCCAATGTGTTAGTATAAAACTTGTGGCAAGATAATTAGCAATATCAGTGAACCAGGTGAATGAGAGACTCTAAACAATTGTTCGTTAGGGAATATGTCATTAATATGTGACGACTTAAGGGAATCAGAAGGATTAAGGTAGGAAAGATGGTCAGCCACTACATTCTATACTCTCTTTTTTATCTTTAATTTCTAAATCGAATTCTTAGAGTAGAAGGATCCATCTTATCAGGTGGGGCTTAGCATCATTCTTAGCAAGAAGATACTTGAGCGTCGCATGATCTGTGTAAATGATGATCTTGGATCTGATCAAGTAGGACCTAAATTTGTCCAAAGTAAACACTACGGCTAAGAGTTCATTTTCCGTAGTCGAGTAGTTCACTTGGGTAGGATTTAGAGTCTTACTCGCGTAATAAATAACGTAGGGTTTCTTATCTTTTCTCTGGCCTAAAATTACCCCAAGTGCATAATTAGATGCGTCGCACATAGTTCACTAGGAAGGCTTCAGTCGAGTGGTTGTATAATAGGTGCACTGGTCAACATGCCTTTAAGCTTAGTGAAAGCTTCCTGACATTGTTCAGTCCACTCGTATGGTGCATCCTTTTGAAGTAGATTACATAAAGGGCGAGCGATGAGACTAAAGTCCTTTATGAATCGTATGTAAAACCCGGCGTGTCCTAAGAAGGATCACATGTCTAGTATATTCTTGGGTGGAGGTAAGTTAAAGATAAGATCGATTTTAGCCTTATCTACCTCGATTCCTTTGAACGAGATATTATGTCCAAGGACAATTTCCTTATAAACCATGAAATGACACTTCTCCCAATTAAATACCAAATTTTTTTCTTCATATCTTTTCAGCACACATTTAAGACTCTCTAAGCACTCGCTGAAAGATGGACTGAAGATTGAGAAATCATCCATGAAGACCTCTAGATATTTCCCTACTATGTCAGAAAAGATACTCATCATACATCGCTGAAAGGTGGCAGGGGCATTACATAGTCCGAATGGCATCCTTCGGTAAGCAAAGGTGTTGTAGGGACATGTAAATGTAGTCTTTTCCTGATCTTCAGGGGTTATCTCTATCTGATTGTAGCCTGAATACCTGTCAAGGAAACAACAATAAGAATGACCAGCTAACCTTTTCAAGATCCGATCAATGAAGAGTAAAGGAAAGTGGTCCTTCCTTGTGATGGTATTTAGCTTCCTGTAGTCAATACACATTCTCCAACTAGTAGTAGTAACTCTAGTTGGCACAAGTTCATTGTTGGCATTGGCTACGATGGTGATTCCGGACTTCTTAAGAACCATCTGAGTTGGACTCATCTATTGACTATCGGATATAAGGAATATGATACCCACATCAAATAGTTTAAGAACCTCGGCCTTAACCACTTCTTTCATGTTTGGATTTAGTCTCTGTTGTGGTTACTGAGAAGTCTGCACATTATCCTCAAGATAAATGCGGTGAGTACAAATTAAAGGGTTAATTCTCTTGAGGTCCACGATCGTCCATCCAAGGGCTCCCTTATGCTCAATGAGAGTGGATATGAGCATACTCTACTATTCTTTTTCCAGGTGGGTAGAGATCATCACCAGGTATGTCTCATCTTGACCTAAATAAACATATTTCAAATCAAAGGGCAAAGGTTTTATGTCAAGCTTCTGTGCCTCGTAGTTAAACAGTAGAGGTACTTCTTCAGTTTGGGACAATTCTTTAAATTGTGGCCTCCAATGATTAACTTCAAGTACCGACACATTATGAAGCATGGCAACGATCTCCCTAATCATGTTATCATTGAAATCATGGGAGTGGACTGGGTACATTTCTAGAGGATTAGAGGATAAGGTTAAAAGTGTCCTATCTTCCACGAAAGAGTCAATCATGTTAATGTCGTGGAAATTGTCATCATCCTCTAACCGTTTGCCCGTGTTGAAAAATATGTTTAACTCCAATGTCATATTCCTAAAAGACATACTCGTGACACCATTCTTGCAATTGATAATTGCATTTGAAGTGGCAAGGAATGAGCGACCAAGAATGACGAGAATCTGAGTGCTCATGTTACTAATGAGTTTGGTATCTAGGATGATAAAATCTATAGGGTAGTAGAATCTGTCAACCTGGACCAACACATCCTCAATTATCCCTCTCGGTACATGAACAGAATGATCAACAAGTTATAATATGGTTAAGGTGGGTTTTAATTCACCCAATTCTAACTGCTTGTACGTCGAGTAGGGAATCAGATTGACGTTTACTCCTAAGTCAAGAAGCGTGTGCTCAATTCGGTAGTTCCCGATTACACAAGATACAGTTGGACTAACGGGATCTTTGAATTTCTGCGGCACATCATGCTTTAGGATAGCATTCACTTTCTCAGTCAAGAAGATTTTCTTTTGAATATTTTGCTGTCTTTTGGTCGTGCACAAGTCTTTCAGGAATTTGTCATATGAAGGTATTTGTTTTACGACATCTAATAAAGGAATGTTGACTTTCACTTGTTTCAACACCTCTAAAATATCCTGAGAGTTAAGAGAGAGGTTTTCGTGCAACTAACCTTTGGGGAAATGGAGCAACTGGCTTCCCTTGAGGTTCCGGGTCCAATTCTTGTGGAGTAGTGCTAGGTCTATCATTATTATCCTCTTCCAGGTCCTTAGGCTTTTCAGCCCTTACCGGAATAGATTTATCAATTATCTTCTCACTCCTAAGAGTGGTGATAGACTTAGCTTGCTCCATCTGATTTGAAGAGCTTGGATCACTTATCTCATATTGCGGTTTAAGATTGGGGAGATGTTGAGCAGGAAGCATCCCCTTTCCCCCAATTGTTAATTACAACTCTATTATTTGAATAGATGTCGTAAGTGATTCCAAAGCCACTCTGATGTCCTGGTTGAGTAGCTCGTGGTCTCGAATATGTTTTTAAACTAGATCCTCTTGAGGTTTCACTTGATTTGGAACTTGATTGAAGAAACCTTGAGAGGTAGCTGTTTGTCCATTCCTCCAACTGAAGTTTGGATTATTTCTCCAACTAGGATTGTATGTATTGGAAGTAGGTCCATTGAAAGGTCTTTAATAATTGTTCATGACATTGGATTCCTCATTCAACAACCCTTGGAAGGTATGTATTGTTGGAATATTTTCAGTTGCATGAATGTTGCCATCACAAATAACGCAAACAGTTTCATTAACCTTATCCTTCTTTAATTCAATGGCCTTGAATTTCCTTATGAGATTAGTCACTTTAGAATTGATATCATCGTCCTCTTTCAGGAGATACATTCCACCCCTCTCCTTGGATTGAGTCGGCTTAGACATGGTGCTTGATTTGGGGTATGTGTCCCATGATTGTGCTTTTTCAGCAAGTCTATCCAAGTAGTCCCACACATCATCGATATTTTTTATTCATGAATTCCCCATTGCACATTGTCTCAACCAATTGGCACATGGAAGATGACAGTCCATCATAGAAAAAGTGTGTAATGTGCCACGTTTCAAAACCATGTTGTGGGCATGAACTGACAAGATCCTTGAACCTTTCCCAACATTGGAAGAATGTTTCATCCTCCTTTTGGGTGAAGTTCAAGATTGATTTTCTAAGGGTGTTCGTTTTATGATGTGGAAAAAATTTCTTTATGAACTCCCTTTGCATATCATTCCATGTGCCAATAGTTCTAGGATGTAGTGAATGCAACCACGTCTTAACTTTCTCTTTCAAAGAAAAGGGAAAGAGTTTCAGCCTGACTGTGTCCTCAGACACATTTGGAAAATATAAAGTGATTATGATCTCATCAAACTCTTTCAAGTGTAAATATGAATTTTCTAACTGAATCCTATGAAATTTAGGAAGGAGTTGGATCACCCCTGGCTTAATATCCATGTGTCTTGTATTTTTAGAAAAAACCATGCATAAGGGCATGCTCACCCCCACCAGTTGTAAATAATCTCGTAAAGTACGAGGTGGGGGTGCTTGATGCACCTCATTCTCATCCTGGATGTCTTCTATCCTAGGTTGAGGTAAAAGAGGTTGGTTTGCAGCCATTAATTCAATTAACTCTGGGGATCTCGAGCGGTGTCTAGTCTTGCGATGGATAGTCAATCCCTCAACCAATCCTCCTTCAGTCAATAGACGTCGAGTGTTGTCACGAACCCACTTGGGCATGAAACACTCGTAACCCTCAATTCAGATTCTAAACCTAACCTAAAAGAGAGAAAAGAAATAGAAATTTAGAAAGAAAGAAGAAAATGGTCTAAAAGATGTTACCAAATTCGAAGTTCCTAAGTTAAAAACCTGCAAAACAAAAGAAAACAAGTCAATTTCTAAAAATATAAAGTCTAAAATTAGAAAGTTCCTAAAATAGAAATAGAAAGTTTTTAGACTAATTAGGAAAGTTCTAAACCTAAAATAGAAAGTAAGTTAGTTTTTAAAAATAAAAATAAATAAATAAATAAAAGAAATCCTATAATAGAAAATTTCTAAAAATAGAAAAGAAAACCTAATTTAAAAATAGAATATGGAAAAACTAGAAAATTAGAAAGTGATTACCGATTTAGAAGGTCTATCTCAAAATCCTACAAAACAAGAAAGTTAGGTTAGTTTCTAAAAATAAAAAATAAACCCTAAACCTAAAGTTAGAAAACCCAATCTTAACCTAATTCTAAAACTAGTTAATTTCAGAAGAATGTAACTGTTAGTCCCTGGCAACAGTGCCAAAAACTTGTTCACACCCCAAGTATAAGGTTATGATGTAGTAATAATCTCAGTAAGACCGAAGTCGAATCCATAAGGACTGAACCTTATATGTATTCTGAAAGTAACTTGAACTAGAACTAGACGACGATGTAATCTAAACCATGGAAAATTAAGGGAATAATTGTGAATTTAATTAACTAAAATTTAGAAATTTCAAAGGTGGGAAACTAGGGTGTCAAGGATCCACTTGTAGAGATCAGGGGGATCTGTGCTTGATTCACGAACACAACTAGAATCAGAGTTCTATCTTCATCCAGTTAGAAGATATAACATTAAAAACCAAATCTGAACTTCCTTTGATCTAGTTTTCAAGAGATGAGAGGTATGAGGATTAGAATTGATTTCATCACAAAACCATGGACAAGGCAAACAACAGAATTTAACCAATCCATAACCAATCTGAGAGATATATGAATGTTAGGACAGATTCCATCATCCAACCATGTCTAAGGGGTGATGGTGAACAACAGGGCTTCCTAACTTCATAATTATAATAATAAAAAGAACATGCTCAAAGCTATCGTAGATCCATTGAAATTTAAGTCATAATAAACCATTAAAAACTAAAAATATTCCTTATAATTAAACTGAAATCAAAGTAATTCAACTTAAACATGAATTCAAATCATCAAAACCATCCCATCACGCTACAAGTTTCACCCCTTAGACCTAGTTAAGAGGTTTAGCCGATCATCACCATGATCAAACTAAAATCTTAGGAAAAATAATAAAAGGAAGAAGAAACCAAAGATGAGAAGGCAGAGAAGAAGAACGCCGACCATCACCACTCTCTCTCTCTCTCTCTCTCTCTCTCTCTCCCCTTTGCTCCCATGTCCCAAGGATGATCTTCCCACGTCCTTCTCTCTCTCTCTCTCTCTCCTCTTTTATAGGTTGGAGAGGTCAATCTAGAGTCAGTTGGTGGCTTTACGAAGCAAAGAAAGAAATCGACTTGTGTTTTGATCCCGTTTTTGGCACGAGGAGCGTCGACAAATTAGATATTTCTCCATGGTTGGGGTAAAAGGTTCTGAATGGTTTGGATCACCCATCCGACCATAAAAAGTGGCCTGCAACTCCCCACAATGTCCGGGAAAATTGGACAAGCGTAGGGTGCAAAAATTCTTCCGCTGTGATGCTCGGTGGGCCCCACAGTGATGTTTTCTGGAAAATCCACCCCGTTCATTAGATTCCTGGCCAAATTTCAGTTGGAAAGGAGTGGTTTTGGTCGAGTTTTGGTGCGGTCTACTGTATCAAATTAACTCACCGTTCATCCTACATTTTCTTGCGATCCACGTGTGTACATGTGCATGGGGCCAAAAGAGCACCATGGCTAGGGTCGTCCCCACCCCCTGGACGTATTGGACGGTCCAGATCATCTAAATGGTGGATGGGTGGGGTCCACTGAGATCAACTAGGTGAACATCGTCCGCCTGCCGTGGGTTTTGAAATTTTTTTAAAAAAAGTATCTGTCACCACATGCTGACCGATTTTATGGGTTGTGGTGCTCGGCTGGAGCGTGCACACTATGCACATGCGCACTTCCAGTTGGGTCCATTGTGATGTGTGTGGGAAATTCGCTCTGTTTGTTCATTCTGTCACCTTATTTAAGGGGTTGAGACCAAATTTGAAGTATATCTAGATATCAGGTGGGCCCCAGATTGAGGATTTATGTGATGATCTTTTCGTTAGGCCACTTCCACAAGGATCCAATGGCTAAAATTTGACATGTACAATTAATTTATGGTCCTTAGGCCATATATAAAGTTTCAAGCTGAACAGATGGTGGAAACCCTGTGATCTTGCATTTTAGATGACTTCTAGGCCCGTTTAAACCCAATCACTTGATTTCTCGAATCTTTGATGTGTAAATTCTTTGATCTCGGTACCTTGGGGTCCGTCCCTTGCCTTGGTGATTTATGAGCATTAAATCCAGGCTCCTAAATTCACCTTGCAGCATAAACATGATTAAAATAGGGCGTTAAACGGTATCATGTTCGTAAAATCAGGTAATAACTGGGGTCTAATATGCAATATTTGACCCTCAACACTAGTACTCATATTCTTGTTATCATTGGATGTCCATTCTTAGCAACCTCAAATGATGTGATCAATTACAAGAATGCAGTCATAAAACTCTCTTTTGGCAATATGATGCTTGAGCTGAATGTTTTTAACATGTGTAAAGAAAACAAGGAGATGATTATGACATCCATGAAGTTGACATGATTAATACCACCTTGGAGGATGAGTTCCTTTCAAACTTATGAGTTCCAATCCCTCAGAAGTATGTTTGGCTCACTTTGTTGTTTCTAATTATGTTATATTTTGGACATATTGAATGGCTTAAGGGATTCTAAGCCCTTACCATCGAGTGTAGAAGTATTAACTATTTAGGCACCAAAGCTTGACTTGGAAATACATAATGAACAAGAAGTAAAAAAAATATAGTACCTGATCAAATTGTAAGGAGGTGTGTCCTAAAAATGAGCTAACTAATGTCATCTCCTTTTGTCATTCCCATGAGAGGAATAAGATGCTTTTGAATCCAATTTAGATTATTGAGCTTTTAGAATATTGGGGCATCGATTTACTGGATACTGGTTGAGGCCATATGGTGGAGAAGTTTGTCCTAGAGGAAGAATCCATGCCTCTGGAAGATCCTACTTACCAAGATTGATCTCATACTTTAATGGATATTCAACTTCTGAATAGTAGTAGATTAGGTTTTTAAAAAAAAAAATTATTTTTTATTTTTTTATATAGTAGTTTGTCTTTTTGTTTTTGTGTTTCTGCTTGCTTGAAAGAAATTTAGTGCTTATGATCATTCATCGTATCAAGTACTCTCTAACCTCTATTTGTTACATTCTAGTTGCTCTCATGTTGCTTTCATTGCATGACATTTCTTAGACAATGAATCATTTAGGTTAGGGGGTGGATTTTCTATGAAAAGTTTTTCAAAGTATTTTTTTTTTTTTAGTAGTAGTTTGTCTTTTTGTTTTTGTGTTTTTGCTTGCTTGAAAGATATTTAGTGCTTACGATCATTCATCGTACCAAGTACTCTCTAACCTCTATTTGTTACATTCTAGTTGCTCTCATGTTGCTTTCATTGCATGACATTTCTCAGACAATGTATCATTTAGGTTAGGGGGTGGATTTTCTATGGAAAGTTTTCTAAAGTTTTTTTTTTAAAAATAAAAAATAAAAAAATTTCTTCGTTTTGTGTGTTTTGGGCTATAGCCTATAGGCTATATTTTTTACTTTTGGAAGTTTAAGTTTATGTATTCATGTGATTTGAATGAAATCTGAATATTGGAATGACAAGGCGCTTGGTGATATGAATTCGAAGTCTAAAAACTATAGACTTGTAGAGATTAAAAGATGAGTTCTTTTCATTAATTTTCCAATGGAAATTTTAAAACATTAATGAATCTTGAATTTCACAGTTCACATTAAGCTTACACTTCTAGGTTTTTTTTTTTTTTTTTTTTTTTTTTTTTTTTTTTTTTTGGTTGGAAAGTGGGCTCATGCCACCAATTCATTAACCACGGAAATTTACAGACCTTTGGGTTTTAGTTTGATAAAACATTGTTGAATTGAAGATAATTTAGAGTGTTATGAACCAAGTGTGTTGAATATGGACTATATAGTTTACTTTTTTTTTTTTAATAAAGAAAAATACATCGCAATGATTAATATTTTGACAAAATTTGAAAAGAAGTGGAGAAAGTAAGAATAGAAAAAAAAGGTATGAATAGTGTGAAAGTCATCAATGTAGAGAGAGAGAGAGAGAGAGAGAGAGAGAGAGAGAGAGAGAGAGAGAGAGAGAGTGTGTGTGTGTGTGTGTGTGTGTGTGTGTGTGTGTGTGTGTGGAAGAATAGTTAGTGAGGTTTTGACTAAGTGATTTTGATTGATCTGCTCACTTCGGGTAGTTATTCGTGTTATTATTATGATGGAGATTTGAACCCTTATTGGTGTAAAGTTAGAATCCACTAAGCAACATGGTACTCAATGTTTGTAATTCTTGTATTTGATGATTATCATTTTGAACTAATGATGAATTATTTACAAAGTGTGTTGGAATCTAAACAGACATTATTTCTAAAACTTTGTGCCTTAGAAATTTTACTATTAGGTCACTTAAGGTATGTATGAGTATACATAATTTATTCTTCTAAAAAGATTTTGTCTTGGATTTTTAGCTCTTTTCACATGTTTTTCTTAGGACAAGCAAAATGCTAATTGGGGGTGTGATAAGTACTATACTGCATATTTACCCTAAGTTTCATATCCTTTTTACATATGTATTAATGATTAATTGGTCTAATTAGATAATTTTTCAATGAAAATGAAAGAATGGAAGGTCCAAGATGAATATGAGCTAATAAAGGAGAATTAGAGCCCAAGAGAGATAATGACCAAGTATGTTAAAGTTTTGAAGTAATCAAGTTGGAAGATCAAAAGGGATCAAAGGTTGAATATGTGCTAAGAATTGAAGAAAATCATGTCAGAGGAGTTCGGTCGACCCCAGATAGGCTCGGTAGGCTAGGTCAACCCTGACTCACTGGAAAACCAAGCTTTTTTGGATATACCAATCCAATCGACCATGGATGAGTCCAATCAATAGAGACTTATTGGAGGATTTTCAGTCGACCGATAAATAGTCTGGTTGGCCGATCAAGTGCGAAAATTGTTGCATAAGCGAGAAATCTTCGTTGGTGGAAACAAAACTATATAAGGAGAGCTTTTATGCACAAATTAGATATTCTAGGGTTTAGAGAGAGAGAGAGAGAGAGAGAGAGAGAGAGAGAGAGAGAGAGAGAGAGAGAGAGAGGGTAGAGCTTCATTGGTGCCTTCCTTATTCGATGTCTTCTTTTAATTCTAGTTGTTTTTCTGCTTTTCTTTTGTTTGAGATAGATACGTGTGATATTGTTTTGATTGAATTCTTAGTATTAGTAAAAGCTTTTATTGTAAAATTTCTTGATCAATTGTAAACTCCAGGTATAATAAATGCTTTGAATTCCCTATGATCAATTACTTAGTTCTTCATGAGAAATCGATCAATTGAGATTCATGGCTTATTTGGATGTTCTAGATTGGTTTAACTGTTCTATCTTCTAATTAGAAGGAATTATTATTTGATTCCAATTAGGTTATCAAATTAAATTGGCGAGTTGGTATTAAGAATTTATTAATTGGGGATCCTTGGATACTTAGTTGCTCATTTACTATTATTTTAATCATCTTAATTTCTTGTAACCCCTAATTTTATATTTAAATTAGTTCTAGTAGTGTTTTCATCCAAATCAGTCACTGTGGACCAACCTTAGTCTTACCGAATATATACTACTTCACAACCTTGCACTTGGGGTAGCTAAGATAAATTATGCTACAAATGTGAATAACAGAAGGCCGACTTCTGGTTACTTGTTTGTATTAGTAGGTGGGGCGATCAGTTAGATGTTAAAGCTCTAGTATGTGGTTACACTTTTCACAACCGAAGCAGAGTATATGGCAGTGATAGAATCATTCAAAGAGGTGGTTTGGTTGAGAGGTATGATGAATGAGTTGGAGAGCTTCAACAGGAAGTTGTGCCTATGCATTGTGATAGTAAAAGTGTGATTAATTTGACAAAGAACTAGATATACCATTCATGAACTACACACATTGATGTGCGTCATCACTTTATCCAACAGATGCTAGAGGAATGTAGTTTACTCTTAAGAAGATTTACAACAGTAAAATCCTAAACGACATGCTTACAAAAGTGGTCCCTACAAAGAAGTTCAGGTTTTGCTCAACTTATCTAGGCTTAGTAAAGAATGAATGAAGGCAAAGTGAGCACATGGAATGATGGTGAAGCTATATTGAATATTAGAGATGGGGATGGTATCTCGAATCGATGAAGACGTGAGATTGAAGCCACAATAGAGATTGTTTATTAGGGTGCCTTCAATCTGGTGAAAATTCAGGATCTTTGATTGATTGACAATTTGTTCGATTTATCGAGAAAATCTTGAATTAATTAGTTTGGCCTCTGGACTATTTTGAACATGTTCGATAGATCGAACATCAGGGCTTGGTCAATCAAGAATATTTAGAAAAACTAAGTTTGATCTTTGGACACTTTTTGGCACTTTCGATTGATCGATAGAAGAGATCGATGGTACACACAACTTTTGAGTAAGTGCACGGGTTTTGTTTCTAATTATATAATCAACACTAGCAGAAAATAGGGCAAAGGCTACGGATAAAAACCATAGCTAAGGGCCTATGGCTACAGTTAAAGTCCGTAGCACGACCGTAGCCATTGGTGCCGTAGTCATAGGTTTAAAAGCTATGGCTACGGATTTTCTCCGTAGCCATGGAAACAATGGTTACGGATTAAATCCGTAGTTGTATATTCCGTAGTTCTAATTTATATACAGCTACGGATTATATCTGTAGCTAAAAGTAGAATGAGAACTGTAGCAATAGGCTGAAATTAGCAAGAGCTACGGTTTTCAGATAAAGGGCTACGGTTAATAGCCGTAGCTAATGCCTATTTTAATAAAAAATTTAAATAATAATGACAACTCTTACCATTGTAGTACACCCTGATTACTCATATAAGCTAATATAGATAAATACTTCATGGCTAAATCATTCAATCAAACATAATCATTCATTCATTCAATCGAACACAATCATTTATTTCCATTCATCATACAATCATTCATTTCCATTCACAAAAGTACAATGCCAGCATAATAGTTACATGTCTATTTAAAGTTCTCATTAAGAGCATGATCCAATGCCTTCTTGCATCTAAATAGCTTCTCAACAATTGCAAGCGAAAACTCCATGGATGTGCCTCTACTGGTTATCAATTTGCCATAAACTAACACCCTATTCTCAGCTTCTCTTTGATCCAAAAGCTCACTGCACATGGCTGAAAATCAATTTCATCATACAAAATGGAAGAAATTACATGTTATCACATTATACATGAGAGGCTGAAAATGTGTTAGTTTATGGCATTATACATTATACATGTTATCACATTATACATGTTATCACTTTCCATGATTTGAGGCTTCTTAACACCCCATCTACAGTAAGAAAGATGTTAGAAGAAAATCATATTCAAGAGATAGAGATTGAAAATTTTTTGAAATTCAAGACCTATGAAAATCACCTGTAAGATACAAGAATTGATTATTGGGTCATCTAAAATTGAGTTTTCTTCCCCAATGTATGGATACTAATGCATATTCCCATAGGAAAAAATTTCTGTGTCAATGTTTCCTGTAGTGGCTTATCCGTGGAATGCCCTTTCACTGATATGAGTGAATCAGTTGAACTACCATGCAATGCTATAGGGATTCCCACTTGGGATTCTGTATACAAGGATCCAAGTTAGTTGTTTAAGAAATTAGGGCCAGCTAGGTATTTGGATGAATGCTACAGGGCCCATGCCATTTGCCTTGTGATTCACATGCATTGTTAAAAGGTAAGGATATCATAACACATCTCACAAATAACTTGAACATTCTTTATGCAGCATCTCCTTTGGAAAAAAGATCAAGTTCAAAATAAAATGCACCCTTTTATAAGAAATGCAATTCTATGCCAACAAGACCTGATGGATAGCCTAAGCCTGCTTTCTATTTTCTGCTTTCTAAATTTTTTATATGATGCATACTATGTATTTTCATTTTCTTAACACTGAAGGCACCAAGGGTATCCCCCTCTAGAAGAACCTGTATTTCCAAGCTTCCATCTTTGTTTTTGTGCAAAAAGAGTAAAAGAACATATTGAAACTGAACTCTGTTTCCATAAAAGCACGTAATCCTAAACACCCATTTTTCAAATTCACATGGAAAGAGCAACACATCTAAAATTCAAATCTCTGTCGGAAAAAAAGAAAAAAAAAAAAAAAAAAGAAGAAAACTATAATCCCAAATACCCACTTCCAGTTCATGAAGAAAGACTAAAGATCACATCGAAATCCATCGCTCTCCCCGAGGACCTGAAATTCCAAACTCCCAACATCAAATTCAAGAAAAAAGAGCAAAAGAACAAAGCTGAATTCAAATCTCTCTCCTAAAAATCTGCAAAACCCTTCACCAAATGTTCTATACAATAGCAACTATTCAACTAAACCCTTCACACCCCAACAATTGTTCCACACACTTCAAAAATCTGCCACCATTGTTCTATACAACAACAACATTAAGATATATTTAAACAACAACTGTCAGTTTGGAAAAACAACTTCCATTGTTCCATTGTTCCTTAGAAAATCCATAAAAGGATTTTCAATGGTATTTAATGTATAAAAAATCTGCTACCGTTGTTGTGTGGAACGCAACCCTGTCTTTGCACTTCCTCTATATGCAATGCAACCCAACTCAACCAAAATTCAGGTTGATGCAAAATTCAGGTTGATAGTGAAACCATTTCGGGATTTAAAATAATAATAATAATAAAAAGATCCAAATACAACTTCACCTTAAACTACAGGGTACTATTGATAGCATCACTTATCAGCTCCCATTTTGGACCCATATCATGCATGATGACAACAAGTGCCTGAAATAAGAAATTTTAGTTAGGGAGCTCTCCATTGTCCTTGTAATTATCCAAAATGATAATATGGTCAGGAGGAGCACACTGACTTGGTCTTCAAAAACTGACCATGGACTTCCCGACTTGATCATCGTCCCAAAAAGGTATCTCGCAAAGGTGGAAAGACAAAGGTACTAAAATTCTACAAACATTTGACTTTGCTATAAGCAATCTTTAGAGGTAACATGTACTAAAATTTTGCAACCAGTTGACTCTGCTGTAATGCAATCTTTTGAGCTAACAAACACTCTTTAAAGTTTGTGGTATCTTATTAAAAAAAAAAAAAAAAACCATGTTGAACATTAGATTTCATATTTATTCTATTTACATGGGTTTCGATTTCTCAAAACCATTAAAATGACCAAACAAAAATTTCAAAAACAGAGTGCCAACATCAACAACCACATTTCTAAAGATGGGTATGAATGAGAATATTATGCAGAATTGCAGCAAGGTTTGAACAAACCAAAAAGAAGAAGAAGAAGAACAACAGCATGAAGGACTACGGTCCACACAAGTCACAAAGAGTAAAAATCATACAAAATAATATAGCTTCTAAATAGGAACTTCATTTCCATCAATGAAAATATTCCATAAGTTCTCAAGACATAAAAAAGCATAGCTAAACCAACATGGAAGTCAAAAGATGAAAGGTTGTGCTTGAGAGAGATCGATGATCCATGATATTAGAATGGTTAAAAAGAAAAAAAAAATTTGAAATGATGAAACAGAAATTCCATTTCACTAGCCCATAAGTGGTAGCCCAGATATGTTGATCCACTTATGCTAAAGTGGAAGTCGGCGCCCTGATCACAGAAGACAAAAAGAAGCAAAAGAAGAGATGACGGGTTCTAAATTGCCATCCAATGTATGAGATTTTGATTCGTCATGTAGGCCTTCATCATCAATTGCCACCAAAGCCTAGGCCTAGGAAGAGACACATGCTTTTTAGAGACTCCACTCACACATGAATGTAACCCAATGAATGGTAACAGCTACAAAACAGTAGAATAAACTTCCATGGGACTTTGACATTGTCATTTTTCAGTAACAACACCACAGTATTTCACAATTGAAATAAAAAATAATATCTTACCGTCATATCCATTTGTGCTGATTCCTTCTAAAATTCTTGAATCACCTTCATTTGCTTTGCAGGTGCCATTTGCTGAAAAGTAGTTCTAGATAGTTTAGTCAGGTGCAAGGAAAAAGGAGACACGAAAAAAACTAGATGAAGTTACAACTTTAGGCCAGATCTTTTTGGTAACTGAAGCCTAGACACCATGCACTCAGTTTTCCACCATCTTCTGTTGCAGAACATTTGATGACATGGACAACCACCAGATGAATCTACTCCACTCTCCTATGCAGAAAGATGTTGTTCCATAATTTTGATGACATGGACAATACTAAAAAGTTTCAACTGGGTAACTCTATTAAAAAAAAATCTGATGTGGTCTCCCTCTTCAGGCCGGAAAAAAAAACGCTTCCTTTGTGTGATATATCAGTCCTATCCTTTCAATTCTCGGCCTGCAAATAGATGGTTAATATGAGAAACAAGGCAATGGTCCACATTTAATGGAGAAAATCCTAAGTTGGGTGGCTAGAATCTTTCGATCAAGGAGATTTTTGGGGTATGTTCTATCTGCTTCTGGTTGCATCAAAACAATAGTCCTAGTTAGATCACATGTATGGACTGTAAAGAATATTGCAATTGCACTTGTAAATAAAATTCATTACCTGTTTAAAGACATGTAATTGTTAAGAGCATGAGAAAATCATGATGGGGAATGTAGAGATATTATGAATGTGGTTCTTGGAGGTGCATGTGGCTTGAGTAGCAGCATTTACTTCATGTAGAGAACTAGACACCTCAGAAACATTTACGGCAAGTGCATTCGCACTTTTGCCAATCCACACATGCTAGTTATAGCAGTTCAAAGGCAATGGGAGTTGTCCATAAGTTTTGGGAATATGTTGAACATCATACAGAGTAACTAGAAAAAACATGCAGACTAGCAATATGTTGAACCATAGTGTACCAAATTAGTTCAAGATTAGAAAAGGAACAAGCCAAATATCATGACATTTCTTGATTGTGGTTCCATTTTATAGTTGAGACTGTTACATGAGAGTAAAATGTTCACCTATTAGTTTTACCTCCAATTCCTGATTGCTGGTTTATTTTTTTGGCTATTTATTTTATCGTCTTATATATCTTTATTTATTAAATTCAGCAGGGACCCACTTCAGTATATGTGTGTCATGGTAGAGCATGGAATTGAATTCTCATAAGTTTTAAACTTTTAATTTATTTTCCTCTTTGCAAGTTCTGGTGAACCTATCAAATGAGAATCTGATGGTCATCGAAAATTGTCTTGATTGAAGACTGACATAATGGCTGCCTTGATCATTGGTCACTTCCCATTGTTTGGCGTGTGCTTATCTACAAATAATCAAATGAAAGAGAGTAACTCATTCTCTAAAATTGAAAGCAATGATCTTGATAATCAGAATGGCAAACATCTCGCAGATTAAGAACTTCTACTGTATTTGCTGCTAGTTCATGCCCTCTGAGCGGCGCTTTTTAAAATACTTTTGGTTGAAGGCTTTGGCACCATCAGGGTACTTCTCCTTGACATAGTTCTCCAGGCATTTGAGGTAAGAGAAATCCGCTCTAAAACCATTTGTGGAGATAACAAAAAAGCACCTGGTACCTTGGTATTTGTCATGCTTACCAACCGTGATATAGTCAATCTTTTCACCCATTTTTGTCGCTTTGTCAGGATGGTGCTGAAAAACATTATCGAGTACCCAGGACTGATCTTCATCCGATAGAAAATCACCATCATTGTAGCTGGAATTATGCAGAATTTGTTTTGTCGACGGCAAAATTGGTTCAACATCATTAAGAATTTTCTCTTCCTCACATGTGAATAGATCCAAGCGTCTTCCAGTGGTAGTGAGAATCCCATTAGCATTCCAACCATCAGGCTCCACAGGTGCAGGTGACTGGGTAGAACGGCTTCTCTGGTTTCTTCGATCACCCGCACTCGAAGAACCCCATCCAGGAGCTCTGGTCGGTCAATTTGACCAATCGTGTGCTCTATTTTCTTTCTAACTGCTGTCATCTGAAGACTTCTCAATAGGGGAAGAACTCCAAACAGGAGATCTTGTTGGTTGATTCAACTCATCTTGTCCTCTGTCTTCATTCCAACCACAACTGTCTGAAGATCTTTCCGTATGGGTACCCTTTGAGCTCTGACTACCCCAGACAAAATTAGATTGACCATGCATCTTGTCCTTATCCCAAACATGTGGTTTGGCAGATGAATCATTTGGTTGGTTCCAACAATTTACATCTTGGGATTTAGCATCTTCAACCCTCTCATTTCCTGCATCATTTGATTTCCAACCTCCCTAGGGAGTAGATTGATCAGATTGAATGGGCTGCTTCTTTTGCACTTCCGTTCTATTCCAAGAATTAAATCCAGGACACTCCTCTGCTGTTGGTCTTTTAGATTCACTTGCTTGTGTTTCCTTTTTATTACTATTCCAGCCACCCCATGCATTAGACTGATCTGACTATGTCTGGTGCTTTTTCGCATCTCCCATACTATTATTGTCCCAGCCATTGTGAGCATTAGGCTGATCTGCTTGCGTCTGGTGCATCTTTTCTGCATCTCCCATACTATTACCACCCCAACCATCCCAAGCATTAGACTGATTTGATTGCGTATGGTGCTTCTTTTTCCCATCTCCGATACTAGGTTATCACTAAAATTGTCTTTCAGGGTAAGCTTGATTTCAAGAAGTTTTTCTTGAACTCTAATTTTGGTGGGTTGAATATTATATATCTCACCATGTTCAGCTGGTGCGTAATGAAAGCACTGGTGCTGAAGCCAAGGAAAGTCTATGGATAGACTTGGCTGTGGACCGGAAAGTAAGGAAATAATGTTATTCCCAATAGTAATGGTACTATTAGAAATTACCATTGTATGTCTACTTTAGTCAGTCCAAAAATTGTTGCCGATAATAACATCGTGCTTCATGACATTATGTTGCCAAAAATCATAAAAGTATTCCTTGTTTCCAAGGCGAAACTTTACGTTTTGGGCAAACATAGATGTTTGACTTCAAGCGTCAGCAAGTTCCTATACAAATAGGAGAAACTAATGAAGTTGATTACAAGCTAAACACCTGAGATGGTCTTACCATAAGACTATTAAGGCCAAATAGCTTGAGAGCTGGACCTTCAAGAAGATTCTAGCAAGATCTTTTCGATGAAGATTTAAGTAATCCAAATCAAGAAGAAGAATGAAGCAATCTCATCAATTGAGAATGCTAGAATTACAGTTACCCTTAAATGAAGATTTAAGGATAACAAAATCCAAACTTGAAAAAGATTGGGATACATGTGACCATATAACTCAGTTGTTAACACAACAATTGCATATGTCACTAGTGTGCTAGAATATCCATTAGATTATGGATATGAAATACCTAGCATTGAAGATTCAATTGAATCAATTGAAGCTGAACTACTAGTTCTTGGTTAAAAAACTGAAGAACAAATGGTTGAAGCAATAAAATATCATGGTCGACACCCTCCAAGAAACAATTATAACAAAAGGAGACAACCAGCCAAAGTGTTTGATAGCTATAGCAATAGTTATCGAAAAGAAAAACTTTGGGAAAGAAGAATGAAATCTCATCAAGATCATGAGCCCAACATAGGCAATATTGATCAAGAGATAAGACTAGATTCAGTTCAGACTAAACCAGTCAATGACAAAGGAGTCTATCTTACATGCAACAAGCTAGCCACTGCAGCAGTAGAAATTTCTACTTGGGAAAATGCAATGGACATAGCAATTGGTTCGCATTACAATTTACATCTCAGCTAGCAAGAACTCACGTTTTAACTATTTTTAAGTGAGGTTCAAAGACATTTACGGGCTCGCATGCATTTTTCTCGATGCCTAAAACAATTTCACAATTCAAAAATGGTCATTTCATGCAACCTTCAAAAAATAAGATGATCATGTGAAAGACTAGAAAACTAGAATGATAAGAACAAGAAAGTACCCTGAATGAATTCAAGCAATCAATTTCAACTGAAGAATGTGAGATATAATGGGTATAAGCGACATCAGTATTGCTAAGAAATTCACAAATCCGACACCACTCAGCAAACAGACGAGAAACCTGCAGTTTATTCATAGAAAATGGAAAGCACATAGAAAAATCAAGAGCAGACTCAAAGAAAAATAAAAAAGCATATAGAAAATGGAACAAGCAATGTTAAATAAGACAAACAAACAAGCACCTGCACATCAGGAAGGATTTTCATTCACAATTCAATAAACATAAAATTCATTTTATTTCCTTTTTATGACTTCATATGTTCATTTTTGGGTTTTCTATGCTACTCCAATTTCCAATTCAATAATTTCCAAGTATCTAATCGGTCACTAAAGTATCAGAAATTTGAAGAACTATAACTGATTTGATAAATATTGCAACATATGTAAGCAAAGGTATTACTTGAATTCCGTGGCCAGGCGCATATATTACTACATGCAACTCATTAAAATTATTTTACTCAAGTATATGCAACAACATATATATGCAAGCAAGGAAAAACTATTACTAGAATTATGACAGAGGACCACAGGCACATAGATTACTTCACTACATTTGCAAGAATTAATATTAGTATTTTTTTTTTCCATAATCACCACTGTATCGTCCTAGCCATTTGAGATTGGTGTTACGAACCCTGTTTCGCTAATCCCACTATTCTCAGAAAGTGAAAAATCCTTCATATCACTTCATAGCTGAAAAGGAGCTACTCCATTAGTCATTTCCATTTTAGTGAATTGAAATTTTGTGATTGAATTCAACTGAGCATCCAAATGCAGCCTTAATGAACTTGAAGAGATTCCTATGCCAGTGAACTAAAAATGTAAATAACCACCATCCTAAAAGCTCTAAATGCCTGAAGTATATAATAAAGCCACTCCACTTTCGTCCCCAAAAGACTTTTATCTGCAGTCATTTAGAAAGCAAACTAGGTATATATACAATATCCAATTATCCACGTTTGTCTGCATACTGCATACACATGAACATGTTACATATGCATACATAAACACATCTAAACCTACATAAATGGGCTATGCATAAATGCATGTAGACCTATACAAGTTTATACATACATACAGAGAGAGAGAGAGAGAGAGAGAGAGAGAGAGAGAGAGAGAGAGAGAGAGTGCTACATTCATTACATGATTCTGTTTTGTCTTCTGAGTTTCATCCAAATGTTATTTTGGGCACAGGAAAAACCAATGTATCGGTCCATCAAAACACTAAATTAAAGATCATCAAACATGCTAGCAACTATGAACATTGACAAGCCTGCACATATTACAAAAATGAATAAATTAGGACTGCATCACATCAAGGAAAGCCCTTCAAAATGTACCATAGAACGATAACAAAAATACTGTAGTACCTTGCTACGACAAAAATATTCATGGCCAATTACAAAAGCAACGGTTCTTTCTATACACAATTATTTAATCACCTCCCTTGATCATGACACACTTTTCCCAAAACCATAGCTTAACAAAACAATTGAATTGGATAGGCATAGGATATTCTATTGGAACCATAATTTTATTTCTCAAAGCAACTGGTTGATTTTAATAAACCTTTGTAATTAATTGCATGCTCATAGCATCTGTAAGAGTTTTGTGTTCTTATTGCCAAGCCCAAGCTTGCATAAAAGAGTGTTTCCTTAGCATAGCAGCCAGCATGCTAAGGCAACTCGTTCGTGCTCCCTGGGCTATATTTTCAATTCCATAAGTCCACAAATGCATTACAACTTACTTCAGTGGTTACACTTCCACATGTTCGGAGGAGGAGGAGGTAGAGTATATACCTGAAGGTGGTGGCTGTATAACCATATATGCATGTTTTAAGCTAGCTAGTGTTGTGCATATAAAGCATGCACTTGCCCAACAAAACCCACTTGCAATTCAAATCAATGCAAGAACAAAATCAAAACCTATGATAACTATTGTAATATATATTTGAAATATTAATGGAAAGAAGTTGTGATAAATACATAAGAGGTGCATGCATGTGCAACATGGGCTTTGGGAATTTCGTCAAACAGTTGGCATCTCCCTTCCTCCACATGCTCTTGGTCCCTAGAAACTAGATTGATTTTAGTGAAGCAATGATCAATTGGCTCGAGATCGAACCATGTTGCAGCCCACAACACCATATTAAGCTTCACAATAGGGTACACCATGCATTTTCCGAGGGAAATCCCCCTCTACATCATCATATAACAAATTTACAGATAAATTTTAGAAACTCTAATCTCAACATTCGATTTCAGTAAAAAAAAAAAAGTATAAATCAAAAAATAATAACAAGAAACCCCTAAATCTAAACATCCAAAATTTGGAAACAAACAACAAAAAATTGATTGAAAATTTCTTTCTACATAAACTAACCTTTCCTTAAAGAGCTTGTTTGGTGCTCTGCCTGTGACTTTTGCAACAAGTAGTAGAGAGAGCTCTGCTTTCAGATCTATCAGTGGAAAGGGGTTTTTGATTTTTTGTGAGTAGGAGTGAGAGAGGGGTTCTGAATCTTTCAGCAGAGAGAGGTTTTAGATCTTTCACGACCGGGAGTGCAACAACTCGAAATCATCCATTGATGAAGAGGAGTTCGTGAGATCGAGTGGGAGGGGATGGTTAGGGAAAGAAGAGGAGTTCATGAGAGGAGAGATCGAGAGAGAGAAAAGGAGCGCGGGAGATCGAGAGAGAGAGAGAGAGAGAGAGAGAGAGAGAGAGAGAGAGAGAGAGAGAGAGAGAGAGAGAGAGAGAGAGGGACGGACCTGAGAGGGAATAGGGTTGAGTGGAGGGAGGGAAATGAATGTTTTGTGAGAGGGGGAAAAGAAAAGGGCAGCGCAATTTTCCAGATTTTTTCCTGCTACGGTCCTACTACGGTTTTTAACCGTAGCAATTGATCAATCCGTAACCGGCCCTCCACGGCTCACATTTGATGGGATCCAGACGGATGGCCTTGTCAAGGGCTTTGTGGGGTCCATCTTGACGCAATAGATATATCCACTTTGTCCATTAATTTTGTAATATTTTTTTTATAGGAAATGAACCCAACATTTAGGCAAATCGAAGGTTAATTGAACCACACCATTGATCAATGGATTAATCTCCACTCTTTCCTACCGTGTGGTCCACTTGAGCTTTCGATCTAATTCATTTTTTGCGTTCCTACCTAAACTATTTTAAAAAAAATTGATAGATGTATTAGATGGAGTACATACATTTTAATGGGCCTCGTAGAGTCCCTTATGACATATCTAAGGTTGTACCTACGCCAGGCAGAGTTAGCTTTTTGCTACGGTTTTTATAATTTTAGCTACGGTTTTAAGCCGTAGCAAAGTAGCTACGGCTTATAGCCGTAGCCAAAAACCGAATAGTCCGTAGCCTTTAGTCTTTTTTTGGTAGTCCAAGTTATACATATCTGTGTTTATGCAAGATTAAGGTAATAAGAGAGTGAGAAATGTGAGAGATATAGGGTTTTGAAGGGAAATCCATATGTAGATATGAGGGTTTTAAATTTGTAAGTTATTCATCTCTTGTATTCTTTCGTTCATAATGCATTGCTAATCGCTAGGTGTAGTTTTTATCTTAATAGAGTTTTTTCATGTAAAATTATCGTGTTCGTTGTATATGTTTGAATATGTTTGAATTTTTTATTTCCCCGTTGCATATTGGATTCACTCTAAAGTAATTTCCGCGCCAAACATGTGATGGTTGCACACAACAATATGGATATTTTTTTTTTAATGCATGGTAGAGATTGTTGATGCCGGCTCGAATTAGTAAGGATAAGGCTTAGACAATTGATCAGGCCAGATGGACGGTCCAATTGATAATATGGACTGTCCACATGTCCAAATACAACCAGGTTCATGAGAAGGGTTGCAAATATAAGAATGCATCCAATGATTGCAAACGTGGCATGTGTGTAAGGTTTGCGACGTACTGTCATATGATGCGTTGGGACTGTACCCGTTGGATCTATGGTCCTATTCGGTTATTGGTTATCGAACTGTTGATCTTACCAATGACCTTAGTGTTGAAACTCTTGTGAGTCTACAAGGAAGCCAAGAATAAGAACCCTACAAGTGGCATGTCTCGTTTAGTCTACTCAATCGATCTGAACCGTCCATCATGTCAAAAATATATTCCGCAGATCATTGATTACAAAATTTAAATTTAAAAAAAAAAAAACCAGGCTGATGGAATCATCTAATCCATCTGTTAGCTATCCTCGGCTTGGATTGCCCAACGGGAGTATTTTTTGAGAATTATAGGCAATCCACGATGGCCCAAACCAAATAGAAGGATCAAAATTTTCACGCGACCTATTTTGTGCAAATGATCTCAACCGTACATATGAAAGTCAATTGATCAAATAATTAAGACAGTCAAATCAGTGTGATTTTTACATGGTGGCCCATGAAATTGGGTTGCCGATTTAGTGAACCGTTTAGATCAATGAATTGGATCGTCCAAGGGTCTCAATACAATTACGAGTACTACTACTTATTTCCTTTATTAAATATTCATGAAACCGCACATTTGATGAGATCGAGTGGCCAGCCAAGCAATCTCTAATATAGAAATATGATTTATTGTTTGCAAATGATATACACAGGAATGCTCACCTGCGCACCTTGTTACATTAGCACCAGTTGGTATCTTTGCACAAGTGTCTTAGGCACGGAATCTGAACGGTGCATGTGATGCGTCACCCCATGAAACTTCATAGGCACAATTTCCAGCCTAATCAAAAACTATAGTGGGCCATAGAAAATAGAAATACAAACCAAGGGAGGAAATTGTTTCCTTTTTCCATGGCCCATCAGAATTTTATTTCGGGCTGAAAGTTTGGCTATCAAGGTTTCAAGGGGTGCCGCATCACGTGGACGGTTCAGATTCCATGCCTAAGATACGTGTGCAAAGGTGCTCACGGGTGCGGCGGGTGAGCATTCCTCGTTATATGTATCTCTGTGATGCCCATAAATACCACTTGTTTAAGCTTGTTTTGACACAATGAATACTGAGATAGCAAAAATGGGTCGATTTGGGTGTGATTTGGGTGTTATGTCCATGGCTCTCTTCTTACTCGTAGCACGTGTTTCCGCCCAAGCATGGTTGGATGCACATGCCACGTTCTACGGTGATGATAATGGTGGCGGCACCATGCGTAAGTTCAGGGTCCCTTTTCTTCATGCACTGGCATTTTGATCTCGGTCATCCAACGGTTAAAATATATGTTATTACGAAAGTTGCTAATGGCTTAAAAAAAAAAAAATCTTCGCGTAACCCAACGGTTAAGATGGACCCTTGTGTGGGTCCATTGATTTTTTTTTTTTTTTTCACCGAATTAAAATGACATCTGTTGTTACAGAAGTCACGTTGCTTGTGCCCTGGCCCAGAAAGTTCCTATGGTTGGAAGCGACGTGGAGCCCACAGAAATACCGTTGACGAATCCACTCTTTTTAAGTTTTTTAAAGACCATTATAGGAGGGTCCTTACTCTTGCTCGGGTGGTAGACTCACGAGTTTCAACTCCCGGTCAAGGGTTCCAGTACCCATAGGTGGTGAAATTCTACTAGCGTGAGTGCGTGGGGTGTGTAAAAAAAAAAAAGGAGGTGTGTGTGCGTGTGGAAAAAAAAAAAAAAAAGAGATCATTATAGGAAATAAGTCCAGAAATCAGGCAGCTCCAAAACTCATGCGGACCACTCTGCAGGAAAAGTTGGGGATTGAACGATCACCATGTTGTGAGGGCTTGAGAAGATTTGTTTCACAATGATATTTCTGCATTCGGTTTATCCAAGTGGTAAACATCTCATGCTCATCTCTAGAAAGATTTCAATGGTAAAATTTTTTATTCTCACTGTTTCGTGTGGTATGTTTCACCCGAGTTTTGGATATTCTTAATTTTTGGATTCCTATCTTAGGGACCCGGTTTTCCAGCTAAAGACTTTCCCAGGAAGTTCTTGCAATAGGATGCTAGGAGGGGATCATAATGATGTTTGCGAGAAATTCATTTCATTCATTTGTTTTGCAATCTCATTTTAGAACATGTTACTCAAAATGAGGTAGATCCAAAACTAAAGTGAGCCTTGGAAAACTGAGAAAAGATTTTACTACAGTTGAAACTTTTTTTGGGCTACACCTTGATGTTTATATGCCATCCAAATCATTTATAAGGCCATTTCTACTAGGATTAAGTGAAAACATGGAAAACATAGTCTGATATAAAAATTTTGTAGGCATAAAAATGTTTCAATGGTGGTCACTTAATCCCCACTATTTCCTCTCATGTGAATCAATTGAGTTTTAGATCCACCTCATTTTCAGTATCATGTCCTAAAATGAGCTAGCTCACAAAATGGATGAACCAGTTAAGTTTCTTACAAACATCACAGTGGGCCCCACCTAACCTTTCATCACAGGAACTTCCTGCAAAAGGCTTTAGTAGGAAATCTGCGTCCTTGGCCTTCAGAAACTGATGGATGGAGGGGATTTGTCACAGTAATCACTGAGAGCCCCCACGTAGCTTTGTGTTGACGTCACCGAGTTACATGGGATCCACCATGATATATATGTTACATCTACATCGTCCATCATTTTGTGAAATCATTTTATTGCATGCACTTAAAAATTAAGTTGATCCAAAGCTTAATGGTAGACTCACAACAGTTTGAGTGCATGTGTGTAGTGCGCGTACGTATTACAATTTTGGAAAATATAAATTAAAAAATTCCAAAGCTTAAGTGGAGCATACCACATAAAGTAGTGGAGACTGAAGGCATATCATTGAAAACTTGGGAGCCTGAGAAGTTTTGGATCAAGTTTCAACGGTGGGTGTCATTGTACCCAGTGCTTTCTTGTGTGGTGTGGTCCACTTGAGAGTGGCTTACGTATATCAAAACCATCTCATGTACCTAATTGCATGCGGATTCATTGGCATACACAAGGCTTCTACCAAAAGTGAGGCCAGTCCACTGATCAGGTGGGCTACCGTACGAATCAATGGACTACCATTGGTAAGACTAACATACAGACATGGTCCATCAAATAAGTTGATCAGCCTGACAATGGAGATGTTTGATCCTAGTATTTTCACCCCAAAATTCCTCAAGGAGTTGGATTGTACCAAATGGTGCCTTTCTTTACAACAAAGTGAAAATCAAAAGTTGTGGTGCCCACATCATATGTTTTTCATATTGAACTCGTCAAACAGGTGCACACCAACATTATTATTATAAGAAACAAAAATAAGGTAGATCCATTCACAAAGTGAGCTAATTCAAAATAAATAAATAAAATAAAAATGTACACCATTCAAAATATCCCAGTTGCAGTGTATAGCCCATCTGATGATCTGATTGACCTAATGTTTTGTTTGTGTTATGACCATGGTGTGGTGCATACTTTTAATGGATTGGATGTTATACACATGCCACGTGGACCCTACAAATCTTGAGTTTTCCTACTGAAAAAATAATAATTAAATGAGAGCATATTTATAATTTCAACCCTGAAGGTGTAATCACGGATGCATTTCCCTTTGATGTTCATGATGGGGCCTACCATTTTCATGGTACAGATGCCTTACACATGTGACATGTTGGAAGGAATGGTTAGCCCGCATGAAAAATCATCATGTGGTCACATGTATATAATCAATTCCCTTCTTAGTCACCCAAAATCCAGGATGGAGCCAATCAGATCAACGGCATAAATCATGGACAATGGACCCCATTAGGACACAATCAACACATTACAACCATCTCATTTAGAATTGGTATGGATCCCTAGTGGGGGTGGCTAACAGTGAAGTGTGAACTGATAGTGGATGTACTAACAAGCTAACAAAAAATAAAATAAAATAAAATAAACCACCTCATTTAGAAAGAACATATATTTAAGAACCTACATCTCTCTCTAATACAAAAGCCTCCCATGCATGCAACAGAAGGAGCTTGTGGCTACGGTGATCTCTTCAAGCAAGGATACGGCCTAGCAACAACAGCTCTCAGCACAGCTCTCTTCAACAACGGGTTAACCTGCGGTGCATGCTTCGAAATCAAGTGCGTCAATGACCCTCAATGGTGCTTACCTGGCTCAGTCATCGTCACCGCTACAAACTTCTGCCCACCTAACAACCCCAAACCGACCGATGACTGGTGCAATCTGCCAAACAAGCACTTCGATCTTTCCAAACCCATGTTCAAGAAGATTGCATTCGAGAAGGCAGGGGTCGTGCCCGTCCAGTTCCGCCGTGTCAAATGCGTCAAGACAGGAGGTGTAAAGTTCGACATCACAGGCAACCCTAACTTCAACTTGGTGTTAGTTTGGAACGTTGGTGGGGCCGGTGACGTTTCAAATGTCAAGATCAAGGGCACTAACACTGGTTGGCTACAGATGTCTCGTAACTGGGGCCAAAACTGGCAGATAGGGACGGTGTTGCAAGGGCAGGCGTTGTCCTTTCAAGTGACTACTGGTGATGGACGGATGATAGAGTCTGATAATGTTGCACCAGCTAACTGGCAATTTGGACAGACCTTTGAAGGCAAACAGTTCTAGATCTTGCACATCGGACTTATGGTTAGAAGATAATGCGTTTGAAAATTTGAATGTGACGATGGTGGGAATTTATGAAGGGGATGAAATGAATCCACTTTTGTAACGTGGGTATTTTTTGGAATAAACAAAAATGAATGGTTGGATTTCGTTTTGAATATATTATGATGGGCAGTAATGATCTAGTACGAATTTCTTGTGATATATTTGGGTTGATATATGATTATTTTGGATGGGATTGGTGGCAATTAGTCGTTTTCTACGATGTGGCCCACCAGATGAATGAATGTCAGATATCCCAAACGTTATTATCACTATCAGGAGAGGTGTACACGAGTCGAACCGAGTTGCAGCTCGGCCACTAGCTGACCCCAGCTCGAACTCAGCTCGGCTCGGTCCTCGAGCCTAATTGGCCAACTCGGCTCGGTTCGGTCAACATCTCGGGCTAGTTCGAGCCGAGATCGAGCCTGTGTGGCATATTCACAAACACATGGAGCACACTTTCAATTTCTTACTGTATGTAAAACAGCAACAACTGTTTCGAGGTATTTCATCAATCACTTTGTAGGCAACATCAAAATCAAGAAAAATTGTTATTTGTTTCATATACATACCTTCCTTGCCACTAGCCAATACTTCGTTGAGTCATTTCATCAAACACTTGGTGAGCAACATCAATATCAAAGTAACCAAGTCACTGAACTGGTTCGATCCGAGTTTGATTTGAGTTGGGTTCGATCCGAGTCGAGTCGAGTCGAGCTCGGGCAAGCTCAAACTCGGTTCGAAATTTTTTCGAGCTTAAAAAATTAGATCGACTTGGCTGAAACTCAGTTTCGAACCGAGTAGAATCGAGCTTTTTCGAGTCGAGTCGAGAGAGCTAACCGAGCTAACTCGATTTGTGTACAGCCCTAACTATCAGTTTATATGCCCTAGACAAAAAAAAAAAAAAAACCAGCATTTGTCGCTGATCAGTAGGTAGATCATAGTTTTATTAGATAAATGGGTGGTTAGAAATGAAGTCCAACATTCCAAATGCTACTTGTATGTGTGGTTCAATTGATGAGTATATTGCATGTTCTTAGTGTGCACTAACGGATGGCCTAGATCAAATGTGTTGTCTTAACGCAGGCTACATCTGGGCCACACCAGTCCTTCATGTTGACCCCATGCACCCATCAATTTCAATGGTTCAGATCATGTGAAGAGAAGAGAACATTATCAGCAAGACATTGTAGAGAACGATATCCACCAGACACAATTAGATCAAGGTTGTAACCCTCTCATCAAGTACATCCCACTCTTCATCACTTATAGATACAGGACGCTTCGCCTTACTAAGATAGCGTGTTTCAATCCTTGTTAGACTAAAAAGGCATCTCATCTTCACCTTCCATAATTCAAAAATATTTCTATTGGTGAACTTTTTCGTTTCATACTTCATGTTAGACCTTTTTGTCGGCATATTTCATATTAGAAGTCGAAACCTGTACGTTAGCTCTCCTATCACTTATTGGGGATTGCATGAAAGAAAACCTGAATTCAATCAAATAAAACAAAATCAAAAGTAAACAAAACACGCAGAGAACACATGAATTTTACGTGAAAATTGTTGCTAAAAAAGGATGCCTTATATCTTCCTGTTGCTTGACCAGTCGAGGGACTGGCTCGACTCGAAGTCCAGCAACAATGTATTTGGGATCTCCGGGACACTCGACTAGTTGAGGGACATTCTTGACTAGTTTAAGTGGTCCTTCGACCAGTCGAAGCCCTGGCTCAACTAGTCAAAGGTTATGCAGACCGCATGCGGACTGCGTAAATTTGAGGCGGTTTTCAGACTTTTCCAAAGTCCGTGCGTAAAGGGTGTTTCGTAAACTATAAATAGAAGTCCCTAGGGCCTTTCTAAACAATTCTAAGGCTTCCTAAAGGTATTCCAGGGGTTTCTAAAAGGGTTCTAGGGTTATCAAAGGGTGTAGCAATAGTGAGATTCGAGGTTGTTCAAATCGGGTAAGTCCTCTCTCTTTGTAATTTCTATTTTCATAGTGAAGATTGTCACTTTGTGTCATAGTTTTTTCCCGCAAGGGTTTTCCATGTTAAATTTTTGTGTTCTTTTGTGATTGCTTGGTGCTCTTGGATTGCTATCCTAGATCCATATCTGTGTGATTCCACAGACCAAATCCAAACAAGTGGTATCAAAGCTATCGTTGGGCACAGATCTGAATCTGCAGGATTGGCAATAATGGGAAGTACTAGGTATGATATTGAGAAGTATTCAGAGAAAAATAACTTTGAGTAATGGAATATCAAGATGATCAGTTCCTTAACCAAGCAAGGCAAGGATGGTGCTCTTGAGGCGAGAAGTATGACTGACGATGAATGGAATATCCTTGATAAGAAAGCCTTATCCTCAATCCATTTATGTCTCACGGATGAGGTTCTCTATAATATTTTGAGAGAGAAAACTGTGGCTAGTTTATGGGAAAAGTTAAAGGATATCTGTGCGAAAAAATCCTCTGAAAATTGTTTACACTTGAAGCGACAGTTGTATAACTTCAAGATGACAGAGGGTGGAAATCTGGAGGCTCACATCAGTAACTTTAATAAGTTAGTTTGCAAAATGCTAGATATGTAGGAAGTGATCAAAGATGAGGAATAAGCATGTATGTTGTTGAATTCTCTTCCAGCATCATATGTGTCATTCAAGGACACAATATGCATCATAAATAAAACCTTGAGTGTCGATCATTATTTCAGCCCTTCAAGGGAAGGCCATGAGAAAACTAAACGGCGACATAGGGACATCTTCTGATGCACAGATTATGAGAGGCAGGAATTCTGAGTGAGATACAAGATCTTTAAGACATAAATCCAAATCCAAGGGCAAGGGCAAAGGAAAACTAAAGTACTGGAACTATGCGATGTCTGAACACATGAAGAATGATTGTACTAATTCTGAAGCAAATAAAGAAAATCTAGTGATTTCTTCTAAGGAAGCCAATATTGACACATCTGATGATAGGCAAGTAGGGGTGATGTACTGTATGTGTCCATGATCGGACACTTGCACGAAAATCATGGAGATGAGTGGATCCTCGACATAGGAGCGCCGTATCACATGACTCCTCATCGGAATTGGTTCGCTAGTTATAGAGAACGCGGTGGTGGACAGGTTTTTATGGGCAATGACAATGCTTGTAATGTTGTAGCTATTAGTACGGTGAGCATGAAGATGTTTCATGTGATGGAGCGTACCTTGACTAATGTCAAGCACGTTCCTGATATGAAGAAAAGTTTGATTTCTCTTGATGCACTCAAGGCTATAGGGTACAAGTTCACTAGTATTGATGGTGTCCTTAAAGTTTCAAAAGAGGTACTCGTGGTTATGAGAGCGTAAAGGCATGGAAACCTTTACAGGTTGATCGAGAACACTTCAGCAGGTGGAGTGGAAGCATCTATTACAAATTCCACGTCTCTATGTATGTGGCATGCTCGTCTCGGCCACATGAGCGAGCGGAGCATGAAGGTACTATCTGATAGTAGTTTGATTATAGCTTTTAAAAATTTTGATTTAGATATAAGCTAGCATTCTATATATGGTAAACAATCTAGATTATCTTTTAAATCTAGAAAACATGTATGTAAGGGAGTGCTTAATTATGTGCACTCTAACGTATGAGGACCATCGCCAGAAGTTTTCATTGGGGGATCATTATGGTTTGTTTTATTCATTGACGACTACTCCAGGAAAGTTTGGGTCTACTTCATGAAATGTAAATCTAAAGTTTTCACCATATTCAAACAATGGAAGGCTATGGTGGAAAAATAGGGCAAAAAATAAAGGTTTTAAGGACTGACAATGGTAGAGAATTTATTTCCACTGAATTAAATGAATTTTGCAAAGATGAAGGGATCATCAAGCATAACACAGTGCGTCATACGCTCGAGCAAAATGGTGTGGATGAGCGAATGAATCGAACCCTCTTAGAGAGGGTCAGATGCATGTTAAGTAATGCTGCATTGGGCAAGGACCTATGCATAAAGGCAGCTAACACAACTTGTTATTTGGTGAATCGGTCTCCTTCAATAGCAATTGAATGTAAAATCTCAGAGGAAGTATGGAGTGGTCAAAAAATTGACTACTCAGATCTACACATATTGGGTTGTGAGGCTTACTTTCATGTACCGTCAATTGAGAGAGATAAGGCAGACCATAAAGCTAAAAAGTATATTTTTGTTAGCAATGACATTGGTGTGAAAGGTTACAGGTTATTCGACAAGGTCACATGCAAGGTCATCACTAACTGTGACATCAGATTCAATGAAAACTCTCTATTCCGCAAGAATGATCAAGAGGAGCAAGAGGAACTAGAAAGGTTGATCATAGATGTCACGCCCCAAACTCGGAAACTAGGCTTACAAAATTTCTTCCGAATCCGGTGTCGACATCCTCCATAGTACCCCATTCTCGACTCTCAGCGCCCATATGCCAGATTCCGATCATAGGATCCTACGAGGATTTTTCAATGTACATTTAACTCGTAATAAGCATAACCACAAGTTTACCCAAATCACAAAGGCAACATCATCATCACATATTCACTAATATAAACAGTTGAATACAGTGTTAAAAGGAAAATATACATATATCGAAAATCAAAGCTCCAGAAGACCGCTGCACGCTCCAAGCTTAGCGCTGCTACAACCTAAAGCCACCTGCACACATCTATCTTGCATAAGCTTATGGAAAGCTTAGAGGGTGGTGTAAGTGTGTGCGCAAGGTAAGTGTCAAGTATACAATATCAGAGCAATGCGAAAATATGCAGTCCATAAATACTATTAGCCTTATCCAGGTTATGTGATGTAAAAAGATAATAAGCCAATATCATATACTAAGGAAGCAATGTAGATCAGTTATGCAATGCGAAGACATAGTAAACCAAATATCATATACTGAGGATACAATGTAATATGCACATCCTAATGAGTCTACGAATGCTATCAATCTCATCTAGGCCATATAAATGTAGAAACGTAGTAACCCAGAATATCATATGCCTTGGATGTAATGTAATATGCGGTGCGAATGAAATGACCAAGCTGGAGTGTAAAGTTAGGATGATAGTACGTAGTATCGCAAGCTACGGTGTCCATTATAAGAGACTTCTATCCAAACCAATCCCATACCTAAATTTGGATAAATAAACTCAATGTGGTAAACTCTTGAACTCAGGTTGGTTGTGTGCCCCAACTGAAATCTTAGCTATTACGAAGGTACACATATCCATTAGTTGCGCACTACCATCCTGAGTGGATAGTGAATGAATAAAATGTTGAGTATGCAACTCCTGCTCAATAAGTCCACATATCAGTATCGTACATCTCTAGGATCATCACCGGTGTCTAGTACACTATACATGCAATCACCGCTTACTGGACGTGCAACCATGCAAGTGGAAAAGACCTCAGTATCTGCCTGGCCAGTAATCAACCAATATTTACCCAGCACGTCAATAGCGGACCCATTTACAAGCTGATCAAACTCAGCCTAATTATGGCCCCTACCCTCGGGCAGGTATGGCCACACCCCTTTCCAACCGACCACAAAACAGTGAGAGACGCGACCTACTGGTATTCGGCACTCGGGCGCTCATGTATCTACTCGGCTTAGACATTGGAGCGTCTCCTGGCAACGGAGGCTTAGGAACTTTCACCTAGGGACATCTATGACACCCCATGTAGAAAATGATTTTCGGTGTCCCATCTGGCCATCCACGATGTACCTGTGGAGGCTATGACCCTGATATCGCTAAGGTGTATAGTAGTCATATCACAAAATGCAAGATGTATGAGTCACACAATCCAATCATGCATCAATCCTATGCATACCGTGTGCTCATGTGGGACGACTCCGCCTATCAGGGAGTCCTATAAACAATCAGCCCAATGACACATGCAATGGTCAATCTCATCTCACAACAAACATGCAGATGATGTTTATGGGCATGTGTCACGATATACTGTCACATACTCATAATCAGTATCGACAACTGGCACCGATAATCAACATCGATAATCGGCCTCGATAATTGGCCTAACAAAGGGCCTAAGGGAAGGTCACAATGTGGATTTAACCATCATTGCCCATCAATGTGGACATTTAACCAACATTTCTCCCAAGGAGTGGCCTTCATAGGGCCAAAGATATAGTGGGCCCATGGCCTCACACAAGGGCCAAATACACATCACAATGGGCCGCATCACACAGGCCACATATACATCAAGTGGGCCACATCGCATGGGCCTTGAATATATCACAATGGGCCACATCATATGGGATGGAAATTTGTCATAATGGGCCATGTGACATGGGCCTAAACACATCACAATGGGCCGCATGACATGGGCCTAATAAACATCATAATGGGCTACATGACATGGGCCACACCAATGGGCCTCATATACATCAAATGGGCCACAATACATGGGCCTTAGATACATCATAATGGGCCCCAACACATGGGCTAGGTATACATCATATTAGGCCTTAAACATGGGCCATGTATACATCACATTAGGCCTCACGAATAGGCCACAAATACATCAAGGTGGGCCTCGTGGATGGGTTGCACCATTTAAACCATTCATCTATTTTAAGAGAACATTTTAGAGTACTACCCAAAAAAATTAATCATATCAAAAGATCATCTGGACCATACCACAAATAGTAGTGGAGATAATGATTGAAAGATCATCTGGACCACATCGCAAATAGCAGTGGAGATAGTGATTTTCACTGTTAAAAATTCACAGGGCCACCATAACGTTTATTTTACATTCAGTTTGTTCAAAAGGTCACAAAGACCTGAACCAAGAGGAAAAATAAATATCGTATTAGTCCAAAACTTCTGTGACCCAGGGAGGGTTTCAATGGTATTTGTCCAATCCCCTACTAGCTACTTTTGTTATGTGGACCACTTGATAGTTAGATTTGTCTTATTTTTAATCTCAGGCCTTAGGACGAGCTCACCAAATGGATGGACAGTTTGGATGTAACACTACATCATGAGAGGTGGGTCCCGCCCATCCAGATTGCTGGACGGAGTGGATAAGACCTAAACATTACAGTTGGGCTCCACGTGGTGCACCATCCAGCGATGGACGGTGTGGATACAAAATCCATAGATTAAGGTGGGCCCCACCCCCACACGTGCAGGGTGGGCCATGCCCTCTTAAACAGATGGACAGCATGAATAATACACATATGTCATGGTGGGGATCCACCGTCCCAACTAAGGACAGTGTGGATATAAAATACATACATCAAGGTGGGTCCCACCTGCCCACATGTGTCACACGTGTGGGGTTGGCCCACCTCAAACAGATGGGCGACTTGAATATAAACACATATACTGAAGTGGAATCCCACCGTCCTGGGATGGACGGTGAGGATAAACCACTTATATCAAGGTGGGCTCTATGCAGCACCGTCCATTACTAGACGGTGTGAATGTAAACGTACATAAGGTGGGCCTCACCCCACATGTGTGGGTGGGTCCCACGCACCTACAAAACGGATGGTGTAGATAAAACAGATGCATCATAGTGGCTATCCTGTACGGACGGCCAGGATAAAATATTATAATATATCAAACGTCCAGCTCTAGACCTCCAATGATGGACGGTCTAGATATAGATCCATGTGGGACCCATAAATTGCTGACATGACAGCGTGAGGCACTCCAGCCAATCCATGCCCACCGTCCATGGATTGGACGATGGGAGTGTAACACACCGATCCAAGATGCGGGTCCACGTCAGTGGGGCCCACCAGCATTGAATCAATATGATATTTGTGTTTTCCATCATCCAAAGTCACTGGACGATCAGTTCAGCAGCACGGTGAACCCTGTAATCTGGACGAACGGTGTGGATGAGATACACATCATAGTGGATGAGATACGAGATACGCATCATGAGTAGGCCATCCTAGCCATCAATAAAAAGAGAGAGAGATATGCATCCCTTACATGTCAAGTACACATCACGGCATGGATGAGATACGCATCATGAGGAGGCCATCAATAAAAAGAGAGAGAGAAAGAGAGAGACGAGAGGTAATGGAGGGGCCCCGACACTATGGGCCCTCCCTTCCATACATTACAACATACATCAAGTGGCTCCCATCACAAGTGGGCCTTAAATCAAAAACCATAATCTAATCCTATGAACAACTACCATTGGATCTCCTCTTCCTTCTTCCGCCAATGCATCCTAGAGCTTTAATGGAACATGATTCAATGGTCAAGATTGATCATGGAGGGTGGGATTGGGTGGTAGGAAGGTGGGCCAAACTAGCTTCTTTGGGGAGCTTGGACGATTGCTCTCATGGTGGCTTGGAAGATGGGTAGAGAAATGAGAGAGAGAGAGAGGGTTGTAAGGAGAGAGGGATGGGTGATGGAGTGATGGGTGAGTGAGTGATGTGTACTTGACATGTAAAGGATGAGTTGCTTTCACTTTAGGGTTGTTTTGGTAAGGGAGTGATGAGATATGTACTTGACTAGCGATGTGTACTTGATTGATGTGATTGATTGATTGATTTGACATGTTCCCCTGAGTTTTGCAAAGCGCGGCACTTTCCTCAAAATGAACACGGGCCCACATTTCCTGACCTGAGTATCTCCTCGGCGTGTGGGATGCGGCGTCGGAACTATGGCGACGGCGCGGTCGCAAGGGTGCAAGTCTTGGGTTGAGCTGACTCAGATTGACAAGGTATGAGTCAGGGATGCACGTAAATGTTATCTATGTGTTGCAAGTCGTAGGAATTCGACCAAGAGGACCGCGGAAGCTTACGGAATAGTATGGTCTAGGATACGGGTCTCACAGTAGACATTTAGATTGACACAAATGATACTCAAGTAGAGACAGATGCGTAGACAGAGGTATAGGAGCAAGTAGAGCAGCCACCTATGAGAAGGAACTCATCACGTGATCGCAGGTTACTGGTAAGATACAGGGACGACTCTAATATTGTATATGCCCTCATTACATATGAGGGAGACTCGTCTACTATTTAGGAGGCTCTTGATGAGCCTGATGCAGAAAAGCAGAAGGTGGCTATGGATGATGAGATGGACTCATTGCACAAAAATCACACATGGGAGCTAGTGGAGTTACTAGTGGTGCAAAAAGTAATTGGATGCAAGTGGTTATTCAAAAGGAAATAAAATAGAAACAAAACAAAGTTGGTAGTGAAGGGTTATGCTCAAAGGGAAGGAATTGACTTCACAAAGTAGGTGTCTATCAGATTCATGTTGGCATTAGTTGCTCAATACGATCTCAAGCTGGAACAAATAGATGTCAAGACTGTATTCCTGCATGGGGAGTTGGAAGAGAAGATCTACATGAAGTAACCAGAGGGTTATGAAGTTAAAGGGGTAAAGAAAAGAATTTGCAAGTTAATGAGGTCGTTATACAACTTGAAACAGTCGCCTAGGAAGTGGTATAAAAAATTTGATTCTTTTATGGTGAGTCAGAAATTTACTCGGAGTGAATGCGATTATTATGTCTATTATAAGATACTGAGTGATGGCAAATTCCTTATCCTAGTATTGTATATCAATGATATATTGCTCGCCAGTCATGATATGTTTAAAATCAACATACTGAAGACTTAGTTATCAGAGACATTCGAGATGAAAGATCTAGGGGCTACAAATAAAGCTCTCGGCATATATATTCATAAAGATAAGAAGAAGAACAGGCTTTGGTTATCATATGCAGAATAACTTGAAAAGGTATTGATCAAGTATGAGATAAACCAAGCAAAGCCGGTGAGCGTTCCCCACACGGCTCACTTCAAGCTTTCCTTAGAACAATGTCCTAAATCAAATGAGAAAAAGTAGGTTATGTCTTATGTATCTTATTCAAATGCGGTTGGTAGTTTAATGTATGTCATGGTCTGTACGAGACCAAATATTTCACAGGCAGTTGGTATTGTGAGCAGATATATGTCAAACCCTGACAAGCAACATTGGGAAGCAGTGAAATGGCTACTTCGATACATTTGAGGTACGAAAGACTACGTCTTAACTTTTGAGAATATGAGAATAAAGTTGATAGGGTATGTGGATTCAGATTACGTAGGCAGTGTAGATTCCAGAAAGTCTACTTCAGGATACACGTTTGTACTAGCACGTGGAGCAATCAGTTGGATGTCGAAGCTTCAGTCTGTGGTGGCTCTTTCCAGGACCGAAAAAGAATATATGGCAGTGACTTTAGCATTTAAAGAAGGTGTAAACCAGTTGAGACTTCAGCAGGAGGCCGTGCCAGTTAACCTTGATAGCGAAAGCGCTATCAATTTAGTTAAAAATTCTGTTTATCACTCACGTACTAAACACATTAATGTTCGTCACCACTTTATCCAACAAGTGCTTGAGAAAGGAGGCGTAACACTGGAAAAGATTCACACCAGCGTGAATCTAGCAGACGTGCTCACCAAGGTCGTTCCTATAGAGAAGTTCAAGTTCAGTGTAACTTCTTTGGGCTTAGCGATGACGTAAAAGAAGGACGAAGTGTGCACGAGAAGCGTTGATTGAAGCTATGATGTGATGCAGAGATAAGAGAAGAGGTCAAGAAGCTGCACGGTTGAAGATTAAAGGCATGTTGGAGATTGTTGTTAAAAAATGATGCCTTAAATCTTCCTATTGCTCGACCAGTTGAGGGACTGGCTTAACTAGTCGAAGCCTGCTTGACTCGAAGTCCAACAACTATGTATTTGGGATCTCCGGGATGCTTGACCATTCGAGGGGCATGCTCTACCAGTCAAAGCCCTGGCTCAACTAGTCGAAGGTTACGTAGACTGCACATAGACTGCGTAAATTTGAGACAGTTTCCAGACTTTTCCAATGTCGGTCCATAAGGGTGTTTCCTAAACTATAAATAGGAGTCCCTATGGCCTTTTAAAACAATTCTAAGGCTTCCTAAAGGTATTCCAGGGGTTTCTAAAAGGGCTATAGGGTTATCAAAGGGTGTAGAAAGGGTGAGATTCGAGGTTGTTCAAATCAGGTAAGTCCTCTCTCTTTGTAATTTCTGTTTTCATAGTGAATATCTGTCGCTTTATGCCGTAGTTTTTTCCCGCAAGGGTTTTCCATGTTAAATCTTTATGTTCTCTTGTGATTGCTTGTTGCTCTTAGATTGATATCCTAGATCCATATCTGTGTGATTCCGCAGACCAAATCCTAATGAAAATACCCTGACGAAAAGAACTATGGCACAAAGAGATAAGCAATCTACTATGAAATGATATTACAAGAAATGGATGAACTTACCAATCTGAACATCCCCAAAATTCTTTTTCAAAACCCTAGCTTTACTCTGTAACACTTTGGGAATTTCTTAACACTCACTTAGAATACCTTGATCCCAATTACACTCGATATATATACTATCACAACCTGACTTAGAAACAAATCACGCACGTATGTAGTTCCAAGCACACCGTCAATGGGACCTTCAATGGCATCGACAATCATTGAAAACCATTCGATGACATTGAAGCCACCTTCAATGGCATCGAGTAGTAACTTAAAAACTATCCAACGAGCAAATGAGATTTTTCTGAATTTTCTCGTTAATATCAAATTAGTGGCCGAGGTCGTTTCGCCACACAAGACACGTTCGATGAATCCGAGTCGTACACTATTTGTCGACAGTGGTTAGGCCATGTGGAGTGCTTAAGCGCTCTATGTTGATTAATTCAACGTGTGCTCGTACCAGTCAAGTTTGTCCAGTAACCCGATTGGCCTAATGTATGTTCACCATATATGGACGCTACTGTTTGAATCTAAGGTTCCAACTTACCAGTGAAAAGCTCGTTTAACCTTGGTACCACGATCCACCAAGACTCATGAGCCGGGCATGATGGTATGGGACACCGTTGACGAACTGTCAGCCTACGCTGGGGTGACGAGCCTCCCCGTAATGACTAGTGAGCAAACCAAACTCGTGAACCAAATACGGTGGTATGGGACACTGTATTCGAGCTATCGGCCTACGCTAAGGTGACGAGCCTTTCCCGTAGTGACCTCAAGTATAAAATAGGCCTACGATCAGGTGACGAGCCTCTCGTAGTGACCTGGAGTATTAATTAAGCCTACGCTGAGGTGACAAGCCTCCCATAGCGACCTACAGTGTGAACTCGCGAACTTGCCTATCATATGTGATTAACTGGGATTGACGACCCTAGATGGATCATTATTTGGGTCAATGATATAAAGGGAAGTACCTTAGCTTCCTGAACCTGTTGTATGAATAAGTCTAATTAAGAACTTGGCTAATCATGCACATGCACCGTATTATATGTGCCTTTGGCGTTGGAGTCGATCACAGCGGGAGTGTTGCATGCGCGACCGTGAGATGATGTAGTAGAGGGAGTGCAGGCGAGGGCATACATCATTATCACATCCCATCCTTGCATTAACAAGAGTACTTAGGGCATGATCGTTGTACTGCTTTATCATTACTGCTTGATTAAATTGATAACATGTTAACCTTTGCCTTATAGCTCCACTAAGTTGATTACTCACTCCCACTCTGGGATGGTGTTTTAAAACACCAACCAGACTCTGTTGTAGTTTCAGATGACGGCGAGGCTTACAAGATGAAGCCTGCCTTCTATGACGATAAGGAGTTCTCCTATCTGCAACTCTCTGGCGGGTCTACATAGATCTGGAGTTGCGTCACTGGGGCTACAGGGATATGGATTAGATGACATGACACTTTATCATTTTATATATTTTAGAACTATACATGTAGACGTAAGGCTAGATCTGAGTTTATTGCCTTAGAAAAGGCTGTATCAGAAGCTGAGTGGCTTAAAAATCTCTTAGCTGATATACCATTGTCGCCAAAGCTTATATCAGCCGTGCCTATTCATTGTACTATCAAGTAGCTATAGCGAAAGTAAATAGTAAAATATATAATGGAAAGAGTAGGCATATTAGACTCAGACACAATATATTGAAACAAATGTTGCGTGATAGAGTCATATCTATTGACTTTGTGAGGTCAAAAAAGAATCTAACAGATCCTCTTACCAAATGACTATTTAAAAGGTTAGTCAATGATACATCAAAGGGAATGGGGCTAAGCCTAATATATGAGCTGCCAATGTCGGCAGTCCAACCTATACAAGTGGAGATCCAATGAGATAGGTTCAATGGGTAAACAACAAGACGTGAGGTAGACGATTGCACTGAGTTATATAAGCTCCTTCTATGGTGTACAGTGCAAGCAACAACACAGAAGGATGAGTTTTTAGAACTCTTAATGGATCCATAGCCATATATTTGATAGTTTATATAGTTGCTGCATACACTTGATGAAATTTACCTATATGGGTGTGGAGGTGGAAGCCACTTACTATGAGAATCTAGGCGAATTCTCTAGAGCACTCATAAAATCCAGGTAATGGTATATGGCCGAAACGCACCGAACCGCAGAATCACTTGCAGAGGAAGAGTTGTGTGAGTGGCATGTACTTGCGATTTACATTAAAAGGATTCAGGTTCAAGACTATGGTGTCACCTGATTCCTGTATATCTGTCTTGCTTACTCTAATGTCGGTTCAAGTCTATGGTGACACCGGCACTATTGCACAACTATTACGCTTTAATCCGAAAGAGTTTTATTTTAAAACATGTGGGGGATTATTGTATTTTGTTTTAAAATAAAAATAAAAATAAAATTTTTAAATTTTGGTAGTTTCCCTCCACATTTAAAGTTTGGTGTTTTTGAGGTGTGAGTTTTGTCCTACATCGGATTTGATAAAGGAAATTCTCTTGTTTATAAGATAGGTTTTTTACCTCGGGCTTGAGACCCATTCAGGGGGCATGTGAATTTGGTCCTATGGGGGGGGGGGGCTATGCCAATAACTCTAATTATGTCATTGATTACACGCGCCTAGTTGAGTCGAGCCATGCCATGCAGTGTCGAGCCGAGCTGAGCCGAGTCGAGCCCGTGTCACGCCCCAAACTCGAAAACTGACCTCACAAAATTTTCGATTGTCGAATCCGGCACCGACAGCCTCTGTTGTATCCCATTCTCGGCTCCCGGCACCCATACACCAGGTTCTGATCCTGGGATCCTACAAGGAGGATTTATTTTTACATCAATTTAATTCGTAATGAGCATAACCCACGAACAATAACTACAAAAACACTATCACAAAATCCACTATGACAAAAAAACTTTAACGTATAATGCATATGAAGGGAAATACAAGATAATGATAACCGAAACTCCTGAAGCTCGACTACACACTCCTGTTGCAACTATGCTACGACTACATCCTGGCGTCACCTACACGCATCAATCGTGCTTAAGCTTATAAAAAGCTTAGAGGGCAGTGTAAGTATGTGGGTAATACGAACGTGCTCAGAATGCAATGCCAGAGTAATGTGGAATCATGCTGATGAGTACATGAATGCAATCAGCCATATCAAGACCATGCGATGCGAGATGCAACTCAAGCATGTCAATCCTCATCCAAATCCTCACACAACTCATCAAACATCAGTACAGTTCTCATTTTAGATAATCACCGGGGTTTAGTACACTCTACGCCAGCTTGCCACCCCTATCCGAACGCACAATTAGGAGAGTGGAAGAGACCTCACTATCCGCCTGCCAATATCCGCCCTGACTCGTCGATAGCGGACCGATTCTTTAAGCTGGTTAAACTCAACCTAAAAATTGCCCCCTCACTCAAGCGGGTAAGGTCACACCCATTTTCAACCGACCACGACACAGTGGGAGATGCGGCCTACTGGTATACGGCCCTCGTGCGCTCATGCATCCACTTGGTCTCGACGTTGGAGTCATCCTTTAGTACCATCAGGTTTACGAATTTTCACTCAGGGACATCTATGGCTCCCTGATGCTAGAAATAGTATTTTCGGTATCCAATCCAGCTATCCACGATGTGTCTGTGGAGGTTATGGCCTTGATGTCGTTAGGGCATACAATAATCACAATCACACAAATGCAAGCGCAAGAATCACCCTACCAGACATGCAATAATCCTGCGCGTGCTAGCGCTCATGAAGGGCAACTCCGCCTATTAGGGAGCCCATAAACAATCTGCCCGAAGGCATATGCTATGATCTGTCACTCCTCATATCAAGCATACATATGATGCGTATGAGCGTGAATCATGGATCTATACTAAACATGTTATATGATAATGGACCTTGTACATAATAAAGATGAACCTAAACGGCCTACACACTACAAGTATGGGCCTATCAATGGGCCCTAGGGAGCGTGACAATGCGAACATTTAACCAACATCATCCTTACAATGTAGGCATCAAACCATCATTGCTCCCAAGGCACGGCCTGACTTGAGCATCATTACATAAACCATGGTGGAGTCACACATTGCAATGGGCCTTATGTACATTCCATTGGGCCTCAAATGTATCACATAGGCCGTATCACATGGGCCGTATCACATGGGCCTCATATATATATATATATATATATATATCCAGGTGGGCCTCGACAACGGGCTTAGTCAAATGGGCTGAATCAAATGACCAAGTCAAATGGGCCGAGTTGAATGGGCTAAGTCTAATACACCATTCATCCATGATCATTATAGAGCATACTAATAATGAATCATATCCAAAGAATCATCTGAACCATACCACAAACAACATTGGTGATAATGATCAACATATCATTTGGACCGCATCACAATTAGCAGTGGAGATAGTGATTTTCATTGTTAGAAATTTCACAGGGGCCACCATATCATTTATTTCCCATCTAGATTGTTCATAAGGTCATAAAGACCTGAATAATGAACAGTGAGGAAAACAATTATCTGTTGGTTCAAAACTTCTATAACCTAAAAGGGGTTTCAATGGTGTGCATTTAATCCCACTGTTTTGGTGGTGTGGTCCACTTGATATTAGATCTATCTTAATTCTTATCTCAAGCCTTAAAATTATCTTTTAAAATGGATGGACGGTTTGGATGCAACACAGCATCATGGTGGGTCCCATAGGGATGGACAACACATAATTCATGGTGGGGACCACACTGATGAAAGGTGTGGAATGCATACATCAGTGGGTCCCATGTGGGGCCCACCATAATGTTTATTTTCCAGCCAATCTGTTGATAAGGTCACATGGACCAGATGAAGAGAAAAAATAAATTTTATAATGATCCAAAACTTCTGATACCCAAAAAGGGTTTCAATGGCAGACATTCAATCACCTCTGTTCCATATGGCGTGGGCCACCTGAGTTATGTATAGGCTGATTCTAGGGGGTGGCCCACTGCCCTAAGGGGCCCACCCAAATGCACGGTGTAGATGTTTTACACACATCACGGTGGGGCCCACACCGTACCTCTAGCGTCGAGCGGCCGAGAAGACGCCATCGGCGTCCTCGATTAAACGGCGGCGGCCTTCTCATCTGTCTCTCTCTTTTTTGTTTTTCCTAGGGATTCTGATAGGTGAGGCCGGCAACAGGCAGATCCACTCCAGCCATTGCATTCCATGGCTCAAAATAGACCGATCAAGCTCAATATGCAGTATGTTTTTGGCAGGTAGAGACATCGAGGTGGGTCCTAATGGATTTCAAAGGTGAAAAATGTTGTTTTCCATGCTAGGGCCCGCTAGAAAATCGGATTGGGTTCATTTTTCAGCTCAAAGCATAAAGTGGGCTGAGAAATGAAATGGACGGTGTGGATTTGATTTTTACATTAAGGTAGGGCTACATGAGTAGCCTACCCCAAAAGCTGAATTATTTTTTTTGTTAGCATGTTAGTAAACACCCATGTCAGTACACGCCATGTTAGCCACACCCACCCAGCGTCCAGAGACGCTGGACGGCATGGATATAACACAAGCATCATGGTGGGCTCCACACACTGCCATGGTGGGGTCCATGTGTTGTGCTCAGTACGTCACCAAGGTGGGCCCATGTCCTCTTCATGGACAGGGTGGATCTAGAACATGTACATCAGCGTGGGATCCACAGCACCAACACCGTCCAAATTGTCTGGACGATGTGGATAACGCGTATATCATGGTGGAGATCCACCGTCCCAACCAGGAACAGTGTGGATCTAGTAGGCCACGCTCATCACAAGAGAGAGAGAGAGAGATTGGTGAGAAGGAGAGGGACCCCGCCACTACGGGCCCTCCCTATACAATGCATACATCATGATGGGTCCCACAACAAGTGGTCCCTAAATAAAATGAAATCTAACGGTCAATTACCCACCTATCAGCCTTCTTCTTGCTCCCTTGGACTCCTATGCTCCTTACCTTCACTTTTGATGGTGGGGATGAGAGATGAGAAGGTAGGGAAAGTGGGCCACACTTGGCTTTGGGAGAGAGGGGGCTTGGACGTATGGTGCTTTCATGAGATTTGGGAGGTTGCTTGGAAAAATGAGAGAGAAAGTGAGGTGATGGATTGATATGTGATGGGTGGAATGGGTGTTGTAAGGAGAGGTATGGGTTGGGTTGAATTTTTGGTAAAAGAGGAATGGGTGGAGAGAAAGAGTTGACTTATGGAAAAAGGAGGAATAAATGCTTGTACTTGAGGTATGGCTTGTACTTGACATTGATTGATTGATTGATGGACATGCTGTAGAGTTTCCTCGAAATTCGTAACACGCGGTGTTCTTTCGAAATGAACGTGGGTCCACATCTTCTAGCACGGGTATTGGTTCGGTGCATGAGTCATGGCGTTGGAACCATGGCGACGACGTGGTCTTTAGGGTACAAGTTTCGAATCGAGCCGACTTTGGTATGCAGGACTGGGCTTAGGATCGTGCGCAAATGTCGGATACAGGTCGAGGGTTGCCAGAATTCAACCAGGAAGATCGCGGAAGCATACAGAATGGTATGGTCTAAGGCACGGATCTTACAGCCTGAGTCCGTGTCCGCGTACGTGTGCGCATGTGCGTGCATGACGAGAAGCGATGGGACGGGCGGGCTAGGCTTGGACGCGGGTGCGGGTGCGGTGTGAGTGTAGTCGCATGGGTGTGTGTGTATGGGTACTTGTTGAGGGTCAAAAATTGCATATTAGACCCCATTTATTACCTATATTTACGAGCATGATACTGTTTAACGCACGATTTTAATCATGTTTGTGATGCAAGGTGAATCTAGGAGCGTGGACTGGAAAGGATGCTAAAAGTATTGATTTAACTCTCTGGCATCGCCAAGGTATTGGACGGGACTCCAGGGGACCTAGATCGATAGATTTACACGTCTGGGATCCAAAGAAATTAGGCCGTTCACGTTAAAAAGGCCTGAAAGTTGTCCAGAATGCAAGATCACAGGGTTCCTTCCATCCAATCGGCCCGAAACTTCATACATGGCCTGGGGGCCATAAATTAACTGTACATATTAAATTTTATCCATTGAATCACTGAGGAAGTGGCTAAATGGATAGATCAGCCCCTTTATTCCTTAAGTGGGGTCCACATGGTCTCTGGAGTTGCCTCAAATTTGGTCTAAATTCATTATATGCCAAGACAAAATAGATGGTCGGATTAGATTTCTCAAAAACATTGCAGTGGACCTTACCTACGGTAGCATGTGTATAGTGCACATGAGCACTTGCCGTCCACTAAAAAAAAATCTAAAAGTCTCTCCTTCTCAAATTCAATAAAACGGTAGTTGCCGTTTTCTATTTCTAAACAAAGACATGCGGTCATTTATTGTGGGCCATCACCGTACATCAACGGTCCAATCCGGACCGTCCATTTGATTTATAAGGCCCATGTTACTAAGTCCTAGGTGCTCTTTCTCCCTCATGCAAGATAGCGGAAGATCCAAGCCGTTGAATGCAATTCGGACAGCAGGAAAGGAAATTCTTGTGGGCTGCACCAAATTAAACCCAAATTCACCTTCCTGGATGGTTTTTCGAGCTGTAACGAGTGGACGAATTGGATTTCTCATCAAATCCCAATAATGGGTCCCGCCATCATCTCAGCGCAAGAGCGGAAGCTCTGTTCGCGAGTCCGCGAAATCCTGCCACTGTGGGCCCCATTGCGTTCGTGATCACCGACGGATCGACAATCCGATCTGTCCATCAGGTGGAGAGGAGGATTTTTACCCTTCCTATGTAGTCGGAATCCACGAAATAGATGACCATTCATCTCAGATTCAGTTCAAATGCAAGAGGTTTGTGCGTTTCTGCTGTGTAAAACAGGGAGTCTGTCTCTTGTGCGGAAGAGTCCAACTGACTTCAGCCACGACTGCCTTACTGGCTATAAAGGAAGAGGAGAACGAGAGAGAGGGCTATCGACGGTTGGAAGTTTACAGTGGCAAGGGCGAGAGCCAGAGTTTGAAATTTATTTTCTTTTATTTTTTCTATTTTATTCATCTTCTTCTATGGATCTTATGGAGTTTAATCTAGTCATGCTAGGCTAAACCCCTTAGCTAAGGCTAAGGGGTGAAGCTTGTAGCTTGATGGGTCTGCTTCTATGGATATGATTCATGTTAGACTGAATTGTTGATTGATTGCAGTTTAATTACTGGGAATGCTTCGGGTTCTTAATGGTTTAATGTGACTGATATTACATTAGATCTGCGATAGCTTGAGTTTTCTTTTTTCTTTTTTTTTTTTTTCTTATTCTGATTGTGTGATTAGGAAGCCCTGTTGTTCACCATCGTCTCCTAGGCATGGTTGGATGACGGACCCCCTCCTAACATTCATACATCACACAGCTCGGTTGTGGATTGGTTTAACTCTGTTGTTGGCTTTATCTCATGGCATGGTTTTGTGATGGAATCCATTTTGATTTATAATCGTCTGATCTATTGAAACTGTATTAACCAAGGTTCAAACTTGATATCTTTTACCGTAGAATTCCCTGATCTCTACAAGTGGATCTCCTGAATCCCTAGTTCCCTTCTCTGAATTCTCTTAAGCTTTAGTTAATTATTTCACCATCATTCATTCAAATCACCCGATTTAGATTATATCTTATTCTGATTCTAGTTCTAGTCAATTTCAGAAGACGTACAGGTTTCAGTCCCTGTGGATTCGACCTCGGTCTTACCGAGTTTTATTACTACATCACAACCCTATACTTGGGGACTGAACAAGTTTTTGGCGCCATTGCCGGGGATTGACGGCTACGTTTCCTGAAATTAACTAGTTTTAGGAATAGTTTAAGATTAGGACTTTTTTGATTTTTAGGATTTTATTTTTAGAATTTTCTAATTCCAGGTTTTCCTTTAATTTTTAGAAATATTCTTTCAAGTAACTTTCTATTTTTAGATAGTTTTTCCCTTTCTAGAAACTAATCCAACTTTCTTGTTTTGTAGGCTTATTAGAAATTTCTAATTCGGTAAGCTCTTTTTAATTTCTACTTTCTATTTTTCAAATTTCTGTTACTAACTTACTTTCTAGTTTAGAACTTTCCTAAATTGTTTTAGAAATTTTATACTCTCTTAGGAATTTCTCTTTTTTAAATTAGAAACTAGTCTACTGCTATTTCTCTTCTTAGGAATTTTATAATCTTAGGCTTGCTATTCTTAGAAACTAACTTGTTTTATTTTATTTTGCAGGTTTTAATTTAGGGACTCCAATTTGGTAACTTCCTTTCAACCCTCTCTTTCTTTTTAGATTTTTATTTCCTTTCTTAGGATTATGTTTAGAATTTGATTGAGGGCTATGAGTGTTTCATGCCCAAGTGGGCTCGTGACAACACTGGACGTCTCTTAACTGAAGGAGGATTAGTTGAGGGGTTAACTGTCCATCGTAGGACTAGACACCACTCGAAATCCCTTGAGTTAATTGAGGATATGGCTGAAAATCAACCTCTTCTACCCCAACCTAGGGTGGAGGATGTCCAAGATGAGAATGAGGTACATCAAGCACCCTCGCCTTGTACCTTACGAGATTACTTACAACCGGCGGGGGTGAGTACGCCCTCATGCATGGTTTTTCATGAGAATGCAGGACATATGGATATCAAGCCAGGGGTGATCCAACTCCTTCCTAAATTTCATAGGCTTGAGTCAGAGAATCCATATCTACATCTGAAAGAGTTCGATAAAATAATGGCTACCCTATACTTTCCTAATGTGTCTGATGACACGGTCAGGTTAAAACTCTTTCCCTTTCTTTGAAAGAGAAAGCCAAGACATGGTTACATTCACTACGTCCTCAATCTATTGGCAGATGGAATGACATGACAAGGGAGTTCATTAAGAAGTTTTTTCCATATCATAAGACGAACACCCTTAGGAAGTCGATCATGAACTTCGCCCAAAGGGAAGATGAAACATTCTTCCAATGTTGGGAGCGGTTCAAAGATCTTGTCAGTTCATGCCCACAACATGGTTTTGAAATGTGGCGTATCACGAACTTTTTCTACGATGGACTGACATCTCCCATGCGCCAATTAGTTAAGACAATGTGTAATGGGGAGTTTATGAATAAAGGTGTCGATGAGGTATGGGACTACTTTGATAAACTTGCTGAGAACACGCAAACATGGGACATCTCCCCTAGACCGAGTACTATGCCTAGGCTGACTCATTCCAAGGAAAGAGGTGGAATGTACCTCCTGAAAGAGGATGATGATATTAATGCCAAGGTATCCAATCTCACTCGAAAACTGGAGGCCATGGAATTAAAGAAGGATAAGGCCAAGGAAATTGTTTATAGTATTTGTGGTTGCAACATTCACACTACTAAGAATTTCCCAACTATATCTGCCTTTCAAGAGGTATTGAATGAGTAATCCAATGCCGTAAGCAATTACCAAAGACCTTGCAGTGGGCCCACCTCTAACACATACAATCCTGGCTGGAGAAACCATCCAAACTTCAGCTGGAGGAATGGACAAACTGCTACACCTCAAGGTTTCCTAAATCAAATTCCAACTCAAGAGAAACCTCAAGAGGATTCGGTTCTAAAACACTTTCAAAAGCAAGAGCTTTTCAATCAGGGTATGCTACAAGCCTTTCAAGACCTTACAAAAGCAATACAAGGACTTAAGGCTGAAAATATGATTGGGAACAAGGGGAGCTTCCCAGCTCAACCTCTTCCCAATCCTAAACCACAATATGAAGTTAGCGACCCAAGCTCTTCAAAACAGATGGAGCAAGCTAAATCCATCACCACTCTTAGGAGTGGGAAGATCATTGACAAAACTATTCCGATTAGGGCTGAGAAGCCTAAGGCCCCGGAAGTGGATAAAGAAGATGGATCTAGCCATGCCCCACCAGAGTTAGAACCGAAACCTCAAGGGAAGCCGGTTGCTCCATTTTTCCAACGGTTGGTTGCACCAAAACCTCTCTCTAACTCTTAGGATATTCTAGAGGTGTTGAAACAAGTGAAGGTCAACATTCCATTACTTGATGCCGTGAAATAAATACCTTCATATGCCAAATTCTTGAAAGACTTATGTACGACTAAAAGATGGTAAAATATTCAAAAGAAAATCTTCCTAACTGAGAAAGTGAGTGCCATCCTAAAACAAGACGTGCCGCAAAAATTCAAGGATCCCGGTAGTCCAACCATATCATGTGTAATCGGGGACTATCGAATTGATCACGCACTTCTTGACTTAGGAGCGAGCGTTAATCTTATCCCCTACTCGGTATACAAACAGTTGGGTTTAGGTGAATTAAAACTCACCTTAACCACACTACAACTTGCTAATCGCTCTGTTCGTGTATCAAGAGGGATAATTGAGGATGTGTTTGTCCAGGTTGATCGATTTTACTATCCAATGGATTTCATCATCCTAGATACTGAACCCATCATAACACGAGCACTCAGATTTTCGTCATTCTTGGTCACCCATTCCTTGCCACTTCAAACGCAATTATCAATTGTAGGAATGGTGTCATGAGTATGTCTTTCGGGAATATGACATTAGAAATGAATATCTTTTTCAACACTGGCAGACGGTTAGAGGAAGATGACGATATCCATGATATTAACATGATCGATACTTTCGTGGAAGATAGGACACCCCTTACCTTATCCTCTGATCCTCTAGAGACGTGCCTGGCCCACTCCCATGAGTTTGATGATGACATAATTAGGGAGATGTGTGTCATTCTTGATGTTGCGTCGGTACTTGAAGTTAACCGGTGGAGGCCACAATTTGAAGAGTTGCCCTAAACTGATGAAACGCCTCTACCGTCCAACCTCAAGCCACCGAAGCTTGACCTAAAACTTTTACCCTCTGATTTGAAATATACATATTTAGGTCAAGATGAGACATACCCGGTGGTGATTTCTGCCCACCTTGAGAAAGAACAAGAGAGTATGCTCATATCTACTCTCCTGGAGCATAAGGGAGCCCTTGGATGGACAATCGCGAACCTCAAGGGAATCGACCCTTCGATTTGTACTCACCGCATATATCTTGAGGATAATGCGAAGACCGCTCGGTAACCACAATGTAGACTAAATCCAAACATGAAGGAAGTGGTTAAGGCTTCTTAAACTATTGGATGTGGGTATCATATACCCTATATCTGATAGTCAATGGGTGAGTCTAACTCAGGTGGTTCCTAAGAAGTCCGGGATCACCATCGTAGCCAATGCCAATAATGAACTCGTGCCGACTAGAGTCACTACTGGTTGGAGGATGTGCATTGACTACAGGAAATTAAATACTGTCACGAGGAAAGACCACTTTCCTTTGCCCTTCATTGATCAGATCTTGGAAAGGTTAGCTGGTCATTCCTATTACTGTTTCCTTGACGGGTATTCGGGCTAAAACCAGATAGAGATCGCCCCTGAAGATCAAGAAAACACTACGTTTACATGTCCCTACGATACCTTTGCTTACCGAAGGATGCCATTCAGACTATGTAATGCCCCTGCCACCTTTCAGCGATGTATGATGAGTATTTTTTCTGACATGTTGGGACAATATTTAGAGGTCTTCATGGACGATTTCTCTGTCTTCGGTCCATCTTTCAGCGAGTGCTTGGAAAGTCTTAAATGTGTACTGAAAAGATGTGAAGAATAGAACTTGGTACTTAATTGGGAGAAGTGTCATTTCATGGTTCATAAGGGAATTGTCCTTGAACATATCATCTCATCTAAAGGAATCGAGGTGGATAAGGCAAAAATTGATCTTATCTCTAATCTACCTCCACCCAAGAACATATGGGATGTGCGATCCTTCTTAGGACACGCTGGGTTCTACAAAAGATTCATAAAGGACTTTAGTCTCATCTCTCGTCCTCTATGTAATCTACTTCAAAAGGATGCACCATACGAGTGGACTGAACCATGTCAGGAAGCTTTCACTAAGCTTAAGGGCATATTGACTAGTGCACCCATCATACAGCCACCTGACTGGAGCATTCCTTTTGAACTTATGTGCGACGCGTCTGATTATGCTCTTGGGGCAGTTCTAGGCCAGAGAAAAGATAAGAAACCCTACGTTATTCATTACGCAAGTAAGACTCTAAATCCTGCCCAAGTGAACTACTCGACTACGGAAAAGGAACTCTTAGCCGTAGTATTCACATTGGACAAATTTAGGTCCTACTTGATCGGATCTAAGATCATTATTTACACTGATCACGCGGCGTTCAAGTATCTTCTATCTAAGAATGATGCTAAGCCTCACCTTATACGATGGATCCTCCTACTCTAGGAATTTGACCTAGAAATAAAAGATAAGAAGCGAGTAGAAAACGTAGTGGCTGACCATCTTTCTCGCCTTAATCCCTCTGATTCCCTTGAGACGACACACATCAATGACATGTTCCCTGATGAACAGTTGTTTAGAGTCTCCCATTCGCCTTGGTTTGCTGACATCGCTAATTATCTTGCCACAGGTTTCATACCGACACATTGGACTGCGCAAGATAAGAAGAAACTTTTCACCAAGGTGCGCAACTTCTTCTGGGATGATCCATACTTGTTTAAATATTGCCCAGACCAAATCTTGAGGAGATGTGTGCCAGACAATGAGCATCATAGTGTCATCTCCTTCTGTCACTCACAGGCCTGTGGTGGTCACTTTTCTGCAAAAAAAAGACCACGACCAAGATTTTGCAGTGTGGCTTCTATTGGCCTAATATGTTCAGGGACACTCATGAGTTTTGCAAAGCTTGTGAGAGTTGTTAGAAATTGGGAGCATTATCCCGTCGAAATATGATGCCCTTGAATCCCATTCTTATCATCGAGGCATTTGATTGTTGGGGCATTGATTTTATGGGACCATTCCCCCAATCTTTTAGAAATCTATATATTTTGCTCGTTGTAGACTATGTCACTAAATGGGTCGAAGCAATTCCGTGTCGGAATAATGACCATCGCACGGTCATTAAATTCCTAAAAGAGAACATCCTTTCTTGATTCGGAACGCCTCGAGCTATCATTAGTGATGGGGGCTCACACTTTTGTAATAGACCATTTGAGAGTTTAATGAAGAAATACGGTATCTCTCATAAGGTGAGCACCCCATACCACCCACAGCAAGTGGGCAAGTTGAGATTTCCAATAGGGAGGATCAAACACATTTTGGAGAAAACGGTTAACCCTGACCGTAAGGATTGGTCAATTCGATTGACCGATGCCTTATGGGCGTACCGTACTGCTTTTAAGACCCCTATTGGAATGTCTCCCTTTAGACTTGTCTATGCAAAAGCTTGCCACTTGCCTGTGGAGTTGGAACATAGAGCCTACTGGGCGATCAAAAGTTTAAATTTCAATCTGGACAGTGCTGGCTCGCTACGCAAATTTCAGTTGAATGAACTCGAAGAAATCTGAAACGACGCGTACAAGAACTCAAGAATTTACAAGGACAGGATGAAGGCGTTTCATGACCAACATATTCTACAAAAATCATTCACGTCAGGCCAGAAAGTCCTCTTGTATAACTCTCAATTACATCCCTTTCCAGGTAAGCTTCGATCTCGTTGGACCATCCCTTTTACTGTTATCACTGCATATCCTCATGGGGCCGTCAAGATAAGAGACCCCAACAATGGCAAGGAGTTTAAAGTAAATGGACATCGCTTAAAGACATTTGTCAAGAAATTTGATTCAGAGGACATGTCCATGCCTCTGACTGATCTTGTTTACCAGGAATGATCTCCTAGTCTGATGGAGGTATAGGTAGGTTTCCTGTTTGCATAGGACTAGGGTAGTTGCTTTGGTCTGGCTGAAGACATTAAACTTAACCCTCCTGGGAGGCAACCCAGCTTTTCAATTCATTTCATTTTCCTAGTTAGTTAGTTCAATGTTTGTGGGTAACATTACTGCAAACCCTCACGAGACTACAACTCGTCCACTAGGGGCAACCTAGGGGTTTAAAGGCTTGTTGCATACACTAAATGCAATCGAGAGCACCTGCGAAAGTGGTATAGGTAGGAGTTTATTTTTGTTATTTGTATATTACTTGTGTTGGTTTCTCTCTTACGCTGACTTACTCTCTCGTTGATATTTTTGGAAAAGTCTCTCGATTCGTTATCCAGGTACTATCTTCCCATCACTTCTCTTTTACTTTCGTTACCCATGTGCATGGCATGCTTACATCTTTTACATTGAGGACAATGTAAATTTTAGGTTGGGGGTGGGAGATTAGGTTTCCTAATCAGTGTTTTCTTGGTCTTGAGCAAAAATTATGAAAATTTTTAAATTTTTCTTGACATTCTTGTGAATTCGAAGTGATTTTGATAGCCATCTTTGATTCAGAATTATAAGATACGTAATGTTGGATTTATGACTCTTGGATTCGATTATCTATTAGATTTCATAGTTAAGTTTGAAGTGTTAATCCAGAATTAGAAGTTGCAAATATTGATTGAATCATGATTTCACATGTCACATTTTGCTTTCACATTAAGGTCTCAGTTTGATATTAAAGGATTAATTTGGTGATCACTAAGCTTGAAAGGAACCTATCTGAGAAATTGAAAGGATAGGGTGAATGGTCTTCACCATAAGTTTGCTCCTTATAGGTATAGATTTAATTTCCCATGGTTGTATGAGAAAAGGGTTGGGTATACGGTTTTCACCATAGGTTTGCTCCCTATAGGTGAGGATTTGGTTCCCATCCTGGGCATTAATTTTAATATAAAAAAAAAAATCAAAAGCTGAAAGAATGAAAAGATGATTTGTGAAGCAAGTTTTTCTTTAAGTTTTGGTTATCATGAATTCTCTTATTGCTTGCCAATGATATCATGAAATAACGGATTGAATCTTAATGATCGATAAGCCGAGATTACACTATACACCCATGGAACTCAATGTTTGGAATTTTTCTAATTGATGGATTAACACTTTGATCCTAATTATGAGGCCTACCGTGCCCTTGAAGATAGGAGAAATTAATAATCAACATTCATGAATCTTAGAATTTCTAGTAGCTGAATAGTTCTTCGAAATATCACTCAAATTTATAGAAATTGTCCTGTAATTCTAAATTTATTTTTCGCATACTTTGCTTGGGACTAGCAAAATGCTGGTTGGGGGTTGTGTTGAGGGTCAAAAATTGCATCTTAGACCCCATTTATTACCTGTATTTACGAGCATGATACTGTTTAACGCACGATTTTAATCATGTTTGTGATGCAAGGTGAATCTAGGAGCGTGGACTGGAAAGGATGCTAAAAGCATTGATTTAACTCTCTGGCATCGCCAAGGCATTGGACGGGACTCCAGGGGACCTAGATCGATGGATTTACATATCTGGGATCTGAGGAAATTAGGCCGTTCACGTTAAAAGGCCTAAAAGTCATCCAGAATGCAAGATCACAGGGTTCCCTCCATCCATTCGGCCCGAAACTTCATACATGGCATGGGGGCCATAAATTAACCATACATATTAAATTTTATCCATTGAATCACTGAGGAAGTGGCTAAACGGATAGATCAGCCCCTTTATTCCTTTAGTGGGGTCCACATGGTCTCTGGAGTTGCCTCAAATTTGGTCTAAATTCATTATATGCCAAGAAAAAACAGATGGTCGGATTAGATTTCTCAAAAACATTGCAGTGGACCTTACCTATGGTGGCATGTGTATAGTGCACATGAGCACTTGCCATCCACTAAAAAAAAATCCAAAAGTCTCTCCTTCTCAAATTCAATAAAACGGCAGTTGTCGTTTTCTATTTCTAAACAGAGACATGCGGTCATTTGTTGTGGGCCATCACTGTACATCAACGGTCCAATCTGGACCGTCCATTTGATTTATAAGGCCCATGTTACTAAGTCCTAGGTGCTCTTTCTCCCTCATGCAAGATAGCGGAAGATCCAAGCTGTTGAACGCAATTCGGACGGCAGGAAAGGAAATTCTTGTGGGCCACACCAAATTAAACCCAAATTCACCTTCCTGGATGGTTTTTCGAGCTGCAACGAGTGGACGAATTGGATTTCTCATCAAATCCCAATAATGGGTCCCGCCATCATCTCAGCGCAAGAGCGGAAGCTCTGTTCACGCGTCCGCGAAATCCCGCCGCTGTGGGCCCCATTGCGTTCGTGATCACTGATGGATCGACAATCCGATCCGTCCATCAGGTGGAGAGGAGGATTTTTACCCTTCCTATGCAGTCGGAATCCATGGAATGGATGACCATTCGTCTCAGATTCAGTTCAAACGCAAGAGGTTTGTGCGTTTCTGCTGTGTAAAACAGGAAGTCCGTCTCTTGTGCGGAAGAGTCCAACCGACTTCAGCCACGACTGCCTTACTGGCTATAAAGGAAGAGGAGAACGAGAGAGAGGGCTATCGACGGCTGGGAGTTTACAGTGGCAAGGGCGAGAGCCAGAGTTTGAAATTTATTTTCTTTTATTTTTTCTGTTTTGTTCATCTTCTTCTATGGATCTTATGGAGTTTAATCTAGTCATGCTAGGCTAAACCCCTTAGTTAGGGCTAAGGGGTGAAGCTTGTAGCTTAATGGGTCTGCTTCTACGGATGTGATTCATGTTAGACTGAATTGTTGATTGATTGCAGTTTAATTACTGGGAATGCTTCGGGTTCTTAATGGTTTAATGTGACTGATATTACATTAGATCTGCGATAGCTTGAGTTTTTTTTTTTTTTCTTATTCTGATTGTGTGATTAGGAAGCCCTGTTGTTCACCATCGTCTCCTAGGCATGGTTGGATGACGGACCCCCTCCTGACATTCATACATCACACAGCTCGCTTGTGGATTGGTTTAACTCTGTTGTTGGCTTTGTCTCATGGGCATGGTTTTGTGATGGAATCCATTCTGATTTATAACCGTCTAATCTATTGAAACTGCATTAACCAAGGTTCAATCTTGATATCTTTTACCGTAGAATTCCCTGATCTCTACAAGTGGATCCCTTGAATCCGTAGTTCCCTTCTCTGAATTCTCTTAAGCTTTAGTTAATTATTTCACCATCATTCATTTAAATCACCCGATTTAGATTATATCTTATTCCGATTCTAGTTCTAGTCAATTTCAGAAGACTTATAGGTTTCAGTCCCTGTAGATTCGACCTTGGTCTTACCAAGTTTTATTACTACATCACAATCCTATACTTGGGGAGTGAACAATACTTGCGGGACTTTATTTGCGAGAGTGTACTCACACTTGCGCCTTTTCGTTTTAAACCAGAGAGATACATTCCTTCCGGTTGGTCGCACCTGTTAGGTTTAAACCCAACGGACATAACCTTTTGTAAAGGGTGTTTATACACCACTTCAGAGTCTATATAAAGACTACCGATTCCAGTTTTAATATACAAAATTATTACCTCTCTTATAAAACTCTCTCTGATACGATTTTAAGAAATTTACTGAGTTCATCGTTGAGTCAACTCAGCACTTTCAGATTAAACTGCAAGTGGTTCGAGCCCATGTATAGTGAGTGCACCACTGGGACCGGGTCATAGTCGTTTTATCCTGGAGGTCAATTGCTCTGGAAACCTGTTGCACTTGGGACGCTGTCCAAGGGGAGCAAATTTGATTTCAAGCCGAGTGACTCAGTCACGCCTCGACTCAATTCAATAAGTTCTTCTTTCTCAAAATTTTAGTTTTCTTTTTTGGTTCTCGATTTTAATAGTCTATTTAATTCAACCAAATATTCCAACAGAGGATTGATCCTTGGATTTCTTATGGTCATCTGTGTTCCTGCTGTTGCTGTTTTCATTTGTTACCGTCGATGGTAGCACTGTCTTTTTATTCTTTTTCTTCTTGGCTTTTCTCTCTTTTAAGCCTTTTTACCTCGGCATGAGTTGTGTTTAGCTTTTCCTCCATGGCTAGCATTGTCTTTCTCATTGTTTCTATCTCAGCTACTCTCTCTTTCTCTCATTCTTTCTATCTCAGCTACTCTCTCTAATCGTTTCTATCTCAACTACTATATCTCTTGCTCTCCTTTTTGTCCCTGTTAGCATCGTCTTTTTGTTACTTTCCATCACAGCCTCTCTCTCCCCTTCTTCTCCTCTTATTACTAAGAAATTTCACAAATACTACCTACTTAATATAAGGAGCGGATTAGACATTGAATGCTTCAGTAGCCAAAAGAGGATACTGAAGTGACGTGGCCAAACATGGTTGATTGGATAGCAACGGTCTCTCCCTTGCAAAGGTATGTGAATTAGCTATCGGCTGAGTAGCGAGAGCTACTGAAGTAACGTCACCAAGTTATGTGGCCCCACCATGATGTATGTTTTGTGTCTTGATCTAAAGAATGAGTCAGATCCAAAGCTCGATTGGACCCACCACAGAAAATAATGGGGAGAGTGACGTCGGCCATTAAAAACTTCTAAAGGCCACAAAAGTTTTCGATCAAGATAATATTTGTGTTTTCCCTTCTTTCATGTCTGCATTAACACATGAACAGGTTGGATCTCAAATAAACATCATGGTGGACTTTAGGAAGATTTCAACGTCACTCTTCCCACTGTTTTCTATGGTAGGGTCCACTCCAAATTTGGATCTGCCTCATTCTTTGTATCATAGCCTAAAACGACATCTCCAAATGGATGAATGGTGTGGATACAACACATACATCATGGTGGGGTTCATAGAACTTGGTGACGTCGCTTCAGTGGCCCGTCCCACTACTCAACCTGTCAATAGCTAATCCGTGTCCCTTGCAAAATGTTCCTTCAATTGTAGCTTCGTTAGACATCTTTCTACTTTTAATACTCATGTGAGGGAATTTTAATAATTTATAGAGGATGAGATTTTTATTTCTTTAAATTATTAGGAGTATATATGTAGAATGATCTGAACCGTCCATTTATAAATGATTCATATAAAATGGCGTGGACACACCATTTATCAGATTTTAGTGAATCCGATTATCATCATGTTTTTTTTATAATATCTAATGGTTGCGATCTTTGTACAAATATGCGTTGCACATGTGTCATATACGGTGTATAAATTGGGAGGGCGACAATTTCATCATCCTAAGTAGAGTTTCACATGTGCAAGAGATCTTTGGTGGGTGCATCTTGAACGAGCAAGATTCTGGACCAATCACTAGGTAATGTGGCTTGTAATGTGACATCTAGTGTTTGGAGTGGATTTCATATAATAATTACGGTGGGCCCTATAAACTTGATGGTGGACGTCTCTCTTCCAACTTTTTTCATTGATATAGACCAATTGAATCACAAGTCAGTTTAAATTTTTGGTTTTGCCTCTATATTAGGATTACACATAATAGTTGGAGTAGATTTTATATACTCATCAAGGTGGGCCATGCTGAAAATAAGTTTTGAAATACAAAATTGTATGAGACGCCGTGCTCCGGCCCCTCTCCTTATTTTGATGTGGTTTACCATACATGATGTTTATGTATGATCCACTTCAACCATTAGATATTTAGTGCCATATTAAGCCTAGAGATAAATTCAAGCTAATGGGCCACACTACAAGAAAAAGTTAGGAGAGACATGCTCATAGATGGAGCCGATTTTTGGGCTAGTTTCCAAACATGGGGTGACCCACCTTTTGTGGTCGGATGGATTTTACATAAAAATTATGGTGGGGCCCACCTTAGCTACTAATACATTTGCTCAGCATGAATGATAGTTATTTCATTTAATGAAATAGCCTTTTGAAAACCTTTTTTAAAATGCACCTATGTATAATTTTCATATTAATTAGATAGTTTTTGTAACAACTCCAAATTTTTCCGGTTCCTTAAATTTTAAAATTTTGTTTTTTAAAAAAGGAGATAAAACCGGTTGCAACCTCCCTTATCATTATCTTATCTGAGTAACTCTTTTTTTCTTTACAAGGACGGACATTTCTCGCTGATCATAAAGATTAAAATAAAAAATTAAAAAAAAATGAAAGAGAAAAGATAAGGAGGGAGATTAGTGGAAGAACGGCTTACAAAAGTTAGTACTTATTTTATTTTAATTTTGATTTTGATTTTTATATGTTATTATGCCTTGGGTCTACGTGATGGACGGTGTAAATCTACCAAGAGTGCAATTCATGTGCACATATATCATATATGCGAATATGCACGATACACCTTGGAGCACCTTAGGCATGCAACAAGAAATCAAAGAAAACATTTAAGTTCTTTTTGTTTATTTTACTTGAATTACATTTGACTTATTTTGCATATGTGGCCCGATCAATTCCATCCATTAGATTCTAAGGACCAAAATATGGAAAACCTCCAAAAATCAGGCTAAATTAACATTTTGGTAGGCCAAAATATGCAAAATAGAATTTATGATGCATTCGCCATTAAAATATCCATCGAGGCCGTAGAGAGTTACGTTGGAGATACCAATTTTTTTTACCATTAAAAAATAATTGTGTAGACCAATGAACAACTCGGATCTTACATAAATAGTTAGGAAGGTCTAAAATAAGAAATGTATATGTTTTAATAGTGGAATAACAGTCGGTGTTGTTCATGGTAGTATGGCCCATCAGAATAACAAATCTATCTCATTTTTTTCCCAATGTCCTAAAACGATGTGGGTAAAATGGTGAATAGGATAGATCTTATGTACACATATTATGTATGGACCATCATTAAAAAATATAAAATGGGTGTAAAAACACTCCAGCATGCAAAAGTGAAGTTGATTTATTCACGGTAACGGAATTAGTCCAGATTGATGGGCCTTCTATATAAGACTTTCTTAATGTAAGTATCAAATTCGTACCATCTACTAATCTTGTGACTTAATAAGAGTCATGTGGTTGAAAGTTTTATTCGAAAGAAAACTCACATGGACCACATCGCCTTAAACAGTGAAAATTAAATGGGTACCTTTGAGTATTCATGTGGGCCACAAAAGTATTATTTCGAGGAGATTTTTGGGCTCGTCCTTTATGAGGAGATTACCCATCTCACTCATGGTTTAGATTATCATGGGACCTATCAAAATAAATAAATAAATAAATAAGTACAAAAAATAAAGTTTGGTTTCAGCGTTGCCATCTTGGGTCATCAGATTGTGGACCCACAGTGATGTATATATTATATCCACTCTATCCATTTGATTTGAAAGGTTATTATGGGTTAAGAGTGTAAATTTAGGATATATCCAAAATGTGTGCAACCCATACAGAAAGAAAATAATGGTAGTTGTACAATAATCGTTTAGATTATTATAGGTCCCACAGATTTCAGATTGGATTGAAATTTTTTCTCAATGGTCAATATAATGATGGTAACCATGTAATTAGTCCAAATCCCTTTAAATATGACTCACATAAAAAAAGTGTGTTAGATATATATAATTTAATATATTTCCGCATTTGGATGCACGATAAAACTTATATAAGTTACATGCATGTTTAGGACAAAATATACATAGGCTAAATTATGTATAATTATGACATGCTATTAGAAGATCCAAGCCATCCATGTGGTGGGTTATCTTATAAGATATTTAGCGTGCCTTTTTGGCTGAGATAGATAAGATAAACCCTATCTATTAAGTATGTTACCTTGTAAAACCTAAGTATCACTCCCATGTATGACCTTAATTAGTAATCAAAACAAATCAAATACTTTATGAACTTAATATTTTAAAAAAATTTATTATAGTGTACTGCATATGGATTATTTATAGGTATTCTCTGATCCGCTCCATCGGATTATTCTCTAAATCATCAGGTGAGTAATCCCAACATGTTTCCTCTCCATATGATTAAAATAATTTGTTGTTGTGAATGACTTGATTGAATTGATTATGGACTGATTAGTGTTGAAATATTCTTAGATTATAAATATGTGAAATATCTCTCACAGGGAAAGATGTATGTGACTGTTGATATGATTACTATTGCATCAAACATTCATGCCTACTATCATTAACACACTTGTGCAATTACCTAGGGAATAACCCAGTGTACCCACTAGAAGCCCACTATATGTGGAAGCCTGCCCAATACAGGCCTTGCCTATGCCTGCCAACGGTAGAAGCCTACCGAGTGCAGATGCGGGTTGTCGATATCCAAATCAAGCAAGTAGACGGTTAATGGGAACATAGAAGTCAGATTTTTTTATTTTATTTTATTTATTTATTTATTTATTTATTTATTTTAATGTGTGGTGATGAATGTTTGTAAATGGATTAAGTTGAATGTATTGATAGAGGTTAATGGGAACATAGAATTCAGATTATGTTGTACCTCTATTAAATAATGTGACCCACTGGTTTAAGTACACTAAGTGTACAAGTCATGGACCGTAACTCAGGTTTGAGGGTACACACTCAATACCTGAATTTCGAGGCGTGACAATTTTTGCTGCAAAATTCCATCTTATAAGGGTTTGAGAAAGGGACTATACTCTTGATTTTTTTTACTGGCCCAAAATGATGTTTATTTAAAATTGCCTGGACCATTAAATGTACAGCCCATGTTATTCCCAAGGCTAAATAATGAGGCAAATATGTGATTCATGTTGGCCACTCCTAAAGAAACAGTTGGGAGAGAGATGGCCACCCTTAATTTTTTAAGGAACCCACAGCTCAAGTGGACCCCACCACATAAACAAAAAAGTTGTGAAAGCGACGCTCACCATTAAAACCTTCCTAGGGCCCACCATGATGTTCATTTGAGATCCAATCTGTTTATCAGTTAACACCGACATCAATTAAGGAAAAAACAAATATCAACTTGATCGAAAACTTTTACAGTCCAATGAAGTTTTTAATGGTAGGCGTTCAATCCCCACATTTTTCTGTCATGTGTCTACTTGAGCTTTGTATCTGCCTCGTTCTTTGGATCATGCTCTAAAATGGTCGGATGTGGATTAGATACCGACAGGTTGAGTAGTGAGACTCCCTACTAAAGTGACGTCACTAGGTTCCGTGAGACCCACCATGATGTATGTGTTGTATCCACACCGTCCATCAATTTGTAGAGATTATTTAAGCCATGAGACAAAGAATGAGTCAGTTCTAGATTTGGAGTGGACCCACCACAGAAAATAGTGGAAAGAGTGACTCCTACCGTTGAAACCTTCCTAAGGTTCATTGTGATGTTTATCCGAGATCCAACGTGTTCACAAGTTAAGACAGACATGAAAAAAGGTAAAATACAAACTTTAGTTTGGTCGAAAACTTTCGTGGGCCTTAGAAAATTTTAATAGTGGGCGTCACTCTCTCCACTGTTTTCTGTAGTGGGTCCATTTGAGCTTTGGATCTGATTGGTTCTTTAGCTCCTGCACTAAACTGGTATCTCCAAATGAAATGACAGTGTGGATACATCACATGCATCATGGCAGGTCCCACAGAACTTGGTCAGGCCACTTCAGTAGGGAGTCTAGCTACTCACCCTGTCAGTAGTTAATCGGCCTCCAAAATGTTCTCTCCAAATGTATTCGACGGTGTGGATACAGCACATACTTCATGGTGGGGCCCACAGAACGTGGTGACGTAACTTCAGCGGCAAGACTCACTACCGTCAAGTTCAGTAGCTAATCCACGTACATGGGATGCAATGGACGCGGATTGCGTCCTACCCCCCCCCGGACGGTAATCCGTCCGGGCAGGGCTCTGTGGGGCCCTTCGTGAGGTAAGTGTTTTATCCACGCCGTCTAACAATTTTTTCAGAAAATTTTATTATGTGACCCAAAAAATGAGGCAGGTCCAAGACTTGAGTGGACCACAAAGTGAGGATTGAACGTCCACCATTAAAAGCTTCTTGGGAGCAGGAAAAGCTTCTGATCAAGCTGATATTTGTGGTTTCACTTCATCCACGTCTACATGACCTTATGAATAGGTTTTATGGTAAGAAAAACATCACGTGGGTCCTTAAAAAGGTTTCAACGATGGGTGTCATATCAGTGTAGGTTCCTTTATTGTCGTCCACTTAAGCCTTAGAATTGCTCATTTTTGAGTTGACAGATTAAATTTATCTGAAAAAATCGTTGAACGGGCGTGGATAAAACACTTACATTACGGTGGGCCCGCATAGCCCTGCCCGGACGGATTACCGTCAGAGGGCGGGGGTAGGACGCAATCCGCGTCCGGGATGTAATAGGGTCGTGTTACGTGTTAGATTGCAGATATTGTGTTAAATACACGTGTGCGCTTTGGAAACCTAAAGCGCCAAATAACTTATCGTAAGCAGTGTGGACAATTATCGCCGATATTTGAAACTCTCGCAATATTTTCAAAATCTCGGAAAACTTAAAAATACCTTTTTATCGCGATAATATTGCAACACTGTATTGATTAATAGTAAAAATTTAAGGAAATGGCTATCTAATATATATTTATATTTTTTGTTTACTAATTTAAAATAACTTTTTTAACATGTCTATTTTTTAGAGATTTTTCCGATAACATCACGAGAAAACATAAAAATTTGAACATTTCCTGAGAAATCTCCGAGAACGAGATTTTCAACCATGCTAGCAAGAATAAGAGCAGGGATAGTCAGAGCCAGACGAGATCAAGAGTGGAAAAATAATAATAAAAAGATACGGTAGAGCAATAACCTCATAGAACTCTACTTTCATCGTACACATGGTAGGATAGATCAGGACCGTCCCTTCACTCCATCCCGAATGTTTTGGTCAATATTTATCAATTCAGGATTCCATTTTTCCAAACGGTACATTAAACGGATGGGAAAAAGTTGGAGTGATTGACGGTTAAAATTCACGCATCGAAGATAAATAAAACTTTTAAACACCATAGTGTTATTTTTGAAAAGCTATCCAAGGAAGGTTAGACTAGATGGACAGTCCTGATTGACATTAGCTTGCCACATCTTCATTTAAATGGAGGATCTACCATGTTATGAAAGACGGGGCTCTATCGTATCATGTGCCGTCGGGGAAGGATCCTAACAAGAAGCAGACGAAAAGTCGGCAGAAAGCTGTGGATTCCTACACCGGAGCTTCCATGCAGCTTAATGGCATGTGGATTCAGAGGCCTCCACATCACCTACCTCGACTAGAGCGCGACTTGGCTGCTAACTCCAAACCGGACCAGGCGCGGCATCAGTGTTTCCGCCTTGATGTATTTTTCTTAAATTACCGTACTATATACGGGAAGCGCAAGAAGTTCCTATGCTGGAAACCTAGGTGGGCCCCATGATGTTTGTGATAAATCTACACCGTTCATCCGTTTTTTGAGCCCAGTCCAGGACTTGAGACCAAAATTTATCGGGATCCAAGACTCAAGTGGGCCTCACTAAAGGAAAAGGTGGGTAGGGAAACTCCTACTGTTGAAACCTCCCTGGGTCTACTGTGATATTTAAATTCCATCCATACCGTTCATAACATAGCCCAGATTGGGATGAACTGACAACACAAATATTACCTTGATTCAAAATTTGTGGCCCTACGAATATTTCAACTGTGGACGTTCAAACCTAACGTTTTCAGCCAAATTGAGTATTTTATCCCGGTCGTTTTTTGTCCAAAGTTGTAAAATAATCTCACAAAACGAATGGGCGGGGTGGATTTCTCACAAATATCACAGTGGGGCCCACCTAGGTTTCTAGTGCAGGAACTTACTGCGAAAGGCTTTCGCAGGAAATCCGCGTCCCTATATACATAGCTTTAAACTAAATTTACATTGTGATCCTAAAAATGATATCTCAAATGCATTATGTTCACAATTTGTATGAGCAAATTTCGAATTCAGATCATATGAGATTAATCAAACATAAATAAAATAATTATCAGTAAATTACTATAAAAGCAAAAAGTATCACTACGCCAAAACAACGAAAAAAGGACGGTCCAAAACCGTCTCAAATGACCAAAAAGGACGATCATGGACCGTCGCATAAGCAGTCAAATTTTAACGTGTCATATTACTTAAAGGACGGTTGAAAACCGTCATTCTTATTAACAAAAAAACGACGGTCATGGACCGTCCTTAAAATGGACTGTCATAGACTCTCTTATGAGCCCAAAAAGGACGGCCATGGACCGTCCTTTAAAAAGACTGTCATGAACCGTCTCTTATGGGCCTTCAAAAGACGGCGATAGACTGTCCTTTAAACGAACGGTCATGGACCGTCCTTTAAAAGGACCGTCATGGATCGTCTCATATGAGCTTTCAAAGGACGGTTATAGACCGTCCTTTAAAAGGACTGCTATGGGCCATCTCTTATGATCCTTAAAGGACTTCTCAAATTTGACTTGTTATAGTCTTCTTTCTGATATACACCTGTTATACAATATATTTCATCACATTCACATTCACATCCATCTAAACCCAAACTACGTAAATCCATCCAAATACACAATCTTCCTGATATACACCTGTTATACAATATATTTTATCACATTCACATCCATCTAAACCCAAACTATGTAAATCCATCCAAACACACAATCTTCCTGATATACACCTGTTATACAATATATTTCATCACATTCACATTCACATCCATCAACTACGTAAATCCATCCAAACACACAATCTTATCCACAATACATTCATCTACGCATAATACATATAAGTTTAACTTCATAAGTAAAAAAACAATCTTATCCATATTTCATCACATTCACAACCATCTAAACCCAAACTATGTAAATCCATCCAAACATAAACTACATCCATCCAAACACAAACAATCTTCTTCAAATTACATTCATCCACGCATAATACATATAAATAAGTTTAGGTTTAGGTTAGGTTATAACCTATATGTTTAGGGAATTGAGAATAGGTTAAGGTTTAGGTTTAGGAAATCGGGTTTGGGTTCGGGATCGGGTTCAGGTTTGGGTTTTCAAGTTTAGGTTTAGGTTTAGGTTAGGAAGTTAAGATTAGGATTAGGTGTAGGTGTAGGTTTAGGGATTTGAGAATAGGTTAAGGTTTAGGTTTAAGAATTCAGGTTCGGGTTCGGGATTGGGTTTAGGTTTGGGTTTTCAAGTTTAGGTTTAGGTTTAGGTTTAGGTTAGGGAGTTTAGATTATGATTAGGTTTAGGGATTTGAGAATAGGTTAAGGTTTAGGTTTAGGAAATCGGGTTTGGGTTCGGGATCGGTTTAGGTTAAGGTTTTCAAGTTTAGGTTTAGGTTTAGGTTAGGGAGTTTAGATTAGGATTAGGAGGTGTAGGTTTAAGAATTTGAGAGTAGGTTAAGGTTTAGGTTTAGGTTTAGGTTATAAGCTATAGGTTTAGCGAATTGAGAATAGGTTAAGGTTTAGGTTTAGGAAATCGGGTTTGGGTTCGGATTGGGTTTAGGTTTGGGTTTTCAAGTTTAGGTTTAGGTTTAGGTTAGGGAGTTGGGATTAGGATTAGGTGTAGGTTTAGGTTTAGGGATTTGAAAATAGGTTAAGGTTAAGGTTTAAGAATTCGTGTTCGGGTTCGGGATTGGGTTTAGGTTTGGGTTTTCAAGTTTAGGTTTAGGTTTAGGTTAGGAAGTTTAGATTAGGATTAGGTGTAGGTTAAGGTTTAGGGATTTGAGAATAGGTTAAGGTTTAGGTTTAGAAATCGTGTTCGGGTTCGGAGGATCGGGTTTAGGTTTGGGTTTTCAAGTTTAGGTTTAGGTTTAGGTTAGGGAGTTTAGATTAGGATTAGTTGTAGGTGTAGGTTTAGGAATTTGAGAATAGGTTAAGGTTTAGGTTTAGGTTTATGTTAAGGTTTAGGTTATAAGCTATAGGTTTAGGGAATTGAGAATAGGTTAAGGTTTAGGTTTAGAAATCGGGTTCGGGTTCGGGATTGGGTTTAGGTTTGGGTTTTCAAGTTTAGGTTTAGGTTTAGGTTAGGGAGTTGAGATTAGGATTAGGTGTAGGTGTAGGTTTAGGGATTTGAGAATATATTTAGGTTATATGTTATAGGTTCAGTTTAGGTTTAGGTTAAGGTTAAGGTTTAGGTTTAGGTTATAAGTTATAGGTTTAGGGAATTAAGAATAGGTTAAGGTTTAGGTTTAGGAAATCGGGTTCGGGTTGGGATCGGGTTTAGGTTTGGGTTTTCAAGTTTAGGTTTAAGTTTAGGTTTGGGAGTTGAGATTAGGATTAGGTGTAGGTTTAGGTTTAGGTTTAGGGATTAGAAAATAGGTTAAGGTTTAAGTTTAAGAATCGGGTTCGGTTCGGGTTCGGGATTGGGTTTAGGTTTGGGTTTTCGTGTTTAGGTTTAGGTTTAAGGTTAGGGAGTTTAGATTAGGATTAGGTGTAGGTTTAGGTTTAGGGATTTGAGAATAGGTTAAGGTTTAGGTTTAGAAATGGGTTCGGGTTCGGGATAGGGTTTTAGGTTTGGGTTTTCAAGTTAGGTGTAGGTTTAAGTTAGGGAGTTGAGATTAGGATTAGGTGTAGGTTTAGGTTTAGGGATTTGAAAATAGGTTAAGGTTTAGGTTTAGGAATTCGGGTTCGGGTTCGGGTTCTGGATCGAGTTTTAGGTTTGGGTTTTCAAGTTTAGGTTTAGGTTTAGGTTAGGGAGTTGAGATTAGGATTAGGTGTAGGTTCGAAGTTTAGAGATTTGAGAATACATTTAGGTTTTAGGTCATAGGTTTTGGTTTAGGTTAAGGTTATAGGTTTAGGTTTAGGTTTAGGTTATAAGTTATAGGTTTAAGGAATTGAGAATAGGTTAAGGTTTAGGTTTGGAATCGGGTTCGGGTTCGGGATCGGGTTTATGTTTAGGTTTTCAAGTTTAGGTTTAGGTTTAGGTTAGGAGTTGAGATTAGGATTAGGTGTAGGTTTAGGTTTAGGGATTTGACAATACATTTAGGTTTTAGGTCATAGGTTTAGGTTTTAGGCTTAGGTTTAGGTTATAGGTTTAGGTTTAGGTTATAAGTGTAGGTTATAGGTTTAGGTTTAGGTTATAGGTTAAGGTTTAGAATAGGTTAAGGTTTAGGTTTAGGAAATCGGGTTCGGGTTCGGTTTCGGGTTCGGGATCGGGTTTAGGTTTGAGTTTTCAAGTTAGGTTTAGGTTTAGGTTAGAGTGTTGAGATTAGTATTAGGTGTAGGTTTAGGTTTAGGGATTTGAGAATAGGTTATGGTTTAGGTTTAGGAAATCGGGTTCGGGTTCGGGATCGGGTTTAGGTTTGGGTTTTCAAGTTTAGGTTTAGGTTTAGGTTAGGGAGTTTAGATTAGGATTAGGTATAGGTTTAGGTTTAGGAATTTGAGAATAGGTTAAGGTTTAGGTTTAGGTTAGGGAGTTTAGATTAGGATTAGGTGTAGGTTTAGGTTTAGGAATTTGAGAATAGGTTAAGGTTTAAGTTTAGGTTAAGGTTTAGGTTTAGGTTATAAGCTATAGGTTTATGGAATTGAGAATAGGTTAAGGTTAAGGTTTAGGTTTAGGAAATCGGGTTCGGGTTCGGGATCGGGTTTAGGTTTGGGTTTTCAAGTTTAGGTTTAGGTTTAGGTTAGGAGTTGAGATTAGGATTAGGTGTAGGTGTAGGTTTAAGGATTTGAGTATATATTTAGGTTTTAGGTTTAGGTTATAGGTTATAGGTTCAAGTTTAGGTTTAGGTTTAGGTTTAGGTTAAGGTTTAGGTTTAGGTTATAAGTTATAGGTTTAGGGAATTGACAATAGGTTAAGGTTTAGGTTTAGGAAATCGGGTTCGGGTTTGAGATCGGGTTTAGGTTTGGGTTTTCAAGTTTAGGTTTAGGTTTAGGTTAGGGAGTTGAGATTAGGAAAAGGTGTAGGTTTAGGTTTAGGGATTTGAAAATAGGTTAAGGTTTAGGTTTAAGAATTCGGGTTCGGGTTCGGGATTGGGTTTAGGTTTGGGTTTTCAAGTTTAGGTTTAGGTTTAGGTTAGGGAGTTTAGATTAGGATTAGGTGTATGTTTAAGTTTAGGGATTTGAGAATAGGTTAAGGTTTAGGTTTAAGAAATCGGGTTCGAGTTCGGGATCGGGTCTTAGGTTTGGGTTTTCAAGTTTAGGTTTAGGTTTAGGTTAGGGAGTTGAGATTAGATTAGGTGTAAGTTTAGGTTTAGAGATTTGAGAATACATTTAGGTTTTAGGTCATAGGTTTTGGTTTAGGTTAAGGTTATAGGTTATGGTTATGGTTTAGGTTTAGGTTATAAGCTATAGGTTTAGGGAATTGAGAATAGGTTAAGGTTTAGGTTTAGGGAATCGAGTTTGGGTTCGGATCGGGTTTAGGTGTAGGTTTATGTTTAGAGATTTGAAAATAGGTTAAGGTTTAGGTTTAAGAATCGGGTTCGGTTTCGGATTGGGTTTAGGTTTCGGTTTTCAAGTTTCGGTTTAGGTTTAGGTTAGGAGTTTATATTAGGATTAGGTGTAGGTTTAGGTTTAAGGATTTGAGAATAGGTTAAGGTTTAGGTTTAGAAAATCGGGTTCGGGTTCGGGATCGGGTTTTAGGTTTGTGTTTTCAAGTTTAGGTTTAGGTTTAGGTTAGGGAGTTGAGATTAGGATTAGGTGTAGGTTTAGGTTTAGAGATTTGAGAATACATTTAGGTTTTAGGTCATAGGTTTGTTTAGGTTAAGTTTATAGGTTTAGGTTAAGGTTAAGGTTTGAGTTTAGGTTTAGTTATAAGTATAGGTTTAGGGAATTGAGAATAGGTTAAGGTTTAGGTTTAGAATCGGGTTCGGGTTTAGGTTTGGGTTTTCAAGTTTAGGTTTAGGTTTAGGTTAGGGAGTTGAGATTATGATTAGGTGTAGGTTTAGGTTTAGGGATTTGAGAATACATTTAGGTTTTAGGTCATAGGTTTAGGTTTTAGGCTTAGGTTTAGGTTATAAGTTTAGGTTTAGGTTATAAGAGTAGGTTATAGGTTTAGGTTAAGGTTATAGGTTAAGGTTTAAGGAATTGAGAATAGATTAAGGTTTAGGTTTAGTAAATCGGGTTCGAGTTCGGGATCGGGTTTTAGGTTTGTGTTTTCAAGTTTAGGTTTAGGTTTAGGTTAGGGAGTTTAGATTAGGATTAGGTGTAGGTTTAGGTTTAGAGATTTGAGAATACATTTAGGTTTTAGGTCATAGGTTTTGGTTTAGGTTAAGTTTATAGGTTTAGGTTAAGGTTAAGGTTTGAGTTTAGGTTTAGGTTATAAGCTATAGGTTTAGGGAATTGAGAATAGGTTAAGGTTTAGGTTTAGGAATCGGGTTCGGGTTTAGGTTTGGGTTTTCAAGTTTAGGTTTAGGTTTAGGTTAGGGAGTTGAGATTATGATTAGGTGTAGGTTTAGGTTTAGGGATTTGAGAATACATTTAGGTTTTAGGTCATAGGTTTAGGTTTTAGGCTTAGGTTTAGGTTATAGTTTTAGGTTTAGGTTATAAGAGTAGGTTATAGGTTTAGGTTAAGGTTATAGGTTAAGGTTTAAGGAATTGAGAATAGGTTAAGGTTTTGGTTTAGGAAATTGGGTTCGGGTTCGGGTTCGGGATCGGGTTTAGGTTTGGGTTTTCAAGTTTAGGTTTAGGTTTAGGTTAGGAATTTAGATTAGGATTAGGTGTAGGTTTAGGTTTTGGAATTTGAGAATACATTTAGGTTTTAGGTCATAGGTTTAGGTTTTAGGCTTAGGTTTAGGTTATAGGTTTAGGTTTAGGTTATAAGAGTAGGTTATAGGTTTAGGTTAAGGTTATAGGTTAAGGTTTAGGGAATTGAGAATAGGTTAAGGTTTAGGTTTAGGAAATTGGGTTCGGGTTCGGGATTGAGTTTAGGTTTGGGTTTTCAAGTTTAATTTTAGGTTTAGGTTAGGGAGTTTAGATTAGGATTAGGTGTAGCTTTAGGTTTAGGGATTTGAGAATACATTTAGGTTTTAAGTCATAGGTTTAGGTTTTAGGCTTAGGTTTAAGTTAGAGGTTTAGGTTTAGGTTATAAGTGTAGGTTATAGGTTTTGGTTAAGGTTATAGGTTAAGGTTTAGGGAATGGAGAATAGGTTAAGGTTTAGGTTTAGGAAATCAAGTTCGGGTTCGGGATCGGGTTTAGGTTTGGGTTTTCAAGTTTAGGTTTAGGTTTAGGTTAGGGAGTTTAGATTAGGATTAGGTGTAGGTTTAGGGTTGAGGGTTTAGGGTTGGAGAAACATAGGGTTTAGGGTCCACTTAAGATTTAAATCTACACAATTTTTTATACCCGCCCCAAAAATGGGTTGGAGAAACATAAGGGCGGCAAGGATATACAACACATCATCAAAATCTCACTTTTGTTATTTAACTTTTCAATTTTTCTTATCAAAATACAAAATCTAGCTTTCTTTTAAAAAAAAATTATTTTTTTTTACAATTTGTCAATTTTTTCACAATTTTGTTTCATTTTTTAAATTTTCTTTTTCAAAATATCATTTTTAAAATTTCACTTTTGTTATATAACTTTTCAATTTTTCTTGTCAAAATACAAAATCTAGTTTTCTTTTATATATATATATATATATATATATATATATATATATATATATATATATATATATATATATATATTACAATTTATCAATTTTTTCACAATTTTGTTTAATTTTTAAAATTTTCTTTTTCAAAATATCATTTTTTTTATCGAAATCTTCTTTTTTTTTTTTTTTTTCAAAAGTATCAAAATTATTCAAAGTTCTTAATTATTTTTTTTTCAAAATATAGATTTTTATAAAATTACATTTTTTTTTTTCAAAATCTAAATTTTTTTCTTAAACATTGTTAATTATTTTTCTAAGCTTTTAAACTTTTTTTTTTCGAAATTCATAATTTTTTTGTTCTTAATTTTTTACCTGAGCATTAGAGATGATTTAGGACCGTCTCTAATGCAGACGGCCTTTGACAGTCTCAAATGACCACTATAAGACGGCTAAGGACCGTCTCTAATAGAGACGGTCTTTGACAGTCTTAAATGGAGACAGCTGAGGACCGTCTGTATACAGACTATTTTTGACAGTCTCACATTACAGGAAAAGATGGCCAATGACCGTCTCTAATTGAGACGGTCCTCGACAGTCTCAGATTGGAAGTAAGAGACGGCCAATGACCGTCTCTAATGCGGACGGTCTTTAACCATAGACCGTCTCTTATTCCAGACAGTCAATGACCGTCTTTTATCCTCAGTTAACAACGGTTTTTGACCGTCTTAAATGATTTATGGACGTTCAAAATTTTAAGACAATATTATGGACAGTCAAGGGTCGTCTAAAAGTTTAGAGACGGTTTACGACCGTCTCTAAAGCGTCTTTAAACCAAGCAATTTTAGAGATGGTCCAAAACCGTCTTTAAATCTGTCATTTTTTTCCATTTTTCACGTAGTGTATATGAGATGGAATTACTTACAATATTCAAAAATTTGTTGTTTTTACCTTCTCAAACTCTAGAAACGTTTAGCCCTCGATTGGAATATTATATAATGTCATTTACATCCATATATATATATGTATATATATATAGAGAGAGAGAGAGTCATGCTCCCCTGCGCACCTACACGCGTGTGCACCTTTGCACACGTGCCATGGGTGTCTAATCCGAACGGTCCATGTGATGCGGAATCCCATGAAAACTCATGTGACAAATTTTCACCCCGATCTAAAATTCTATTGGGCCATAGCAAAGAGAAATCCAAATCAAGGGAGGAAAGTTTTTTCATTTTTCATGGCTCATCAAAGTTTTAGATCAAAGTAAAACTTGGACTCGAGAGGTTTCACAAGGTGCTGCTTCACATGAACGGTTCAGATTTTGGATCCACATCACGTATGATGGGTTCTCAAAAAAGTTCGTAGGTAATATGTACGAACTGGTTTACAGGTGTGCGTTTCCGTGTGTGTGTATATATATATATATATATAATATAGTGTCGCACCCATAATAGAAAATAAGTCGCACACTTACGCAGAACCACACACGCAGTTGATAGGACATTCGATAGGATTAACAACCATCGAGGCTTGTTGATTGGATGGAAGCCACCTTCAATGGGATCAAAGAATTCTCCAAAAACTGTCCAGTGAGCAAAAGCCAAAATTTGAAATTTTCTCAATATGATCGAGTGGTTTATCAATGGCATCGACAGATTCATGTTTCATATACAGATTGAAGGCATCTAATAAAAATCTGTAAGGGTTATGATCTCATACTCCTTTGGTTGTCAAATTTTGATGTGTCAAAACATCTATCTGTGTCTTGTGCTGGTATGATGATTATTTTATTCAAGACACTGCCTAAGTACTTCAAGATGCTACAAGTTGAAGCACAAGATGTTAAAGTTCAAAAAGCCATAAAAAGCGACAAGATGTTGAAGCTCAAGATCTCAAGACTTCAAGCTTATTGGTCAAGACTTCAAACTCGATATTATTCAAGACTTCAAGCCGATATTGGTTCAAACAATCTACATTCGTTGAATGGTTGAAGTTCAATATCCATACGACATGTTTCAGTTTAAATGACCTTAGGTTGACACTTTAAGTAGGTCATTTTGGATACATAAATCAAATCTTTATTTAACATAAAGTTGGTCTATTCCAAGACCAGTCCTAGCTCTTGTTCGACCATCCTAGCATTGGTTCGACTAGTCCAAGAAATCCCACGATCAGTCTAAGTTGTTGAAGTTTTTTTCGATTTTTGGAACGCCCACGACTGTCCTGGAAGTCCTTCGACCGGTCGTAGGTTGGCTTCGACCCGTCCACGATCTCGTCAGTGAGCTACGACGAAAGACCAAAGAATCGATTTCATGGTCCTACGACCAGTCGTAGGTATCTACGACCAGTCGTAGGTGACCCACGACCGGTCGTAGGGTTCACACGACCAGTCATAGAACGGCTTTCAAAGATCGCGCTCAATTTTTCAAAAATCTGTTAGAGCTACGACCTGTCCTAGGTTTCTAAGACCAGTCGTAGGAACGATTTTTTCGTCTATAAATTGAACACGAATTTCAGAGTTTTGACATTCAGAACTCCATTCCATTCAAGAATTTTCAAGTTATCACTCTGAGATAAGTCTGTGTTTATTTTAAGCTTAATTGTGCTTATTTAATATTCCTTTTTGCTAGCTTATTTTATTTGATTTTGTTTCTCTATTCCAATCTTATTTGAAAAGAGGAATTATATTATTCCTTCTTCTTGGAATCAAAATCAAATATAGCTACGCCCAACAAGTTAAATCTAAAATCTATTAGAATTTAGAACCTATGAATGTGAGTATTGGAAATTGAACTTTGATATTCAATCATCTACTCCGATTGGTTCTACCGGGCTGCTAAAGGAGAAATCCAGGTATTTTACAATTCTGTAAAATTCATTTGTTATTGGTTTTGTTTGAGGTTGAGCCAGAAAAATCTCATTGTATTGGTTTTGTTGAGGTTGAGCCAGAAAAATCTCATTATTTTGGTTGTCTGAGGAAAACCAAAACTCAGAAAAAGGGGTTTTTGAATTGTGTAAGCCCAAGTGAAAAAAAGACACAATTGTAAAGGTTTTTGGTGAACCTGTAAAACCTATTTGATAGTGAACGCTAATATCCCCTGTGTGAGGATATTAGGAGTGGAGTAGCATTCTGTGTGGTTGTTGTAAAACAGTTGGTGTACCACAAAGCGAACCACTATAACTCTTTGTCTTGTGGATTGAATGCTTGATTAATTTTCATATCTTTTATCATTCAATTGTGTGGAATGTACAAGTGGATGTGAATGTTGTAACTATTTACATTTTCAAGCAAGTGTGGGGATTGTTGTAATAATTTAGATCTTTACTTCTGCATTTAGTTTCAATTCCTTGCTATTTCATTTAATTATATTAACATTGAGTTCTTGATTCAAAAGAGGTTCTAGAAATAAGGTTGTCCTACCATAAGCCCTTGTTTATTATGGTGTAAGGTTGTCCTTAGAATCGAATTTGTATCAATCTCTCAATAATTATTTATCAAGGTGATTTATATTTAGCATTGTAAATTGATTCATTATTGGAAGAGTATTGATTTACTTTCGTTCATTGATTTATTTTTAAATTTGGCATAGTCCTATTCACCCCCCCTCTAGGACATATAGCTTGGCCTTTTCAAGTGGTATCAGAGCCTAATAGCTCATTACTTGTTATTTTTTATTTGGATTTATTTCCTGAGCTAACGATCTAAGCTATTTAAAAAATGTCAAATTTTGATAGCCTTTCGATTACTAGGCCTCCACCTTTTGATGGCTCCAACTATGCCTATTGGAAAGCCGAAATGAGAATCTTCCTCGATCAATGGATGAAAGTGTGTGGCTAGCCACAAAGGTCGAATGGAATCCTCCTACCATGGAAGTAACTGGTGTTGATGGTTCAAAATCTATGAAAATTACACCATTTTTCCAATGGACCACACTTGAAAAAATGAGAGTAGTGCTAATGCTAAAGCACTAAATGCAATCACTTACACTATCACCTAGGATGAGTTCAAAAGAATCATATCTGTGATACTTTATAAAGCAAGCCTGGGATATTTTAGAAATGACACACGAAGGTACTACAATTGTCAAGAAATCTAAAGTCCAACTCCTCACAACTAAATTTGAAGAAATTCATATGGAGGAAAATGAAATGTTTATGGACTTTTACACTAGATTGAATGACATTGTAAACTCTATGTGGGGTCTTGGTGAAAAGATCTCGAGAAAGTAAAGTGTGTGCAAAAATACTACGCTCTCTTCCCGAATCGGTTCAATTCAAAGGTAACCGCAATCCAGGGAACTTCGTGATACGGACAATATGAAGGTAGAAGAGTTAGTTGGTTCTTTGCAAACCTATGAATTAAGTTTTAAAGCTCCTAAAAGTAAGTCTATTGCTTTGAAGTCATCTAAAAGTATTACTCAAGAAAATTGATTGAGAAAAGTCCAAGATGATATGGCCCTTTAGCGAAAAAGTTTTATAAGATTTTCAAAAGTAAGAAAAGAGTTGACTTTCAAAAGGCAAATGAAAAGAAACGTTCTAAACCTAAGTCTAAAACTTGGAAATCATTAAAAGATAGTCAATGTTATAATCACAAGAATATGGGCATTTAGCAAACAAATGTCCTAAAAGGACAGATCCAAAAGGAAGGGTATGTTGGCTACTTGGGATGAATCGTCGATTAAGCCTCTTCAATCGAGAAAATTCAGAACTGAGTCGGCGATGAACTTAAGGCCCTTATGACTCTAGCCAAGTTTACCTTTTCAGATCACGACGATTCAACAAGTGAAGAAAATATGGATAGTGATCATGAAAATGATGAAGATCTTCAAGATGCTTATAATGCCTTATATAAGGAAAGTTGTAAAATTGTTTGTCAAACTTAAACTTCAAAAAGAAAAGTTTTTAAACTTAAAGAATGTTTTGAAACCCTTGTTTTAGAAAAATCTCAAATTTCAGATTGTTTTGAAAAATCAAAGTGTGATTTAGAATTTAAAACCTCCCTAATTGAAAATTTGAAATCTGAAAATGAGAAACTTAAAAATGAAGTATCCTCTCTTCGAGTTTGAAGGACACATGGAGATATGCCCAAGGTGATCCAAAATTAGAAAAATTATTATCCTGGATCAAGAAAATGTGGTGATCGATCCGGGTTGGGGTTTAATAAAACACATCTCCTAAACAAAGAATGCTCCTTCCATTTTTGTGAAAGGAGAGACTTCTAACTCAAAAGGAAAAGGTACTAATCAAGTCATTTTCTAAAAATACAAAACCTTTCAAAAACACAAAAGCGACTATACAAATTTCAAAAATCGATTCGAAACCCGCTAGCTGAAAAAATTATTGATTTACTTAAGGAGTCATTAAAATCTAACTCAAGAGGTCACTCTTATAACTATAAACAAAAGAAGACCAATTATTCTCCTAAACCCAAAACAAGATCTGAAATGGGTTCCCAAGGTTACTTGTTTGGTTGCTCACACTGCTTTCAAAGCTACAAGCCATTCAAAATGGTACCTAGGCAAAGTGGATGCTCCGGACATATGACAAAGACGACAAAGCTCTATTCACGATCTTAAAGATATGATTGATGGGTCACACATTTGGTGATGGTAGCAAATCGCAAGATAATTGGCAAAGGTACGGTCCAACTTTATAACCTTCCCTTATTTAAAAATGTGTTATATGTTGAAGGTTTAAAACACAACTGTTGAGCATATCTCAAATATGCGATAACAACCATAATGTTAAATTTTCTAATCAAGGTTGTGAAATTACAAATGAAAAGGGTTCTAAATATTAACTGTCGCAGAACTTCAAAACTGCTATATAGTAAGCAACGGTAGCTCATCTAATCAAACGTGCTACATGGTCCATACCGATGAGATAGATTTATGGCATAAACGCCTTGGACATGTACACTACCGAAATTTATACAGATTGAGCAAAAGTGAACTAATAAAAGGTCTACCTAAAATGCAAAAAGTAGACAAGATTTGTGGTGAATGCCAAGATGGTAAACAAACTAGGAGCTCTCACAAAAAGGTGAACTCCAATATCACCACAAGACCACTCGAGCTTCTCCATATGGATCTTATAGGACCAACAAGAACGGAAAGTCGAGGTGGCAAAAAGTACATCTTAGTTATTGTAGATGATTACACAAGATATACTTGGGTTTCATTCTTGAAAGATAAATCGAAACCCTTGATGAAGTGAAAAAGATTATAAAACGGATTCAAACCGAAAAATGTTCTCAAGTCAAGAAGATCCGTAGTGATCATGGATCTGAATTTGAAAATAGCGGTTTTGAGAAATTTTGTAGCGATCGTGAATATCGCATGAATTCTCTCGCACCTAAAACTCCTCAACAAAATGGAATTATCGAAAGGAAGAATAGAGTGCTTCAAGAAATGGGAAATGTTATGTTAAATAGCATGAAGCTACCTAGAATCTCTCAAATGGTGAAAGCGGTGAATACACTGCTACATTATTAACCGTGTTTATATTTGTAAATCTAATAATAAAACGACTTATGAAATGTGGTTTGAGAAAAAGCCTTCATCAAATATTTTCGAATTTTTGGCGAAAGAAGTGCTATATTTTATGCGTGACCGTGAAAATTTGGGAAAATTCGACACTAAAAGTGATGATGGGATCTTTTAGGTTATTCTTTAAACATCGTGCTTATCGTGTTCTCGAACAACAGGGGTGGTGTAATTCAAGAGTCAATAAATGTTGTGATTGATGATCTTTTGAAAACACTGTTCCTAGTTTAGATAATGATGAAGTTCTTATACTTGAAAAACAAGAAACTTCATCAAATGAAACTAATCCCGAATTAAGGACATTGTTAAAGATCATCCAACCTCTCAAATACTTGGAAATCCTCTCACCGGTGTGCGCACTTTCGTAGACAATTAGAGGACATATGTAACTACGTATGTTTTACATCCCAGTTGAACCGGTAACGTAAAGAAGCACTTTCGATGAAAATTGGATTCTTGCGATGCAAGAAGAACTTAATCGGTTGTCGAAATGATGTCCGGCAACTTGTTCCTAGACCTAAAGATAAACATATTATTGGAACAAAATGGATTTTCAAAAATAAATCCGATGAGCTTGGAAATATTATTCAAATAAAGCAAGACTAGTTGTACAGGATATACTCAAATCGAAGGTATTGACTATAATGAAACATTTGCCCCAGTAGCTCGTCTTGAATCTATCGACTTTTTATCTCCATTGCATGTTTTAAGAAAATTAAAATTTATCAAATGGATGTTAAGAGTGCCTTTCTCGAATGGTGATTTACATGAAGAGGTATATGTTGAACAACCTACAGGGTTTGAAGATCCTAAATTTACTGATCATGTGTATCGTCTTAAGAAAGCTCTCTATGGTCTGAAACAAGCTCCCAGAGCATGGTACGAAAAATTGACTAAGTTTTTACTGAGTCATAACTTTCAGATGGGGTGTGTTGATAAGACACTCTTTGTTAAAAAATATAACGATGATATTCTAATGGTTCAAATATATGTTGACGATATTATTTATGGATCAACCTGTACTAACATGACTGTTGAGTTTGCAGATTTGATGAAGTCTAAATTCGAAATGAGCATGGTTGGAGAATTAAACTATTTCCTAGGATTGCAAGTAAAACAACAACCTTGATGGAATATTTATTTCACAAACCAAATATGCTCAGAGTTTAATTAAAAAATTTGGATTCGAGAAAGGTAAAAATTTTGATACTCCAATGAGTACAACTGTAAGACTCTCAAAAGACTCTACAGGTAATGATGTGGATCCTAAATTGTATCGTAGTTTGATTGGTAGCTTACTTTATCTAACTGCTAGTAGACCAGATATTGCTTTGAGTGTTGGTATTTGTGCTCGTTATCAATCAAATCCTAAAGAATCTCACTTAACCTGCATTGCTAGCGGATTATACGTTATGTCGCAAGTTCTACTAAATTGGGTCTCTGGTATCCACATGAGACTAATGTTCAATTAGCCGCACGCAGATCTTGACCAAATTTGAAACATTGATGATAGGAAATCAACCAGGGGTGGTTGTTTCTACATTGGAAATTGTCTTGTTTCTTGGTTTAGCAAGAAGCAAAGTTCTATATCGCTATCAACTGCTGAAGCTGAATACATTGCTGCTGGAAATGCATGTACTCAACTTGTTTGGATGAAACGAATGTTAAGCGATTATGGAATTACTCAAGATTCTATGATTTTATTTTGTGATAATTCCAGTGCAATAAATATCTCTAAAAATCCAGTTCAGCATTCACGTACTAAGCATATTGACATTAGATTTCATTACATTCGTGAATTAGTGGAAGAAAAATTAATAAATTTGGATTACATTCCAACCGAAATTCAACTTGCGGACATTTTCACTAAACCGCTCGACAAAAACCGGTTTAATAAATTAAAATTTGATCTCGGTATGTGCAATTTAAATTGAGTTTGCATGATTTTGTGTATCATAAGTTTGATGTTTTATTTGCTTAAACTTGAAATTATTTAAAAAAAATAGAAAAAAATTGCAAATTTTTTGTCATACTCGACCTGTCGTGAGAATACACGACCGGTCGTGCTACGACCGGTCGAACACATACTCGACTGTCGTAAACACGGATTTCACTTAAAATTGGGGATTTTAGTCTTCTTCTTCATTTCTTCATTTCTTTCCAACCGTCCTAGCTATACTACACGCCCAACCCATCTTCATTGTTCTTCAAGGTTAGTGATTCTTTTACATTTTCCTTGTAGATTCTTACTATTAATGCTTCAAAACTCATGTTTGTGGAATCTATTTGCTCATTGATTGCAGGATTTGGGGTTTTTCTCTTAAAAAAATCTGTTCTATCTAAATCTCATTCCTTCTATCTTGCATCTATTTGTTCCTTGAAATCTTTCTTTGAAAATGGATCCTGAGGTAAAAAGAAAACTACTCGAGGTCCATCCTCGTCTAGATCAACTTCTATTGTTCAACGTCATCTTCGTTCTCTCCGAAAATGATCCTACTCGATGCTCGAGATTTACGTATGCGTAATGTAATTGTTGAACGTCATGTTACTTGTCAATCACATTGCTTCTTTTGGTATTCCTTCTTTGTTGGAATCTGTGGGATGGGATAACATCCTACATTGGGGTGGAGCCGCATACAGTCCATTGCCCAATCCATGTTTGCATGTATCTGTGATTTTTCTCTTGAGAATTTAATTTTTAAAGTTGATACTCAAGAAGGTTTGTTTGTTGTAGATCGTCATTTGATTGCGATATTATGGAAATACCTATCAATGATGAAAGCATTCCAATTAATATTTTACATGATAGTCTCTCGAATCAACGACGAATGCTTACTAGAGATTTATGTAATATGGATGTTCATTGGACTCATAAAGGTCATACACTTCCCTCAAGGTATTTGTTACCCGCATTACGTGCAGTACTACATAAGATATTCATTTCAAATCTTTATCCACGTTACGGTAATAAAACCGAACTCACTTCTTTTATGGTTCGTGTTTTGCATTCTTTGTCTCTGGTGTTAATATATGCCTCCCTTCTTTAATTTGTCATTCCATTATTCTCATCACGTCACCATCCAGACATAGTGATATACCCTTTGGTTATTTACTGACTAGGTTAGCAAATCATATGCTCATAGCCATGCCTACTAGAGAAAAACCCATCCACCATCTTCCCTTTAATAATTCCAATCTTAATAAGATGACTTTAGATTTGGGTAGAGAACAAGTGGATGCTTGGTAGCAGTGGTGGTGCAGCAGGTAATGCTGAAGCTAGTGATCTTCCTGAGGATGTGAATATGGATGACTTATTTGAAGAACTTGAGTCAGACTCGGCTGATGATCCTGATTTTCAGCCGTCTGATTTTGATGAAAGGTTGATTTCTCTTCAAGAGCAGGTGGCTCAAATTCGTGTTACTCAAGACACACAATTTTCTTATATGCGAAAATATATGAGGCGAATTGCTAAAGGATTACACAAAATTGATCCATCTAATCCTGCGCCCTCTTCTGGTTCTGACTGAATTTTTTTTTTGGTCTGTAATATTTACTAATATTTGCTTGCCTCTCAAAACTTTTTGTTGACATTTTTCTCTTGCTACTTCTACTATCTTATTACTGTTCTTCTTCCTTTGTCCTTTTGTGACAAAAAGGGGGAGAAGTTTGGAGTTAAATTACGTCATTAAAGTTTGGAGAAATTACGTCATGTTGCTTAACTTATAACTTATTTCTGTGCTTAGTTCTATTACTCAGGGGGAGTTAAACTGCTTAGTTCTATTACTCAGGGGGAGTTAAACTTCTCAAGAGTTATGGGAATATGATTATTGCTTATCATGTCTATACATCTGTGCATCTGTGCTTGCTTTGTACTTCTCTTATGTCTATTGGAAGAATTATTATTTGGTGTGGTGTTTTGTCACAAATTTGACAAAGGGGGAGATTGTAAGGGTTATGATCTCATACTCCTTTGGTTGTCAAATTTTGATGTGTCAAAACATCTATCTGTGTCTTGTGCTGGTATGATGATTATTTTATTCAAGACACTGCCTAAGTACTTCAAGATGCTACAAGTTGAAGCACAAGATGTTAAAGTTCAAAAAGCCATAAAAAGCGACAAGATGTTGAAGCTCAAGATCTCAAGACTTCAAGCCTGATATTGGTCAAGACTTCAAACCTGATATTATTCAAGACTTCAAGCTTGATATTGGTTCAAACAATCTACATTCGTTGAATGGTTGAAGTTCAATATCCATACGACATGTTTCAGTTTAAATGACCTTAGGTTGACACTTTAAGTAGGTCATTTTGGATACATAAATCAAATCTTTATTTAACATAAAGTTGGTCTATTCCAAGACCAGATCCTAGCTCTTGTTCGACCGATCCCTAGCATTGGTTCGACTAGTCCAAGAAATCCCACGATCAGTCCTAAGTTGTTGAAGTTTTTTTTCGGATTTTTGGAATGCCCACGACTCAATCCCGAAGTCCTTCGACCGGTCGTAGGTTGGCTTCGACCCGTCCACGATCTGTCGTGGAGCTACGACTGAAAGACCAGCAACTGATTTCATGGTCCTACGACCAGTCGTAGGTATCTCACGACGTCGTAGGTGACCCACGACCGGTCGTAGGGTTCACGACCGGTCGTGAAACGGCTTTCAAAGATCGCGCTCAATTTTTCAAAAATTGCATTAGAGCTACGACCGTCCTAGGTTTCTAAGACCAGTCGTAGGAACGATTTTTTCGTCTATAAATTGAACACGAATTTCAGAGTTTTGACATTCAGAACTCCATTCCATTCAAGAATTTTCAAGTTATCACTCTGAGATAAGTCTGTGTTTATTTTAAGCTTAATTGTGCTTATTTAATATTCCTTTTTGCTAGCTTATTTTATTTGATTTTGTTTCTCTATTCCAATCTTATTTGAAAAGAGGAATTATATTATTCCTTCTTCTTGGAATCAAAATCAAATATAGCTACGCTTGAACAAGTTAAATCTAAAATCTATTAGAATTTAGAACCTATGAATGTGAGTATTGGAAATTGAACTTTGATATTCAATCATCTACTCCGATTGGTTCTACCGGGCTGCTAAAGGAGAAATCCAGGTATTTTACAATTCTGTAAAATTCATTTGTTATTGGTTTTGTTTGAGGTTGAGCCAGAAAAATCTCATTGTATTGGTTTTGTTGAGGTTGAGCCAGAAAAATCTCATTATTTTGGTTGTCTGAGGAAAACCAGAAAACTCAGAAAAAGGGGTTTTTGAATTGTGTAAGCCCAAGTGAAAAAAGACACAATTGTAAAGGTTTTTGGTGAACCTGTAAAACCTATTTGATAGTGAACGCTAATATCCCCTGTGTGAGGATATTAGGAGTGGAGTAGCATTCTGTGTGGCTGTTGTAAAACAGTTGGTGTACACACAGGCGAACCACTATAACTCTTTGTCTTGTGGATTGAATGCTTGATTAATTTTCATATCTTTTATCATTCAATTGTGTGGAATGTACAAGTGGATGTGAATGTTGTAACTATTTACATTTTCAAGCAAGTGTGGGGATTGTTGTAATAATTTAGATCTTTACTTCTGCATTTAGTTTCAATTCCTTGCTATTTCATTTAATTATATTAACATTGAGTTCTTGATTCAAAAGAGGTTCTAGAAATAAGGTTGTCCTACCATAAGCCCTTGTTTATTATGGTGTAAGGTTGTCCTTAGAACTGAATTTGTATCAATCTCTCAATAATTATTTATCAAGGTGATTTATATTTAGCATTGTAAATTGATTCATTATTGGAAGAGTATTGATTTACTTTCGTTCATGATTTATTTTTAAATTTGGCATAGTCCTATTCACCCCCCCCCTCTAGGACATATAGCTTGGCCTTTTCAAAATCTCTAGCATGGCTTCAATCATCATGATCTATAGCTCCAAACTCTATCTCTAATCATCTCCATCATAACTACACCATCGTTGTCGCTTCTCATGCATACTCCATCTTCATCAAACCTTTGTCAAACCCAAATATTCGAACATAATCGAAACTTCTCTGTGGGAACCACATTTATAAGCATATTTGTCGGATTCATGCTCATATGGATCTTCTCAAGAGTTACACCATCTTCCTCAAGCATATGTTAAATTAAAATATTATGAACATCGATATGTTTACTACGAGAATGGTAAATTGAATTCTTCACCAAATTGATCGCATTTTCACTATCATAATTAATTGACATGGCTTACCATTAAAGCCCGAATTCGTTCATCATTCCCCTAAATAAAACACTTCCTTGAAAGCTTTTGTTACCAACATATACTCAACTTCAGTTGTGGAAATGACAACCACAAACTGAAGCTTTAACATCTAACTAATCGCTCCACCCATTAGTATAAATGAATAACTAGAAGTTGACCTTCTGTTGTCTACATTCCCTACGTAATATGAATCCACGTAACCTACTAACTTTCTGACGTAGGGAAGGACGTGATGAGGTCGATCACCGTCATGCTCAGGGGATAACTAGTCCAAATCCACAGAGCTTCTCTGGACTCCTCACAGAGATTCCTTGAATCCACGAAGGAAGAAAATATAAATAATTCCTAATAATTTATAGGGGCGTACATCGAGTCGAACCGAGTTGAGCTAGCCTCAACTCGACTCGGCTTGGCCACTAGCTGACCTCAACTCGAACTCAGCTCGGCTTGGTCCTCGAGCCTGGCTGGTAGTTCGGCCCAGTTTGGTCAGCAGCTCGGGCCAAGTTCGAGCAAGATCGAGCCGAGTTCTCCATTGAGGCATTTTCACAAACACCTGGATTGCAACTTCAAAATCTCACTGTTTTACAAACAGAAGTAATGGTTTTACAAGTATTTTATCAAACATCTTTTAAGCAACATAAAAACTAAGAAAAAAAAAGGGTATTTGTTTCATGTACATACTTTCCTTACCACCAGCCACACTTCATTGAGTCATTTCATCAAACACTTGGTGAGCAACATCAATAACAAAGTAACCGAGTCACCGAACTGGTTCGATCTAAGTTCGATTTGAGCTGGATTCAATCCGAGTTCTATTTAAGCTGGATTCGATCTGAGTCGAGTTGGGGGCAGGTCGAACTCGGCTCAAACTCATTTTCGAGCTAAAAAAATCAGCTCGAACTTAGCTTCGAATCGAGTCGAATTGAACTTTTTCGAGTCGAGTCGAGCGAGCTAACTGAGCTAGCTCGGTTCGTGTACACCCCTAATAATTTGAAATATATTGATTGATGATTAAAAAAAATGAAATTACAATCCTTTAAATAGTGAACTCCAACCTAAGACGAAGTTTTAAAATCAAACTCCAACTCAAACTCACTAAAAACATGACTTACTATAAATAGTAAACTTACTATTTATAAATGGTCATGATTCCTACTAGACTTCTTGGTTTTCGGCCAAAAATAGTAAGTGTCCAATTTGACCAAACCACGTTGTTCTCCTAATTTTTCTAAGCCATTTTCATGTTGCGCACAACTCTTAAAACTTAAAGGATCAAAAGCTATGAGCGAATTAAAACCTACTATTTATAATAAAAATGAAAATCAAATGGACTTTTAACCTTCGATCTGATGGAATACCACAAATCCGGCGTGGGAAACCTAGCATAGTAGGGTTGGTTGGCTAAAGTAGCTTCTCTTACCCCAAAATCATATATGGTACGCCAAAAAATTCATTTCGGTTTGCGAGATACGATTGTTTTAAGGTTCTGACGATCCTGATCAACCAATTGGGCCGTCTCTGGTCCATCTTGGCCTTGAAACTGTCTGCGGCCTGCTCTTCATCACTTTCCCTCTAATATATGAAATGTTAAGACGTAGTTTGTTGTACCTCATATATAACGAAGTAACCATTTCACTACCTCCCAATGCTGCTTACTAGGGTTTAAGATGTATCTGTTCACAACACCAACTGATGTGAAATATATGATCTCGTAGAGACTATAATATACATCAAACTGCCAATTTCCCTTGAATACAACATACGAGATATAAGTTATTTTTCTTCATTTGTAAAATGACATTGCTCCAAAGAAAGCCTAAAGTGAGTAGCATGGGTGTGCGTGCTAACTGGCTTAGCCTTGTCTATCCCAAACTTTACTAAAACCTTCTAAAGATACTTTGCCTGAGATAACTATAATCTTCTCATCTCCCAATATCTGTGTATGTTTATGCCAAGAATCTTCTTTCATAGCCCCCAGATCTTTCATTCCGAATGTCCTTAATAGACGAGTCTTCAATATATTGATCTCAGAAATACTTTAATTGGTAATAAGCATCTTATCAACATATAATACCAATAGAATGAATCCTCCATCACTTAGTGTCTTGAAGTAGACATAGTGATCATATTCACTCCTCATAAATCGTTGACTCACCATGAAAGTATCCAACTTCTTATACCAATTCTTAGGCGACTGTTTAAGATGTACAATGACCTCCCCAACCTACAAACTTTATTTTCTGCCCCTTATATTTTGAAGCCATATAGTTGTTTCATGTAGATCTACTCCTCCAACTCCCCATGTAGGAAAGAAATCGTTGCATTCATATATTTTAGCTTAAGGTTGTATTCGGCAACTAGCACCAACACAAACCTAATAGATACCTGCTTAACAACCGACGCAATCGATACCTTTTTTCTTTACATACCCTTTTACAACCAATCTTGTCTTGTGAATATCATGTTCCTTCTTATAATTTCACTTGTACTTGATCGTTTTATGCCCTACACGATCGATACCTTCTTTCTGCGCATACCCTTTCGCAACCAATCTTGTCTTCTGCATATCATATTTCTTCTTATAAATTCACTTGCATTTGATCATTTTATGCCCGACGAGAAGCTCCACCAGCTCACACATCTCATTCTTATACAAAGAGTCCATCTCGTCTTGCATCGTCACCATTCACTTCTCAGCATCTACATCATCTAGTGCTTTTTAGAAGGTAGATGGATCTCCCTCATATGTAATAAGGGCGAATACAATATTCAAGTCATTTTTGTATCTCACTGGTAATCTACGATCTCTAAGTAAAATTCTCCTTGAAGGTGGTTGCTCCACCTGCTCTGTACCTGTTGTTGCTGCTCAACTTCAACCTATGTTTCACCCTTGCCAATTTCAATGTCCATCACCGCTGATTTTTCTAATTATTTGTGTTCTTCCTTATGGAACAAAGAATCATCATCTTTAAGGGAGATCCAAAGCTCAAGTGGACCCCACCACAGAAAATAGTGGGGATTAAACGCCTACCATTAAAAACTTCTTGGGGGCCACAAGTTTGATCAATATGATATTTGTGTTTTCCCTTTGTCTATGTTTGTGTGAACTTATGAACAAGTTGGATCTTAAATAAACATCATGGTGGGCCCTAGGAAGGTTTTAATTGTGGCATCAGTCCCTGTTATTTTTTGTAATGGGCCCACTTGAGCTTTGGACACATACACGTGGCATATTATCATTAAGCCACTACTTTGAAGAAACACTTATTAAAGTGTCATTAGAAAGTGAGAAAGGTCATCATGAACTTCTCACAAAAAGAAGAAGAAACCTTCTTCCAATGTTGGAAGAGGTTATATGGACCACATCACAAGAAAATAGTTCATATTGAACAGACACACCATTATAGGTTATCAGGTTTTGTGGGCAACACAGATATCATGTCAACAAGAAGTTATCATCTTTCCATATAAATAGATGGCTCTAAAGAAAATGAATATATTGGATCTAAGCTCCAGTGGGCCCAAATACAAATTCCCTCCACATCTCATTCTCAGGATTGGAAACTACTTAACTTGTTCTTCACTCAAACAGGGGCAATTTCATCCGAATTGTTTTTTAAAATGTGTTAGGGGACTACGTCGGGCATATTTCTATACCTTTTACCTTATGGGGAATTTAACCGTACTGATTTTGACCATGCTAGCCTTGTGGTACCACTACAAGAAATTGGCCTTTTACCGACGAAATTAATTTCGTTGGTAAACGACTTTTCCTGACGAAATAAATATTTTGTCAGCAAAAGATACAAATCCTTCCCGCCACCATTTACAACAACGACCTGGAAACTTTTCTCTACAATATTATATATTGTCGGTGAAAACTATTTTTCCGACAATTACTCCATCGGTAAATTTAATTTTTTGCGATGACGGAGAGGCTATTTTTACTGACGTTATACAATATTGTCAGTAAAAAGTTTTTGCCAACTAAAAAAATCTTGGTAAAAAAACTTTTTACCGACGAAATAGATACATTGTCAGATAAAATGAACAGTGGACATATTATTTCACTTTGTGTAGTTGATCATGGATGTTGATTTATAATTTTTATTTTTAGTGTAGCTAATAAGTATATTTAAAAACATATGTATGGAGTGGATGGGGCTGATTGAGTACGGGTGGGCCCAAATATTTTTGAATCTTTTTACTGATGAGTTGTTAAAACTATCACTGACGAAAATTGTCATCGGTAATAATGTTATGTTTTAAGCCGAAACGACTCCAGCGCCCATCCATCTCTCTCACTATTGCTCTCTCTCTCTCTCTCTCTCTCTTGCCGTTACCGTCGTCCGGCAGCCACCCAAGTCAAGTCCGGCCATCACTGCCTTATGCCGCATGCCGCACGTCCGGCTGTCATCACCTCCAGTAACCCCTCCTTTCTCTCTCTGTGAGAGCCTAACCTTAGTGTCCATTTCGCTCCGTCGGGTCCCGCGGTCCTACCAGTCGAATTTCGGTGACACGTGACCTACGGATTGCATTTGCAATGACCCTTAAGTTCCATCATACAAATCTAACCCGGATCGACCCAAAACTAGTGACATAGCGACCACATCGTTGCTGCAGTTCCAACGCCACGTCTTGTGCGACAATCCGAGTTGTAGATCATGATTTGTGGGTCGTGCATGATTTAGGCCATAGATCGTGATTGTGGGGCCTACCTAGGATTTGCACAAATTTTTAGAAATTGATTTCATCACCATAGACCATCATTAGAGTAGCTGACCTATGCTAGGTTACTAGATCCCCTAGCTAGCAAGTCATGATTATTTCTCTTACCGAGAGAGCTTCTTTTTCTCTATCCCATGCATTAGCCACCTTTTACTCTTTCCAAATCTGAAAAATTCTGACTTCCCTTTTCTCTAGAAAGAAAGAGAGGCCATCATGCCCTCTCTTTTCTAGCAATGCCATCATTAGTTTGAGTAAAAACCCCTAGTTGCTAGCAATCCACCTCATTTCCTTCTCTCCCTCTCTTCTCCTTATATCTCCCTCTCCCTCTCCAAGCTATTGGACGTCTCACCCTCCACCCATTTTCCAGCCCTTCATCCTCCCTTTTACCCCATAATCGAACCCTTAGTCTACCATCTTGACCATTAAACCTCTTTCCTTGGAGCTTGAAGACTATCTTAGAGGTGTTTGCTTGAAGACCTTGTAGATAGGTGTGCATGTACTTAGAATCTTAGGATTTGCATTCTTTCTTCTTATTTATCTTCTTCACCTCATGTTTGAAGCATGTGGGGCCCACCAAATGATGGTGGTGGCCCCATGTCTTCTTGGATGTGGCCATTGGCATATCCTTTTGTACATGAATAACCCATGGCATTGGATTTTGATTAGAAGTTTCATGTATGGGTAGATCTTGTCATTCCATCAATATAGGGATATATGTGTAGTTTGTGATGAAGGGAAGGGCCTCAATGTGGCAGAGCCCCTTCCCTTGTGGCCGATTCTCTTTCTTCTCTTAATAATCTCTTATTTTTCTGAGGCGTTTGGCCCACCATATGGCTGGGAAATATCTAGATTATCCAAGGAGAGTGGACGCCCATGGCAGTCCACTCTATGGATGGTGATGACTTGTTTGCCCTTTTAGGGCCATATGCAATAAATTTTTATGTGAGGAACAAGTCTGGATGTTTGAGGGGCCCACTAAGGTGGACCACAACTCAGGTTTCATGGGGTGTTTTCCCTTTAATTTGAATTATATACTCAGTTTATTTCATATGCATGTTGTTGTCTAGAAATTTTTTGGACAGTTTCTGGTTGTTTTTGGGTCAAATTTTTGGGCTATTTAGGGAACTATTTCTATCCCTTAAATATACTTTTCTTGAAGGTGTGGACCCCACCTAGATGTACCCTAAATTTCAGCTCCATCTGACCTTGATTAAGTTCCTAAAGGAGTGGCCCAAGTGGGGTGGACAGCCCAGATTTTCTGGACTGTCTAGCAACATTACAGTTCAGAAATCTTTAAATATAAAATAGTTTTTGTAATGGTGGGCCACTTTTGTGGATCCTACCTTGTAGTACACATATATGGGGAGGCTAAAAATATTTTCCCCAATTTATGGAGAACTTGGGCCCACCCCTTTGGGTGCTTAAAACAGGGACAACAATGTTTTTAATTTTCTGCTGTAATTATTTTACCTTGCTGTCCATGCATGTTTGCTTAGGATTTTATGTGGCGGTGGCCTCTCATTCACCCAATTTGTGGCCCACCTTGTAGAGGATAACCCCAAGTGCTTGTGGGCCACATACCTGATCATATTTTGGGGTGTTTTTGGGGTTGGGACAGCAGCACCTTACTGGACATCCAACTGGGCTGAATGTCCAGCAATAGGCTGACCATCCACCCCACCTTAGGCCCACCTTTGAGTTTATTTTTATCCTAACCTTCCATCCATTGTGTGGCCCACTTAGTAGGGGACCAGCCCCTGGGGGGCATCCCAAAGTGGGGCCCACTTGGACCTCCAAATGGGCCAGCCGTCCCACCCTTAAGATGCCCAAGGGTGTGGGCTGGTCGTCCACCTTGAGGCCCATTTGATGTATGTGTTTTATCTAGGCCGTCCTCCCTAGGGGTTGACCACTCCCTGGAGGGACGCCCACCTCATGGAGCCCGCTTTGATGTATGTGTTCTAGGCCGTCCAGGCCCTAAGGCACCCAGGCCCACCTGGACGTCTAGCTTGTTTGTGGTGCTGTTGGACTTGTAGTCCAGTAGCAGGCCCACCTTCTTTTGAGTGATATATCCATGCTCTCCATTTGTTGGGGACCACTATGATTATTAAGAACCACCACTATATCTATTTTCTTCTATAAATCCCACCTGCTGGACCTCAGCAAGCCCAGGAAGCTGGGTGGGCTGAAAGTCCAGCAATATACTAGAAGTTGTATGATTCATATTGGGATGTTTTGAAGGATGTGTGGCCCACCAAATGGAGTGTTGAGTACACACATATCCAGTCTATTTTTTAGGCATATTTCTGGGCTTAATTGATGCATTATGAGGCCCATTCCATGCGGTACAATGTGGACCATGTATGAACCAGATTTTTATGGTCCAATTGGCCTAGATGGGCTGGAAACCCTCCTTTTGAGCCCAGTATTGTACAAGGGCTGACCTTATTGTGTTATGGGCCCAATGAGCTATCCATGAGCCCAACTTGAGCAAATGAACCTTGAATGCCCACTCTTAAATCCCTGGTATGGGCTGACTTGCAAGGCCCACTTTATAACTTGTTGGTTAGGCCTTGCCAAGTCATGGGCTGATGTTGTGAGGCCCACATAAATAATTTAGGTCTTGGCCTTGTATCCTTGGGCTTATGGGTTGCCCGTTTGATCCATTTAATGCATGGATCCAGTGGCATATGAGGGATGGGCCATAAATGCTCCATTTGGCCCATAATGATGGCACTTGGGCTATGTTTTGTGTCCATGGTATTCATGAGGACTTTGGGCCATTCTCCTAAGGCCCATTATGTGTTGTAATGTGAATGTATGGCTGCCCATTGTACTTTTATAGTAGTTTTCGGGCCTTGGGCCTTGGTTTAGTTAGCTATCTTGATTGGGCCACCTTCTTGGGGACAATGGTGGTTAAATGTCCTCATTCTTGACCCCTCTAGGCCCATTGGTGGTTGAATATCCACTTTAGGCCTATTTGTTAGGTCCATTCTCATCCTTGGTGGTTGGAAGTCCACCTTAGACCTTGTTTAATTTGGGCCCGTTCCTAACCCTTAGGCCTGTAGTATGGCTTACTTAGACCTTGTGGGTTATCTCAAACCATTGGACCCCCACTAGTAGTATGTATCTTTCATTTTGAGGATTTGTCTAAGTACCTAGACTTAACCATGGTAAGAGGAGAGTACATCATCGTCTCATACTTAGTTATCTTCACGACTCATCCATATGCATCATATGTATGCTTGGAGCATAGATTGACTGATCATGACTCATGTCATTGGGCAGATTGTTTCTATGGGACTCCCGGAGATATGGAGTGCCCTACATGAGCGCTGGATGCGCAAGACTGATGCATGGTTGACTGATGTGATTCATGCATCTTGCATTTGTATGACATAGATATTCACCCTAGCTTCATCAGGGTTGTAGCCTCCATAGGCATAACGTGGATGGCCAGATTTGGACACTTGAAATATTATCTTGAGCACTGTAGACACTTAGGATGTTCTTGGGTGAAAGTCCCAAAACCATCATAGTATCAGGAGACACTCTAACGTCTAGACCGAGTGGAAATATGAGCGCCAATGCCTACACCTTGAAGCCGTGTCTCCCATTGTAACGTGGTCGGTTGGAAAGGGGTGTGGCCTTATCCGCTCGAGTGAGAGAGCATTTAAGCTAGGCTGAGTTTGACTAGCTTGTAAATAGGTTTGCTATCGTCCAGCCTTATTGGTGATTGGTTGTCCACAGGCGAGTAGTGAAGTCTCTTATGCTCACAGGTCTATGCGGCTAGGGAGGCGGCAGTCAACATGTAGTGTACTTGACCCCGGTGGCTTCCTTGAGAGGAATTATATTAATATGTGAACTTGATGTGAGGACTGGTATGATTGCATTGCACCTTGCATATAGCATTTGGCTATGTAGGCCTGCTATTGCATCACCTCGGTAAGGTGCCCAGTACTCATATGTTGCATTACATAGCCTTGTGACGGCTGATAGCATTCATGCTTGGTATAACATAACCTTGGTATGGCTGATAGTATTGATGGTATTCATGGTCTTGCCAACTTTTCCGCATTCTCTGATATTGGACCCTTAGCACCTGTCCTGTACACACTTACACCACCCTCTAAGCTTTCTATAAGCTCATGCACGATTGTTGTATGCAGGTGACGTTAGGCTGTAGCAGGCGGTGGAGCAGGAGCTTGTCATGTAGCCATCTCTTTTTTGGAGTTGTTATTATCCATTATTGTACATTTTCTATTTTAGCTTGTATTGTAAAGTTTTAATTCTTAGTAGATTTTGTAATATTATTCTTACAATTATTTCCTATGGTTATGATCTTAGGTATGCTGATTTGAGACAAACTTGTGATATGTAAACCTCCTTGTGGGATCCCAGGATCGGAACCAGGTGTATGGGTGCCAGGAGCCGAGAATGGGGTACTACGGAGGCTGTCGACACCGGATTCGGCGATCGGGAATTTTGTGAGCCAGGTTTCCAAGTTTGGGGCGTGACACACTCTCTCTCTTCCTTCTCCCTCTATTCTCTCTCTCTCTCTCATTGTCCATTGCTTGTGGGGCCCACCACCGAAATCCATTACTTATGTGTCCCACCATCGTTGTCCATTGCATGTGGGGCCCACCATCGATGTCCAGTGCTTGTGGGGCCCTTGTGATATGTAGTGCTAGTGGGGCCCGCCGTACTTATCCACTGTTTGGTGAGGCCCACTGATTTAGCAAATCGCTAATTAGGGATTTCACAATTAAAATCCCTAATTAAGGATTTTAATTTTAAAATCCCTAATTTTGAATTTTCAATTTAAAGGGCTAAAATACCTAATCGTGGGGCCCACTGTCGCCATCCACTGCCTATGGGGCCCATCGTTGATGTCTACTGCTTGTAGGGCCCACCGTCGTCGTCCACTGTTTGGTGGGGCCCACTGTTTTGTAAATCCCTAATTAGGGGTTTCAAATTTTTAGAAATTAAAATCCATAATTTGGGATTTTCAATTAAAATCTCTAATTATGGGGCCCACCATTGATGTACACTGCTTGCGGGGCCCCCTATCACTGTCCAATGTTTGGTAGGGCCCACTGTTTTGTAAATCCCTAATTAAGGGTTTCCAATTTTTAAAAATTAAATTCTCTAATTTCAGATTTTCAATTAAAATCACTAATTGTGAGGCCCATTGTCGCTGTCCACTACATGTGGGGCCCACCAATCTCCATTGCTTATGCACCGTCGATGTCCACTATTTGGTGGGGCCCACTGTTTTAATTAGTTTGTGGATCGTACAATGATGTATGTATGTGTTGTACACCTTCCATCCACTTTACCATCTCATTACAGGGCATGACCCATGATGGGGTGCACAAAACAACCTGAATTCGTCCATCCATTTTGACAGATCATTTTAGGTCATGGTCCCAAAACTTAAGTAGATCCACATCTTAGGTAGTGTACCATATCACAAAAAACAGAGGTTATTGACCATTAAAAATTTCTTGTGGGCCACCAAAGTTTTGGATCAAGCTAATATTTGTTTGGTCCCTTCATCTAGGAATCAACAGGTTGGATGGTAAATAAACATTCCTGTGGACCCCAAGGAGTTTTTAATGGTGAGTTTTCAATCACCATTGGTTCATGTGGTGTGGTCCACCTAAGATTTAGATATGCTTCATTTTTTTGGGGACCATGACCTATAATGAGCTGTTGAAATAGGTGTGGATGTAAGGAAAATACATCATGGTGGGCCCCACACTTAATTGTTCACAATATAGTCTCTCAAGTTTACAAACATCTAATTAGGTAAGTGAGTAAACTTAATTCATGATCTTGATGATTCTTCCATTTTCATGTGCTTGTGTATTTGGAATTGTTAGAGCAGACCCGAATGTGCGTCGGAGCCATCCATGGTTGATTTCTGTGGATGTATGTGTGGATGTATGTGGCTTATTATTAATAGTTATTTTTTGTCCACGAATGGTAGTATAATACAATCAGTTAGCCCATTTGGAGATTTCTATATTGCTGAGTATAGATAAAGTGTGTTTTGGAGGTATAGATGTTGTGGATACAACACATACATCACGGTGGGCCCCACATAAGTTAGTCACGTCACATCAATAGCCAATAGCCACTTAACTTGCCAATAGTTAATCTGCGTCCGAATACAGCCAGTTGCGACCGTGACCTACACCTTAACCTAACCCTAAACCTACACTTTAACCTAACCCTAAACCTATACCTTAACCTAAACCTTTAACCCTACACCTAAACCTAAACTCAATAAACTAAACCTATAACCTAAACCTAAACCTATAACCCGAAACCCGAAACCTAAACCTAAACCTAACCCTAACCTAAACCTAAACCTAAACTTGGAAACCTAAACTTAAACCCGATCCTGAACCCGAACCCGAATTCCTACTCTAACCTAAACCTACACCTAAACTTAAACCTAAACCTAAACCTAAACCTAAACCCGAAACCCTAAGCCGAAACCCGATCTCGAACCCGAACCCGAATCTGAATCCCTAAATGAAAAGGCCGAGTTAAAAGCTCGAGAGGGGAGGGGGGGTGAATAGGACTATGCCAAATTAAAATTTAAATGTGGAATTAAGGAAGAACTAAAACAAGATAGCACTTATCAATCCCAAATAGCAGAAATAAATAGCAACCTCAAATGCATACGTATTGAGAGGTTGATACAGATGTTGTTCTAAGGACAACCTTACACCAAAAACTAATGGCATATGGTAGGACAACCTGATTTCTAGAACGGTCTGTGTATCAAAGTCTCCAACCAATACAGAAGAATAAAGAATAAACTAGAAATAAATATCTACTACTATTACAACATTCACCACATGTGCAGAAAATAAATTACAATCATTCACCACAAATGCACAATAATAAACATTCACCACAACTCCAACAATTATAGTGGTTCAGTTGTGTGTACACCAACTGTTAGAAAATAGCCACACAACTACTCCACTCCCAATATCCTCACTCATGGGATATTGGCTTTCTCTATGAAATAAGTTTTCCAAGGTTCACCCAAAACCTTCATAATTGTGTTTTCAAAGGGCTACCACAATTAAAAACCCCACTCACTGAGATTTTCTGGCCATCTCAGTCAAAACCAAAAATGAAAAATTACTGGTAATCTTACAAACCAAATACAGAAAATTGAGATGTATTTATCTAAGGATTCTGCTTCTAATGAAGCCCAGTAGAACCAATTCGATGTAAATGTTTAATGTAGATATTCAATGTCCAATCTCACATACGAAAAGGTTCTTAGATCTAAATGTTTTTTGGAATAAATTAACCTGGGCTAGCTTGATTTGATTTTGACCTCAAAAAGGGTAAAATCAATATTCCTTTTTCAAAAGAAATAGAATTGAATAGAGATCACAAAATTAAATGCAAAAAAGCTATTAAAAGAATCTTAAATACTAACCAATTAGCTTCTTGAATGTGGGGATAAGTTTTCTCAGAGTTGTGACTTGAATATCTTGGAATGAATTAAAAAACTCTGAAAATCATCCTCAATTTATAGGCAAAAATATTGTTGACTCGACTGGCCTAGTGGTCAGCTCGACTGGTCGAAGGACTAACAACATTTCAAAAATTCTAGCGCGATAAGATAAGATTGCTACTCAACTGGTCGAGTGGCTTGCTTGACTGGTCAAGTGGGACCTAGAAATGTTGTTGGACTTTGAGTCAAGCCTACACGACCAGTCGAGCACTGTTCATTCGATTGGTCGAGTAGTCTCCAGGACTGGTCGAGGGTCCAACAGAAATTCTGAAAATTCATAACAAACCTTGAACTGGTCAAGAAAATTCTTAGACTGGTTGAGCCAATGTCTGGACTAGTCGAACCATGACTAGGACTAGTCGAAAAATGACTTATAAAATTATCAAATGACCTATGATATAAATGCAAATTGTATGACCTATCCTAAGATCAATCTAGGGTCAAACAAACCTTATTTGTGAGATGGAATCATCACATATTATTCTCTTGATTTAGTTGAAGCTTGAAGACTTGATCTAGTACTTAAACTTCTTGATGTTGTTCTTAAGTCTCTTGATCTTGTACTTGAACTTCTTGTACTTGTATTTGAACTTCTTGATCTTGTACTTGAATGTAGGCAAGGATGACATGAAGTTGATCTTACAGTAACAGGTACACAAGATACAGATTCCAAGAGGTTTTGGCACTACAAAATTTGACAAACCTAGGAGCTAGATAAGATAACATTTACAATCTCCTCCTTTGTTAAATTCGTGATAAAACCAAATAAATATTATTATACATAATATGCACAGTAAAGAATCATGCATCATACATGCACAATAAAGAATCATGCTCCAGTTAAATACTCCACCTTAATACATTACTCCATAGAATCCAATATCATTATTAAATTCATGACATACCAACACAATTTCTCCCCCTTTTCGTCACAATATGACAAAGGAAAGAACCTATAAATGATGATGAAAGTAATAAGAGCAACGAGCAATGAGAGTAAGAAGTAAGTTCAAGACAACATAAATATTGTCAAGATAACCATTCAAACATGCCCACAATAACAAGAAAACATGTCCAAGCATATAGAGTTAGAGAAATCCAAATATAAAAGTTATTACAAATTAGAGATTCAATACTAATCTGAACCAGAGGAAGGAACAGGTATGGAAGGATCTATTTGATATAGTACCTTGTTTATGCGCCTAAGATATTTGCACATGCATTTAAATTGAGTTTCTTGGGACACATGCATACCCTCTACCTTTTCCTCAAGGGAACGCAAATGATCATTAAAATCAGACGGCTGAAAGTCAGGATCAGCTCCAGAGTCTAATTCAATCTCATCAAATATGTCATCCATATTGACATTATCTAGAGGCAAAGCATCCTCCTCTTCATTTACTTCGGCTGTTCCTCCAGCACCCACATCAACTTGGTCAGGAGCCAACCTCAAATTCATCTTATTAATGTTCGAGTTGTTGAAGGGAAGATGGTTAATGGGAGCTTCTCCAACAGGCATAGCCACAAGCCTATGAGTGGCTAATACAGTAATAAGATAGGCAAATGGTATATTACTATGACCTGGATGGAGACGGAACTAAATCATGATGTAACAGATAAGTGATGGAAGACACATAGAGACACCAATAACAATAGAGTGAAGAATGTGGACCATGAAAGTAGTGAGCTCAGTTTTGTTACCAGATCTAGGATAGACATTAGAAATGAAAATCCGATGAAGAACCTTATATCTGGATAACATAAACTTGGAAGCGAGCGCATTCTCGGAACTCCATTCTGCATTCATGTTGCATAACACTCTAGTGAGCAATCTTTTCTCAGATTTAGACGATTTTGATAGAAGAGTAGAAATGAGAATACCGTCATCATTGACTGGAAGTCCATTAATCCAAAAATTAAATGACGATCCATATCAATTGGACCTTCTCTGATTGTAATTGTAAATGTTAGATTCTTAGAAGAGAAGTTAGTTATGCAAGCATACATGGCCTGTGCAATGGAACGGTATGCCGGACCGCCCCAATGTAAAATGTTATCCCATCCTATAGATTGAAGGAGTGGAAAAATCCCAAAAGGTGCCAAATGATCAGTGTTAACTGTCTGTTCAACTATCACATTGCGTAAGCGAATATCCTGCACATACTCTGGATCTTCTTCGGGTGACTGAAGATGGGGCACCGTGATAGGAGCAGAACGAGAAGAAGAGGGACCACGAGATCCTTTCTTCTTATTTCTACTCTCCATTGTAGAAAGAAAAACAAGGAATACAAGGAATGCAAGAGAGAAAAGAAGGGATTGAAGAAAATCAGATTTTTAGCTAGAAAATCCAACAAACCACCATAAAACTTGAAATAAACAATAAAATCAAGGAAATGGAAGATCAAAGAACTCAAATATGCAAGGAAATTGAAATTGAAGCACTAATCGAAGAAAAACTGGTCATGGTAGGGCTTGTTGGAGAAGAAGAACCAAGTAAAGAAAAAAGTGGTTTTCCCCAAATAAAAGGAAAAACTCGAGTTCCACGACTGGTCATGTACATACTCGACTGGTCGAGCCACGACTGGTCGAGTGTGTACTCGACTGGTCGTGCACCACCAAAAATTTACAAATTTGCATATATTTGAATTTATTTGAAATTAAAAAATTTTAAAATAATAAATATATACACTATGATACAAATAGGCACAAATCATCAGTTCATATTGCACATACCAAGATCAAATTTCAATTTTGCAAACATGTTTTTGTCGAGTGGTTTTGTGAATATGTCTGCAAGTTGATTCTCGGTCTGAATATATTCCAATGAAATTATCTTGTCTTCCACCAATTCATGAATATAATCATATCTAATGTCAATATGCTTGGTTAGTGAATGCTGAATTAGATTTTTAGAAATATTAATTGCACTTGAATTGTCACAATATAACCCGTAGATTCTTGCGCAATTCCGTAATTGCTTAGCATTCTCTTCATCCGCACAAGCTAAGTGAATGCATTACCAGCAGCAATATATTCAGCCCCAGCTATGGAGAGCGATACAGAACTTTGTTTCTTACTTAGCCAAGAAACCAAACAATTCCCAACATAGAAACAACCACCACTAGTCGATTTACGATCATCAACGTTACCAGCCCAATCAGCATCTGTGTAATCAGCTAATTGCACACTAGTATCATGTGGATACCAGAGACCAAGATTAGTTGAACTAGCGACATATCGTAAAATGCGCTTAACAGTAATCAGGTGTGACACTTTAGGGTCCGATTAATATTTAGCACAAATTCCTACATGAAAATCAATATCAGGTCAGCTCGCAGTTAAATAAAGTAAACTACCTATCATACTACGATACAACTTAAGATCCACACTCTTAACTGTTGAATCCTTAGAGAGTTTGATAGTACTCATTGAAGTATCAAAATTTTTCCACTCTCAAATCCAAACTTTTTAACTAAGTTCAGAGCATATTTAGTTTGAGAAATAAAGAAACCATCATGGAGCTGTTTGACTTACAACCCTAGGAAATAGTTTAGTTCTCCAACCATGCTCATTTCAAATTTAGATTTTATAAGATCTGCAAACTCAACAGTCATGTTAGCACAGGTAGATCCATAAATAATGTCATCAACATAGATTTGCACTATTATAATATGATCATTATATTTCTTTAAAAACAGTGTCTTATCAACACTCCCCATTACAAAGTTATGACTTAGTATAAACTTAGTCAACTTTTCATACCATGCCCTGAGAGCTTATTTCAAACCATAGAGTGCCTTTTTCAGGTGATACATATGATTAACATGCTTAGGGTCTTCAAAACCCTTTGGTTGTTCAACATACACTTCTTCATGCAAATTGCCATTTAAGAACACACTCTTTACATCCATTTGATATATTTTGAATTTTATAAAGTAAGCAATGGATATAAATAGTCTGATTGATTTAAGACGAGCTACTGAGGCAAAGGTCTCATCATAATCAATGCTTTCAATTTGAGTGTATCCTTGTACAACCAGCCTAGCCTTGTTTCTAATAATATTACCAAGTTTATCAGACTTATTTTTGAAAATTCATTTTGTTCCGATAATGTGTTTATCTTTTGATCTTGGAACTAAGTACCAAACATCATTTCTAACAAACTGATTGAGCTCTTCTTGCATTGCTATAATCCAGTTTTCATTAGTAAGAGCTTCTTTTACGTTAGTCGGTTCTATCTGAGATGTAAGAACACGTAGTTGCACATATCTTCTAGTTGTTTACAAGTGCGCACACTAGTGAGAGGGTTTTCAAGGATTTGATCAGATGGATGGTCTTTAACTGTCCGTAGTTCACTGTTATTTTGACTAGATGAAGAGTCTAGTTTATCAAATAAAAGGACTCATCATTTTCTAAACTTGAGACAGGTGTATTCAAGTGATCATCTATAACCACATTAATGGACACTTGAATTTCACCAGTCCTTTTGTTAAGAACCCGATACACTCGACTATTCAGAGCATACCCTAAAAATATCCCTTCATCACTTTTGTGTCAAATTTACCCAGATTTTCTTGATCACACAAGATGTAGCACTTGCTGTCGAAAACTCGAAAGTATTTAACAGAAGGCTTCTTATCAAACTACATTTCATAAGCCGTTTTACTATTTGATTTTCTAATATAAACACTGTTAATTATATAACAAGTAATATTTACGGCTTCAACCCAAATATTTTTTGGAAGCTTCATACTATTTAGCATTACATTTGTCATTTCTTGAAATACTCTATTTTTCCTTTCCACTACCTCATTTTGTTGTGGTGTTTTGGGCATAGAATATTCATTTGATATTCCTTAGTCACTGCAAAATTTCTCAAACCTGCTATTTTCAAACTCAGAACCATGATCACTATGGATATTAGTGACTCGTGATTCTTTTCAGTTTAGATACATTTAAGTACCCTTTTTACTTCATCAAGAGTTTCTGAATTCTCTCTTAAGAAGACTGTGAGGCCTGTATCCTAGACCGTACTGTTCTGTAGGCTTCTGCAGTCCTCCCGGTCGAATTTTGGTGACTCGTGATCTGTGATCAACAGTTGCGTACGACCTTGAGTCATAACCCATTTTTCAGAGTCGGCTCGACCCGAGACCTATACCCTTGCGACCGCGCCGTCGCGGTGGTTCAGATGCCTCGTCTCGCGCATCGAGGTGATACCTAGGCCAGAAGATGTGGGCTCGCGTTCAGTTTGAGAAAACGCCGCACATTTGCAATCTCAAGAGTCTCTACAACATGTCCCATCAATCACCACATTATGTCAAGTACAACACTATCCCCAAAGTCAACTCTCTCTCTCTCTCTCTCTTACACACCCTTACATGTTAAGTACACATCACTCACTCCATCACCCATCCCACTCTCTCTCTCTCTTTACATCCCATCCTCTCTCCTCTCTCTCTCTCTCTCTCTCCCATTTCTCCATTTTCAAGTAAGCAACCCCATTAGAGGAGCAAACGTCCAAGCTCCATGAGAAAGCTAGGTGTGGCCCACCTTCCTATCTCTTATCCCCACCCTCCAAAACCAATCTCGACCGTTGAATCTCATTCATTGGAGCTCTAGAATGCATTGATGGAAGCAGAGGTTCATGATCAAAGGTGAGTGTTTCATCATCTCATTTTTTTAGGACCCACTTGTAACGGGAACCACATTGATGTATGCAATGTAGAGAGGGGCCCATAGTGGCGGGGTCCCTCTATCTCACCGTTTCTTTCTCTTTCTCTCTCTCTCTTTCTCTCCCTCTCTCTCTTGTATGGATGGTGTGTGTGTGTGGCCCAGTATATATTTTATCCATGCCATCCACCTTGTGGGACCCACCTAAAGGATCTATTGGACGGAAAAACACAAATATCGGCTCTTCTTGAGCTAGTGGGTTCCACACATGGGACCCATCTGATAATGGATTGGCTAGTGGCCGTTGCCATGTGGGCCCCACCTTATTTGAGGTTTGAGATTTATCCCCACCGTCCATCAGAGATGGTGGGATTTCACTATGAAAATTGTCCAGAACACTGGACTATCTTGTTTTAAAAAAAGAAAAGAAAAAAAAAGAGAATGTATATATAATATAATATATATGCATGTGTATATATATATATATATAATATAATATATATGTATGTGTATATATATATACACATACATATATATTATATTATATATATATATATATGAGAGGAGGGCCCCATGTGGGACCCACCTTTATCATGGTGCCTACACCGTCCAGATCCATATGGACGGTGAGTATTGGTAATCTGCTGCCTCCGTGCAGACATATGTACATATATATATATATATATATATGTGTGTGTGTGTGTATAATATAATATTATATAAAATATATTATAATATAAGATTGTATTGGTGGGCCACTACATGGATCACACCATGATGTATGGCTCTATCTACACCGTCCAGTTGCTGGACGGTGCAGCAAGCATGACTGTCATGCCGTCCATCCATTTTATGGGTGGAGCCCACCGTGATGTAAGCCGTTCGTCCAATTGGCATATGGCCCCCACCAAGATACATGTGATGCTCCACTCCATCCATCCATTCATCTGGCGAGTTGATTGCTCCACACTGTTCATCCATTCATTTGGGGAGCTTGTCTTACACCACACCGTCCATCCATTCATTTGGGGAGCTTGTCTTACACCACACCGTCCATCCATTTGACGTTGCAGTGGGCCCCACTCTGATGGGTATTTTCCATCCAAACTATCCATCCATATGGCAAATTTTGGACCGTCCAGCTGTTGGACGATCAACGCCCCACCCATGATGGATATTTTCCATCCAAACCATTTGTTCATTTGGTGGACAACCACCTTTGTGGACCCCACCTTGATATATAAACCGTCCATACATTTGGTGAGCTCGTCCATAGGCTTGAGAAAAAAAATAAGGCAGATCTAATATTAAGTGGACCACCCTATAGAAAATAGTGGTGTCGAACGCCCACCCTTGAAACCCCTTTGGGTTATGGAAGTTTTGATTCAATATGATATTTGTTTTCCTTCCTTGTTCAGGTCCTCGTGACCTTATAAACAGTATGGATGGAAAATAAATACTATGGTGGGCCCACTAGAAATTTAACTGTGGAAATCATTATCACCACTGCCATTCGTGATATGGTCCAATTGATCTTTTAGATATGATTCATATTTTTGTATATAAGCTCTTTAATGATTTCTAACAATGGATGAATGGTTTTGGAACTGGCCCATTCAACTCGCCTCATTCAATCCGGCCCATTGATTCGGCCCATTTGAATCAGCCCGTTTGAATCGACCCATTTAAATTGACCCATTTGATCCGACCCATTGATTCAGTCCATTTGAATTAACCCGTTTGATCCGACCCATTTGATTCAGCCCATTGATTCAGCCCATCTGAATCGGCCCAATTGATTCGGCCCATTTGAATTGACCCATTGATTCGGCCCATTTAAATTGGCCCATTTGAATTGGCCCATTTGATCTGGCCCATATGATTCGGCCCATCTGAATCGTCTCATTTGATTCGGCCCATTTGAATTGACTCATTGATTCAGCCCATTTAAATTAGCCCATTTGATCCAGCCCATTGATTCGGCCCATTTAAATTGGCACATTTGATCCGACCCCTTGATTCGGCCCATTTGAATCTGCCCATTTAATTCGGCCCATTGATTCTGCCCATCTGAATCGGCCCATTTAATTCGGGCCATTTGATTAGCTCATTTGATTTGGGCCATTTGATTCGGCCCATTAGATCAGCCAATTTGATTTATATGAGGCCCAATGGATGTATTCGAGGCCCGTGGGCGAGGCCCAATGTGATGTATTCGAAGCCCGTGGGCAAGGCCCAATGTGATGTATTCGAAGCCCGTGGGTGAGGCCCAATGTGATGTATTTGAGGCCCGTGGGTAAGGCCCAATGTGATGTATTCGAGGCCCGTGGTCGAGGCCCAATGTGATGTATTCGAGGCCTGTGGATGAGGCACAATGTGATGTATTCGAGGCCCATGAGCAAGGCCTATTGTGATGTATTTGAGGCCCATGTGATGCGGTCCACTTGATGTGTATATGGCCCTTATGTGAGGCCACGAGATCATTATATGTTTTGGCTCTATATGTAAGCCACCCCTTGGGAGCAATGTTGGTTAGATGTCCACATTGATGGGCAATGATGGTTGGATGTCCACATTGTGACCTTCCCTTAGGCCTTATTAGGCCCATTCTCATAATTCTCTTGTGGGTTAACCCAGATAAGTGGGCCCCATTCGCCATAGACGGATGGTTTCACACTATCAGATTTAATATAACTATGGCTGAGGGTCGATCTTTATATTATGGTTGATCAACTATTCATTTATGGATCCCGCCTTGTTTATATGCTAATTATCGGTACCGATTATCGATGCTGATTGTCGGTGCCGATTGTCGATGCTGATCAACGATTCTGATTATCAAGGCTGATTCCGATTGTCGAGGCCGATTGTCGAGACCCATGTGATGTATATGTGGCCCGTGTTTGAGGCCCAATGTGATGTATATGCGGCCCATGTTTGAGGCCCAATGTGATATATATGCAACTCGTATTCGAGACCCATTGGGATGTGTATTCAGCCCATGTTTAAGGCCTAATGTGATTAATATGAGGTTTATGTGATGAGGCCCATTGTGATGCATTTGAGGGCCAGGCGATAAAGCCCATTATTATGTATATTAGGCCCATGTGAGAGGCCCATCATGATGTGTATTAATCTCTTGAGTAAGGCCCATGGTGGAGGTCATGGGTCCACTATATGTTAGACTCTATGTGGGTCATTCTTTGGGGGCAATGTTGGTTAAACGTCCACATTGTCGACGCCGATTGTTGATGTTAGTTATTAATACCGATTATGAGTATGTGAAAACATAGCATCATGATACATGCCCATATGCATCATTTACATGTTTGTTATGAGATGTGGTTGACCATTGCATATGTCATTAGGCAGGTTGTTATGAGACTCCCTGATAGGCGGAGGTTATCTCACATGAGCGCACGGTATGCGTAGGATTGATGCATGACTGGATTGTATGACTCCTGCATCTTGCATTGTGTGTTGTGACTACTTATGCCCTAGTGATATCAGGACCATAGCCTCCACAGGCATATCGTAGATGACTAGATGGGACACAAAAAAATGTTTGGTTCTAGCATACGGGCACCATAGATGTCCTTGAGTGAAAATACCTAAACTTCCGTGGCCAGGAGACTCCCCAACATCCAAACCGAGTGGATATATATGAGCGCATGAGAGCCGAATACCAGGAGGCTGCATCTCCCACTATGTCATGGTCGGTTGGAAGGGGGTGTGGCCTTACCCGCCCAAGGGTAGGGGGCATTGCTAGGCTGAGTTTGACCAACTTGTGAATGGGTCCACTATTGACGTGCCAGGTAGATATTGGCTGACTACTGGCCAGGCGGATGGTGAGGTCTCTTCCACTTGCATGGTCACACGTCAGTGGGCGGTGATTTGCATGTAAAGTGTACTAGACCCCGGTGATGATCCCAAAGAGAAACTGTACTAATATGTAGACTTATTGAGTAGGAGTTATATATTCATTCATTCACTATCCACTCGGGTTGGTGGCGCGTAACTAACTATTGTGTACCTTCGTAATAGCAAGGATTTAGGTTGGGCGCGCGACTAACCTGAGATCAGGAGTCTACTACATTGAGTCTGGCTATCTAAATTTAGGTATGTGACTGGTTTGGATAGAAGTCCTTTGTGATGGACACCAAAGCTTGCGATACTACGTACTATCATCCTGACTTCACTCCGGCTTGGTCATTTCATTCGCACCACATATTGTAATGTATCATCAGCATCTGATATTTAGATTATTGTCCTTACATTGCATAGCTGATCTACATTGCTTCATCAGTATATGATATTGTTTTTATTATATTTTTGCATCGCATAGCCTGGATAAGGCTGATGGTATTTATGGGCATATCAACATATTTTCGCATTACTCTAGTATCGTATGATTTATGATCTTGCCAGTATTTCTGATATTGTATGATTATAGGCTTATCAGTATTTTTACTTAATTTGATTACTCTGATATTGCTTACTTGGTACTTACCTTGTACACACACTTTCACCACCCACTAAGGTTTCTATAAGCTTATGCACGATAGATGTGTGCAGGTGGCATTAGGTTGCAGCAGTGTTGAGCTTGAGCATGCAGCGGACCTTTAGAGCTTTGATTTTGTCATATGTATTTTCCTTTCAACACTGTATTCAAATGTTTATATTAGTGAATATGTGATGATGATGTTGCCTTTGTGATTTGGGTAAACTTGTGGTTATGCTTATTATGACTTAAATGTAAGTTGAAAAATCCTCCTTGTATGATCCCAGGATCGGAATCTGGTGTATGTACGTTGGGAGCTAAGAATGGGGTACTATGAAGGCTATCAGCACCGGATTCGGCGATCGAGAATGTTGTGAGCCCGGTTTCCGAGTTTGGGGCATGACAAAGACTACCCAAGTATACCTGATAAAGTCATCTAAAATCACCAGAATATACTTCTTACCACCTTGACTCTCCGTTCTAGTTGGTCCAATGAGATCCATGTGGAGAAGTTCGAGTGGTTTAGATGTGGCATTGGAGTTCACCTTTTTGTGAACACTCCTGGTTTGTTTACCAATCTGGCACTCACCACATATTTAATCCACTTTCTTTACTTTGGGTAGACCTCTTACCAATTCTCTTTTGCTCAATCTATACAAGTTGTGGTAGTGTACATGTCCTAGGCACTTATGCCACAATTCGGTCTCATCAGTTTGGACCATGTAACACGATAGCTTAGATGAGCTTGAATCACTAACTATGTAGCAGTTCTCAGAAGTTATACGACCAGTTAATATTATAAAACCATTCTTATTTAAAATTTCATACCCTCGGTTGGTAAATTTTACACTATGATTATTATCACATATTTGAGAAATGCTTAAAAGATTATGTTTTAAACCTTCTACATATAAAACATTCTCAAATAGAGGGAGGTTAAAGAGTTGAACTGTACCTTGACCAACAATTCTGCAGTTGTTACCACCACCGAATGTGACTGAACCATCAGTCATGTCTTTAAGACTGGTGAACAGACCTTGCTCACCTGTCACATGTCTGGAGCAACCACTGTCTAAGTACCACTTTGAATGGCTTGAAGCCTTGAAAGCGGTGTGGGCAACCAAACAAGCAACCTTAGGGACCCATTTCATTATAGTTTTGGGTTTAGGAGCATAGTTGGTCTTCTTATGTTTATAGTTGTTATAAGTCCTACCCACTAAGTTAGATTTTAAGAGCTCCTTAAGCAAGTTAACAATTTTCTCAACTAAAGGATAACGATTCTAATTTTTATAGTCGATATAGTTGCTTTTAGGTTTTAATGTTTGAAAAGTTTTAGTATTTTTAGAATTATTTTGATTCAGACTTTTCCCTTTTGAGTTAAAAGACTCCCCTTTAACAAATTTAGGTGGAGTATTCTTATATTTGGGAGGAATCTTTTATCATATTCCAATCTAGATCGATCGCCACATTTTCTAGATCCAGATAAAAGTTTTTCTAATTTAGGATCACCTTGGGCATACCTCCATGTGTCCTTCAAACTCAAAAGCGAAGAGACTTCTAGTTTCAGCTTTTCATTTTCAGATTTTATTTTTTCAACTTGGGACATTTTCAAATCTAAGTCGCGCTTAGTTTTTTCAAAGCAATCTGAAAAGTGTGATTTTTCTAAGACTATATTATTAAAATTCTCTTTTAGTTTTGAAAACTTTTCTTTATGAAGTTTTAACTTTAAAGTTATTTTGCAACTTTCCCTGTATAAGGCATCATAAGCATCTTGAAGGTCTTCTTCATTTTCGTGGTCACTACCCAGATTTTCTTCACTGGTTGAATCATCATTATTTAAGAAAGTGAACTTGGCTAGAGTCATTATGGCTTTAACATGATTAGCCGACTCGATTTTAGAATCTTCTGACTTAGAAGAGATTTCAGAGAAAGAAGATTCATCCCATGTAGCCAACATACATTTCTTTTTAGACTTGTCCTTCTTAGGACATTTGTTTGCTAGATGCCCATATTCATGGCAGTTGTAGCATTGGCTGTCTTTTAGAGATTTCCAATTTTTAGATCCAGGTCTTTTCTTTTCAATAGGTTTTTGCAAATCAACCCTCTTTTTACTTTTGAAACTCTTATAAAACTTTTTGGCTAAAAGAGTCATATCATCTTCAGAAGTTTCTAAGTAGAATTATTACTATGTTCATGAGAAATAATTTTAGAAGACTTGAGGGCGATTGACTTACCTTTGGGGGCCTTAAAATTTAATTCATAGGTTTGAAGAGACCCTACTAACTCTTCTACCCTCATATTATCCGTATCACGAAGTTCCTGGATTGCGATCACTTTTGAATTGAACCGATCAGGCAACGAGTGTAGTATCTTTGTACAAACTTTACTTTCAGGGATCCTATCACCAAGATCCCACATAGAGTTGACAATGTCATTCAATCTTGTATAGAAGTCCATGAAAGTTTCACTTTCTTCCATAAGTATTTCCTCAAATTTAGTTGTGAAGATTTGAACTTTAGATTTCTTGACAATTGTTGTACCCTCGTGTGTCATTTTCAAAATATCTCAGGCTTGCTTTGTAGTATCACAGGATATAATTCTCTTGAATTCATCCAGTGATAGTGCGCAAGTAATAGCATTTAAAGCCTTTGTATTGGTACTACTCTCACTTTTTTGAAGAGCAGTCCAAGAAAAGTAAGGTGTGACTTTTAAAGGTTTAGATCCATCAGTACCAGTCACTTCAGTGGTATGAGGGGTCCAATTGGTCACTGTGGCTTGCCACACGCTCTCATCCATAGAATTAAAAAAAAATCCTCATTCTAGCTTTCCAATAGGCATAATTGGAGCCATCAAATGGTGGAGGCCTAGTGATTGAGAGGCTATCAAAATTTGACATCTTAAATGGCTCAGATCGATTAGCTCATGAATTTAATCCAAATAACAAAAATAAAATGAATTATTAGGCTTTAATTCCACTTGAAAAGGCCAAGTTAAAAGTCTTAGAGAGGGGGGGGGGGGGTGAATAGGACTATACCAAATTAAAATTTAAACGCGGAATTAAGAAAGAACTAGAACAAGGTAGCAATTATCAATCCCAAATAACATAAATAAATAGATACCTCAAATGCACAAGTATTGAGAGGTTGACACAGATGTTGTTCTAAGGACAACCTTACACCAAAAACCAATTGCTTATTGTAGGACAACCTGATTTCTAGAACGGTCTGTATATCAAAGTCCCAAACTAATATAGAGGAATAAAGAATAAAACAAAAATAAATATCTATTGTTATTACAACATTCACCACATGTGCAGAAAATAAATTACAATCACTCACCACAAATGTACAATAATAAACATTCACCACAACTCCAGCAATTATAGTGGTTTGCTTGTGTGTACACCAACTATTAGAAAACAGCCACACAACTACTCCACTCCCAATATCCTCACCCACGGGATATTGACTTTCACTATGAAATAGGTTTTCCAAGGTTCACCCAAAACCTTCACAATTGTGTTTTCAAAGGGTTACCATAATTAAAAACCCCACTCACCAAAAATGAAAGATTTTCTAGTAATCTTACAAACCAAATACAGAAAATTGAGATGTACTTACCTGAGGATTCTTCTTCTGATGAAGCCTGGTAAAACCAATTCGATGTAGATGTTCAATGTCCAATCTTACATATGAAAGGGTTCTTAGATCTAAATGATTTTTTTATTAAATTAACCTGAGCTAGCTTAATTTGATTTTGATCTCAAAAAGGGTAAAATCAATATTCCCTTTTCAAAAGAAATAGAATTGAATAGAGATCACAAAATCAAATGCAAAAAAGCTATTAAAAGAATCTTAAATACTAACCAATTAGCTTCTCAAATGTGGGGACAAGTTTTCTCAGAATTGTGACTTGAATATCTTGGAATGAATTGAAAAACTCTGAAAATCGTCCTCAATTTATAGGTAAAAATATTATTCACTCGACTGGCCTAGTGATCAGCTCGACTGGTCGAAGGACCAATAGTATTTCAAAAATTCTAGCGCGATAAGATAAGATCGCTACTCGATTGGTCGAGTGGCCTGCTCAACTGGTCAAGCCCTGCACTCGACTAGTCGAGTGGGACCCAGAAATGTTGCTGGACTTTGAGTCGAGCCTACACGACCGGTTGAGCATTGTTCTCTCGACTGGTCGAGAAGTCCCCAGGACTAGTCGAGGGTCCAACGAAAATTCTAAAAATTCACAACAAACCTTGAACTGGTCGAGAAAATTCTTAGACTGGTCGAGCCAGTGTATGGACTAGTCGAACCATGACTGAGAGTAGTTGAAAAGTTACTTATAAAATTATCAAATGACTTATGATATAAATGCAAATTGTATGACCTATCATAATGTCAATTTAAGTTCAAACAAACCTTATTTGTGAGATGGAATCATCACATATCATTCTCTTAATGTAGTTAAAGCTTGAAGACTTGATCTAGTACTTGAACTTCTTGATGTTGTTCTTGAGTCTCTTGATCTTGTACTTGAACTTGAATTTGAACTTCTTACACTTGTATTTCAATTTCTTGATCTTGTACTTGAATGTAGGCAAGGATGACATGCAGTTGATCTTACAGTAACAGTTACACAAGATACAAATTCCATGAGGTTTTGGCACTATAAAATTTGACAAACCTAGAAGCTAGATAAGATAGAATTTACACTAAACCCTAAACCTAAACCTATAACCTAATCTCAAATCCCTAAACCTAAACCTACACCTAAACCTAAACCTATAACCTTAACTTAAACTTAAACCAAAACCGAAAACCTAAGCCGAAACCCGATCCCGAACCCAAACCCGAATCTAAATCCCTAAGGCCTAAGCCTAAACCTAAACCTAAACCTATTCTCAAATCCTAAACCTAAACTTACACCTAAACCTAAACCTATAACCTAACCTAAACCTAAACCTAAACTTGAAAACCTAAACCTAAACCCGATCCCAAACCCGAATTCCTAAACCTAAACCTAAACCAAAACTCAAATCCCTAAACCTAAACCTACACCTAATCGTAAACCTATAACCCTAACCTAAACCTTAACCTAAACTCGAAAACCTAAACCTAAACCCGATCCCGAACCTGAACCCGAATTCCTAAACCTAAATCTAAACCTAATCTCAAATCCCTAAACCTAAACCTACGCCTAAACCTAAACCTATAACCCTAACCTAAACTTGAAAACCTAAACCTAAACCTAATCCCAAACCTGAACCCGAATCCGAATCCTTAAACCCTAAGCTTAAACCTAAACCTAAACCTATTCTCAAATCTCTAAACCCCTGACATTTACTGCATCATGTCTCTTTTGTTTAGCCTTCCTAAATTCTTTTTTCAATTTTAGCATGCCCATCACCCACATGATTGAAGAGGCTATTGAATTAAACAATCCAGTTTAAATGGATCCTTCTGTCAGGGAATTAATGCCATCCATTTGCATGCACCCATTTTTTTTATTTTGCGTCAGATGTAACAATCTGTAAATTTAAAATGGGTGTATGTAAATCAATGAGAGTGTGCATAAACATCAATTCCCTAGATAGAACGATCCATCTAAACTGCACTATTTGATTTGAACTACTTGTATGCTGCATATGCAATTTCAGAGTAATTTCTCAGTATTAAACACTAATTCCCTAGATAGAATGATCCATCTAAACTAGACTGTTTGATTTGAAATACTTGTATGCTGTATATGCAATTTGTATGTAATTTCTCAGTATTAAACATCAATTCCCTAGATAGAATGATCCATCTAAACTGGACTGTTTGATTTGAACTACTTATATGTAGCCAATGCAAATTCTAAGTAATTTCTAAGTACCTAAAATGTGTGTTGGACCTACTTGAAAATCTAGACAGATAGACTGTTAAAGTGTACCACTGCAACTCAGAGCACTGAAACTTATAGTGATCTGAAAGCACTATAACAGCTCCCAATAATATCTTTGACAAATGCTTTAGGGATAAAATTACTGTCAATGGGCCGTGTTTGAGGCCACCAAAATCAAATTTTTGAATAGGACTGGACCATCAGGCACAACTCAAACAATTCAAAATCCATGAAGAAGCCAACCCCAAGCCTGTAAATTAGACATCCAAATCCCAACAATTGTATAATTAACTAATTGTATTACATTGCTTCTTCGCTTTTCTCATTATTGTACATTGCATATAATTAGCTTAATATGTATTACATTTTTTTTCTTAAATTATTATTGTGACTTGTTAGTTTATAGTTGTGACTTGTGAGGCAATTTTTTCTCAAAAGTCAGGCAGTTTTACTCCTTGGTGGACCACAATATGCAAAGTGAACTGATAATTAAATGGATGCTTTCTATCCATCCATTTGTTCTATATGCTTTAGTCCACCTGAGTTTTGAAAGAGCATGACCCACCTGATAGAGCATACCTGAATGTGCATCGGAACTATCCGGATGTTGAACGAGGGTCCATAGAAGGTGGGAACTGCTATTATGACCATGATGAAGTTGTCCATTACCTATGGATAGCAATATGGGTGGCCTGGCCATTTGGACAGGCCCGTGTCTATGCATTAGCTCGAAATTGATGGAGCAGACCTGGATGTACGTTGGAGCTATCCGGATATTAAGCGGGGGTCCCTAGAAGGTGGGAACCGCTAATATTTATTTTTTCCCTTCATCAATGTCTGTGTGATCTTGTGAACAGGTTGGATGATAAATAAACACCACTACAGGCCCTAAAAAGGTTTTAATGATGGAAATCATTATACCCAATGTGTCTTGTGGTATGGTCCACCTGAGTTTTGGATATGATTCAATTTTGGTTTCACCCCCTTAAATGATCTGAAAAAGCAGATGGACAGTGTAGATAAACTACATATATTTACAGTGGGCCCAACTCAGCGTACTGAGTAACTCAGGATGTAATTCGATTTCAGGCGTAACTAGCTTAGTAGGTTAGGCCTTAACTGTGAGACCCAACTTGATTTATGTGTTGTACATCTACGTTGTCCATTTGCATTTGCAACAGCTCATTTTAGAGGATGTCCCAAATTGAGGCACATCCAAAGATCAAGTGTGGATCACACAACAGGAAAATAATGGCGATTGAATGCCCAGCTTTAAAAACTTCATCAGGCCCACTATAATGTTTATTTGGCATCAAACATTTTGATAAGGTCAAACAGATCCCTAACCTAAACCTAAACATAAACTCGATCCCGAACCCGAACCTGAACCCGAATTTCTAAACCTAAACCTAAACCAAAACTCAAATCCCTACACCTAAACCTAAACATATAACCCTAACCTAAACCTAAACCTAAACTCGAAAACCTAAACCTAAACCTAAACCCGATCCCAAACCCGAACCCAAATTCCTAAATCTAAACCTAAACCGAAACTCAAATCCTAAACCTAAACCTACACCTAATCCTAATCTCAACTCCCTAACCTAAACCTAAACCTAAACCTAAACTTGAAAACCTAAGCCTAAACTCGATCCAGAGCCCGAACCCAAACCCGAATCCGAATCCCTAAACCCTAGCCTAAACCTAAACCTAAACCTATTCTCAAATCCTTAAACATAAACCTATACCTAAACCTAAACCTAAACTCAAAAACCTAAACCTAAACCCGATCCCGATCCCGAACTCGAACCCGAACCCGAATTCCTAAACCTAAACCTAAACCTAATCTAAAATCCCTAAACCTAAACCTACACCTAAACCTAAACCTATAACCCTAACCTAAACTTATTCTCAAATCCCTAAACCTTAACCTAAACCTATAACCTTAACCTAAACCTAAACCTATACTTAATTCACTTAACTTAAACCTACACCTAAACCCAAACCTATAACCCTAACCTAAACCTAAACCTAAACTTGAAAACCTAAACCTAAACCTAAACTCGATCCAGAACCCGAAATCCGAACCCAAATTCCTAAACCTAAATTTAAACCTAAACCTAAACTCAAATATCTAAACCTAAACCTACACCTAATCCTAAACCTATAACCTTATCCTAAACCTAAACCTAAACTTGAAAACCTAATCCTAAACCCGATCCTGAACCCGAAACTGAACCTAAATCCCTAAACCTAAACTTAAGACTAAACCTAAACCTACACCTAATCCTAAACCTATAACCCTAACCTAATCTTAAACCTATTTCCATAAACTGACTCTAATCTTTTCATTGTAGAGATGGATAAGAGTTGGATGCGATCTAAGAATATGTTTGGCCACTACGCCAAAACAGCGAAAAAAGGACGGTTGAAAACTGTCTCAAAAGCCCAAAAAGGACGGTCCTGGACCGTCGCAATGGCCGTCAAATTTTGACGTGTCGTATTTTTTAAAGGACGGCCATAAACCGTCTCTCAATAAGGACGGTCATGGACCGTCTCTAAAAAAGGACGGCCATAAACCGTCTTTAATGGTAGCCCACATTTACCCCCTCTGGACCTAAAAAGGACTGTCTGTGACCGTCCGTAAAAAGGACGGCCCAGGACCGTCAATAACAAGGATGGTTATAGACCGTCTCTTATAACCTGAAAAGGACGGTCGTGGACCGTCTCTTATGAACCTGTAAAGGACGGTTATAGACCGTCTCTTATGAACCTGGAAAGGACGGTCGTGAGCCGTCCTTTAAAAGGACGGTCTTCCACCGTCTCATATTTGTATATACACCTGTTTATATGATATTCTTCCCGATATACACACATTTACAACATCATATTCTTCCGATATACACACATTATATAATATATTTCATCATATTCATTCACATCCATCATTATATAATATATTTCATCATATTCACATTCACATCCATCTAAACCCAAACTATGTAAATTTATCCAAACAAAACTACATTCATCCAAACATAAACTACATCTATCCAAACATAAACAATATACACTTTACAATATCATGTTCTTCCAAATATACACTGTTACAACATCGTACTCTTCCTGATATACACCTGTTATATAATATATTTCATCACATTCACATCCATCTAAACCCAAACTACAGAAATCCATCCAAACATAAACTACATTCATCCAAACATAAACAATCTTATCCACATTACATTCATCCATGCATAAATACGCTCACACCAACCCTGCAAAAGATCATATAAAAACAAAGGAGAAAAAGACTTATCGAATCATCCCTTTGTTCATAGAACCTATCTGAGGATCCTGCACAACTTGAAAAATATCTCTTATCAGCTCCTGCCGATGCGGCTGTGCCGAGAACAACTTTAAAAGAGGCAAAAGAAAAAACACATCAAACATTCAAAGTTCAACCACTTCAAAGAATCACAAACCTTGACATAAAGTTTTAAGGCAACATTTTCGAGGTACTGTTTATTGACTCTGGATGCCTGTCTCGGTTGGCAACACTGCGACACTATGCCCAACTCAGTAAACACGTTTAATCTTTCCTGCAAAATCAGAAAACAAAATGCTTTAGTTGATTCATTCCATCTCTCTAGGATTTAGGGTCTTGTTTGTACTCACCATATGAACAATTCATGTCAGGTAAAATGATAATAAGCAATTGGAGATGCTAAGGTTATATGTTTAGGTTTAGGTTTAGGTTAAGGTTTTGGTTAAGGTTTAGGTTATAAGCTATAGGTTTAGGGAATTGAGAATAGGTAAAGGTTTAGGTTTAGGAAATCGGGTTCGGGTTCGGGATCGGGTTTAGGTATGGGTTTTCAAGTTAGGGTTTAGGTTTAGGTTAGGGAGTTAAGATTAGGATTAGGTGTAGGTGTAGGTTTAGGGATTTGAGAATAGGTTAAGGTTTAGGTTTAGGGAATTGAGTATAGGTTAAGGTTTAGGTTTAGAAAATCGTGTTCGGGTTCGGGGATCGGGTTTATGTTTGGGTTTTAGGTCATAGGTTTTGGTTTAGGTTAAGGTTATAGGTTTAGGTTTGGGTTTAGGTTAAGGTTTTGGTTAAGGTTTAGGTTATAAGCTACGAGTTTAGGGAATTGAGAATAGGTAAAGGTTTAGGTTTAGGAAATCGGGTTCGGGTTCGAGATCGGGTTTCGGTTTGCATTTTCAGATTTAGGTCTATGTTTAGGTTAGGGAGTTGAAATTAGGATTAGATGTAGGTTTAGGTTTGGGGATTTGATAATACATTTAGGTTTTAGGTTTAGGTATAGGTTATAGGTTTAGGTTTAGGTTTAGGTTTAGGGAATTGAGAATAGGTTAAGGTTTAGGTTTAGGAAATCGGGTTTGGGTTCGGGATCGGGTTTATGTTTGGGTTTTAGGTCATAGGTTTTGGTTTAGGTTAAGGTTATAGGTTTAGGTTTGGGTTTAGGTTAAGGTTTAGGTTATAAGCTATAGGTTTAGGGAATTGAGAATAGGTAAAGGTTTAGGTTTAGGAAATCAGGTTTGGGTTCGGGATCGGGTTTATGTTTGGGTTTTTAAGTTTTGGTTTAGGTTTAGGTTAGGGAGTTGAGATTAGGATTAGGTGTAGGTTTAGGTTTGGGGATTTGAGAATACATTTAGGTTTTAGGTTTCAGTTATAGGTTAAGGTTTAGGTTTAGGGAATTGAGAATATGTTAAGGTTTAGGTTTAGGAAATTGGGTTTGGGTTCGGGATCGGGTTTATGTTTGGGTTTTAGGTCATAGGTTTTGGTTTAGGTTAAGGTTATAGGTTTAGGTTTGGGCTTAGGTTAAGGTTTTGGTTAAGGTTTAGGTTATAAGCTATAGGTTTAGGGAATTGAGAATAGGTAAAGGTTCAGGTTAAGGAAATCGGGTTCGGGTTCGGGATCGGGTTTATGTTTGGGTTTTAGGTCATAGGTTTTGGTTTAGGTTAAGGTTATATAGGTTTAGGTTTGGGTTTAGGTTAAGGTTTTGGTTAAGGTTTAGGTTATAAGCTATAGGTTTAGGGAATTGAGAATAGGTAAAGGTTTAGGTTTAGGAAATCGGGTTCGGGTTCGGGATTGGGTTTTTGTTTGGGTTTTAGGTCATAGGTTTTGGTTTAGGTTAAGGTTATAGGTTTAGGTATGGGTTTAGGTTAAGGTTTTGGTTAAGGCTTAGGTTATAAGCTATAGGTTAAGGGAATTGAGAATAGGTAAAGGTTTAGGTTTAGGAAATCGGGTTCGGGTTCGAGATCAGGTTTAGGTTTGGGTTTTCAAGTTAGGGTTTAGGTTTAGGTTAGGGAGTTGAGATTAGGATTAGGTGTAGGTGTATGTTTAGGGATTTGAGAATAGGTTAAGGTTTAGGTTTAGGGAATTGAGTATAGGTTAAGGTTTAGGTTTAGGAAATCGGGTTCGGGTTCGGGATCGGGTTTATGTTTGGGTTTTAGGTCATAGGTTTTGGTTTAGGTTAAGGTTATAGGTTTAGGTTTGGTTTTAGGTTAAGGTTTTGGTTAAGGTTTAGGTTATAAGCTATAGGTTTAGGGAATTGAGAATAAGTAAAGGTTTAGGTTTAGGAAATCGGGTTCGGGTTCGGGATCGGGTTTTGGTTTGCATTTTCAAGTTTAGGTTTATGTTTAGGTTAGGGAGTTGAGATTAGGATTAGATGTAGGTTTAGGTTTGGGGATTTGAGAATACATTTAGGTTATAGGTAGGTTATAGGTTTAGGTTATGGTTTAGGTTTAGGGAATTGAGAATAGGTTAAGGTTTAGGTTTAGGAAATCGGGTTTGGGTTCGGGATCGGGTTTATGTTTGGGTTTTAGGTCATAGGTTTTGGTTTAGGTTAAGATTATAGGTTTAGGTTTGGGTTTAGGTTAAGGTTTTGGTTAAGGTTCAGGTTATAAGCTATAGGTTTAGGGAATTGAAAATAGGTAAAGGTTTAGGTTTAGGAAATCGAGTTCGGGTTCGGGTTCGGGATCAGGTTTCGGTTTGCATTTTCAAGCTTAGGTTTATGTTTAGGTTAGGGAGTTGAGATTAGATTAGATGTTGGTTTAGGTTTGGGGATTTGAGAATACATTTAGGTTTTAGGTTTAGGTTTAGGTTTAGGTTTAGGTTTAGAGATTTGAGAATAGGTTAAGGTTTAGGTTTAGTAAATCGGGTTTGGGTTCGGGATCGGGTTTATGTTTGGGTTTTAGGTCATAGGTTTTGGTTTAGGTTAAGGTTATAGGTTTAAGTTTGGGTTTAGGTTAAGGTTTTGGTTAAGGTTTAGGTTATAAGCTATAAGTTTAGGGAATTGAGAATAGGTAAAGGTTTAGGTTTAGGAAATCGGGTTTGGGTTCGGGATGGGGTTTATGTTTGGGTTTTAGGTCATAGGTTTTGGTTTAGGTTAAGGTTATTGGTTTAGGTTTGGGTTTAGGTTAAGGTTTTGGTTAAGGTTTAGGTTATCACCATAGGTTTAGGGAATTGAGAATAGGTAAAGGTTATGGTTTAGGAAATCGGGTTTGGGTTCGAGATTGGGTTTAGGTATGGGTTTTCAAGTTAGGGTTTAGGTTTAGGTTAGGGAGTTGAGATTAGGATTAGGTGTAGGTGTAGGTTTAGGGATTTGAGAATAGGTTAAGGTTTAGGTTTAGGGAATTGAGTATAGGTTAAGGTTTAGGTTTAGGAAATCGTGTTCGGGTTCGGGATCGGGTTTATGTTTGGGTTTTAGGTCATAGGTTTTGGTTTAGGTTAAGGTTATAGGTTTAGGTTTGGGTTTAGGTTAAGGTTTTGGTTAAGGTTTAGGTTATAAGCTACAGGTTTAGGGAATTGAGAAATGAGAATAGGTAAAGGTTTAGGTTTAGGAAATCGAGTTCGGGATCGGGATCGGGTTTCGGTTTGCATTTTCAAGTTTAGGTTTATGTTTAGGTTAGGGAGTTGAGATTAGAATTAGATGTAGGTTTAGGTTTGGGGATTTGAGAATACATTTAGGTTTTAGGTTTAGGTTTAGGTTATAGGTTTAGGTTTAGGTTTAGGTTTAGGGAATTGAGAATAGGTTAAGGTTTAGGTTTAGGAAATCGGGTTTGGGTTCGGGATCGGGTTTATGTTTGGGTTTTAGGTCATAGGTTTTGGTTTAGGTTAAGGTTATAGGTTTAGTTTTGGGTTTAGGTTAAGGTTTTGGTTAAGGTTTAGGTTATAAGCTATAGGTTTAGGGAATTGAGAATAGGTAAAGGTTTAGGTTTAGGAAATCGGGTTCGGGTTCGGGATCGGGTTTATGTTTGGGTTTTAGGTCATAGGTTTTGGTTTAGGTTAAGGTTATAGGTTTAGGTTTGGGTTTAGATTAATGTTTTGGTTAAGGTTTAGGTTATAAGCTATAGGTTTAGGGAATTGAGAATAGGTAAAGGTTTAGGTTTAGGAAATCGGGTTCGGGTTCGGGATCGGGTTTCAATTTGCATTTTCCAGTTTAGGTTTATGTTTAGGTTAGGGAGTTGAGATTAGGAATAGGTGTAGGTTTAGGGATTTGAGAATGGGTTAAGGTTTAGGTTTAGGTTTAGGCTTAGGGAATTGAGTATAGGTTAAGGTTTAGGTTTAGGAAATCGGGTTCGGGATCGGGTTTATGTTTGGGTTTTAGGTCATAGGTTTTGGTTTAGGTTAAGGTTATAGGTTTAGGTTTGGGTTTAGGTTAAGGTTTTGGTTAAGGTTTAGGTTATAAGCTATAGGTTTAGGGAATTGAGAATAGGTAAAGGTTTAAGTTTAGGAAATCGGGTTCGGGTTCGGGATTGGGTTTTGTTTGGGTTTTAGGTCATAGGTTTTGGTTTAGGTTAAGGTTATAGGTTTAGGTATGGGTTTAGGTTAAGGTTTTGGTTAAGGCTTAGGTTATAAGCTATAGGTTAAGGGAATTGAGAATAGGTAAAGGTTTAGGTTTAGGAAATCGGGTTGGGTTCGAGATCGGGTTTAGGTTTGGGTTTTCAAGTTAGGGTTTAGGTTTAGGTTAGGGAGTTGAGATTAGGATTAGGTGTAGGTGTATGTTTAGGGATTTGAGAATAGGTTAAGGTTTAGGTTTAGGAATTGAGTATAGGTTAAGGTTTAGGTTTAGGAAATCGGGTTCGGGTTCTGGATCGGGTTTATGTTTGGGTTTTAGGTCATAGGTTTTGGTTTAGGTTAAGGTTATAGGTTTAGGTTTGGTTTTAGGTTAAGGTTTTGGTTAAGGTTTAGGTTATAAGCCATAGGTTTAGGGAATTGAGAATAAGTAAAGGTTTAGGTTTAGGAAATCGGGTTCGGGTTCGGGATCGGGTTTCGGTTTGCATTTTCAAGTTTAGGTTTATGTTTAGGTTAGGGAGTTGAGATTAGGATTAGATGTAGGTTTAGGTTTGGGGATTTGAGAATACATTTAGGTTTTAGGTTTAGGTTTAGGTTATAGGTTTAGGTTTAGGTTTAGGTTTAGGGAATTGAGAATAGGTTAAGGTTTAGGTTTAGGAAATCGGGTTTGGGTTCGGGATCGGGTTTATGTTTGGGTTTTAGGTCATATGTTTTGGTTTAGGTTAAGGTTATAGGTTTAGTTTTGGGTTTAGGTTAAGTTTTTGGTTAAGGTTTAGGTTATAAGCTATAGGTTTAGGGAATTGAGAATAGGTAAAGGTTTAGGTTTAGGAAATCGGGTTCGGGTTCGGGATCGGGTTTATGTTTGGGTTTTAGGTCATAGGTTTTGGTTTAGGTTAAGGCTATAGGTTTAAGTTTGGGTTTAGATTAAGGTTTTGGTTAAGGTTTAGGTTATAAGCTATAGGTTTATGGAATTGAGAATAGGTAAAGGTTTAGGTTTAGGAAATCGGGTTCGGGTTCGGGATCGGGTTTCGGTTTGTATTTTCAAGTTTAGGTTTATGTTTAGGTTAGGGAGTTGAGATTAGGATTAGGTGTAGGTGTAGGTTTAGGGATTTGAGAATGGGTTAGTTTTAGGTTTAGGTTTAGGGAATTGAGTATAGGTTAAGGTTCAGGTTTAGGAAATCGCGTTCGGGTTTGGGATCGGGTTTATGTTTGGGTTTTAGGTCATAGGTTTTGGTTTAGGTTAAGGTTATAGGTTTAGGTTTGGGTTTAATTTAAGGTTTTGGTTAAGGTTTAGGTTATAAGCTATAGGTTTAGGGAATTGAGAATAGGTAAAGGTTTAGGTTTAGGAAATCGGGTTCGGGTTCGAGATCGGGTTTATGTTTGGGTTTTAGGTCATAGGTTTTGGTTTAGGTTAATGTTATAGGTTTAGGTTTGGGTTTAGGTTAATGTTTTGGTTAAGGTTTAGGTTATAAGCTATAGGTTTAGGGAATTGAGAATAGGTAAAGGTTTAGGTTTAGAAAATCGGGTTCAGGTTCGGGATCGGGTTTATGTTTGGGTTTTAGGTCATAGGTTTTGGTTTAGGTTAAGGTTATAGGTTTAGGTTTGGGTTTAGGTTAAGGTTTTGGTTAAGGTTTTGGTTAAGGTTTAGGTTATAAGCTATAGGTTTAGGAATTGAGAATAGGTAAAGGTTTAGGTTTAGGAAATCGGGTTCGGGTTGGGTATCGGATTTATGTTTGGGTTTTTAAGTTTAGGTTTAGGTTAGGGAGTTGAGATTAGGATTAGGATTAGGTGTAGGTGTAGGTTTAAGGATTTGAGAATAGGTTAGGTTGTAGGTTAAAGTTTAGGTTATAGGTTTAGGTTATAGGTTAAGTTTTAAGTTGTAGTTATAGGTTTTGGGATGTGAGAATAGGTTTAGGTTATAGGTTAAGGGTGTGGTCCCTGCAAATACAGATATAAACACGCAAATACAGATATAAACACGGCCTATCCAAATGGCCAGTCCCTTTCCATCTTCAGTCCATAGGAAATGGACAGCTTCATCATGGTCAGCGGTTCCCACCTTCCAGGGACCCCCGCTCATCCGGATAGCTCCGACGCACATCCAGATAGCTTATAGGTTTTGGTTTTGGTTATAGGTTTTGGTTTTGGTTTAGGATAAGGTTTAGGTTTAGGTTATAGGTTTTTGGATTTGAGAATGGGTTCGGGTTTAGGTTATAGGTTTTGGTTTTGGTTTAGGTTATATGTTTTGGTTTTGGTTTTGGTTTAGGTTATAGGTTATTGGATTTGAGAATGCGTTTGGGTTTGGGTTATAGGTTAATGATTAGGTTAGGTTATAGGTTTTGGGATTTGAGAATGGGTTCAGGTTTAGGTTATAGGTTTTGGTTTAGGTTTAGGTTTAGGTTTAGGTTATAGATTTTTGGATTTGAGAATGGGTTCGGGTTTAGGTTATAGGTTTTGGTTTTGGTTTCGGTTATAGGTTTTGGGATTTGAGAATGGGTTCGGGTTTAGGTTATAGGTTTTGGTTTAGGGTTTAGGTTAGGTTATAGGTTAAGGTTATAAGCTATAGGTTTAGGGAATTGAGAATAGGTTAAGGTTTAGGTTCAGAAATTGGGTTCGGGTTCTGGATCGGGTTTTGGTTTGGGTTTTCAAGTTTAGGTTTAGGTTAGGGAGTTGAGATTATTATTAGGTGTAGGTTTAGGTTTAGGAATTTGAGAATACATTTAGGTTTTAGGTCATAGGTTTAGGCTTTAGGCTTAGGTTTAGGTTATAAGTGTAGGTTATAGGTTTAGGTTTAGGTTTAGGTTTAGGTTATAAGTGTAGGTTATAGGTTTAGGTTTAGGTTTAGGTTAGGTTATAGGTTAAGGTTTAGGGTTTAGGTAAGGTATAGGTTTAGGAAATCGGGTTCGGGTTTAGGTATGGGTTTTCAAGTTTAGGTTTAGGTTTACGTTAGAGAGTTGAGATTAGGATTAGGTGTAGGTTTAGGTTTAGAGATTTGAGAATACATTTAGGTTTTAGGTCATAGGATTAAGTTTTAGGCTTAGGTTTAGGTTTAGGTTTAGGTTAAGGTTTAAGAAATTGGGAATAGGTTAAGGTATAGGTTTAGGAAATCGGGTTCGGGTTCGGGATCGCATTTAGGTTTGGGTTTTCATGTTTAGGTTTAGGTTTAGGTTAGGGAGTTGAGATTAGGATTAGGTGTAGAGATTTGAGAATACATTTAGGTTTTAGGTCATAGGTTTAGGTTTTAGGCTTAGGTTTAGGTTATAGGTTTAGGTTTAGGTTATAAGTGTAGGTTATAGGTTTAGGTTTAGGTTTAGGTTAAGGTTTAGGAAATTGAGAATATGTTAAGGTTTAGGTTTAGGAAATTGGGTTCGGGTTCAGGATCGGGTTTAGGTTTGGGTTTTCAAGTTTAGGTTTAGGTTTAGGTTAGGGAATTGAGATTAGGATTAGGTGTAGGTTTAGGTTTAGGAAATTGAGAATAGGTTAAGGATTAGGTTTAGGAAATCGGGTTCGGGTTCGGGTTTGTGTACAGATTTAGGTTTGGGTTTTCAAGTTTAGGTTTAGGTTTAGGAGTAGACGGTGTAGGTTTAGGGATTCTCTAGTATTATCTACTATTGAACCTAGTATTATCTACTACATACTAGTAACATACAACCAATACTGGGGCACCATACCATAAGCTACAAGAATTTCATGTCCCCCTAAACAAGGTATCCTCCATTGATAACATATATATATATATATATTATAAGTTTTTTATTTTCATTTACATTCCCAAATACATTCATCATCCATCCAAGAAAATTAAAACAAGTACTGTCAATCTATCTTATCTTACCGACCGCCTTATGTTTCTTTTCACATTTGTAACTCTCATATTTGTTGCAGCTGCTAGTTCACCATTAGTTGTCTCCCTAACCGAATCTTTGCAGTCCCTCCATTTGAAGCAGTGGCTGAATTACAAGAAGTAAGACTGATTAGTCTTTCCATGTTTTGAAAAAAATCAAATTCTTTATTTTTGGTTGCAAGTCTACTTATAATTATCATTGGCTCTTAATCTATTTATAATGAAAATCTTAAATATCACCTGATAGTGCTCCTTTGATAAATGTCCTGTTTGGAACAAATAATTTATTTTATCATAAATGTCCTGTTTGTAACAAATAATTTGTTTTATACATACATGTTTTTATCATAAAACCATGCATGATGCATCCATACCAAAAAAATCAAATGGAAATTTTTTTTATATAAACTGATTTTTTTTAATATTATTACAAACATCCCATCTCTTTCTTGTATATAACAGACATGTCACATGGCATTGAAGATACCAATCTATTCAAAAACAATAAGCTGTTTAAGATATAACGCACCCATCCAAAAAGTTTCCCCGTTTGATGTATTGTGAAGGAGAGCCTTAACGTGAAACAAGAAGCGTTCCATAGACCTCTTGAGAACACCAAGCAGTGTTTTGCATTAAAAAAAATTGAAATTTGCATGAAATATGCAAGATGAAGCATCAAGATCTTTGAGATGTTTCAGTTAAAAGGTTTCAAGTTACCTGTGGTTCCAGATAAGAAAATGATATTCGTGAATGCTTCCACAGGTTGTTCTATTGCAGTATAATCCTTAGCCCTGCAATTTTGAGGAGAAATATACACTTGGAACTCCAAAAACAAAGTTAAACATGGCCTACTCCAATCAAATGGTTAGAATTTGTCCAACCGCCTTGATTTTTGGACCCTCACCAATCCATTCAGGCAAGGTCGAGCTAAGGAGATGTCAACAAGATAAAATCTTACGATAGCACTGATCTGAAAGCAGCGCATGAGCTAAGGATATCTTGGTCGTTCATAAGGTCACCATGTGAAAGTTAGGATCGACCACTTGTCCGAAGGGCCAACCCAATGCGGAAAGTATGGACAGTTTAGAACACTTCCCAACAGAACACATTTAATGTACAATTGTACATGTGTGGCCCACCCACATGATAAGTTCACTGGCCTGGATTTTGCTTATATTCGTTGTTGGGGCTGTACTATAAATGGCTGAGATGTCCTGCACACTTGCCAAAGTTGGCACATGTGCTGCAAGTAAAGGTGGGTGTGAGATGAGAGTGTGGGTTGGCTAGCCTCCTACTTTGGTTTTAAATGTTGGGAACTTCAGTATGTGTACCATAGGGTATCTACCATATACATGTGGTGCTCCCATTTGCTCTTTTTTAGACCTTGTTTAACCTTCAAATTCCAAGAAACTCCCAATTTACGCCTTGAGCCGCTGCACGTAAGGTCAGTTACATCCTTTTCACTTGTATGCATGCTTGCCTTGTTTGATAGGGTAAATAGGGGCCACTGCTCACTGTTGATCGTTGTCCATCCGTGTGTATCACACCCATACTACCATGCTGATGGAAAATCTGACATTTTCCAGATGAAAGTAGAGTGGTGTGTAGGCTGGACTGGTGTGATAAGAGCCCAGCCCACCTTGGACTGGTTTAGGCTGAGCCTCAAAGCCTGTGGGTTGGACCCAAACATAAGTTTTAGGCCTGATAATTATATGGATGAGAGCTTGTTTGCATCTCTTCTTAGAGGCTTGATTTGTTTAACAGCGTGGGGCTGAATATTTGGATTGTGGGCCGAACACATTCCGAGACCAGTTCCACAACTCATGGGCTTGGTTGGCTTGGACTCAGATCCTTATCTCATGGTCTGGACTTGGACATGCTTGGCCTGGTCTTTTTGTCACCCTAATGGTAAGGCATCTAACACCATTTGAAATTAGCAGCGCATGAGCTAATTTCCGATTCAATAATTTCCAAGTATCTAATCAGTCCCTAAAGTATCTGAAATTTGAAGAACTACAGCTGATTTGATAATATTGCAACATATGTAAGCAAATGTATTACTTGAATTCCATGGCCAGGCACATATATCACTACATGCAACTCATTAAAATTATTTTTACTCAAGTATATGCAACAACATATATATGCAAGCAAGGAAAACTATTACTAGAATTCTGACAGAGGACCATAGGCACATAGATTACTTCACTACACCTTTTGCTGCAATTTTTATAGGGTCTGACTCCATGTAGCTGTGCATACAACACAAACGATTTTTTATGTGAAAATGTTAGGGAAAGCACAGAATGTAACAAGCAGTGTTATGTAGACATAAACATATTTTATCTGACCAAAAGGCAAGCAGCATTGGCAGCATTAACAAATTTGGAACTAATGTACACATTTCCAGATTATTATTATTATTTTTTTTTTGGATTTTTTTTCCCAGAGATACTGTACTACATACATTGCAATCACTGAATGTCAGGATAGATCCCGGGATTGGCCAGGCGTGCCAAACAAACACGGGATCCTAATCTCAGGATATACCAATCCCATGGATCTTAAGACAATCCACTGACATCACCATCATTACCTTTAAATCCCATCTAATCCACCCTAATCCCTTCAAAATTGCCTGGGACGTGTTTGGTTTGAGGGATTGAAAGGGATTGGAAGGTTTAATCCCGGGATTGGCCGGGCGTGCCAAACAGACCGGATATTGTACTCCGGGGATATAGCAATCCCATAGATCTTGCACCAATCCACTGACGCAGCTATCATTAGCTTGAAATCCGTGAAATCCACTCTAATACCATCCAATCCCATCCAATCTACCCGGCCAAACAGGCCCTAAATCCCCAAATCCCTAAATCCCCAAATCCCTAAATCCCAAATCGTTTCAATCGGTTTGAGATTGAGGGAGATTGAGAGAGATTGAGAGCGAGCGAGCGAGCGAGCGAGGAGAGAGAGAGAGAGAGAGAGAGAGAGAGAGAGAGAGAGAGAGAGAGATACCTCATGTGGATGCGCGAGAGAGAGAGATACCTCGTGGATGCGAGCGAGAGAGAGAGAACCGAGAGAGAAACAGAGAGAGAAGGTGCGGTGGAGAGAGCACCGAGAGAGAGAGAGAGAGGATGCGCCGGCGAGGGAGGGTGGCGAGGGAGGGCAGGGGTGAGAGAGAGAGAGAGAGAGAGAGAGAGAGTGCCGAGTGGGGCACGCGTCTCTGTTTGAGCGCGCGCCCAAATTTGGGCCGGTGTGGTCGGTGCTCTGTGGGCCCTACCATGATGTATGTGTTTCATCCATTCCACTCATCCATTTTTAAAGATCATTTTAGAGCTTCGTACCAAAAATTAGAGGAATATAATTCTCAGGTGGTCCACACCACATGAGAACAATGTGATTGGATATCCACCATTAAAATCCTCCTAAGGCCCACTGTATTGTTTATTTGACATCCAATCTATTGATTTGGTCACACGAGACCAGATGAAGGGAAAAAACAAAAACCAGCTTGATCCAAAACTTGTATGGCTACTAAAATGTTTTTAATGGTCGATGTTCTTTCAACACTGTTTCCTATAATGTAGTCCACTTGAGATTTGGATATATCTCATTTTTGGTCTGATATTATAAAATTATCTGTAAAAATATATGGACGGCATGGATGAAACACAAACATCATGGTGGAGGCCACAGAGCACCGACCACCAGCCATTGGCTGGTGTGGGGGAGTAGCCAATCTGTTCCCAAGCAAAGTAAATCCTTTGAGGCCCACCATGATTTTTTCATGTTATCCAATTCATCCATCCATTTTAACATATAATTTTATTATATAAGCTCAAAAATGAAGCCTATAAAAATCTAAAGTGGACTACATCATAGGAAATAATATAAACCGAACGTCTACCATTAAAAATTTTTGGGAGGCCACTGAAGTTTTGGATCAAGTTGATATTTTAGTTTTCCATTCATCCATGTAGTTGTAAAAATACATCATGGTTGGGCCCCACACAGCACCAACCACAAGCCATTGGATGGTGTAGGGGAGGAGCCAATTCGTTCCCCTTATTTGTGTTGTGGTCCATTTAATCTTTCGATATGATTCATTTTTTGGATAATTCTATAAAATGATCTCGAAAAATGGATGAACCATATGGGTTGATCCCAAATTTTCGGTAAATCGATAACTCAAGTGGACCATGACACAAAACAGTGTGGAATAATGATTTCCACCGTTGATGCCTTCCTTGGGCCCACAATAATGTTTATTTGCCATCCAACATGTTCATAATATCAAAGAAATATGAATGAAGGGAAAACACAAACATCAACCTAAATGTGGGCCACACCACATAATATAATAGAGGGGTTTCCTTAGAACATTCATAATCATATATTGGGCTTGCCTAAATGTGATTCACATATCCAACCCACTCATTATGTGTGTCCCACTTGGATGAGGGGTCAGACCAATTTTCAACTGCATCCATGTCTAAATTAATTAACTTATAAACAGGTTGGATCTCAAATAAACATCGCGGCGGCCGAGCCCTAAGAAGGTTTGAATAGTGAGTGTCACTATCCCACTCTTTTCTATGGTGGGTCCACTTGAACTTTGGATCTGCCCCATCAGTCAGATGCACCATTCCCTAGTGGGCCACAAGCTTAAAAATAAAGTCAATCCATGACTTGGGTGGGTCACACCACATACTATAGTTGAGAGGGTTACCCTCCCATTAAAACATTCATAATCATTTATAAAAACCTATGATGTATTTGTTATATCCACACCGTCCATCCATTTTAAGATATCATTTTAAGTCACGAGCAAAAGAATGAGATAGATAAAAATCTGTAGTGGACCCCTCCACAGAAAACAATGGGAGGGTGATTCCCACCGTTGAAACTATCCTAAGACCCATCGTAATGTTTATTTGAAATCCAACTGGTTCAAAAGTAAATATTTAAAAAAAATGGTTTGTGGGGCCATACATCATGGTGGGGCCCACACAACACCAACCACCAGCCATTGGATGGTCTAGGGGGAGTAGCCAATCTGTTCCCCTTATTTGTGGTGTAGTCCATTTAATCTTTGGATATGATTCATTTTTTAGATAATTCTATAAAATGATCTCGAAAAATGGATAAACGGTGTGTGTTGATCCCAAATTTTCGGTAAATCTCAAACTCAAGTGAACCATGCCATACAAAACAGTGTGGAATAATGATTTCCACCGTTGACACCTTCCTTAGGCCCACAGTAATGTTTATTTGCCATCCAACATGTTCATAATATCAAAAAGATATGAATGAAGGGAAAACACAAACATCAGCTTGATCCAAAACTTCTATCAAATCCACGGTGTAGATGTTCGACACATCATGATGGGGCCCACAAAACTTACTAACATCAATTCTTAGGTTCTGACGAGGTCAATAAGTTGGGTAACAATTTTGACCAGAATATTTGGCCCATTTTACATGTCTGGTCCATTCACTCTATTTTACTGATCATTACCCTCAAATTGACTAGTTACTGCTTAGATCATACTACATATGAGAGAGATATTGGGCAAACAAGATTGATCAACAATTTGAGTGAATTTTAATTTAAACATCTGAAGTTATTTTCTTTTCAATCTGGACTGATCAGATTGTCCAAAAATGGTTAAAGGTTGTTCATAATATCAAAAATATATGAATGAATAGAAAACACAAACATCAGCTTGATCCAAAACTTCTATGGCCTCCAAGAAGTTTTAAATGGTAGAGGTTCAATCACACTTTCTTGTGGTGTGGTCCACTTGAGCTTTGGATATGCTTCCTTTTTGTTCTTTAGACCTCAAATTATCTGTTAACATGGATGAATAGAGTGGATAAAAAAAATAAATAACAGTGGACCCCACAAAGTTTACTCTAGTAAAAGTAACGAGTAACTCACCCGAACGTAATTGAGAAGGGTTTCATTGAAACATTTATAATCATATATTGGGCCTATCTGAATGTGATTCACATATCCAATCCAGTCATTATATGTGTCCCACTTAGATGAGGGATATCAGACCAAGTTTCAACCGCATCCATGTCTGTATTAACTTATAAACAGATTGGATCTCAAATAAACATCGCGGCGGGCCCTAAGAAGGTTTCAATAGTGGGTGTCACTATCCCACTCTTTTCTATGGTAGGTACACTTGAACTTTGGATCTACGCCGTCAATCAGATGCACCATTCCATGGTGGGCCACGAGCTTAAAAATAAAGTCAATCCATGACTTGGGTGGGCCACACCACATACTATAGTTGAGAGGATTAATTACCCTCCCATTAAAACATCCATAATCATTTATTAGGCCCACCTAGATGTGGTTCATAAATCGAACCCATTCATTATGTGTGTCCCACTTGGATGAGGAGTTGGACCAAGTTTCATACACATCCAAAACTCATGTGGGCCCCACCAAATGCTTTTATCTGTTTTAGGGATGTCTTCACATAGTTTTAGATGTTATGGCCCACCTGAGTTTCATATATGACTGATTTTTGGACTTAAATGGGACACATCAAATGCATGGTGTTGATGTTCTACACACATCATGGCGGGGCGCACACAGATTAACCTCATGGAAAGTTCCCATGAGGTGACCTTATAGTACAATTTCACTATTTTAGGTAACTCCTTCATGGGTGTTACTTTAACCGTGTAGGGCCCACCTTGATATATTTTATGTATATCGACACGGTCCATATATTTTTCCATCATATTTTAGGATGTGATTTCAAATCATAAGAACTAAATAATCTTAGGTGGGCCATACCAATCAAAACAATATGATGAATAATCATTAAAAACCTTTTGAAGGCCACAAAAGTTTTGGATCTATTTGATCTTTGAAGTTTACCTTCATCTAGTTCTTCTTTACATTATCAACAAGTTGGATTGCAAATAAATATTACTAAAACTTACGATGGGCTCTTTATAATTTTTAATGGCGAGATACTATATTATCATTCTTTCCAGTGGTGTGGTCCACTTAAGATTTAAATCTACACAATTTTTTATACCTGACCCAAAACTAGGTTGGAGAAACGTATGGGCGGCAAAGATATACAACACATCATCAAAATCTCACTTTTGTTATCTAAGTCTAACTTTTCAATTTTTCTTATCAAAATAAAAAATCTAGTTTTCTTTTTTTTTTTTTAATATATTTTTTTACAATTTGTCAATTTTTTCATAATTTTGTTTAATTTTTTAATTTTTCCTTTTCAAAATATCATTTTTTTTAATCGAAATCTCACTTTTGTTATCTAACTTTTCAATTTTTCTTGTCAAAATACAAAATCTAGTTTTCTTTTTTAAAAAATATATATTTTTTACAATTTGTCAAATTTTTCACAAATTTATTTAATTTTTAAAAATTTCTTTTTCAAAATATCATTTTTAAAATCTCACTTTTGTTATATAACTTTTTAATTTTTTTTGTCAAAATACAAAATCTAGTTTTCTTTTTTAAAAAATATTTTTTTTTTACAATTTGTCAATTTTTTCACAATTTTGTTTAATTTTTAAAATTTTCTTTTTCAAAATATCATTTTTTATATCTCACTTTTGTTATTTAACTTTTCAATTTTTCTTGTCAAAATATAAAATTTAGTTTTCTTTTTTAAAAAATATATATTTTTTTACAATTTGTCAATTTTTTCACAATTTTGTTTAATTTTTTAAATTTTCTTTTTCAAAATATTATTTTTTAAATCTTACTTTTGTTATATAACTTTTTAATTTTTCTTATCAAAATACAAAATGTAGTTTTCTGTTTTAAAAAATATTTTTTTTTTACAATTTGTCAATTTTTTCACAATTTGGTTTAATTTTTTAAAATTTCTTTTTCAAAATATTATTTTTTAAATCTCACTTTTATTATATAACTTTTTAATTTTCTTGTCAAAATACAAAATCTAGTTTTCTTTTTTTTTTTTTTTTTATAATTTGTCAATTTTTTAACAATTTTGTTTAATTTTTAAAATTTTCTTTTTCAAAATACCATTTTTTAATCAAATTTCTTTTTTTTCAAAATTATCAACATTATTCGAAGTTCTTAATTTTTTTTTTCAAAATCTAGATTTTTATAAAATTGCAGTTTTTTTTTCAAACTTTAAAATTTTCTTAAACATTGTTAATTATTTTTCTAAGCTTCTCAACTAATTTTTTTTCGAAATTCATAAATTTTTTGTTCTTAATTTTTGACCTGAGCATTAGAGACGGTTTAGGACCGTCTCTAATAGAGACGGTCTTCGACAGTCTCTAATAAAGGCTATAAGACGGTTTAGGACCGTCTCTAATAGAGACGGTCTTTGACAGTCTCTAATAGAGACGGTCCTAGACCGTCTCTAATAAAGACGGTCCTTGACCGTCTCTAATAGAGACCGTCTTTAGCAGTCTCTAATAAAGACGGTTTTTACCAGGGCTATAAGACGGTTAAGGACCGTCTCTAATAGAGACGGTCTTTGACAGTCTCAGATTATAAGTAAAAGACGGCCAATGACCGTCTCTAATGCAGACGGCCATTGACCGTCTCAGATGACCTTATATAAGACGGTCAAGGACCGTCTCTAATGTGGACGGTCAATGACCGTCTCAGATGACTGCATATAAGACGGTCAACGACCGTCTTAAATGATTTTTGGACGTTTAAATTTTTAAGACAATATTAAGGACGGTCAGGGGCCGTCTAAAATTTTAGAGACGGTTTACGACCGTCTCTAAAGCGTCTTTAAACCAAGCAATTTTAGAGACGGTCCAGAACCGTCTCTAAATCCGTCCTTTTTTTCCATTTTTCACGTAGTGGGCCCAGAGTATAAACAAGGGGTTCAAGAGTTCATGGAATTTGCGCAATATCTGGCAGATTCAGGCAATAGGATTAGGTGTCCATGTTGAAAATGCAAGAACATGGTTCATAAGACTTTAGACAAAGTAGAAGACAATTTCTTCATAGTTGGGATTGACCAGGGTTACACTTGGTGGATCCATCATGGTGAAGAGTTCCACCAAAGAGTTGAGGCCACTAAAGTCCTTGCTGACCCAATTGTGCTGGATAACGAGGATGAAGATGTTGACGAAATGCAAGATATCATAGGGGATGTGTTCAGGGGAACAATTGTGGATACTGATTTTGCAGCGACAATTAGTAGCTAAGATATTCCTCCTATGGGTGATGTCGAATCGGAAAAGTTTAGTATGTTGTTGAGGGATGTGCAATGTCCACTTTATCCGGGGTGTGAAAACTTTTCCAAGTTGAATTTTCTTACAAGGTTAGTTCATTTGAAGACAATAACTCATGGGAGTAACAAATTGTTCGACATGTTTCTTGACTTGTTGAAAGAAGCATTATCGGACGATGAGACATTGCCTAAGTCTCATTACGAGGCAAAATCCTTGATGCGAGACCTGGGCCTTGGTTACATTCTCATACATTCATGTATAAATGATTGTATATTGTATTGGAAAGAGCATAAAAATGTTAAAGAGTGTCCAGAATGTGGAGAGTCTAGATGGAAGTATGATGAAGACAAGCGTAAGAAAACCCCGCAAAAGGTGTTAAGGTACTTCCCAATGAAACCCAGATTGCAAAGATTGTTTATGTCTTGCAAGATGGCTGAAGATATGAGGTGGTACAATGAGAAACGAGTTCATGATGATAGTACAATGAGGCACCCTGCGAACTCTGAAGCTTGGCAAAATTTTGACAAGCAATATGACTGGTTTGCAGAGGATTCTCGCATGTTCAACTAGGTCTTACGAGTGATGGTTTTAATCCATTTGGTAATATGAGTAGCTCGTATAGTATGTGGCCAGTGGTACTTATGCCCTACAATTTACCTCCTTGGTTGTGTATGAAGGAGTCACTTTTCATGATGTCATTGTTTATTCTTGGACCCAGGTCACCCGGGAATGACGTTGATGTGTATTTGCGACCATTAGTAGATGAGTTAAATGAGTTGTGGAGTTAAGATGTACAAACGTATGACAAATTTGCAGAATAGACATTTCAATTGCATGCAGCGGTCTTGTGGACAATAAATGACTTCCCCGCATATGGGAATTTTTTTGGGTGGAGCACGAAGAGAAAGTTGGCTTGTCCTACATGTAGTATTGAGACTTATTTATTGTCATTGAAGCATGGTAAAAAAAATGTGTTATACGGGCCATCGTCACTTCCTTCCGATCGATCATAGTTGACGCAGGAAGACAATGATCTTTGATAGCAAACAAGATCATAGGCTACCACCGAAAGAGCTATCTGGAGAAGATGTGATACAACAACTGAGTAACATTGGAGAAGTTAGATTTGGTAAGGCACTACACTTAAAGAAGAGGAAACATACAGTATTGGAATATAACTGGAGGAAGAAGAGCATTTTTTTTTAATTGCCCTATTGGAGTGATCTGAAATTATGACACAACTTGGATGTCATTGATGTTTTATTTAAACCAACATGATTTAAATGATTTTTAAACTCGCAAGTATACGAATCAAATGTAGATATGGTATGTATTACGAGATCGTTCCCACGAGGACTGGTCGTCACAATTCAAATCTATGACTCTCCTTAACTAATCCAACAAATAATGGAGCGAATTACTAAGCACAATTCTATAAAAAAAATAATTGAGAATAGGGAAGAAAATTCAATCAGAGAAAGAACACTAGGACTTTCGAATCCACCCCTAATTATCCTAACCCTTGTTTTGTCTGTTGATTCACCTTAATCTAGATTGATACCACTTATATAGAGAAAGCACAATCTGTGTCCTTAATCGGGCATACAGAATGTCTAATTCCTTTAAGCAATGCCATGAATAACATATCCCATGTCCTTGGTCGGGCACATGGAATGTACAGTTCATTAAAGCACCCTGTTTCTTCCTCTATAGGAACCTGTTCTTAATCAGACACAAGCACCTAGAATAAGCATCCAAACAACATCCATATATATACTTTGGTCAAGTTTATAGATGGAGAAGTATAGAATTTAAACCAATCAAGCCCACTTAGAGAAAGAAACATATCAATTAATATTCAAAGCAAATTCAACCAATACAAGAGCTAATCAAATTAGGGGCATCATCTCAGCCCTAGCTGAGAGATTAGTGACTCATAAAATCCATTAAAAAGATGGATAAACAAAATTCATAAAAAGGGAACATCAAACCAATCGATCTCTCTCTCTCTCTCTCTCTCTCTCTCTCTCTCTCTCTCTCTCCCTCTCCTTTCTTCTCTTCTCTGGATCTCCTCCCTGGATCTAGAATTCCCCAATTTTGGATGCCCTTCCTCACGTTTTGCAACTCTTTTTATAGCTGATGGAGTGGCTGGGGTGGTGAAAATCGGATTTGGAAAGCTGTCGCACGCGCAGCGAAAGCCCTTTCGCAGCCCAGTTCGGGCCCTCGAAACATAGCATTTTCCTCGCTCAAATTCCAAACAAACACCGTCCCTTAAGACTTTCTTGGGTCCTCTACATGATGGACGGTTCAGATCTACCATATGATCAAAGATGGTGGCCCACAACTGCTTGAAAAATCACTTTTCACGGACGTGCGTAAGCCTACACATGTGGCTTCGCTAACGTGATCGGTGGGCCCTATAGAGGTTTTTTCAGGGAAATCCATCCCGTCCATTATGTTTCCCTTGAAATTTTGGTCAAAAATGGTTGGTTTTTGTTGTCTGTTGACCCGGCTCAGAGAAAGAATCATAACAAAATCAGTCTTGAACGTCACAAGACCGCTTGTTTGTGGCCTCTGTATTACGTACGTGTACACGCATGGATATGAAAGGTCAGTATAGGTTCGAAGATTTCGAACCCCTCTACAAGATGGACGGATTGGATTAGCTTTATGGGTGATGGGTGGGGCCCACTACCTTCCGCAAAACTGGCGAGTCCGTCCATTACGCGGCAGCGGAAAACGGCAACTGCCGTTTTTAGATGCAGACGCGGGTCAGCGCCTGCTGACCCGCCTTACTTTGTTCGGCGCGCGGCAGGCATGGATGTGCAGGTGTACATGCACCACGTACAGGGCCCCCTGTAATGTTTGTGCGAAATCTACACCGTCCATCCTTTTTCTCATATTATTTCAACTATCAAAACCAAATTTGAGGCAGTTCCAGATATCGGGTGGGCCCCAAATTGAAGATTAATGGGCTGATCTATCCGTTGGGCCACTTTTCGAGATCTTCAATAGATGAAATTTAATATGTATGGTTAATTTATAGCCTTCATCACATGTATGAAGTTTCGAGCCAATCGGACGGTGGAAACCTGTGATCTTGCAATTTTCACCAGTTTCGGGCCTCTTTAATGTGAACGGCTTGATTTCTTTGGATCCCTAGCGTGTAAATTCTTCAATATTGGTCCTCTGGAGTCCGTCCCTTGCTCTGGTAACTTCGGAGCGTTAAATCCATGCTTTTAACATCATTTTTCAATCCACGCTCCTGGTTTCATCCTGTAATAAAAACACAATAAAAATATGGCATTAAGCATTATCATATACGTAAAATCTAGCAATAATCGGGGTTTGATATGTAATATTTGACCCTCATCACAACCCCCAACCAGCATTTTGCTAGTCCTGAGCAAAACATGCGAAAAGTAATTTCAGAAATAAAAGACAATTCCTGTAAACTCAAGTGACTTGTGAACAGATAGTTGAGATGTGAAAATTCTAAGATTCATGAATGGTAGGTAGAATTTTCTCCTGAAATCAAGCTTACAGTAAACTTCATAATCAAGTTCAAAATATTAATCCATTAATTAGAACAATTCTAAACACCGAGTTCCATGAGTGTATAGTGTAATCTCAGCTTACAATCATTACGAGATCAAATTGTCAATTTCATGATATCATTGGTAATTAACAATCCAATTCATGACAACAAAACCTGAAACCAACACTTGCCTTACAGATTAACTTTCCATTCAACCAGCCTTTGATTTTCTTTATGAATAGTAATGCCAAGGAAGGGAATCAAATTCTCACCTATAGGGAGCAAACCTATGGTGAAAACTTGTCGCCTAACTCTTTCTGAATGTAAACCATGGGAGATCGAATCTTCATCTATAGGGAGCAAACTTATGGTGAAGATTATTCAACTCACCTTTTCACTTCTTCTTTATAAACTGATGCTAACAAATTTTTTCAAGCTAGTTCCTTTCATGCTTAATGATCACCAAGTTACCATTTAATATCGAACTGAGAACTTAATGTGTAAGCGAGATATGATATGTGAAATCATGGCTCAATCAATGTTTACAACTTCTAATCATGGATTATCAATTCAAAATTGACTGTGATATCAAGTAGATGGCCGAATCCAAGAGTCATAAGTTACTCATATTCTCGACTATCCGTCAAAATCACTTTGAATTCATCAGAAATTCCAGAAAAAAATTTAAAAATTTTCACAATTTCCGCTCAAAACCAAGAGAATACTACTTAGGTAATCTCCCACCCCCAACCTAAAATCTACATTGTCCTCAATGTAACAGATATAAACATACGATGCACATAAGACAACGAAAAGAAAAGAGGAGTGAGGGAAAGATAGTACCCGGACGGAGAATCAAGAGGCTTTCTAAAAAAATATCAACATAAAAGCGAGTCAGCACAAGAGAGAAATCAACAAAAAATTAAAAAAAAATAAAATCATAAAAGATCCTATCTATACCACTTTCGCAGGTGCTCTCGATTGCATTTAGCGCATGTAATAAGCCTTTAAACCCCTAGGTTACCCCTAGTGGACGAGTTATAGTCTCATGAGGGTTTGCAGCAATGTTACCCACAAACATTGAAGTAACTAACTAGGAAAAAGCAATATAAGAAAATAAAAGGCTAGGTTACCTCTCAGGAGCGCTAAGTTTAACGTCTTCAGCCAGACAAGAACGGACCATGAATGAACTAATCTTTATAACCAGGGTCCGCCAAAAAAATTACCTCAACACCTTAATTAACCAATCCCTGACAAGTGATGTGAGTTCCCATGAACTGTGCTATCGAAAATAAGGTAACTGATACTGTCGTCAAATAGTTTAAGGACTTCTGCTCGAACGACTTCTTCCATGTTAGGATCACGCTTCCTTTGCATTTCACACGACTTTCCCTCAGCATGATCCATACATACAGTGGGGCATACTCCCTGTATTTTCGCTATCTTTCATTCAATTGTTGCCTTGTATGCTCTAAGAACATTAAGCAGCCTGCTCTCCTTTGCCTTCTCAGAGTTAGAAACTGTGCTGTCAGGCAGAGTCTCAGAAGGACCTAACAATGCATACTCGAGATCTGTAGGTAATTGTTTAAGGTCAAGTGCAGGTGACTTCTCAATAGATGGGACTGGTTTAGACTCAGAGGGATGAAGAGGTTCCACTTTCGCTCTCCATTTTTCAGTCTCCAATATAGGAGTAGAGTCGAGCAGTGCATTGACTTCGTGGATGGGACTATCTATGTCAAAATCCATGCCATATTGTGCTAAGCAGGTCTCAAGTGGATCTTCAAAAGATTTACGGAAGGAGTCCTGCACTAGACTCTCGATCATGTCCGCTTCAAATATGTCGTCCAAATCTGCGGATTGTTGTCCAGCATTAAAGACATTAAGTTTAATATTCATGTTACCAAAGGACAACTTCATAACTCCATTCCTGCAATTTATAATAGCATTAGATGTGGCCAAAAATGGACGACCCAAGATGACTGGGATCTGACTAGCCGGATTTCGGACAGGTTGAGTATCTATAACGATGAAATCCACTGGAAAATAAAACTTTTCAACCTAGATTAACACATCTTCAATAACACCCCGGGGCACCTTAACAGATCTATCAGCTAGTTGTAATGTTACTTTAGTCAGTTTTAACTCACCAAGTCCTAACTGCTCATAAACTGAATATGGTAACAAATTGACGCTCGCCCCTAAATCAAGCAATGCCTTCCCGATCCTATGATCTCCTATGCCGCAAGAAATGGTGGGAGCTCCTGGATCCCTAAATTTAGGAGGGGTGTTATGTTGAATCATGGAGTTGAGCTGCTCTGCAAGGAAGACCTTCTTATGAACATTCTGCTTACGCTTTTGAGTGCATAAATCTTTAAGAAACTTAGCGTAAGCAGGGACTTGCTTGATAGCGTCAAGCAACGGGATGTTGACTTACACTTTTTTAAACACATCCAAGATTTCATCAAAGTTGTTTCTTTTCTTTATTGGTGCCAGACATTGAGGAAAGGGTACTTTGGGCATGTAGGGTGGCATATTAGTGGCTCTTGGAGAGTCAGAGAGCTTTTGGACTTTGGATGCATTAGTGTGTCTCTCTGCTTCATCTTGATCTTCTGCTTTAGAATTTGATTCATCCCTAGGCATCTCTATTTTGTTGTCAATCTGTTTGCCTGACCTAAGGGTAGTGATCGATTTAGCTTGCTCATGATATTGCCCTTGGTTGGAATTAGAGTCAATCTCATACTGTCCCTTTGGATTAGCCACAGGTTGGCTAGGGAACTTGTCCTTCTCTCTCTCACTCAATGTGGCAGCTAGTTGACCCATTTGTACTTCCAGCTTGGCAATGGATTGCGCATTTGCATGTAAGCTTTGCTGGTTGGCTAGTAAGGTTTGTTGGGTGTCTTTTTGGAATTGGAGAGAACTCTGCATAAAAAGATTGAGTGTATCATCAAGAGATGGTTTCCTTGATTGTGCAGGCAGTTGTTGATATTGCAGAAACTGTTGAAGTTGTTGACTGCTAACTTGGGAGTGCGATTGCATGGGAGGATTTCCAGATGGTCCTCCTTGTTGTGGTCCTTTTGCCCAAGAAAAATTTGGATGCCTAGCCCAACCTGGGTTGTAAGTTTCTGAGTAAGGATTATTCCCAGGTCTTTGAAAAGTGTTCATAGCATGTACTTGTTCAGAGAGAAGTTCTGGGGATGCTGCACCAGATGGACAAGACTGCGTAGGATCGGCAGGACTAGAACATATGACACATGCCTCGACTTGAGCTGTTTGTGGAGGTCCATTATGCAACATCAGAGCATCAACCTTCTTTGTCAGGCCATCAATCTTGGCATGGAGATCTGGCGTGACTCCTATCTCATATATACCACCTCTCTTTTGTGGTTGGGGACTTCTGTCATCTCTATTTGAATAGTCCCATTACTGGGAATTTTCACACAAGGTTTCAAAGAAGTTTCATGCTTCAACATCACTTTTGGTCATGAATGACCCTCCACTGGTGGCATCAACCATGCGACGGTTCTGGGGTGTCAAACCGTCATAGAAGTATTGAACCTGTTGCCACTTTTCAAAACCATGGTGTGGACATTTAAGAAGTAAGTCCTTCCATCTTTCCCAACATTCATGAAAGTGTTCTCCCTCTTTTTGTGTGAAATTGGTAATTTCCCTACGGAGAGCATTAGTTTTGTGAACAGGGAAGAACTTGTTTAAGAACTTCCTAGACAATTGGTCCCATATAGTGATGACCCAACTTCTAGAGAATTCAACCATGCTTTCACCTTATCCTTCAAAGAAAAAGGAAAAAGGCGCAAACGGATCGAATCGTCTGAAAAGTTTTGAAACCTAAAGGTAGAGCAAATGTATAGGAATTCTTTCACATGATGATATGGGTTCTCCTTGTCTAAACCATAAAAGGAAGGAAACAACTGTATGACCCCAGTCTTGAGTTCAAAGTGTGTTGCCGTGATGGTAGGCAACACTATGCATGAAGGCGCATTGAATTGGACAGGAGCTGAATAATCTCTAAGAGCTTTAGTTCCATTCTCTTCCGCCATTTCAAATAGGATGTTTCTAAATCTTCTACGAAAAGTTCTTTCTATTTCAGGATCAAAAGGTGCTAGTTCTATGTTTAGAGATCTACGTCCTAGCATAAACTATGTTATTGCAATGTAAGAAAGAAAACTAAACTAAGAAGCAACCTAAGAGAAATAAAACTAGAACTAGAAACTATGAGATTCTCAAACAAGTTAAAACTATGTAAATAAGAATGGGAAGAAAGAACCCGGAAAAGGAGATGATTGATGTCAGAAGATTTAAGAAGCTCTTCCTTCACTTAGTAGCTTCCTTCCTCAATTCCTGTAAATAAAAACAAAAACAAATTAAGTTTCCTAAAATAATGATAAAAAAAATCCTAAGCAACGGTTAATTTCTAAAAAAGAAACTTTCTAATCTTAGAAATAACAAGCTAAGTTAGTTTCTAAAAAGGGAAGAATTTCTAAAACTAGAAAATAGAAAGTTACTTGAAAGAAGAATCTAAATCTAAAATTAGAAACTAAAAAATTTCTAAAAAATAAAACCCTAATTCTAAAAATAGAAATTAGAAAAAGTAAAGAATTTAGAAAGGGATTACCAAATTAGAAGTTTATTTCAGGACCCTACAAAACAGGAAATAGGTTAGTTTCTAAAATAAAGAAAAGAACTCTAAGTTAGTAAAATCCTAAGCTATGAATTATGATAAGAGAGATTCCTAAATTCAATTTGGAGCAAAACATCCAAATGGCAAACTAAAAACTTGATGTTTTATTTAAACCAACATGATTTAAATGATTTTTAAACTCGCAAGTATACGAATCAAATGTAGATATGGTATGTATTACGAGATCGTTCCCACGAGGACTGGTCATCACAATTCAAATCTATGACTCTCCTTAACTAATCCAATAAATAATGGAGCGAATTACTAAGCACAATTCTATAAAAAAAAATAATTGAGAATAGGGAAGAAAATTCAATCAGAGAAAGAGCACTAGGACTTTCGAATCCACCCCTAATTATCCTAACCCTTGTTTTGTCTGTTGATTCACCTTAATATAGATTGATACCACTTATATAGAGAAAGCACAATCTGTGTCCTTAATCGGGCATACAGAATGTCTAATTCCTTTAAGCAATGCCATGAATAACATATCCCATGTCCTTGGTCAGGCACATGGAATGTACAGTTCATTAAAGCACCCCGTTTCTTCCTCTATAGGAACCTGTTCTTAATCGACCCCGAATTGGCACTCGAATCGGGAAAAATTTTACACAAGCACCTAGAATAAGTATCCAAACAACATCCATATATATAATTTGGTCAAGTTCATAGATGGAGAAGTATAGAATTTAAACCAATCAAGCCCACTTAGAGAAAGAAACAAATCAATTAATATTCAAAGTAAATTCAACCAATACAAGAGCTAATCAAATTAGGGGCTTCATCTCAGCCCTAGCTGAGAGATTAGTGACCCATAAAATCCATTAAAAAGATGGATAAACAAAATTCATAAAAAGGGAACATCAAACCAATCGATCTCTCTCTCTCTCTCTCTCTCTCTCTCTCTCTCTCTCTCCTTTCTTCTCTTCTCTGGATCTCCTCCCTGGATCTGGAATTCCCCAATTTTGGATGCCCTTCCTCACATTTTGTAACTCTTTTTATAGCTGATGGAGTGGTTGGAGTGGTGAAAATCGAATTTGGAAAGCTGTCGCATGCGCAACGAAAGCCTTTTCGCAGCCCAGTTTGGGCCCTCGAAACATAGCATTTTCCTCGCTCAAATTCCAAACAAACATTGTCTCTTAGGACTTTCTTGGGTCCTCTACATGATGGATGGTTCAGATCTACCATATGATCAAAGATGGTGGCTCACAACTGCCTAAAAAATCACTTTTCACGGACGTGCGTAAGCCTACTGTAACGCCCTGAAAATCGGGGGTCGAGCATAAACTCAACTCCTGAGTTCCAGAACATCACTTATGCAACAAAATGAATTATTATTGAATGTTGACTGTATTCGTGCATTGAACATGAGTGAGATTAAGCCAAAACAGCATATCATACTCCAGAGACAGTTAAATTTGCAAGCGGAAGACTATGATAGATAGATAAAATATATAAACTATGATGAGTCTCCAGAGTGTGATAACATTACCAGTTAAATAAATACAAGTGCAGGTTCTAAAATATACCAAATGTGTAAGTTTAATGTCTTCTATCCCAAGTACCATAACCCCGTCAATACAATATCAGGTCTTCAGAGACCCGCCAGAGAGTACAGATAGGAGAACTCCTCCTCATCACCATAGAAGTAGTCCGGCTCTGCTTCACAAGCATCGCCATCACATGAAACTCAACAAATCTGTTTGGTGTGTACAACACCATCCCGTAACGTGGGAGTGAGTAGCTAACTCAGTGGAACAATAAAGCATAAGTTAACATGTTATCGATGCAGTCAAGCAGTAATGATAAAGCAGTAAATCAAGCACTCCTAGTTACTCTGATTAATGCAAGTATGAATGCAGGTATGATGGATGCCCTCACCGACATACTTCCTCATGCGACACCATCTCACGTTCGCGCATGCTTACATCCCACAGTGCTCCACATCTTCCAGGCACATGCGATGTATGATGAGCATGATTACCGAGTTTTTAATTAGTCCATTTCAAACAGCAGGATTGGGAAACTAAGATACCTCCCTTATATTATTTCCAAACATGATCCAATCTAGGGTCGTCAGTCCTAGTTAATATCAGACGATGGTGTGTTTTCTAGGTCACTGCAGAGGCTGCCAGGGCTGTTACGCACAAAGGTTGCACCACTCCCCCATCACCCCTTAAACGATTCATCACTATACGTAAACAGCCTAGTTCATACTCTATATATCGCGGCGAACCCTAAGGCACGCCGCAACTTCGTAATATGCTCGCGGTCACTACAAAGGGCCGCATCGAGGTACATTACGTACAAAGGTTGCACCACTCCCCCATCACCTTATCAATGTAGGCCGACAGCGCGAATATAGTGTCCCATACCACCATAATCGGCTCACGAGTTAAGTTGCTCACTGGTCACTACGGGGAGGCACGTAGCCCCAGCATAGGCCGACAGCTCGACCACGGTGTCCCATACCACCATGCCCGGCTCATGAGTCTTAGCGGATCGAGGTACCATGGTTAAAAGGGTTTTCACTGGTAAGTTTGGTACCCTAGGTTCAAGCAGTAGCGACCAAACATGGTGAACATACATTAGACAAATCGGGTTACATGACGAGCTCGGCTAGCTTGAGCGCACAACAAGTTGAACGACATGAAGTGCATAAGCACTTCGCGTGGCCAACCACTATCGCCAACCGAAGTACGACTCGAGTTCGTCGAACACATCTCACGTGGCGACATGAAACTCAACCACGATCTCCAATCTAGTACCGATTGTCTGGACTATAATCATAGCCCCAAGCACAATCAATTGTCATCCATAGCATGTAGAGTAAAGCATGATAGACAAAGTAATTCAAGCATGATAAATAAAGTAATTCAAACATGCTAGTAGGCATGTTAACAGCATATTATAAAGCATGATATAAAGCATGTTGTAAAACACTACATTAATAGGAATACAAACACATGTATTGTAAATAAGTGGTTTAAGTGATCAACCTCATGGAGGTAATCATACACGTCGCTAGGGTAGTTGAGAATCCAATCTCAACACCCTCCTAAGGCATCAACATTCAAACACTTGCTCACACAAGCATTTTCATAAACACTTAAGTACACTAGTACAACATACATGGTGTATGTTAGCAAAACATGTATTAGGGCTATCCTTTAGCCAAGTGAGTATTTTATTCATGTATAATATATTACTACAACAAATAATCATGATAAATACATCTCCAAAATTTATACGTATACAGTATTTTCTAGAATACGCATTTTCAACATACATAGTGTATACAAGCAAACATGTATTACGGCGATTCCCTTCGCCAAGAAAATATTTTATACGCACATAATATATTTATACGACAATTAATCATGACAAACACATCGCTAAAATATACATGTATCCGGTACTTCTTACAATACCGTATTTCTACATACATAGTGTTTATTAGTAAACATGTATTTAGGCGAATCCTTTCACCAAATAAGTATTTTATCCATACATCATATATCCATACGACAAATAAACATGTCAAACACATTTCCATAAAAAATACGTATACGGTATTTTATACGAATACCTAGAGTATGTGAAATTCCAAATTCTACAATTCTAATCGAGAATGAAAAAACGGAAAGCACTTTGTACATGTGCAATTGCATGCAGATCATGAATCTACCATTATCTGACATTGAAAGCGTTGAAAACCGTAACTTATACACTTAAAGTCCTCACCTTTGCCTTTGGAAACGAAACGAATCAGCAAGGGTAGTAGAACTTCCGTATACGGGAGATTTCTAGCCTAAAGAGCGGAATCGGTTAGTCGTTACACAACCCACATCGATCCCACTTCAAATCAGACCTAGGGTTAGGGTTTCTTACCTTCAAATGGGATGGAAACTGCCGGGAAAACACCTGGAATGAAGCGGTGTAGGCCGTGTAACAGTCCAAAGCAGTAGGAGGAAGATCTCCCACAAAACCCAAGCTCTTCTCTCTCTTTTCTCTCTCTCCCTCTAGGGTTTTTCTCCAAAATTCGTATGGCTGTGAGAGGGGCTGTTCTAAACTCCTTTTATAGCCAAAAATATTCCAAAATTAGACTCAGGTTCAAGGGGTACTGCTAATATAGGATATTCGTCGCTTTTCCAGCTCAAAAGGGAAGTTCTGGTGGCCCTTCTTGAACCAAACGTCAAACTTAAGCTCACCATCTATGGATCTACGTGGGATTACGTTTTTGACTCGATCGGATTCCCAGATCACACGTGGCGGACCACTTTCAGTTCGACAGTCAGTGGGCCACGATCAGAAATTCCAAGTACATGTAAATGTTCCTGAAATTTTTCTTAATCCGAGGGTGTAATTTGGTCTGATTCTGACGGTCAGGTTGCTTAATACTGACGCGTCAACGAATGATGCTAGATCACTATTCCAGATATTTATTTTGGATGGGAATAGTGTTTTTTCACTCTCCCTCACTCCGAATCGAAACGAATGGCCATGGAACATCGGATGGAGCTGATTTTTGAGATGATTGTTAAGCCCAGTGGGGCGGTCCTAGTTCCTTAACTTCGGATTAATCGGACTCCCGATGTGCGATCTAGACCTAATACGAAGTTTCGTTTCATTCCCGAGAGCAGACGGGAAATGAGTTTGGTTCTAAACTTTAGGGTAACCTAGCGCTAATGATTCTACAAGTTTTGGGTCTTGCAGAACGTATTTAAAGCAATTCGAATGGATTTCGTAGCTAATCTGGTTTCACACCTAGTTACTTTGTCTCATTTCTAAAGGATTTAGTCCTAAGTGAATTCTGGTCGAGGTGGTACTCAGGCCTTTGGAGTTTGTATATAAAGTGATCCAAGTTATACTACTTAGCTAGTTTAAGATAGTGTCTAGGGTGAAAGTTATTAGAAAAATTGGAAGATCAAGGTGATGAAGGGTGAGGTTTGTGAAGGAAATGAGTTCAAAGGCGGCTTTAGACTTTGGGATTCAGTTCTGACAAGTTAATGAGGTATTACGATCGACCCATTGCCTAAGGTCATCTAATCCCAGGTTGGCAAAAATCCGGGGCGTTACAATCTACCCCCCTTAAAACAAAATTTCGTCCCCGAAATTACCTAAGGGTAATAAGGAAAGATTTCTATTATTTCATTTGCCTAAGACTTATTGATTTCGAGTTCCTACGCGTGGTAGGGTATATACTAGTCTGGTTCCTTTTAGTCTACCCCCCTTAAAACATAATTCTTCATCCATTTCTCATACCCTGATGGTTTGCTACCATTTATTTCTTTACCTATTTGGAGTCTCGACGACAATTCCCACAATTTAGAGTAAGATAGTTGTTTTCAATGTTTGACCAACACGGAGAGACGGTAATAGTGGGCTCGATCCCGATACATCGATCATCTACCGGGCCAGGGTAGGAAGCTCATCGTATCCCTTCCGAATCTGGTGGATCTCAGTCGTCCGCTTGCCGGCCAGAGAGTCCATCGGTAGTCACCCAGGATTGGGAATTGGGTCAAGCCGCGAAAACTTCGCAGTTGTAGATGTCAGTAACTCCGTAGTCCGATCACTCTCTAAGAGTAGGGAATGTCCATCATTGAAAGGCTCAAATTGTTTATTCTAAGGTTGCCCTTTAGGTCTTAGTCTAAGAGAGTCCTCAATATTATCTATGTCCAAGGAAAGGGTGAATCAAGTCTTACTAAATCATCTTAAAACGGTTTCTCATAGTAGAACTTACTAGGGCTTCTATAATGTTCGTATTTATCGAGCACCGTTTCGATCCTGGGCCAGTGGGGTAGGGTCCACCACGTTTCCGCTGCGCCACCCAGGTCAAAGAGGTGTATTAGGTGACCTAACTAGAGCGGGTTCATCATGTTCTACCCCCCTTAAAATTTATTTTCGCCCTCAAGGCTCAAGATTTATGTCCTGCTCCGTATGTCGGAACAAGGTGTAGTTTAGGATCTATCCTTGACATGAAATGGGATGCGATCTCCCACTACATTGGTCTTCTTTTCATCAATGTTGTGTATTATGGCATTGATACCTATGGTCATAGAAAGGAGCTAAAGATGAAGGGTATTGTGGTTGATTCGGGGTCAGGTGTGAGTTTGTAGCGAGATGCCTAATTCTACCAAGAAATTTTGTCGCGGTCCAGACTTATCCTATTTAATCATGTCTAGCTTAATAGGCAGGCTATCTTTTTGCGTTCATAAGCACAATATGTATGCCGACATGGCATGTGATTTAGGACCTGATTCTTAACTGTCTGTTGCTCACTTGGGAAATTCCTTAGGCCTAAAAGGAAATATTTCTATTGGCTATATATTCTCACACTTCTCAAAGACAAAGTTATAAACTTTTGGTTGTAAGTGGTCAAGCCAACACGGAAGAAAGTTGCGTAGTGGGTGCAGCCGGATACATAGACCTTCTACCTCGCGAAGACAGAAAATCATCGTATCAGTCCTTAATCCTAGCTGATCCCGACCTTCTGCTTGATCAGAGCATAGGGTTCATTGGTCACTACCAGGATTGAGGATTCGATTCAAACCGCGAATACCTCGCTTATATGTAGTTTCTCTACTCCGTGTTCCCAGTTGTACTAAGTCCTTGAGAAGGAAATTTTAAGGGATGTATTAATTGGACCTAACATTGAATCCAAGGGATATATAGGTTTCCTCTAATCGTGAATAGTTTCTACGTCAAACAAGCTCCCTAAGAGTTACTAAGGAAGCCTAAAGTATTAAGGGGATTCAACAACGGAACGGGGTCTCGCTCCAACCTATTCAAGCCAATTAACTACGTCTATTACTCAATTATCTTAACATTGTTAGTCGTTTACATTTCTTAGTTTAATCAGCAGCCTAGGCTCAACTTATGAGCAGCGATAATCCACTAGTTGTAATATAAAGTCTATGCTTATACACCAGATGATTTTATACCCTTTCTAAATAAAGAAATTATTTTATCGCCTAGGGTCAAAGTTGTCTGATTAGAATTGAGTTGTCTGTACTTGACGCTCTAGCATTTCACACATGCTCACACCAGCTAAGAAGATCCTGGGGTTTGTATTATTAATTTGTTGGATTTCCTATATGGTCAGGTCTGTCGAAAACTAGGAGTATCGCTCTAGGTCCAAAACTGTAAGGCCTATTTGTCAAACAACCATTTACTCCAAAAGCTTAAGCTATCAGAGTGTGGTGGGTTAATGTATGTCAAGGGACTTTATCACTCCAACACTATTTGACCAATGGTCTTAAGTTGTATTAAAATGGGTCTGTATTGCTAATCCCACTTCGGGATTGGGAATGGCATATTTGGCAGGAGGGTGGGCGGGGATTAAAATTACTTTATAGGCTTTGGAAAATGAGCAATGTGTTGGGAAGGGTGAGACGGGATTTCCAAATCCCAGGATAATGAATTTCTAAGTGAAATTTGGAAGGACAACTCAGAGTTACGTTTAATTGCATACATTCCAAACCTAGTATCGGAAACCATGGGATACACTCAATCTAGGGACCATACCTTACACATATATTTATTATTACTTTTACAATTCCATCCACCCAATCGTACTTAATGCAATTTGGCCGAACGGGCCCTAAACGTCCTCAAACATCTAAAACATCCTACCAACTACTACACCTATCAACAGGAAAACATAACCACCCTAAGATAGTAGCCCATGCAAACTACAAGACAACATATGGATGAGCTCAGATAGAGCCATGGAAAATGAGGATAACGGAAATGGGGGGCTAGAGTTTTTGGTTCTCCATGGACTTGAGCCTCAACAGGGATTGTAAAGGCCAAAAAGGTAGGGATTGAAGGAGGAAAATGAGTTGATGGGATGAGTTGAGAGCTTACCCGAATTTGAGCTCCAAATGAGGCATGTAAGTGCTTAAATGAAAGAGAATGGAGAGGGTAGGGGGTAGGTTATATTGTAATCGTTAGAGGAGGATGTATGGTTGGATATGAAACAACAAAATGGGCGATTGGAGTGGAGGTTTGAGAGAGAAAAATCAGAAATGGAGGTTTGGGCGTTTGAAAGGGACGAAATGGGAGAGTGGGGTGCTCCAGCCCTTTAAAACCCAACCATTTGCCAAAATGGCACTTGCCAGGGGGTAGAGGGGGTCAGGCCGACCAACTTCATGCTTGGAACCTCACCGGAAAAGCAACCGGACCGCGGTCCGCCCGCCGCCGGCCGGCGAGCCGCGCCGCGGGATCGGACTTGGCCGGAACCGCGCCGCCGCGGTGGGGTCGTGTTCTCTGTGGTCCCAAGGTGCCAAATGCACCCTGGTTCGACCCTGGGTCCCATCGGATCTAAGTGGGGAGGCCCCCGAATCCGATTTGCTCCATTTCAGGTAGTTTCGGGATAATTGGACGTAACTTGCAATCCGGAATGAGTTATCTGATGTAAAATATATGAATTTGGGGTAGAACGAGCTAATGAAGCCAACCAACCCAGCTATGCTGGGTTGCGCAGCCCGGAATTGCGAGAAAACCCTCCAATTGGCGGTCATTTTCCCGTTTTAATTTTGTTTTACCAAAATAGTAATTTTTGTTTGATTACTCTTCATCTGTTGGGCTTTAGGAGTTGCGCTCATCGCGTAAAGAGCTTAGAATAATTAGGAGAATGGTTTGGTGAAGTCAAATAGGACACTTACTATTTTTGGCTGAAAGCCTTGCGCACTAGTAGACACCATGACCTTAGTAAGTCGCGAATGCTAGGAGTTTTAGTTGTAGTTTGTTTCTGATTTCTTTCCCATTGCTTGGTATTCCTATTTAAAGGGTTGTGAACTCATTTTTAGTCATTCATTAATCAATTGTGGATCTATTAGAATTTATTTCTAGTTTTTGCTTTCTTTCCTCATGGATTCGAGAAGTCTCTGCGAGGAGTCCAGAGAAGCTTCGAGGATTCGGAGTAGTTATCCTCATCACGCCTATCGCACATTTTACTGATTCTCAATGATTGGGATGAGGTGGATTATGATCTAGACCCTTCACTAGACAACCTAGAAATGTTTTAAGGTCGACCCGTGCCACCATGGTTGAATACATACTCGATTTCGGCGTTCATTTTCAATGAACTTCGCCAATTGACGAAATCGGGATACCTATGACTGTTTCTACATCCCGTCGCTCCCTCCTAAGTCAGAGTGCGTTAGAGTGCATAGTGTGACCATAACCCAGGTCCGGTTTAATCAAAATCATGCTCTGATACCATCTTGTAACGCCCTGAAAATCGGGGGTCGAGCATAAACTCAACTCCCGAGTTCCAGAACATCACTTATGCAACAAAATGAATGATTATTGAATGTTGACTGTATTCGTGCATTGAACATGAGTGAGATTAAGCCAAAACAGCATATCATACTCCAGAGACAGTTAAATTTGCAAGCGGAAGACTATGATAGATAGATAAAATATATAAACCATGATGAGTCTCCAGAGTGTGATAACATTACCAGGTTAAATAAATACAAGTGCGGTTCTAAAATATACCAAATGTGTAAGTTTAATGTCTTCTATCCCAAGTACCATAACCCCGTCAATACAGTATCAGGTCTTCAGAGACCCGCCAGAGAGATACAGATAGGAGAACTCCTCCTCATCACCATAGAAGTAGTCCGGCTCTGCTACACAAGCATCGCCATCACCTGAAACTCAACAAATCTGTTTGGTGTGTACAACACCATCCCGTAACATGGGAGTGAGTAGCTAACTCAGTGGAACAATAAAGCATAAGTTAACATGTTATCGATGCAGTCAAGCAGTAATGATAAAGCAGTAAATCAAGCACTCCTAGTTACTCTGATTAATGCAAGTATCAATGCAGGTATGATAGATGCCCTCACCGACATACTCCCTCATGCGACACCATCTCACGTTCACGCATGCTTACATCCCACAGTGCTCCACATCTTCCAGGCACATGCGATGCATGATGAGCATGATTACCGAGTTTTTAATTAGTCCATTTCAAACAGCAGGATTGGGAAACTAAGGTACCTCCCTTATATCATTTCCAAACATGATCCAATCTAGGGTCGTCAGTCCTAGTTAATATCAGACGATGGTGTATTTTCTAGGTCACTGCAGAGGCACGCAGGGTTATTACGCACAAAGGTTGCACCACTCCCCATCACCCCTTAAACGATTCATCACTATACGAAAAGCAGTGCCTAGTTCATACTCTATATATCGCGGCGAACCCTAAGGCACGCTGCAACTTCAGAATATGCTCGCGGTCACTACAAAGGGCTGCCAGGGCTGTTACGCACCAAGGTTGCACCACTCCCCCATCACCTTATCAATGTAGGCCGACAGCGCGAATATAGTGTCCCATACCACCATAATCGGCTCACGAGTTAAGTTGCTCACTGGTCACTACGGGGAGGCACGTAGCCCCAGCGTAGGCCGACAGCTCGACCACGGTGTCCCATACCACCATGCCCGGCTCATGAGTCTTAGCGGATCGAGGTACCATGGTTAAAAGGATTTTCAATGGTAAGTTTGGTACCCTAAGTTCAAGCAGTAGCGACCAAACATGGTGAACATACATTAGACAAATCGGGTTACATGACGAGCTCGGCTAGCTTGAGCGCACAACAAGTTGAACGACATGAAGTGCATAAGGACTTCGCGTGGCCAACCACTATCGCCAACCGAAGTACGACTCGAGTTCGTCGAACACATCTCACGTGGCAACATGAAACTCAACCACGATCTCCAATCTAGTACCGATTGTCTGGACTATAATCATAGCCCCAAGCACAATCAATTGTCATCCATAGCATGTAGAGTAAAGCATGATAGACAAAGTAATTCAAGCATGATAAATAAAGTAATTCAAACATGCTAGTAGGCATGTTAACAGCATATTATAAAGCATGATATAAAGCATGTTGTAAAACACTACATTAATAGGAATACAAACACATGTATTGTAAATAAGTGGTTTAAGTGATCAACCTCATGGAGGTAATCATACACGTCGCTAGGGTAGTTGAGAATCCAATCTCAACACCCTCCTAAGGCATTAACATTCAAACACTTGCTCACACAAGCATTTTCACAAACACTTAAGTACACTAGTACAACATACATGGTGTATGTTAGCAAAACATGTATTAGGGCTATCCTTTAGCCAAGTGAGTATTTTATTCATGTATAATATATTACTACAACAAATAATCATGATAAATACATCTCCAAAATTTATACGTATATAGTATTTTCTAGAATACGCATTTTCAACATACATAGTGTATACAAGCAAACATGTATTACGGCGATTCCCTTCGCCAAGAAAATATTTTATACGCACATAATATATTTATACGACAATTAATCAAGACAAACACATCGCTAAAATATACATGTATCCGGTACTTCTTACAATACCGTATTTCTACATACATAGTGTTTATTAGTAAACATGTATTTAGGCGAATCCTTTCGCCAAATAAGTATTTTATCCATACGTCATATATCCATACGACAAATAAACATGTCAAACACATTTCCATAAAAAATACGTATACGGTATTTTATACGAATACCTAGAGTATGTGAAATTCCAAATTCTACAATTCTAATCGGAACAGAAAACGGAAAGCACTTTGTACATGTGCAATTGCATGCAGATCATGAATCTACTATTATCTGACATTGAAAGCGTTGAAAACCGCAACTTATACACTTAAAGTCCTCACCTTTGCCTTTGGAAACGAAACGAATCAGCAAGGGTAGTAAAACTTCTGTATACGGGAGATTTCTAGCCTAAAGAGCGGAATCGGTTAGTCGTTACACAACCCACATCGATCCCACTTCAAATCAGACCTAGGGTTAGGGTTTCTTACCTTCAAATGGGATGGAAACCGCTGGGAAAACACCTGGAATGAAGCGGTGTAGGCCGTGTAACAGTCCAAAGCAGTAGGAGGAAGATCTCCCACAAAACCCAAGCTCTTCTCTCTTTTCTCTCTCTCCCTCTAGGGTTTTTCTCCAAAATTCGTATGGCTGTGAGAGGGGCTGTTCTAAGCTCCTTTTATAGCCAAAAACATTCTGAAATTAGACTCAGGTTCAAGGGGTACTGCTAATATAGGATATTCGTCGCTTTTCCAGCTCAAAAGGGAAGTTCTGGTGGCCCTCCTTGAACCAAACGTCAGACTTAAGCTCACCATCTATGGATCTACGTGGGATTACGTTTTTGACTCGATCGGATTCCCAGATCACACGTGGCGGACCACTTTCAGTTCGACGGTCAGTGGGCCACGATCAGAAATTCCAAGTACATGTAAATGTTCCTGAAATTTTTCTTAATCCGAGGGTGTAATTTGGTTCCAAGTACATGTTTTATTTTGGATGGGAATAGTGTTTTTTCACGCTCCCTCGCTCCGAATCGAAACGAATGGCCATGGAACATCGGATGGAGCTGATTTTTGAGATGATTGTTAAGCCCAGTGGGGCGGTCCTAGTTCCTTAGCTTCGGATTAATCGGACTCCCGATGTGCGATCTAGACCCTAATACGAAGTTTCGTTTCATTCCCGAGAAGCGGACGGGAAATGAGTTTGGTTCTAAACTTTAGGGTAACCTAGCGCCAATGATTCTACAAGTTTTGGGTCTTGCAGAACGTATTTAAAGCGATTCGACGGATTTCGTAGCTAATCTGGTTTCACACCTAGTTACTTTGTCTCATTTCTAAAGGATTTAGTCCTAAGTGAATTCTTCGAGGTGGTACTCGTGCCTTTGGAGTTTGTATATAAAGTGATCCAAGTTATACTACTTAGCTAGTTTAAGATAGTGTCTAGGGTGAAAGTTATTAGAAAAATTGGAAGATCAAGGTGATGAAGGGTGAGGTTTGTGAAGGAAATGAGTTCAAAGGCGGCTTTAGACTTTGGGATTCAGTTCTGACAAGTTAATGAGGTATTACGATCGACCCATTGCCTAAGGTCATCTAATCCCAGGTTGGCTAAAATCCGGGGCGTTACACCTACGCACGTGGCTTCGCTGACATGATCGGTGGGCCCCACAGAGGTTTTTTTGGGGAAATCCATCCCGTCCATTAGGTTGCCCTTGAAATTTCAGTCAAAAACGGATGGTTTTTGTTGTCTGTTGACGCTGCTTAGAGAAGGAATCACAATAAAATCAATCTTAAACGTCACAAGACCGCCTGTTTGTGGCCTCTGTATTATGCACGTGTACACGCATGGATATGAAAGGTCAGCATAGGTTCGAAGATTTCGAACCACTCTACACGATGGACGGATTGGATTAGCTTTATGGTTGATGGGTGGGGCCCACTACCTTCCGCAAAACCGGCCAGTCCGTCCGTTACGCGGCAGCGAAAAACGGCAACTGCCGTTTTTAGATGCAGACGCGGGTCAGCGCCTGCTGACCCGCCTTACTCGGTTCGGCGCGCGGCAGGCATGGATGTGCATGGTGTACATGCACCACGTACGGGGCCCCCTGTAATGTTTGTGCGAAATCTACCCCATCCATCCTTTTTCTCATATTATTTTAACCGCCAAAACCGAATTTGAGGCAATTCCAGATATCAGGTGGGCCCCAAATTGAAAATTAATGGGCTGATCTGTCCGTTGGGCCACTTTTCGAGATCTTCAATAGATGAAATTTAATATGTACAGTTAATTTATAGCCTTCATCACATGTATGAATTTTCGAGCCAATCGGATGGTGGGAAACCTGTGATCTTACAATTTTCACCAGTTTCGGGCCTCTTTAATGTGAACGGCTTGATTTCCTCGGATCCCCAGCGTGTAATTCTTCAATATTGGTCCTCTGGAGTCCGTCCCTTGCTCTGGTAACTTCGGAGCGTTAAATCCATGCTTTTAACATCATTTTTCAATCCACGCTCCTGGTTTCATCCTGTAATAAAAACACAATAAAAATATGGCATTAAGCATTATCATATACGTAAAATTTAGCAATAATCGGGGTCTGATATGTAATATTTGACCCTCATCAGTCATGCATATTGAGAAGAATATATGTGACAATGTCTTTAAAACATTGATGGATATAGAGAAGAAAATAAAAGACAGTTTTAAGGCTCGATTGGATGTACAAGCAATCGGTTTAAGGAAAGAGTTGCACTTGCAACCACATGAAAAATCATATAGTATACTAGCAGCCTGCTACACATTGACAAAACTAAAGAAAAAATGTTTATGTGAATGGTTGAGATCAGTGAAGTTTTCCGATAGGTATGCGTTAAATATCTCTCGGCGGGTAAACATTACGGACTGTAAGGTAACAGGAATGAAAAGTCATAATTGTCACCTCCTTCTGCAACGTTTACTACTAGTTGCGATACGTGAATTCTTGAGTAAGGATATTAGTTCGGCGCTGATTGAGTTGGGGATATTCTTTAAGGATTTATGTTCAAAATCGTTGAAAGTAGAAATTATTAAACGACTAGAGAGGGACATTGTCATAATCCTTTGCAAACTTGAAATAATATTTTCACCTGTGTTTTTCGATGTCATGATACACCTAGCGATTCACTTACTGCACGAGGCGAAGCTTACAGGCCCAGTACAATATCGTTGGATGTATCCGATCAAAAGGTGGTAGAACCTGTTAAAATTTTTATTTATTCCATAAACTACATATATCCATGTTTTCATACGTATAACATAGTGGTTTTGTGTACAGATACTTTCACACACTAAATGATTTGTGAGGAATAAGGCATGTCCAGAGGGATCCATTGCTGAGGCGTATATTGATAATGAGTGCCTGACATTTTGCTCCATGTATCTTCATGGCAAAGAGATTAAATTCAACTGAGAAGATTGGAATGTCGGCGAAGGGCAGGAGCATGAACAAGGACTCATATCTGTATTCGCACATAATGTCTGTCCTTTAGGATCCCCGACATTTCAGGATATGGACCTTAGGGATCAAGCAAAGGTGCGATGGTATGTGTTGCATAATTGTGAAGAAATAGAGTCATACTTAGAGTAAGTCTTCCCTCGATAATTGTAACTCTACATACGATAATCTTAATGTTTCTTACTAATGACGTGCCAATTATGTATAGCGAACACATCAAGGAGATGAAGTCCCAAAACCCTACAAATTGTAATCGAATGCATCAAGATCGGTTTTCAGAATGGTTCGTAAAATGTGTAAGATTTCACCTTGTATCTCACCACACTTAGAATTTTATTGTATTGCACAATATTTAAACCTAAGAAAATCTCTAAACAATTACATTTTGTACATGATAATAGATGAAGACATTACGCGTTAGTAACTCTGCGGATGCGTCTGATGCACTCTACTCACTGGCGTGTGGCCCTGATAGACGTGTATCTAGATATACAGGTTGTATTGTAAACGGGATTCGATTCCACACTGAAGAGCGTGAGAAGTATAGGACCACACAAAATAGTAGGGTGGTTGTGAAGGGAACGCATGAGAAGGTAGAAATTAACTTTTATGGCGTTTTGACGGATATTATTGAGTTGAGTTAATGATGAGAAAGCGGGTGTACTTATTTAAATGTGATTGGTAGGATATTGGAAATAAGAAGTTAGGAATACAGACTGACGATTACTTTACGAGCGTAAATTTATCTCGGAAGTGGTTTAAGGATGACCCATTTGTCATCGTCAGCCAAGCCGAATAAGTATTTTACCTCACTGATACCAAGTTAGGTGGCTCTTGGCATGTGGTGCAGAAAATAAAGCCCAGGAATATATTTGACGTTCTCGAACCAAACGTTGAAGATAGTGAGGATGGGGAAAATGAAACGTATAGGGTTGAACAAGCATATTAAGAAGGCATGCCATCTGGGGATAGAGAGACTGATTCAAATGTTGATATTTATGTGGTGCAATTGGATAGAGATGATGTGCCTCCTGATCATGTTGATGCCTCGATAATACATGACATTGTTAAAGATGATAGCGGTTTCATTGCTGACGATGTTGCAGATGATGAAGAGGAAATACTGATCAACAACAGTAATGGTGAAGAAGAAATTTTCCTAAGCGATAGTGATACAGACGATGATTATTAAATGTACACATGATTTACATGTCATTTTTTAATTCGAATAATTTGATTATTACATGTATACATGTGTTACAATTCATGATTTATTCCTTTAATTAACTTGTTTATAATCCACATTTGTAGTTGAGTCAATTTCTAATCATGTCCTCCTCAAACCGGAGTGTAGCGGAAGCACGCAACATACTTCATCGGCTGTTGTGGATGGACTTTTTGGCCATATCTTCTTCTGGTAAAGCCAAAGAGATACCCAGTCTGGTCGATGAGTGTAGGGAGGAATATATCGACAATGACTTAGATGAAAGATTATATAATCTTAAAGAAATTCCAGACCTGATGGAGGAATATAACCACGGAAAACTTCATATGGAAGATGCGGTTTTGTCACTTGCACATCTGAATGAAGTCCTGAGAGACCAGATTTTTTCTATTGTGACTGGCATGTTGGCTGTAATAATGTCGAGTGCTTTACACAACTTGACATATACTTCTGCAGCGTACGATAACTTATGCAGGGAGTACTTCAGATAGTTGATCCGAAGTTATTTCGTATTACAATGAAATACATGTATTTAATATAGAATGACAATGTGTAATGAAATTTTTAAATTTTACTAGAATATTTACGGTTTTATTATATTCTTCTTGCATTATAGTGAATGGTCTAATCATATTTTAATAATCTCTTTAAGCATAAGCACAAATTCATTCTACCATCAACACTACTTGTATAATGTTTTAGTATATTCCACTTGGACTGTAAAGTTTAATGTGTTTATTATATTGATGTTCATACACTTGTACTAACATTGTTTGTCACGCCCTAGACTCGGTAACCGGACTCATAAGGAATCCGATGGCTGGTTCTAGCCGCAACAGCCTCTGTAGTACCCCTTTCTCGGCTCCTGAGGCAAGTTCCGATCTTGGGATCCTACAAGGAGGATTTTCATAATAGTACAATCATTTTCGGTGCAAGCATACCCAAGATCACAGCAAATACATCTGGAAATAACAAAGGATACACATCACAAAATCCACTAAGAATTTAAACTTTTACAAGCTTACATCAAGTCCGAAAGGACATACATAAGATAATGGGAAAAGAGAGAAAAGGGTCAGCAACACTGAAGTCCTCGAGCTCAACTCTATTCCACGCTTTGCTGTTACATCACCTGCCTAAAGTCTCCTGCACGCATCAATCGTGCATCAGCTTATAGAAGCTTAGAGGATGATGTAAGTGTGTGTCAATAGTGCACAAAAGAATAGCAAGAAGTACAAGGAAAGAACATGCTCAATGAGAATATCGCTAGCCTTACCAAGGCTTATCATGAATACCATGCAATGAGTACTGGGTGCCATACCAAGGCAATGTATGAAGGGGCTTACATAGCCAATGCTAATGCGATGCAAGTAATGCCAGTGCTCATATCCAAACTACATATCAAGTATATTTTCAATCATAAGGAAATCACTGGGGTCCAATACACTGCTAAATAACTGCCGCTCTACAGACCCACACAGTCAAATAAGTATAAGAGACCTTACTACCTGCTGTGGACAACCAATCACCATCAAGGCCTGGCAGTAGCGGACCTATTTCACGAGCTGGTCAGACTCAGCCTAATAATGCCCTCCCTCACAGGCAGATAAAGCCACATCCCTACCCAACCGACTACACGACAGTGGGAGTCGCGGCCTAATGGTATAAGGCCCTCGTGCGCTCATAGTTTTCACTCGGTCATGACGTTGGGGCATTCCTTTGGTACCATGGAAGTTTTGAAATTTTCACCCATGAGCATCCTATGCACCCTGTATGCTCAAATAATATTTTCAGTGTCCACACATACGGTCATCCACGAACTTCCCTTTGGAGGCAAGGCCTTGATGAAGCAAGGGTGGTATCATTATGAAATGCGATGACAATGCATGAGTCATACACAAATCATGCACTAGCTGCAGGCACACAATGTGCATGAGGGGAGAAACTCCATCCCTCAATGACCATCACACAATGCAATCAATTCATACAGATGATGCATATGGGTCACAAGAATGTAAGTGTGCTACCTGTGAAATATGGAATCCTCCATCCTAAGGAGGGTCAAGGTCTAAGCACATAGACAAGTGTTCTAAGGAGAAGAAAAATCCTCTAGTGGGAGCCCAGTACTTTGGGACGACCCACAAGCTAAGAGAGAGTCATAATCTTAAAAAGGAACGGTCCTAGCCAGGCCCAAGGTGGACCTTCAACCACCTATAAGGGCCTCTATGGGCCTACCTTAGGGCCACCAAGGAGGACATCCAACCTCAACTGGGACCCAAAAGGTAGCCCACTACACATATAATGTAAGGTCTAAGGCCTAAGCAATGTATGATCTAATGGGCCATACTCCAAGCCCAATCTCATAGACCATGTAGTGGGCCCTTAAGTGAGATTTGGGCCCAACCATAAGGGTCATAAACCCATATGTTGTGGTGGGCTTCATGGGCAGCCCAGTAGTTCATTTACATGGGCAATTCTCACATTTAACACAAGTGAGTTGAGCCAAACTTTTTAACCCGAGTATAGGGTCAATTTTAATGGGTGGCCAAAGGCCCAACTTCTTGCATATTCTTGCTCCTAAGCCCATCACAATAGATGGGAGAGTATAGGCCCAAGATCAATGGGCTTATCCAAAAGGACTTAATCCACAAGGCCTAATTACCAACACAAAAGGGCAGCCATACATATATATAATATTACATAATGGGCCTTGAGGAAATAGCCCAAAAGTCATTCTATTCATACTTTATGGTGGACTTAGAGAGCAGCCCATAAACCCAAGAATACACATGGACAGGGCCTAAACTGAAGTGTGGGCCTTGCCATACCAGCCCAAAGGCTTAACATGACCCTCCACAACATGCATAAATGTGGGCCTTGCAAGTCAGCCTATAATTAAGTACTTCATGAGGGCACTAAGGCCCACAATACACATGATCAGCTTATAGATGGCCCATTGGGCTCACAATTCAATAAGGTCATCCCTTGAACAATGTTGGGCTCAAGGAAGAGGTTTACAATCCATTGGGCCTATAAAACTACTTAAAATCTGGTTAGTGCTAACCAACAATATCACAACAAAGGTGGGCCTCGAGGGGCACTATTAAGCCCAAAAATGTCTAAGGAAAGGAGACTAGAGTGTATGCAACACTTCCTAAAATTTGGTGGGCCACATCAACCCCAAAAAGGTCAACTATGCAGCAAATTTTGGGCCCCTTGCTGGAATTTCAGCCCACCCATTTCCTGGGCCTGCTGGAGTCTAAAAATTTACTTAATCTAAATGGGTTACTGACCCATGGTGACCCACACATATTATAGTAGGCCCCACCAGATTAACGGAGAGTGAATATAACACGTCTAGGTGGGCCCACAAAGCAGGCTGGATGGCCCGCCAAGGTTGGATGCCCCAGCCTGGGTGTCCCTGCCTAGTGGGCCACTCCAGACCATACCACAGTCAGCTTGAATGTCCGTTGGGTAGAAACTTTTACAGGGTGACACTTCCATAGGTGGGCCACTCCCCCACAAAATTTCAGAATTTTTGAATATTCCTAAGTATTTTAATTAATTTAAATAAAATAGTCTATACAGAAAATCAGACTGACCTAGACATCCCAATGTGGTGGGCCAGTCCATCCGTTGCCACGGTGTACACAGGGGTCCATTGGCCCTGAAATTTGGTAGGTGGGTTCTACCATGGGTGGACCACATCTCCACAAAATTTTAGAATTTTTAGACATCTGAAAATATTTTAATTTATTTAAAGAAATCAATCTATCCTGAAAATCAGACTAATCTGGACACCATATTATAGTGGGCCGGTCCAACCACCACCATGGTGTGTACAGGCGTCCATTGGCCCCAAAATTTGGTAGGGGTGTGGCCCACCCATGGAAGTTCACCTTGCAAAATTTTCAGATGTACTTGCTGTAATCTTGGGTATGCTCGCTTTGAAAACGATTATACTATTATGAAAATCCTCCTTGTAGGATCCCAGGATTGGAACTTGCCTCAGGAGCCAAGAATGGGGTACTACGGAGGCTGTTGCGGTAAGAACCGGCCATCGTGTTCCTTATAAGTTCAGTTATTGAGTTTGGGGCATGACAGAAGTTGGTATCAGAGCATAGCAAGTAATTCTGGAATAACTCGGGATGACATCGCATGTCTGCTTAGAGCATAGGATAAGTAATGTCCCGAGACCCTTCCTTTCGCTTCGTATCAAGCCTGTAATTGTCCTGATTCCTTGCATCATCATTGTTTTGTATACGATGCCGCCTAGACATGGCAACCGAGGTCGTGGCACCCGTGGTCGTGGTGCACTGGATGAGGCGCCCGAGATACCCGTCCTACTCGAGACCATCCTACTCCCATTATTGAGGATCTAATTCCTGATGTCCCGATCCAGCTTGTTCCTCCTATAGCGCTTATTCCTCCAGTTGAACCTATAGTGTCCACCCCTTCAGTTGCTCTAGCTCCCCCGCCAGTCCCCCCTCCTCAGCTTGCTGATCCAGTAACAGAGGCTCCTACCCCGTCAGCCGCACCCGTGCTTCCTCCCAAGGCAAGTGTCGTCCCTGCCTTTCCAACAGTACCTATAGGGGCTAGCATTTTCAGCAGTTGATGCAGCTTATTGCCACCGCATTACAGGCCCGTCAGCCTGCTACCGCTAAGGTTTCTGGGTAGTCTGATTTACCACGTGCTAGTGCGATAGCTCGAGAGTTTCGGTAGCATGATCCCCTGAGGTTTAGTGGTGACCCTGACATTCTGCCGCCGAGGCTTGGCGTACTGAGGTTACGAGGATTTTTGACACTATTCAGTATCCTATGGATTAGAGAGTATCCCTTGCGACCTATCTTCTTCAGGGTGAGGCCCGTCACTGGTGCTCATCCATATCTAGGATGGTCGGGCCTCAGTTTGTTTGGACATGGGAGGAGTTCGTGGTCCGTTTCGACCAGAAATTCTTCCTCGAGCACGTTCAAATCCAGCGAGCTATCGATTTTGAGACACTAGTTCATGGTGATATGACTGTATCTCAGTATGAGGCCCGTTTCTTGGCCTTGTCTAGATTTTCTCCTCATCTCACCAGTGATGAGAAATGAGGGTTCGTCGTTTTACGACTGGCTTACGTCTTGCCCTTCGTAGCCATGTGGTAGGGCATTGTTTAGAGACGTTCAACCAAGTTGTTCATCGAGCACTAGTTTATGAGGAGGACTGGGATATACCCAGAGATCGAGAGAGCAGAGTTCTAGTGGAGACCGGAAGAGGAGAGCACCAACCGACAGTTCCAGGCAGCACCATCAATAGAGACGAAGGGGCAAATCGGGGTTTCGGCAGCCCGCGGTTCAGATAGTAGCTTCTTCATCATCAGCAGCACCGCCAGTTATTTCATCTTTTGGCTCCTTTTTCGATGTATGCTCGGCTGTGGACCAGCAGGGCATCGGAGGCGTGAGTGCCCTCTCCCTATTCAGCAGCAGAGGCCACCACAGTTGCCCCCTTCTCATCCTCTTCAGTAGCAGCAGAGAGCAGAGCTTTCACCCGCCGCTCCTAGGGCTCCTCCTCAACAGCAGAGGCAGCCAGGCAAACCTCCTCCATAGAGACAGCAACTGCAGCACCAGCAGAGGGGATATCCGTATGTCCGGTCCTTGGGTCCAATGTGTATAGCAGGCCAGCAGGCTCAGACTCAGGACCCTCAGTCTTCCGGTTTGCTTCCCCTACCAGCTCATGGCCATTTTTATTCTGCGCAGCAGGCGCAAGGTCAGGACCTACAATCATTGACCGGTGGAGTCATTGAGGGTATTCTTCTTGTTTCTGCTTACGTTGCTCATGTTTTGTTTGATTCCGGTACTCCCATTCTTTTATGGTCGAGCAATTTTGCCAATCGACCAGTATTCTGTCGGAGGCTGTGTTTAAGGCCTTCGCCGTTTCGACTCCCATGGGGAAGTCTATTATGCTGACCCATCGCTGTTCTTTTTACTTGGTATTAGTGGGCGAGATATTTCTTCCCGCCGATCTGTTCGTGATGCCGATGGCAGGTTTTGATGTGATTCTGGGTATGGACTAGCTTGTAGAGTATGGTGTCGTCTTAGACTGTGCTGCGAGGACAGTTACATTTCATATTCCAGGCTTGCCAGTATTCCAGTTCATCGCTGAGCCCAGAGGGAAGTCATTGTCTAGTTTCTTGGCTTCGGTCGTTGAGGATTTTGTGACAAAGAGTATTGAGCAACTACCAGTTGTTTGTGAGTACCCGGATGTGTTTTAAAAGATTTTGGGTTTGCCGCTGCATCGGCAAGTGGAGTTCCAGATTGATTTGGTGCCCGGTACCATACCTATCTCAAAGGCCCCCTACCGGATGACACCGTTGGAGTTAAGGGAACTGCAAGAGTAGTTGGATGAGCTCCGGGAGTTAGGTTTCATTCGTGCCAGCAGTTCACCCTGGGGAGCCCCAGTATTGTTTGTGAAGAATAAGGATGGTTCATTGTGGCTCTTTGTGGACTATCGAGAGCTCAACAAAGTCACCATCAAGAACCAATACCCGTTTCCCCGTATTGATGATCTATTCAATCAGTTATAGGGTATATAGTATTTTTCCAAGATAGACTTATGTTCCGATTACCATCAGATTCAGGTCCGAGAGGAGGACATTCTAAAGACGGCTTTCCGGACACGCTATGGTCACTTTGAGTTTCTGGTCATGTCATTCGGACTGACCAATACACCCGTCGAATTCATGTAGCTAATGAACGAGGTCTTCCGGCCGTTCCTCGATCAGTTCGTGGTAGTATTCATTGATGATATTCTTATATATTCAAGGACCCGAGAGGATCGTGCCGAGCACCTGCAGATTGTGCTCGAGACCCTCCTTGCCCACCAGCTGTATGAGAAGCTGGAGAAGTATGAGTTTTGGTAGGAGGAGATCAAGTTCCTCGGTCACATGGTGACAAGGGAGGGTGTCGCTGTGGACCCCTCGAAGGTTGATGAAGTACGTCAGTGGGGCCAGCCCATGAACGCGTCCGAGATTCGCAGTTTCCTTGGTCTAGAGGGATATTATCGACGATTTATCGAGGGTTTCTCTCGTATTACAGCACCACTGACTCAGTTGATGCGGAAGGGCGTCGAGTTCGTCTAGAGTGATGCCTGCAAGAAGGCATTTGAGGAGTTGAAGGACCGACTTACGTCCGCTCCTGTTCTCACTCTTCCTGATGGGAGTGAGGATTTCGTTGTTTTCACCGATGCCTCTAGAGTTAGCTTGGGTGCTGTACTGATGCAGCACAGGAAGCTAGTGGCGTATGCCTCGTGCCAGCTCAAGGTTCATGAGCTGAACTACCCCACTCATGATTTGGAGCTTGCAGCAGTTGTCTTCGCACTTAAGGTGTGGAGGTATTATCTATACGGGGTCAAGTTCGAGCTCTTCTCGGACCATAAGAGCTTGAAGTATCTATTTTCGCAGTTCGAGTTAAACCTGCATTAGAGGCGATGAATGAAGCTATTAAAAGACTATAATTTTGACCTTCAGTACCACCTGGGCAAGGTAAACATGGTGGTAGACGCGCTCAGTCGTCAACCACGAGGCCTGGTGTCACATATGATGGTTCGATAGTCGGATGCTCGAAGATATTTCAGAGTATGACTTTGAGTTCGGTATGCAGTCTTCCATTGTTCAGCTTTCGAGCTTGTCGATTCAACCCTCTTTAGTGGCTAGGGTGATTGAAGCTCAGCAGATGGATGAGTCACTTCAAGAGTACCAGGCAGGGGCTACCTCGGTGGAGTAATTAGACTGGTAGATTGGTTATAATGGTGGATTACGCTTTAGAGGCCGATTGTGTGTCCCGGACGTGCCCGAGTTGCGTTGTGACATGATGATCGAGGCACACCGATCAAGACTTACTATTCACATGAGCTCCACGAAGATGTATCGTGATATGAGGAGACAGTATTTTTGGCAGATGATGAAGCACCAGATTACTAGTTTTGTGGCCGAGTGTGACACATGCCAACATGTCAAGGCCGATCATCAAAGTCCCCCTGCTCCCTTGCAGCCGTTGAGCATTCCAGAGTGGAACTGGGAGCACGTGTCGATGGACTTCATCGCAGGTTTGCCGAGGACTCAGCGTGATCACGATACCATCTGGGTTATCATTAATCATCTGACGAAGTCAGCTAATTTTATTCCAGTACGTGCTTCCTGGTCTATGGACCGGCTTGCTAAGGTGTTCATTAAGGAGATAGTGAAACTACACGGCGTCCCAGTTTCGATAGTTTCAGACCAAAACTCCAGATTTACGTCTCAGTTTTAGAGGAGTTTCCATCAGGCACTAGGGGGTCACTTTGCATCTCAGCACCGCTTATCATCTGCAGACGGATGGACAGACCGAAAGGGTTAACCAGATCCTTGAGGATAAGCTCAAGGCTTGTGTGATCGACTTTGCGGGTAGTTGGGATGAGCATATGCGCCTCACCGAGTTCGCATACAACAACAGTTATCAGGCGACTATCGGCATGGCTCCTTTTGAGGCACTTTATGGCAGATCGTGCAAATCTCCTAGTTGTTAGATCGAGGTTGAAGAGCGTCATCTCTTAGGTCTCGAGCTTATGCAGTAGACATCGGAGGCTATTGATGTTATTAGGCAGAGGATGCGCACAGCTCAGAGCCAGCAGAAGAGTTTTGCTTATCGACGGCGTCGACCCCTCGAGTTCGCAGTCGAGAACATAGTATATCTCAAGGTCTCGCCTATGAAGGGCGTGGTTTGCTTTGGTATGAAGGGCAAACTCACCCCGAGATTTATTGGACCTTTTGAGATTACCGAGCACATAGGCGTTGTGGCCTATAAGCTTCCCTTACCTCCTGAGTTGTCTGCAATCCACGCCATGTTCCATGTTTCTATGTTGCAGAAATTTGGGTTGGACACTATTCCCGTGATTGATTGGCAGCCACTTGAGGTCCGTGAGGATGCTTCTTACATTGAGTAGTCGATTCGTATTCTTGATCGGAAGGAGCGGGTCCTCAAGACCAAGGTCATTCCCTTGGTAAAGGTGCAATGGGGTCATCATTCGGAGGCCGAGGCGTCCTGGGAACACGAGGCTAAGATTAGAGAGTGTTATCACCATTTCTTTGTTGATTGATATATGCATATTGTATTGCCTTCTCTTTTGATGATTGCTATATGATGATGGTGTTTGATTTTCGTTTTATCCTTCATTGGTCAATTTCGGGGATGAAATTTCTTTATTAGTGGGGAGGGTTGTGAGACCCAACCCGAGTTCGCATGTGTGCATGTGTGTGCACTACCAAAAAAAAAGGGCAAAGGCTACAGACCACATTAGGCTTTTGCTACGGATATAAACCATAGTTATAGTTACTACGGTTTTAATCCGTAACAAAAAGGTTGACACGCCATAAATAATTAATGATATTATAAGGGGCTATATGGGGCGTAAAAAATATATTTTTTTTATATCTAAGCCGTCCATCTATTTGGAAATATTATGTTAGATCATGAGATAAAAAATAAGCTAAATCTAAGGCTCAAGTGGACCACACAGTAGGAAACATGGAGATTAAATCACATTTGCTTCCCATGGTGTGGTCCACTTGGGCCTGCAATCTACCTTAATTTTGGGATCATGAACTAAAATAATTTAATAAAATTAATGGTTGAAATAGATAAATCAAATACATCATTGTGGGCCCCACGGAGCCCCTGTCAGGACCGTCCACAGTCCGTCTCACGAAACATCGCCCGATTTTGGGCGCGCGCTCGAAACAGAGCCACGCCCAAAATGGGTTATCTCTTTCTCTCTCTCTCTCTTCATTTTCCAATCGTCTCTCTCCCTCCCTATCTCTCCTCTATCTCTCTCCCTCTCCCTCTCTCTCCCTTGAACAGCCCACGCATCTCCCTCTCCCTAGGGTTTAAGTGAACCCCTTACCTAGGGTTTTCTCATTCTAGCTTGCGGCTCGAAGGAGGGGCAACCACTCTAGTTTATTCCTCAGCTGGGAGGTAGCAACGATGGTAATGCCTTTAAGGCCATTGATTCGAAAGCGGAAGGTTGATATATTTTGGGGTTTTCGAATTTGGAGGTTTTTTTGGATTTAGGGGTTTTTTAATTTAGAGGTTTTTGAATTTGGAGGTTTTTGGATTTAGGGGTTTCCAAATTTGGGGGTTTTCGAATTTTAAGGTTTTTGGATTTAGGGGTTTCCAAATCTGGGGGTTTTCGGATTGATATTCGGAGCGGAGATGGGCTACAACGACCGAGTTACCATTTCCTCTGAATCTGTTGAATTTCAGGTCCATTCTTTTCGTTTCCTCTAAATCTGTTGAAAATTTTCCTATTTCCTTCTCTGATTGATGAGTTTTCTGACGAATTGACGAACAATCCATAATCAATATACATTGTCTATAGTCCATAAGATAGATATCTACAATACCATTGTTATTTTCATGACATGTTTGTGAAAATGCCATTTCTCATGATGTGTTTTTGAAAATGCTCATGAAGTTTCTATTGGTTTCAAATGCTCTACTCTATTGATTTTTGTATACATGTATTTCAAATATAATGTTGGTGTGACAGTGAATCTTAAGGGAGAAATAGAAGGTTTGGAAATTACAAGGCCAATTCGAAAGTAACGTGTAGATTTGTAGCGAAGAATTTTCTGTGCAGTAAACACTATTGTTTAAGAGATGATGTCTAATGTTTAGATTTTTTACTTTGCTGAATTTAAAATTTTATTTATCTGGGAAGAAACTAAGCAGGTGTTTTGTCAGTAGAAGCGGAGTTTGTTTTAGAGAATTCATGAGTTGCAGTGCATTTGGATTTTCTTTTTGTCCAAGTTCGATAGAGAGAGAGAGAGAGAGAGAGAGAGAGTTTTAATAGGGTAGGTTGCCACCATGGCACAATATTGTACATGGCAGATTTCCACCCCTGATTGCAACCTTTAAATGATTTGAACCATTCATGTTCATGATGTTACCATATAGAAAATGTGGTCTTATAATCCTGACCTTTGAATCTTTGATTTGACTATGAGCTATTAAATATTCTTTTTTATACAAAATCACCCATTCAACAATGCTTCTTATGATGGCCAGGGTACCATAGAGTATGGAACACGAACAGTTCAGATCATCACTTATGATGCAATCCGCGAGGTGGAAAACTGCCACCATAACATATTGTATTGTGGTGGCACTGTAGCATATATAAAAAATAGCATCTTTTTTTTTCTTGAGAGAGAGAGAGAGAGCCAAAAATTGTGACTATAATATTTATATCTCAACCTCAAGCTTATAAGTTTCTTCTCCTATGCTCTAACATTTTCGATTTGATGTTATTTTATATTCATTTCTGCTATAGAACTCGGTCAATGCACGGGAGTAGAAAATTCCATACCCATGGCTAGTCTTCAACGAGAAGGTGAAAGTGAACTCTGTTGTAATCCACTTCTTGTGTTTGGATGAATCCCTGCTTGTGTTGTAGTTATTTAATTATGCTTTTGGTTGCACAAGTTCCTGACTGTTGTGATAAATCTACTCATCTGGAACAAGCATTCTATCACTATGGGGACTGTTGGGCTTTTGATATGCATGGTAGAGTTCTTTATCGTGATCTATGACCAAGCCATGAAATTTCTTCTTGAAATAGAAGCGATTCTGCAAGAGTTGGTGATGAGGAACAGCAACAGCTTCTAGAAATGGAATCTGCATTAGAAGCAAACACGACCGACTATCCATGATTCTTTTAATTTTAGGCAGTTGTTTTTATCTTTTGACTCTTACATTCTTCCTTTCAATCAAATACCTCTGAACTTGTAGTACTTTCATTGTTTTTCTATCAATGGGTTTTCTTCTATGGATTTACATACATCTTTAAATTATTGCATATGCCAACATTGCACATTTGAGGGGTGTCTAACCTATCTAGTGAGGGATGTCGCAGCTGTGTTTAAGGCCCAAAGTCATGTACAGGTGCATGTGGTGCTCACAAAAGTTTAGACTCTTACATGCTTTTCTGTTGTGAATCTTCATCTCTAGACATTACAATATTTCTTTGTGGTTGTATTTCTTTTGTTGCTTGTTTGTCTGCTGATATTTTGAAAGGGTGAAGCTTTCCAGCCTTGTAGAGGACTATTGGAGTGGGTGTTTGCACTGTCTTGCAGAATTTCAATGCCCTCGAAATGCAGCCTTTAAGAACTGAAAATCAGCTCCATGGAATGATCCATTTCTGCACAAATATTTCAAAACGTTTCACATTGAATATAAAAGTGATCCATGATCCATGATCCTGTGGCCTTCCTACACATCACACAGACTGGATGCTCACATCACACAGTCTGAATATATAACTTATATTTACATTGGTGAGAAACCATTCCTGGACCTGCAGATCTTGGACATGTTGACTGTTTATTCATTACAATATTTGACAGTTTGAATAGGAAATGCCAGAAGGAACTCGAGACAATTGGGAGGCAATATCTGTTTAAATCTTTGAAGCTCAATTTTCTTTGCCATTATGAGTTTCGAAATGTTGAATTTGGTCTATATGCTCATTGTCTCCATTGATCATTTTCTGTTTGCCTTTGTTATAACTTGTGTATGTCTGTTAATTGAATCATATTGGCATCTGATTTTTACACTCCTCACTCTTGAATCTGAACCTTTGGACATCTTTTATTTTCCCCATATGGATTAATGGCGTGGATAAAACACATGCATCAATGTATTTATCCTGTTTGATTTTGGAAAGGAGAATTATATAATACTCAGGCTCGTACAATGCTTGATACACAGGCATTCAGAATCTAATAGATTGTGCATCCCATTGTCTCCAAGTCACAGTTTCAATATCAAATTGGTTGAATAATCCTAACCTTTGATTCATGGACAACTTTTTGTGGAAATAGGACAGTTGGTTTAGTGTTTTTTTTGTTTTTAACCGTGCAATTAATGTCATCCAATTCAAAAGTGAGATGATCTGATAAGCTTAATTTTTTATTCACGATACATCTATACTGGGTTCTATAATTTGGACAGTTTAATTTGAGTAGTTGTATGCCTTGTGTGTAATTTCTTAAGTAATTTGTAAGCGCATGAGTATCATCCATTACACTCTGCCAAAGTATGAAAGATTTGCTCTTTGGGCCTAAGTCATGGACTTGACTAAATTTACCGTAATCTTGTACATTACAGAGACTTTACAAAGTACTAATGATGTACAAGTTACTTATATAAGGCATTATATTGAATGAACAGTCAAATTTTGGTGTAAATATTTTTGTAAGACAAATATTGACTCGGCTAAGTTTTCATGGCCCGGTGGTTGGCCAAGTCAATGCAAAACTTGGCTGATTTTCATATAGGACTGATGCATAGTATGAATCAGCGGACCAATTTCTTTTATAGCTGGAAATAGTTGTACTTCTCTGTTCCTTTGTTTCCTCAACAGATTTAGGTGAGAGACTTGCTAGCTGGAAATGATGATCTGCACTTCAGAAGATATTGATTCAGTCTTTAAGTTTGTCTGCTAGCTGGAAATCTATTTAATTTTCTTTGCTGAACTTTGGTATGAGTTTGGATTTGAGCATGTAGTTCAACGGTAGAAAATCTGCATTCCAACATTGGTATCCATGGTAGTCCAGTTCACCTATGAAAAAAAATAATATATATATATACAGAAACTTCAGTAGGGGTTTTAATTGTACTAATTTGAAAAGTAAACCTCCTACTTTGTGATCCCAGTAGTGAAGGTTGATGCTTGTTCTCCTGTTTTTGCTTGCTACAGGTAGATCAATTACATAAAATTTATTTGTTGTGTGGATCTACTGATGAAGACAACTGGCCTGGGGTTTCCAAATTGCCCAAGTATGATGACTACAAGCCACAAAGTCTAATGAAGCGATGTATTAAGGAGGTTTTTAAAGAGTAAGTAGTTCTAGATTAGTAGACTCTGTTCAATCACCTGTTCTTGAGCATTTGGACAAAGTTGTATGGATTTTTCTTTCCCAGTTTCATTAAGACCTACAAAACCTCATACCTTGATGGCTACATACTAGTAACTATATTTTAATAAGTTCAGACTGCTTCAGGTCAGAAATCTGATTGAGAAAGGTAGCAGAAAGGCTGTTAGTAGGTTCAGACTGCTTCAAGCTGGCTTTAGTTTGTATTATCTAGTATTGAATTTAATTAAAATAACTAGTAGTTCGGTAAAGTACAAACTACCTTTTGGAATGTTTTATACAAAAAATAAACCTCTTTTTCTAGCCTTTCTTGGGTATGCCTGGTTATCATCTGATTTTTTTAGATTTCTTTTTCTAAGTTCATTTAAAATACGATTTATGAGAAAAATGCCAAGGGGATTCATCGCAGATGATTGAAGAGGATCTTCACAAAATACATGCCAAATTGCCAATGTAAGCAAGGAATGAGTAAGGTTGACGTTGTTATTCTAGAACTTTTGTACTAAAGTTGAAACTTTTGAATCATATAGGTAGGGGCAGCTTATTACTTGATTCTTGTCAAGTGACATTTCTGCATATAAAACTAACAAATATGGAGATCCATGGTAACTTAAATTTCCCAAGGCAATCTCATTGGGATTGCCTTAGGAAATAACATATGCGAATTAAATTGCTTATGGTCATTTAAATGAAGAGGAAATAACAAAAATAATGGTGTTTCTTGGCATGTACATGTACTAACACTTGAGTGCTTTATAGCTAACTCAGATATTTGCATTGAGAACCAGCTAGAATTTGCTGATTTACATTTTATCTCTGCATATTGGAAGCTTCTGCATGGTCATAGGTTCCAAAGAACATTCCTGTTGGAAGGTATATCTTCAAATTATCAATTCATCTCTTGTAATTGACAAGAATTTTGTTCTTGCACATGCACATCCAGCTTGTAACTTTCATGCAATTGAAACTGAAATCTCGGCATGGAGAAAGACGTCCAATTGCACATTTCTTCCATTGATATGGATTGAAGAAGATAGCCCTTAGCAACATGTTGACTAGGAAATAAGCCTCGACCTCCTTGGCATTCTTTATAAATTATTATCAGACAATTTAATAAATATGTAAAATAAATTCATATAGCATAAGTAGTATAAAACATAATGTGTAACAACAATTGAGGATGTGTGCTTTGCTGGTTAGGAGTACTGCTTAGTTAAAGGAAAGACGAGGTTTAATTCTTGCTCTTTGCTTATTTTTATTTTTTTTATAAAACCAAACAGAGAGCCACAGCAAGTCGCATTGAGTTTCTCCTACTATTGGGTTTCCTGATGACTTGGCTAGAAATTTTGCTAAGTCTAGTTGACTTGGCTGAATTTTGGGTTGATTTGACAAATTTTAGAACTATGATTTCATCTGCAGTTGCTACTCATATGTCATCTCTTTGTACTTGTGATTTGATGGATTCACAGATTTCCTGTGTTCTGAACAGTTGGCACTTTCTTGCAGATTTTGGTACCAATTGCCAATGGCTCAGTGGAGATGGAAGTTGTTATGATAATTGATATTCTGTGGAGCAAAGGCAAATGTGGTGGTAGCATCTATTGAAGATAAATTAGAAATAGTGGCAGCTAGAAAAGTGAAACTAGTGGCTGATATGCTCCTCAAGGAGGCTGACAAGCTGCAATATGACCTTATTGTTTTGTTGGTAAGTCATGAAGACCATACAGTTTGAGACATATTGCATATCCACACTTTTTAAGGAGTGGAAACTATTGAGCATTCTATTAGTAAGGCTTGCATTCTTTCATATCCTGTGCTTGCTTGCTTGGTTTTAGGAGGATTTGAGTTCTGAATCATTATTCTTTGCTGGTGATGTTTTTTTTTTCATTCCTTTTCCAGAATAACCATATGATCTTGATCAAATGCTATGTAACTATTGATGGAAACTGCATCTGCTTCAGGAACTTGTAGGGATCATCAAGCTTTCAGCACCATCCAGTTTCGGTCTATTTGAAAGCTGAAAATTCATATGGATTTCATTGGATTTCACTTGATGAAACTGCGATCACTCCCTACAGGTGAAGTTCTTGTTTTTATCATATTATTTTATTTAAATGATCTTGATAATCCATTTTATTTAAATGAGCAGACCCGGATGTGCGTCAGAGCTATCCGGATGTTGAGTGGGGTCTTTGGAAGGTGGGAACCGCTGTTATGACCATGATGAAGTTGTCCATTTCCTATCAACAACACTGGAGGCGCCTGGTCATTCGGACAGGTCGTGTTTATGTATTTGCTCGAAATTAATGGAGCAAACCTGGATGTGCGTCGAAGCTATCCGGATAAGTAGGGGTCGCTGGAATGTGGGAACCACTATTATGACCATGATAAAGCTGTCCATTTCCTATGGACGGCATTGGAGGGGCCTGGCCATTTGGATAGGCCGTGTTTATATCTATATTTGCAGGTACCACACCCTTAACCTAAACCAGACCCTAAACCTATAACCTAAACCTATTCTCAATTCCCTAAATTTATAACCTATTGCAAGTGCTATTGTGAATAGCCCCTTTTGTTGTCAAATTTATGGTGCCAAAGACACTATTAGAAAGCTTGCATCTGTGAAGATCAAAGCTCTACTCAAGATCAACTTTAATGGACAAGCACTGCTCACAAGTCAAGACTCGAGGAAGTGAATTTGTTCAACTTAATTTAAAGATAAGGATAAAGCAAGAATCTTTCAAGTTCAATTTCAAGATCTCAAGTTCGAACTACATTAAGACTTCAAGCTTCACTACTTTCAAGGTCACGTGTTTTTAAGTTCCAATGTCCTTACTTCACTATTGAGGTATGACTGACCATAGGCTGACCTTTAGAGTAGGCCATTTTGGATACATAGTTCATATATTTTATAAGAGAGTTTGGCCTGTTCTAAGACTAGTCCTGGACTTTGTTCGACTAGTCCTAGCACTGTTTCGACCTGTATATGGCTTTCTTGGATCAGTCGTAAGTTTGTTGCAAATTTCAAAAATTTTCTATTAGGCTTCGACTAGTCCTGGGGACTGTTCGACTAGTCGTAGGAACAGTGTCGACTGGTTCTTCGATCAGTCGTAGACCTTTGACTCAAACTACAGTGATGAATTGCCCTTAACTTTGACCAGTCGTGTGTGACCTTCGATCAGTCGAAGGTGTCTTACGACCAGTAGAAGGTGTCCTACGACCAGTCGTAAAACCGTCTTATCTTATCGCGCCCGAATTTTTAAACTTCTATTGGACCTACGACCAGTCGTAGAGGTCTTTAGACCAGTCGAAGACGTGATTTATTCACCTATAAATAGAGCACGAATCTCAGAATAAAATAGATCATTCAAGCAATTTTAATTTGGCCTTCTGAGAGATAAATCTGTGCTTCGTTTAAGCTAAGTGTGCATATTTAATATATTCTTTCTTTAACTTTCTTAATTGATTTTGTTTCTTGAATTCCAATCTAATCTGTAAAGAGGAAGTTTTATTTTCCTTTTATTGGAATCAATTCAAGCTAGCCCGTTTGTTTTAATTTAAAATCTATTAGAATCTAGAACCATTATATAGTGAGTATTGGACATTGAACTTTGACATTCAAATCTCTACTCCGACTTTGTTCTTCTGGGCTGCTACAACAAATAAGAAAAATGGTATTTTACAATGTGTAATTTACATTATTTGGTTTTATTTGAGATTAAGCCAGAAAAATCTCATTGTATTGGTTATCTAAGGAGAGCCAGGAAAACTCATAAAAGAGGATTTTTGAATTGTGTAAGCCCTTTGAAAAAGACATAATTGTGAAGGTTTTTGGTGAACCTGTGAAAACCTATTTGATAGTGAACACTAATATCCCCTGTGTGAGGATATTAGGAGTGGAGTAGCATTCTGTGTGGCTATTGTTGAACAGTTGGTGTACACACAGGCAAACCACTATAATTCTTTATGTTGTGTGGATGTGTGCTTTATTTTCATATCATTAATTATTCAGTTGAGGAATGTATATGTGGTTGTGAATGTTGTAATCATTTTATTTCAAGCTCAGTGGAAATGTTGTAATAGTTTAGATTTAAATTTCAGCAATTTATTTCTAGTTATTCCTTTATTAAGTTTGAGCTTCAGTTTCTTTAATTATTCTTGTAAGGTTGCCCTGCCATTTTTATGGTGCATGGTTGTCCTGAGAACAATTAATATTTGAGATTGCATTCTATTCCTCATTATGTTTCAATTTATTTATTCCTCTAAAGTTTGAGTTCTTGATACAAAGACTTTTCTAGAAATCAGGTTGTCCTACCATAAACTTTAGTTTTTGGTGTAAGGTTGTCCTTAGAACAACTTTTGTATCAATCTCTCAATTCTTATTTATTGAGGTTGCTATTCATTTCAGTATTGTGAATTGATTTACTTTATTTGCCTATCTTGTTATTTAAATTCCACTGTAATTATTTTAAATTTGGCATAGTCCTATTCACGCCCCCCCCCCCGGGACATATAGCTTGGCCATTTCAAGTGGTGTCAGAGCCAAATAGCTCGTTTTTAATTGTTATTCCTAGATTTATTTCTTGAGCTAATGATCTAAGCTTTATATAAGATGTCAAATTTTGATAGCCTTTCAGTCACTAGGCCTCCACCTTTCGATGGCACCAATTATACCTATTGGAAAGCCAGGATGAGGATCTTCCAAAAATCCATGGATGAAAATGTGTGGCTAGCCACAGTGAATGAATGGACCCCTCCTACCATTAAAGTGACTGATATTGATGGTTCAAAAATAACGGCTTATTTTTCTTGGACCACACTTCAGAAAAGTGAGAGTAGTGCAGATGCTAAAGCACTAAATGCAATTACATGTGCACTATCACCGGATGAATTTAAAATAATTATATCATGTGATTCTGCAAAACAAGCTTGGGATATATTAGAAATGACACACGAGGGTACTTCAATTGTCAAGAAATCTAAGATACAAATCCTCACAACTAAATTTGAGAAAATACGTATGGAAGAAAATGAAATATTTATGGACTTTTATACTAGATTGAATAACATTGTAAACTCTATGTGGGGTCTAGGCGATAATATCCCTGAAAGTAAGATATGTGCTAAAATATTACGCTCACTTCCTGAATGGTTCAATTATAAAGTAACCGCAATCCAGGAACTTCGTGATACGGACAATATGAGAGTTGAGGAATTAGTTGGCTCATTACAAACTTATGAGTTAACCTTTAAAGCTCCAAATGGTAAATCTATTGTCTTAAAAACTTCTAAAAATATTTTTCATGAAAATGATTTAAACTCTGATTTAGAAAACTCTGAAGATGATATGGCCCTTTTGGCGAAAAAGTATTATAAGATTTTTAAAAGTAAAAAGCGGGTTGATCTTCAAAAAACATATGATAAAAAGAAACCTAAGACTAAATCAAGAAAGTCATTGAAAGACAGTCAGTGCTACAACTGCCATGAGTATGGGCATTTGGATAACAAATGTCCTAATAAAGGCAAGTCGAAAAAGAAAGTATGATGGCTACTTGGGATGAGTCCTCTAATTCTGAAGTCACTTCTAAATCAGAAGATTCAGAAAATGAGTTAGGCAATGAAGTTAAAGCCCTTATGACTCTAGCAAAATTCATTTTTTCAGATAATGATGACTCTACAAGTGAAGAAAATCTGAATAGTGAATGTGAAAATGAAGATGATCTTCAAGATGCCTACAATTCCCTATAAAAGGAAAGTTGTAAAATTGCTGTGAAATTGAAACTTCAAAAAGAGAAATTTTCTAAACTCAAAGAAATTTATGAATATCTTGTGTTAGAAAAGTCCCATATCTCAGACTGTTATGAAAAGACAAAATGCGATTTTGATTTTAAAACCTCCCAAAATGAAAATCTTAAATCTGAAAACGAACAACTAAAACATGAAGTCTCCTCTCTCTTGAGTTTTAAGGAAACCTGAAATATGCCCAAGGTGATCCTAAATTTTAAAAAAAACTCTTATCAGGTTCGAGAAAATGTGGCGATCGATCCGGTCTGGGCTATGATAAGAATATTCCTCTTAAACCAAAGAACACTCTTCCCAAGTTTGTAAAGGGAGAGACCTTAAACTCAAAAGAAAAAGATCGAATGTTTTCTAAAAACTCTAAATCTTTTCAAAAACCTAAAAGTAATTATTTCAACTATAAAAAACAAAACGAAAACCCTATGGCTGAAAAAATAGTTGATTTACTTAAGGAGCTTCTAAAGTCTAACTCAATAGGTCATACTTATAATTCTTACAAACGAAAGAAGACCAACTACCCACCTAAACCCAAAATGGTTATGAAATGGGTGCCAAAGGTCACTTGTTTGGTTGCTCACACTGCTTTCAAAGCAACAAGTCATTCTAAGTGGTACCTAGACAGTGGATGTTCAAGGCATATGACTGGTGATAAAGGTTTATTCACCGATCTCAAAGACATGACTGATGGTTCAGTCACCTTTGGTGATGGCAGCAACTACAAGATTATGGGCCAAGGTACGGTTCAACTCTATAACCTTCCTTTGTTTAAAAATGTTTTATATTTAGAAGGACTGAAACATAATCTTCTAAGCATATCTCAAATATGCGATAATAAACATAGTGTACAGTTTTCTAATCAAAGCTATGAGATACTAAATAACAAAGGCTCGGTAATATTAACTGGACGACGAACGTCTAAAAACTGCTACATTGTAAGCGAATCCAGCTCATCTAATCAATTGTGTTACATGGTCTATACAGACGAGACTGATTTGTGGCATAAACGTCTTGGACATGTACACTACCGAAATCTATATAGATTGAGCAAGCAAGAACTTATAAGAGGTCTACCCAAACTACAAAAAATTGATAAAATATGTGGTGAATGTCAGATTGGCAAACAAACAAAGAACTCACACAAAAAGGTGAATTCCAATACCACATCAAGACCACTTGAGCTTCTCCATATGGATCTTGTAGGACCTATAAGGACAGAAAGTCAAGGTGCTAAAAGATATATCTTGGTAATTGTTGATGATTTTACCAGATATACATGGGTTGTCTTCTTAAGGGACAAATCAGAAACCCTTGAAGAAGTGAAAATGTTCTCAAAAGGATTCAAACTAAAAAGAGTTCTCAAGTCAGTAAGATTCATAGTGATCATGGATCTGAATTTGAGAATAGTGGTTTTGAGAAGTTCTGTAACGACCAGAGAATATTACATGAATTCTCAGCGCCCAAAACTCCTCAATAAAATGGTATTGTTAAAAGAAAAAATAGAGTGCTTCAAGAAATGGCTAATGTCATGTTGAATAGTATGAAGCTCTCTAAGAATCTTTGGGCTGAAGTAGTCAATACAGCTTGCTACATCACTAAACGGGTTTACACTTGTAAAGGTAATAATAAAACGGCTTACGAAATGTGGTTTGATAAAAAGCCTACTGTCAAATACTTTCAAGTTTTTGGCAGCAAGTGCTATATTTTATGAGATCGTGAAAATCTAGGAAAGTTTGATACAAAGAGTGATGAAGGGATCTTTTTAGGATACTCTTTAAACAGTCGAGCTTATAGGGTACTGAACAAAAGGACCGGTGTAATTCAAGAGTCCATCAATATGGTCATTGATGATCACTTGAACACACCAGTCTCAAGATCAGATTATGATGAAGTTTTTGTAATAGATAAATCTGATACTTCATCTAATCAGACTGATTCTGACTGAAGACTATTAAAGAGCATTCAACCACACAGATTCTTGGAAACCCTCTCACTGGTGTTCGTACCCGCAGACAACTTGAGGATATATGTAATTACGTATGTTTTACATCCTAGATAGAACCATCTAACGTAAAAGAAGCTCTTGCTGATGAAAACTGGATTGTTGCAATGCAAGAAGAACTTAATCAATTTGTTCGAAATGATGTCCGGTATCTTGTTCCTAGACCTAAAGATAAACATATTATTGGAATAAAGTAGATTTTTAAAAATAAGTCTGACGAGCTTGGAAATATTATTCGAAACAAGGCAAGATTAGTTGTACAAGGGTACACTCAAATTGAAGGTATTAATTATGATGAAACCTTTGCCACAATTGCTCGTCTTGAATCAATCAGACTTTTTATATCCATGGCATGCTTTAAAAAGTTTAAAATTTTCCAAATGGATGTAAAGAGTGCCTTTTTAAATGGTGATTTACATGAAAAATTTTATGTTGAACAACCTACAAGGTTTGAAGATCCTAAGTTTACTGATCATGTATACTGTCTTAAAAAGGCTCTCTATGGTCTAAAACAAGCTCCCAGAGCATGGTATGAGAAATTGACTAAGTTTTTTACTTTGTCATAACTTTCAGATGGGAAGTGTTGACAAAACATTATTTGTTAAGAAACATAACAAAGATATCTTAATGGTTCAAATCTACATAAATGATATCATTTATGGACTACTTGTATTGACATGACTATTGAGTTTGCAGATTTGATGAAATCTCAATTTGAAATGAGCATGATTGGGGAATTGAATTACTTCCTTGGGTTACAAGTAAAAGAACAACCTGATGGAATGTTCATCTCTCAATCTAAATATGCTATGAATTTGATTAAGAGATTTGGATTTAAGAATGGTAAGAATTTTGATACTCCTATGAGTACAACTTTGAAACTCTCAAAAGATTCTGCAGGTAAAAATGTGGATCCGAAATTATATCAGAGAATGATTGGTAATTTACTGTATTTAATTGCTAGTAGACCCGATATTGCTCTAAGTGTTGGTATTTGTGCTAGATATCAGTCTGAACCTAAAGAATCGCATTTGATTGCGGTCAAACGGATGATACGCTATGTCGCCAGTACTGTTAATCTCGGTATATGGTATTCACATGAGACTAGCATTCAATTAGATGGGTACTCAGATGCTGACTGGGCTGGTAATCTTGATGATAGAAAATCAACCGGTGGAGGTTTTTATATTGGAAACTGTTTAGTTTCTTGGGTTAGTAAGAAACAAAGTTTTATATCACTTTCAACAGCTGAAGCTAAATATATCGTAGCTGATAATGCTTGTACATAGCTTGTTTGGATGAAACGTATGCTAAGTGATTATGGAATTAAACAAGATTCTATGTTATTATATTGTGATAATACCAGTGCCATAAATATTTCAAAAAATCCAATTTAGCATTCTCGTACTAAGCATATTCATATTAGATTTCATTATACTCGAGAATTAGTAGAAGAAAAGGTAATATCATTAGAATATATCCCTACCGAGAATCAACGTGCTGATATTGTTACAAAACCGCTCGACAAAAGCAGGTTTAACAAAATGAAATTTGATATTGGCATGTGCATTCTAAAATGATTATTAATGCCTATTTGTATCATATTATATATATTTGCTAGATTAAATTTCCAATTTGTTGAAATATGCATGAAAATCTGAATTTTTGGTGATACTCGACCAGTCGAGGATGTCCTCGACCTGTCGTGGCACGACCGGTCGAAGAAAACCCATGACCAGTCGTAAATCGTGGTGATTGACTTATATTTGGGGGAAATCACTTTCTTCCTCATTTCTTCTTTCATCTCCGACTAGTTGAACCCACCTTCCAAATCCTTCAAGGTTAGTGTTTCATTTACTTATTTCTTGTAGATTTGTGTCTAGATTACTTCTATTTTCCTCTTGAAGTTGTCTATTTCTTATTTCGTTGTGATTTGGGGTGGTTTTTTCTTTTAAAAAATCTGTTTTGAGAAAACCATCTTCTCAATCCTTTGCCACTCTTCACTTTCTTAAAATCCTTGTTGCAAATGACATCTAGAGGAAAAAAGGCAACATCCTGTGGTCCGTCTTCTTCTTCCAGATCAACTCCTCTCACTAAGCGTCATCTTCGGACTCCCAATGATGATCCGTCTTATGTTCGGGACATCAGATTACGTAATGTTATTGTTGAACTTCCTGTTGATGTTAATCATGTTGCTCCTTTTAATATCCTTCATATGCTTCAAGCTATAGGTTGGGATAACTTATTACATTGGGGTGGGCCAGCATACCGGTCCATTGCATAGTCCATGTTCGCATGTATATGTGATTTTTCACTGGAGAATTTAACTTTTAAAATAGCCACTAGAGAAGGACCATTTGACATTAATCGTCATTTAATTTCAGCTCTTATGGATTCCTGTGAATGATGAGGGCATTCCTATCCATAATTTATCTGATAAACCCTCAGAAATTGAAAAACGTCTACTCACTAGAGATTTATGCAATATGGATGCTCAATAGAATCATAAAGGGAATGCGCTTCCCTCAAGGTATTTGTTACCCAAATATAAAGTTCTTCACAAAATCTTTATGTCTAACTTATATCCACGATCGAGTAATAAATCTGAATTGATTTCCTTCATGGTTCGTGTTCTTCATATTGTTGCCAGTGGTACGTCTATCTGTTTACCATCCTTGTTTTGTCACTCCATTCTTAATTTTTGTCTCCATCCTAGTCATAGTGATATTCCTTTTGCTTATTTGATGACAATGTTGGCTACTCATATGTTAGTCGATATGCCAGTTGGTGAAGCCCCTATCCGTCATCTGATATTTAACAATTCTAACCTAAATAAGATGAAGCTAAAAATGCTTCCAGGTCAAGGTGATGGTGTTGGCAATGCTCAAGCTGATCATGGGGAAGATGCTACTAATCTTCCTCCTGGTGATATTAATATGGATGGTATTTTTGAAGAACTTGATTTTGATTCTACAAATGATCCAGATTATGAGCCTTTTGACTTTGATGCTCGTCTACATGCATTAGAGGATACGATTGAGAATATAAATGTTAAGATGGAAAACATGTTTGTTGCTAATGATTTACATTTCAAGTATATGCGGAAATATCTTCAGTGCTTGAACAAGGGGATGCATAAACTTGATCTGTCTATCCCTGCTCCTTCATTTGGTTTAGATTAGTTTTTTTTGTTATCTAATTCGCAATAACTTTACTACTATTGTGCTAATTTTGCTTTAACTCAGTTTATGAATTATGTGAGTTGACTATGTTATTATCTCATATATTGTCTTGCTAACTCTCATCTATCTCTCTAAGTTCTTCTCCTTAGTCTGTTTGTTCTGTGTTTCCTTTGTCCTCTTATGACAAAAAGGGGGAGATTGGATATGTTTATGTGATATGTCTTATATGGAGAATGGATATCTGTTATGTTCTAAGGGGGAGCTTTGTATAGATGAGGACTATTGAATACTAATTTGCAGGTTCATGTTACTGTGCCGGTTGATAACAACTGGTGCATGATTCCTTAATCAGATATTCTGTGCTTTGTGATATCTTGGAAGTGTGTTTTGTCACTAATTTGACAAAGGGGGAGATTGTAAGTGCTATTGTGTATAGCCCCTTTTGTTGTAAAATTTATGGTGCCAAAGACACTATTAGGAAGCTTGCATCTGTGAAGATCAAAGCTCTACTCAAGATCAACTTTGATGGATAAGCACTGCTCACAAGTCAAGACTCGAGGAAGTGAGTTTGCTCGACTTAATTTAAAGACAGAATCTTTCAAGTTCAATTTCAAGATCTCAAGTTAGAACTACATCAAGACTTCAAGCTTCACTACTTTCAAGGTCACGTGTCTTTAAGTTCCAATGTCCTTACTTCACTATTGAGGTATGACTGACCGTAGGTTGACCTTTAGAGTAGGCCATTTTGGATACATAGTTCATATATTTTATAAGAGAGTTTGGCCTGTTCTAAGACTAGTCCTGGACTTTGTTCGACTAGTCCTAGCACTGCTTCGACCTGTCTATGGCTTTCTTGGATCAGTCGTAAGTTTGTTGCAAAATTCAAAAATTTTCTGTTAGGCTTCGACTAGTCCTGGGGACTGTTCGACTAGTCGTAGAAACAGTGTCGACTGGTTCTTCGATCAGTCATAGACCTTCGACTCAAACTACAGAGATGAATTGCCCTTAGCTTCGACCAGTCGTGTGTGACCTTCGACCAATTGAAGGTGTTTTACGACCAGTCGAAGGTGGCCTACGACCAGTCGTGAAACCGTCTTATCTTATCGCGCCCGAATTTTCAAACTTCTATTAGACCTACGACCAGTCGTAGAGGTCTTTAGACCAGTCAAAGACGTGATTTATTCACCTATAAATAGAGCACGAATCTCAGAATAAAATAAATCATTCAAGCAATTTTAATTCGGCCTTCTGAGAGATAAATCTGTCCTCCATTTAAGCTAAGTGTGCATATTTAATATCTTCTTTCTTTAGCTTTCTTAATTGATTTTGTTTCTTGTATTCCAATCTAATCTGTAAAGAGGAAGTTTTATTTTCCTTTTATTGGAATCAAAATCAATTCAAGCTAACCCATTTTTTTTAAATTTAAAATCTATTAGAATCTAGAACCATTATATAGTGAGTATTTGTCACACCCCGAACTCGAAGACTGGGCTTACAAAATTCCCGATCACCGAATCCGGCGCCGACAACCTCCATAGTACTCCATTCTCGGCTCCCGGTACCCATATTCCAGGTTCCGATCCTGGGATGCTACAAGGAGGATTTCTAATAATCAATTTAATTCGGAATGAGCATAACCACAAGCATAACCCACGAACAATAACCACAAGAACACCATCACAAAATCCACTATGATAAAAAACTTTGAGTACAAGGCATAAGAAGGGAAATACAATATACTGAAAATGACAAAACTCCAAAAGCTCGGTTGCACGCTCCAACTGCGGTGAGACTACAGCTGCGTCCTGGCATCGCCTGCACGCATCAATCGTGCATAAGCTTATAGAAAGTTTAGAGGGCGGTGTAAGTGTGTGCGTAATATGAGCGTGCTCAGAATGCAAGGACAGAGTAATGCAGAATCTTGCTGATGAGTACGTAAATGCAACCAGCCGTACCAAGGCAATGCAGTACAAGATATGAATGTTATCGGTCATACCAAGGCCATGCGATACAATATGTAAGTCAGGCATGTCAATCCTCATACCAATGCAACTCCTCACTAAAGCATCAAATCAGTATGGTTCTCAGTCTGGATAATCACTGGGGTTCAGTACACTCCAAATGGCACTGTCTCTCTCCTAGCAGCACAGTCCAAGTGAGCGTAAGAAACCTCACTATTGGTCCGTATCATTGGACCGCACCAATGGGCCTTACGTACATTGCAATGGGCCATAACCCATGGGCTTTGCATATATCACATTAGTCACATAACATGGGTCTCAAATATAACAAGGTGGGCCTAATCATATGGGCCTCATATACATCAAAGTGGGCCTCAATATTGGGCCTATATACATGCCAAGATGGGTCTAAATACATGGGCCCATATATACCAAAGTGGGCCTCCATAATGGGCCTAAAAATACATCAAGATGGGCCTAAACACATCAGCCCATATGCATCCAAGTGGACCTCCATAATGAGCCTAAAAATACATCAAGATGGGCCTAAACACATCAACCCATATGCATCCAAGTGGGCCTCCATAATGGGCCTAAAAATACATCAAGATGGGCCTAAATACATGGGCCCATATTTACCAAAGTGAGCCTCATGTGAGGCCCACCATAATGTTTATTTTCCTATCCAATCTGTTGATAAGGTCACATGAATAGGGGGCCCACCAAAATGTCTATTTTCCAGCAAACCTATTGATATGGTCACATGGACCGAGGGGCCCACTGTAACGTTTTATTTTCCAGCCAACCTGTTGATGAGGTCACCCAGATAGGGGCCCACCATAATATTTATTTTCCATCCACCTGTTGATGAGGTCACACAGACCTAGCGGCCCACTATGATGTTTTTAACGGTGGGTGTTCATTCAACACTGCCTCCTGTAATGTGGGCCAGCACACATCACGGTGGGGCCATGCACACACATCACGGTGGGGCCATACACATCACGGTGGGGCCTGCCTTGTAGCGTGCACGCAGCAGCGCCTGCTGCCAGCATTAGCGGCAGCAGGTGATGCTAATGTATTTTTTTTTTAACATTTTTCTAAGGAACTCGATAGGTGGGGCCCTCATCAAGGAAATTCAGCCCTGTCATTAGTCACCATAGCTCAATGCCCACCCATCAAGCCCAATATTGGATGGTTTTTGGTGTATAGAACACATATGGTGTATTTCAACGGTATCAATACCATTTCTTACACCATGGCTTGCCAAAAGGTCGGATTGGTCCCAAATTTCTGCTCAACGCCTGAAATGAGCTAGGAAACGGAATAGATGGCTTGGATTGAGCACATACAGCAAGGTGGGACCCGCATGACCTGTCCATTAAAAAGAATTCCTTTTTTTTATAGGTAGCATTTTAACGTTGTCAGTCCAGCGTCTCTGGACGAACAGACACATCCTAGTGGGTCCCACAGGGACGTGGTCCACCCAATGTATGTATACGTATATACATATGTATATGTATGTGTGTATATATACATATATATACATATATATATATAAATATACTTATATATATATAAATACAATATACTATAACATTTAGATCACCTCACCTAAAATGTGATGGGCCACCCATTTAATAGTCGGAGTCGATTTATCACAATTCCATGGGGCCCACTACATTTAAGGGAGAGAAGAGAGAGGTAGAGAGGGATATACGGTAAGATAGAGAGAGATCGGTGGAGTGGAGGGACCCCGCCACTATGGGCCCCTCTTAATCACATACATCGAAGTGGGTCCCATCATAAGTGGACCTTTAAATGGAAATCAACAGTGGATCACCCACCTCTCTTCCTTCTTCTTGCTCCCCTAGCTTCCTTTGCTCCTTACCTTCGGGGTTAACGGTGGATGATGAGATCTTGATGGTGAGGATGAGAGATGAGAGAGTGGGCCACACTTGGCCTTTGAGATTTGCTTGAAATGTTGGGACGTATGGAGCTTGGGAGTTGCTTGGGGAAATGAGAGAGAAAGAGTGAGGGGATGGATTGATATAGATGGGATGATGGGTGGAGTGATGTGTTGTAAGAAGGGATGGGTAGAGAGAGAGGTGAAGTGATGTGAGGGTTGACTTTGGGCTTGCTTGTGTAAGAGAAAGGTATGGGTTGTTGTACTTGTGTATGGAGTGACTTGACTTGTACTTAACATGAGTGATTGATTGATTGATGGGACATCTCGTAGTGTAACGCCCTGAAAATCGGGGGTCGAGTAGTAACTCAACTCTCGAGTTCCAGAACATCACTTATGCAACAAAATGAATGATGATTGAATGTTGACTGTATTAGAGTAGTGAACATGAGTGAGATTAAGCCAAAACAACATATCATACTCCAGAGACATTTAATTTTGCAAGCGGAAGACTATGATAGATAGATAAAATATATAAACTATGATGAGTCTCCGTGTGTGATAACATTACCAGTGTTATATGAATACAAGTACGCTTCAAATATACCAAATGTGTAAGTTCACCGGCTTCTATCCCAAGACTACTACGGCCTCGACAATACAATACCAGTGTCTTCGAGACCCGCCAGAGAGTTTCATGATAGGAGAACTTCTCCTCATCACCATAGAAGTAGTCCGGCTCGCTTCATAAGCATCGCCATCATCCGAAATTCAACAATACTTGTTTGGTGTGTACAACACCGTCCCGTAACGTGGGAGTGAGTAGCTAACTCGGTGGAACAATAAGACATAAGTTATCATGTTCTCAATACGGCCAAGCAAGAATGATAAAGCAAGAAATCAAACACTCCTAGTTACTCTGTTAATGCAAGTATGAATGCGGGTATGATGGATGCCCTCACCACACCCTCCCTCATGCGACACCATCTCACGTTCGCGCATGCTTACATCCCACAAAGGCTCCACATCTTCCAGGCACATGCAATGCATGATGAGCATGATTACCGAGTTTTTATTAGTCCATTTCAAACAAAGGGATTGGGAAACTAAGGTACCTCCTTGTATCATATCCAAACATGATCCAATCTAGGGTCGTCACCCTAGTTAATATCGACGATGGTGTGTTTTCTAGGTCACCGCAGAGAGGCCGCTGTGGTCAGACGCACACAAAGGTTGCACCACTCCCCCATCACCCCTTAAACGATTCATCACGATACAACTATACGTAAACAGCCTAGTTCATACTCTATATATCGCGGCGAACCCTAAGGCACGCCGCAACTTCGTGTATGCTCGCGGTCACTACAAAGGGTCTGTGGCTTCACAAAGACCGTACCACTCCCCATCACCTTATCGGTGTAGGCCGACAACGCGAATATAGTGTCCCATACCACCATAATCGGCTCACGAGTTGAGTTGCTCACTTTGGTCACTACGGGAGGCACGTAGCCCCGCCAGAGGCCGACGGCTGACCACGGTGTCCCATACCACCATGCCCGGCTCATGAGTCTTAGCGATCGAGGTACCATGGTTAACGGGATTTCACCGGTAAGTTTGGTACCCTAGGTTCAAGCATTAGTGACCAAACATGGTGAACATACATAAGACAAATCGGGTTACATGACGAGCTCAATAGCTCGAGCGCACAACAAGTTGAACGACATGAAGTGCATAAGCACTTCGCGTGGCCAACCACTATCGCCAACCGAAGTACGACTCGAGTTCGACGAACACATCTCACGTGGCGACATGAAACTCAACCACGATCTCCAATCTAGTACCGATTGTCTGGACTATAATCATAGCCCCAAGCACAATCAATTGTCATCCATAGCATGTAGAGTAAAGCACAAAGTAATTCAAGAATGATAAATAAAGTAATTCAAACATGCTAGTAGGCATGTTATAAGCATATTATAAAGCATGATATAAAGCATGTTGTAAGCATATTATGAAACACTATAAAACCAAGAATACAAACACACGTATTACAAGTACGCGGTTTAAGTGGACAACCTCATGGAGGTAATCATACATGTATCTAGGTTAGTTGAGAATTCCATCTCAAGCACCGACCTAAGGTTCTAACACTTAAGTACTTACACTCACAAGCAATTTCACCAACACTTGGAATGCACTATTTCAACATACATGACGTATGCTAGAGAAGGGTGTACTAGGGTTGTCCCGTTATCGAGCTAGTATTTTATACATATACAACATATTCATACAACAATTAAACATAGCAAACACATCAGCGAATTTTATACGTATAGGGTACTTCCACGTGTACCCAATTTCGACATACATGGTGTTTACAAAGGAAGATAGATTTCGGCGATTTTTTTCGCCAAGCTAGTATTTTAATCATGTATTGTATAATCATACATTAAATACATATGTCAAACATTATTCCAAAAGAAATACGTATACGGTATTTCTACAATACGTATTTTCAACATACGGCACATTTACAAAGGAACCTATATTTTGGCGATCTCTTTTGCCAAACTAGTATTTTAATCATGTATTGTATAATCATACATTAAATACATATGTCAAACATTATTCCAAAAGAAATACGTATACGGTATTTCTACAATACGTATTTTCAACATACGGCACATTTACAAAGGAACCTATATTTTGGCGATCTCTTTCGCCAAACTAGTATTTTATTCATATGTTATATAATTAAACATTAAATAAACATGTCAAACAATTATCCAAAAAAAATACGTATACGGTATTTCTACATATACCTAGAATATGTGAAATTTCATATTTCACACCGCTAATCAAAACAGAAACTAAATCACTTTGTACATGTGCAATTGCAAGCGGATCATGAATCTACCATTATCGACATTGAAAGCGTTGAAAACCGTAACTTATAAGCTTAAAGTCCTCACCTTTGCCTTTGGAAACGGAACGAATCAAATAAGGGTGATAGATCTTCCGTCTACGGGCGATTTCTAGCCTAAAGAGCGGAATCGGTTAGTCGGTATACATCCCACCTCGATTCCACCGCAAATCGACCTAGGGTTAGGTTCTCTTACCTTCAAATGAGGCGGAGAACGCCGGAAATCGTCTAGAATAGAGAGGTGTAGACCGTGTAGCAAGCCAGTGCGTAGGTGGAGGAAGATCGGCAACGATCTCCAAGTCCTTCTCTCTCTTTTCTCTCTCTTTTCTCTCTCCCAAAACCCAAATTCGTATGGCTGTGAGAGAGGGTGCTCTAAGGCCCTTTTATAGCCTCAAACATTACGGAAATAGACTTAGGTTCATGGGAGTGCGCCATATATAAGATTTTCGACGCTTTTCCAGCTCAAAAGGGAAGTTCGTGGCCTCTTTGAGCCAAACGTCGACTTAAGCTCACCATCGATGGATCTACGTGGGATTACGTTTTGACTCATTCGATACGCAGATCACACGTGGCGGACCACTTTCGAACGGTCGGTGGACGATCGAAAATTCCAAGTACATGTAAATGTTCTGAAATTTTTCTTAATCCGAGGGTGTAATTTGTCCGATTCGACGGTCGGTTGCTTATACATGGACGCGTCAGCAACGAACGATGCCGATCACTATTCCGATATTTAATTTGGCTTATGAATAGTGTTTTTCACACTACCTCGCTCCGATTCGAAACGAATGGCCGTGGAACATCGGATAAGGCCGATTTTTGAGATGATTGTTAAGCCCGAGGGGCGGTCCTAGTTCCTTAGCTTCGGGTTAATCGGACTCCCAGATGTGCGATCTAGACCTAATACGAAGTTTCGTTTCATTCCCGAGAGCGACGGAAATGAGTTTGGTTCTAAACTTTAGGGTAACCTAGCGCCAATGATTCTACAAGTTTTGGGTCTTGCAGATCGTATTGAAAGCGATCCTAACATTTCGTAGCTAATCTGTTTCACACCTAGTTACTTTGTCTCATTTCTAAAGGATTTAGTCCTAAGTGAATTTTGGTCGAGGTGGAACTCAGGCCTTTGGAGTTTGTATATAAAGTGATCCAAGTTATACTACTTAGCTAGTTTAAGATAGTGTCTAGGGCGAAGGTACTTAGAAGAATTGGAAGATCAAGGTGATGAAGGGTGAGATTTGTGAGGGAAATGAGTTCAAAGGCGGCTTTAGACTTTGGGATTCAGTTCTGACAAGTTAACGAGGTATTAGGATTGACCCATTGCCTAAGGACGTCCAATCCCAGGTTGGCAAAAATCCGGGGCGTTACACGTAGAGATTTCCTCGAAGTTCGCAACGCGCGGTGTTTTCTTCGAATTAAACATGGGCCAACATCTTCTACCCTGGGTATTGGGTCGGTACGCGAGTCGCAGCGTTGGAATCGCGGCGATGGCGCAGTTGCCAAGGTACAAGTTTTGGGTCGAGCCGACTTTGGCATGCAGGTCTCGTCATAAGATCGTGCACAAACGTTGGCTTCGGGTCGAGGATTGCCGGAATTAAACTGAAAGGATCGCGGAAGCCTTTGGAACAGTACGGACTAGGATACGGGTCTTACAGTATTGGACATTAAACTTTGACATTCAAATCTCTACTCCGACTTGGTTCTTCTGGGCTGCTACAACAAAGAAGAAAAATAGGTATTTTATAATTTGTGTAATTTACTTTATTTAGTTTTATTTGAGATTAAGCCAGAAAAATCTCATTGTATTGGTTATCTGAGGAGAGCCAGGAAAACTCAGAAAAGAGGATTTTTGAATTGTGTAAGCCCTTTAAAAAAGACATAATTGTGAAGGTTTTGGGTGAACCTGTGAAAACCTATTTGATAGTGAATGCTAATATCCCCTGTGTGAGGATATTAGGAGTGGAGTAGTATTCTGTGTGGCTATTGTTGAACAGTTAGTGTATACACAGGCAAACCACTATAACTCTTTGTGTTGTGTGGATGTGTGCTTTGTTTTCATATCATTAATTATTCAGTTGAGGAATGTATATGTGGTTGTGAATGTTGTAATCCTTTTATTTCAAGCTCAGTAGGAATGTTGTAATAGTTTAGATTTAAATTTCAACAATTTATTTCTAGTTATTCCTTTATTAAGTTTGAGCTTCAGTTTCTTTAATTGTTCTTGTAAGGTTGCCCTGCCATTTTTATGGTGCATGGTTGTCCCGAGAACAATTAATATTTGAGATTGCATTCTATTCCTCATTATAGTTTCAATTTATTTATTCCTCTAAAGTTTGAGTTCTTAATACAAAGACTTTTTTAGAAAAGAGGTTGTCCTACCATAAACTTTGGTTTTTGGAGTAAGGTTGTCCTTAGAACAACTTTTATATCAATCTCTCAATTCTTATTTATTGAGGTTGCTATTCATTTCAGTATTGTGAATTGATTTACTTTATTTAGCTATCTTGTTATTTAAATTCCACTGTAATTATTTTAAATTTGGCAGACATATAACTTGTCCATTTCACCTATAACTTATAACCTAAACCTAACCCTAAACTAAAACCTATAACCTAAACCTTAACCTAAACCTTAACCTAAACATAAACCTAAACCTAAACCTATAACCTATACTTATAACCTGAAGCTAACCTATAACCTATACTTATAACCTTGACCTAAACTTATAACCTTAACCTAAATCTATTCTCAAATCCCAAAACCTAAAACCTAAACTTAAACCTTAACCTAAAACCTATAACCTAAACCAAAACCAAAACCTATAGCCTAAATCAACCCATTCTCAAATACAAAAACCTATAACTTAAACCTAAACCTAAACCTTAACCTAAACCGTTAACCTATAACCTAAATCAAAACCTATAACTTAAACTAAAACTAAAACCTATAACCTAAACCCGAACCCATTATCAAATCCTAAAACCTATAACCTAAACAAAACCAAAACCTATAACCTAAATCCAAACCCATTCTCAAATCCCAAAACCCAAACCTAAACCTAAACCTAAACCTAAACTAAAATCCCTAAACCTAAACCTAAACCTAATCCTATAACCTAAACTCAAATCCTTAAACCTTAACCTATAACCTAACCTAAAGTATAAACCTATACTTATAACCTAAATCTATTCTCAAATCCCAAAACCTATAACCTAAACTCAATTCCCTAAACCTAAACCTAGACCTAAACCTAAACCTATAACCTAAACTCAAATCCCTAAACCTTAACCTATAACCTAACCTAAACCTATACTTATAACCTAAAACTATTCCCAAATCCCAAAACCTATAACAACCTAACCTTTTCCTAAACCTATAACCTAAACTCAATTCCCTAAAGCTAAACCTACACCTAATCTTAATCTCAACTCCCTAACCTAATCCTAAACCTAAACTTGAAAACCCAGACCTAAACCTGATCCCGAACCCGAACCCGATTTCCTAAACCTAAACCTTAACCTATTCTCAATTCCCTAAAGCTATAACCTATAACCTATAACCTAAACCTATAACCTTAACCTAAACCTAAAACCTAAACTAAAACCTATAACCTTAACCTAAACCTAGGTTTTGAGTTTAAAAGTCCATCCTAGGTTTGAACACATTACTCATGTTGGATTTTGTCATAGTTTAGAAGATTTGTAGGTACATTTTTTATTTCTTCATATATAAGTATATATATATATATATATATATATATATATATATTGTCTTTCTTCCTTTTGAGATGTGTACAAAGGCATGCTTGTTTGATTGTGTCTACAAATGTTGTTTTATACAGGCTAACAAGCTAAAGAAGTCAGTGCAGGATGAAATTCATTTTCTCAAGGGAAGGGTTTCAGAACTTGAAAGTAATCTTGTGTCGAAGTCCACAGAAGTTACATCTGCAGTTTCAAGGAAAGAAGAAGCTCTATCTTCTGCATTTGCTGAAATTGACTGTCTGAGGGAAGAAAATTTTGTAAAAACGTGAGCATTATTGAATGCATATGGAGGGTGTTTATTGTGTTGGAGTGTATTTGTTTCTTGCACATGAGGGCACACCTTAGTTGTAATTCTTATGATAGGTTGAGCAAAGTGAAGTATTGTTTATTTAGAAATGTGAATGTAGGATGCATTGTATGATTTGATTGCTATTTGTAATAAATGCATCATTTTTTTTTCTGATTGCATTTTATGTACTATTTCTATCAGCATTAAGCTTAGATGAGTTATCAATCACAGCAAGTTCTTGCAATGGAAACAGGTCGTATTATTACAATTTTAAAAAAAAATAGCTACAAATATAATCCGTAGCTATAGCTACGGCTTTTGTCCGTAGCTATTGGTATCTATTTCTACGAATATTATTGGTGTTATTGGTATCTATTACTACAGATAAAATCTCTTTTGCTATGGAAATGATCCGTAGCACGTCTGTCGTTATTGGTGGGGTAGCTAAATGTATTACTACGGATATAATCCGTAGCTATTGGTATCTATTACTACGGATATTATCCGTAGCTATTGGTATCTAATTACTACGGATATAATCCATAGCTATTGGTATCTATTGCTACGGATATAATCCGTAGCTACACCTTTAGCTACACCACCAATAGCGACGGACGTGCTACGGATTATATCCGTAGCAAAAGGGCTTTTGCTAAAGATTTTGGTCGTAGCCTTTGCCTATTTTTCTTGTAGTGGTGTGTGAGTATGCATTTCGTATATTTTGATCCTGCGGTCCTACCGGTCAAATTCCAGTGACCCCCGACCTTCGGATAGTATTTACGGTCATCCTTGAGTTCGGTCACATAGACTCGACTCGGATTGACCTAGGACCTATGCCATTGCGACCGCATTGTCGTCGCGCTTCCAACGCCGTGTCTCGTGTGTAATCCGACGTGTCCATCAAAAGATATTGGTTGCGCATTATTTGAGCCATTGATCATGATGTGGGGCCTACTTTACCCATGTGCATGTTTCCCCATGTGCACTATTCTCCATGTAAGCCAACTTTAGCCTAGCATTTATGAGTTCTCTTTTTTATAGTAATCATGACATAACTATTATGAGTTTTCTCTAATTTAGGGTAAGATAGCCTCTTTTGTAGCAACTAATGATGGGTTTGCTCTAACCCAAATCCCCTTTTTCAGCAAAAAGCTAGATTTTCTCTTCTTAAGAGAAAAAAAATCATCATTTTCCTCCTCTTTCTAGAAAACAATCATTTTCCTTCTATGGCTACAACTTTCCCATCTCTCTCCCTCTTTCTTCATTTCTCTTTCTCCTTGCTACGGCCCTTGGACGTCCATGAGAGAGAGCTTTCTCTCCAGCCCCTTTCATCCAAAAACCCTCCAAATCTAACCATCTAAATCATATCATCACCATTGAACCTCCTTCCTTGAAGCTTGAGGAGCATAGTGGTTGAAAAATCTTGAAGATCCAACAAGTGGGTGAGCATGTAGGATAGATTACATGATTTTTCTTTAAGGATCTTTTGTTGTTTCATATGGAGAGTGTAGGACTCACCACATCAATGGTGGAGGTCCTACACCACTCCTTGGATAAGGTTTTTTTTTTAGTCACCACTTGCATGCATGCGATCTTGATGGGGCCATTCTCCATGGACCCCATCTTAATGAGATTTCTTTTCTTCTTATCTTCTCCCCTTTCTGTGGTTTGGATGTGATGATTATGTGGCCCACCCAATGTGCCATGTAACCAGGATTTTTAGATTTTGGGACATCCAGGCCCAAGTTGCTGGACACCCAGGCCCAACTGTGCTGCCTAGTTTTGTTGCTTAATTTGCAAGGCCCTGGGGCCTGATTTTATCAATTTTCTTGGGAAGGGGTTGGGCCTGGGAGTTGTATGACACATCAAGGTGGACCCCACCTTGTTAAATCTATGATTTATTTCCCATTTATTAATTTTATGGGCTGATCTAGACAGCAACATGTTGCTATCCAGATTGCTGGAATTTTTTTATGTTGTAATGTATGGGTTGTAGGCCTTGTTTGTGGCTTCTTTTTCCCTGATCTCCTAGACTTTTCTTTGAAGTGTGGATACCTCACCCTCAAATGTCCCTGTTTGATCACCCAAAAGGGTGGGCCAAGGAGGGTGGGCGGTCCAGATTTTTTTGGACAGTCCAGCCACACTGTTTACTGGAAAAGCATAAATATCAGCCTGATCTTGAAATGGTGGGCCACCTTTGTGGACCTCACCTTGTTGTATACATGTATAGGAAGGTTGGCCTTACATTTTTCCAAATTCACATAGACCTGGGCCCACTCAAATGGGGTGCACAAGTCAGGGGCAGCAGTATGTTTCAGCATGAATTATTTTTGGACCTTGTTGTCCATAATTTGTATGAAAAAATAAAATATTTATACTACTCAAAAATTCTAAAATTTTTCAGATAGGTGACCCACTCATGGTAGGACCCACCTACAAAATTTAAGGGTCAATGGACGCCTGTACACACTATGGTGGTGGCTGGATCGGCCCACTATAATATGGTATCCAAATCAGTCTGATTTTCAAGATAGATTGATTTCTTTAAATGAATTAAAACATTTTTACATGTTCAAAAATTCTAAAATTTTGTGGAGATATGGTCCACCTATGGTAAGACATACCTACCAAATTTTAAGATTTTTGGACATCTGAAAATATTTTAATTAATTTAAATAATTCAATCTGTCTTGAAAATCGGACTGATCTGGACACCATATTATAGTGGGTCGGTCCAGCCACTACCATGGTGTGTACAGGTGTCCATTGGCCCCAAATTTTGTAGGTGGGTCCTACCATAAGTGGGACACCTATCTAAAAACTTTTAGAATTTTTGAGATAATATAAATATTTTATTTAATTCATACAAATTATGGACAGCGAGGTCCAAAATTAATTCCTGCTGAAACATGCTCCTGCCCCTAACTTGTGCACCCCATTTGAGTGGGCCCAGGTCTATGTAAATTTGGAAAAATGTAAGGCTAACCTTCCTATACAATTATATAGCAAGGTGAGGTCCACAAAGGTGGCCCACCATTTCAATTGGGCTGATATTTATGTTTTTCTAGCAAACAGTGTGGCTAGACAGTCCAGAAAAATCTGGACCGTCCACCCTCATTGGCCCACCCTTTTGGGTGATCAAACAGGGACATTTGAGGGTGAGGTTTAACATAATTTTAGATGGGATCCACACTTCAAAGAAAATTCTAGGAGATCAGGGAAAAAGAAGCCACAAACGAGGCTACAACCCATACATTACAGCATAAAAAAAAAATTTCAGCAATCTGGACAGCAACATGTTGCTATCTAGATCAGCCCATAAAATTAATAAATGGGGAATAAATCACAGATTTAAAAAGGTGGGGTCCACCCTGATGTGTCATACAACTCCCAGGCCCATCCCCTCCCTAAAATAATCCATAAAATCAGGCCCAAGGGCCTTGCAAATCAAGCAACAAACTAGGCACACAATTAGGCCTGGGTGTCCAGCAACTTGAGCCAGGATGTCCCAAAATCTGAAAATCCTGGTTGCATGGTACATCGGGTGGGCCACATAACCATCACATCCAAACCACAGAAAGGGGAGAAGGGAAGAAGAAATTAAATCTCATCAAGATGGGGTCCATGGAGAATGGCCCCATCAAGATCGCATGCATGCAAGTGGTGGCTTAAAAAAATAAACCTTATCCAAGGAGTAGTGTATGACCTCCACCATTGTTGTGGTGAGTCCTACACTCTCCATATAAAACATAAAAAAGATCCTTAAAGAAAAATCATGCAATCTATCCTACATGCTCACCCACTTGTTGGATCTTCAAGATTCTTCAACCACCATCTCCTCAAGCTTCAAGGAAAGAGGTTCAATGGTGATGATATGATTTAGAGGGTTAGATTTGGAGGGTTTTCGAATGAAAGGGGCTGGAGAGAAATCTCTCTCTCATAGACGTCCAAGGGCCTTAGCAAGGAGAGGAAAGAGAAATGAAGAAAGAGGGAGAGAGATGGGAAAGTTGTAGTCATAGAAAGGAAATGATTGTTTTTTAGAAAGAGGAGGGAAATGATGATTTTTCCTCTCTTAAGAAGGGAAAATCCAGCTTTTTACTGAAAAATGGAATTTGGGTTAGAGCAACCCATCATTAATTGCTATGAAAGAAGCTATCTTAGCCTAGATTAGAGAAAAATCATAATAGCTATGTCATTATTACTATAGAAAAGAGAAGTCATAAATGCTAGGCTAAAGGTGGCTTACATGGGGAATAGTGCACATGGGAAAACGTGCACATGGGTAAAGTAGGCTCCACATCATAATCAATGGCCCGAATAATGCGCAGCCTACATCTTTTGATGGACACGTCAGATTTACGCACAAGACGCGGCATTGGAACCTCAGCGATAATACGGTCGCAATGGTATAGGTCATGTGTCAATCTGAGTTGGGTCTATGAGACCGAACTCAAGGATGACTGCAAACACTATCTGAAGGTCACCGGTCACCAAAATTTGACTGGTAGGACCGCGGGAACAAAATATACAAAATACATACACACACATGCACACATGCGAACTCAGGTCGGGTCTCACATTGTTTAAATTTATAAGTTCGTAGTTCGCACATATTTAGTCATGGCATCAGGTGGGAGATCAGGTCGTTCACGCACTGGATCTACCCCTTCCACCCATGATGCGATGGAGATAGCATCGACGTCGCATGCTGCATCACAGGCGTCTGAGCCCTCAGTTGAGCATATACCGGGCACTGCATGTAAGTCTAAACATATATTTATTTAGTGACTTCTGTTTATGTTTAGACTTACATATTTCTTTTACGACAGCATTGTCGACCAGCCGATGAGGACGTGGACCCACGCGTGGGTTAGTTTTAGAGCGACTTACACGTGAGGGTAGGGTGACAGTAGAGTTCCTACAGGACTGCCTTAGACCTGTTGGGATCAATACCATATTGTTTACGTCGGAGGTCGGTGTCCTATGCCGATCTTAATCCCCACCACCACCCCCCGTTAGGCAGACGTGACAGATGATGTGTGGCAGATCATCCGTCAACTCCTTTAAGTAAATTTTAGTAAATTAAATTTTCTTTTGTGAAAGTTCATTTACAGGTAAGTTATTTTCTTAATAAGTTTATTGCCTTAATCTATTATTTACGAAACTATAGGATAAATTTATCTTAGATTTGAGTGTTCCTTACATTTCCCATGCCGTCGACAACATGATCAGAGAGTCGTTCAAGGAGTACCGCGGAGAGTTACACCAGCAGTACAAGCGGTGCAAGACCCATAATGAGGTCGCACTATCCGCACCACTACACGTGACTATAGACGACTGGCTGATACTCTGCAAGAGATTTTCGTCTAAGACTTTTCAGGTAATATTTACATATTTACAATATCTTAAGGTAACAATTAAATTCACAATTAACAATAATGTATTATGAATAATGTGTTCAGAAGAGGAGCAGAATAAATTCTGCGAACATGGAAAAGTTACAAGTGAACTACGTAGTTGGTTCAAAGTCATTTGTACGACCTCGTTACGACATGGTAAGAAATTATTGGTGATTATTAAGCTGATATATTCTTTCCATGCATTTTTATTAATTCTATTATCCTTTCAATTGCGCAGCGAGATTTCATCACCGGCCAAGAGCCTGGACTAGTAAACCACAACAGAGGGACTCATTGTCGGCAAGCGACGGGATCTTGGGTTCATCCTAGAGCCAGCGAGAATTGGGTAAAAATCCTTACATTATAAAATTTAATTGCATTGAATTATAATAATATCATTTGTTATGAAAATTCATATGTTTTCATTACAGGCAGCGATGGACACCATACGCAGTCAGCCCACTCCCGATGGTAGTCAGCAGAGTGAGCAATATATCCTAAGCGAGGTTCTTAGCACCTGTTCTATATATGTGCATGGGCTTGGCCATGGTGTCAAGCTCATGGCACCCGCTAGATCTGCCTCCAACCGATCCATCGCTGGGAAGAGCGCCCTACGCCAAGCTAATATCGCAGAGAGAGAGGTTTAGCAGCTACAGGTCGTCGTCAATGAAATCAAAGAGCAGCTGGAGAGGCTAAGAGAGGAGGAGCAGAGGCGTAGAGAGGACGAAGAGTAGAGGTGAAAAGAGGAGGAGAGGTGACGAGAGGAGCAGGAGAGGAAGATCGAGGAGATGCGGGTGGAACATGAGCGACAGATGTAGGAGATATTTCAGGCTCTCACTGCATGCTTTGCCAGCGACGGATGTATTAATTTTTTTATTTATGATTTATTTTATATACAAATGTTAAACTTATATGTATTTGTGCGTGGATGAATGTGGGTTGTATGTGGATGTGGATAAGATTGTTTGTGTATGGATGGATGTGGTTTGTGTTTAGATGGATGTAGTTTGTTTTTGGATGGATGTGGATGTGAATATGATGAAAATGTATTGTAACAGGTGTATATCAGGAATTTTTTTCCTGAATTTTAAAAATAAATGAAACCCAGAAGGAGTAGACTATCACCGACGAAATATTTCGTTGGTAATAGTAGGCCCAAAACTTATACCGACGAAATCTTTCATAGGTAAAAATTAATACAAAAATTTATACCAACAATCTATATAAGATATACCAACGAATTATTTCGTCGGTAATAGAGGGCTTATGCCGACGAACATACTCATCGGTATTATTATTTTACCAACGAACATACTCATCGGTAATGTCGTTAATCCACAGTTTTACCGACGAAGATATTCATCGGTATAAGCTGTATTTACCGACAAAATATATTATTTTTTCCTATCAAAAGTAACATGTTTTGCTGACAATTTTGGTCATTAGTATTTGTTTTATCCTTGCCGACAAAGTCATTTTTCGTCAAGAAAAGCCTTTAGCCATGGTTTTATTGCGACGATCTTTCCGGCGACAGATTTAATCGGTAATAATCATTATTGACGAAAAAAGATAAAATAACGACGAATTATGTTGACGGTAAAAGAGCAATTTCCTATAGTGTATGGCCGAATTCCCCAAAAGGAAAATAAGTTTAAAATACTATGAGGGTAGCTTGCTAACAGGTTTTTAAAAGTTATTCGGACCAAATTGGTCCTGCATGCCTGAAAAGGCAATGATGATAGGAGAGAGGACGGCTCCAACTCTTATGCTATATGGTAATGCACCTGGCTATGGGGCCAATTGTGATTCAAATTTTTAATCTACACGGTTCATCCATGGTATGAGCTCATTGTAATATATGACTTAAAAATGAAGCTTACATATGGATGAAGTGAACCACAACATAAGAAATAATTGCACACTACTGTTGAAAACTACTTAGTGGGCCACAAACCTTTTGGATAAATATGATGTTTATGCTCTCCTTTCATCCATGTATATGTGATATTATGAATAGGTTAGATGACATATAAACATCACCATGGATCCCACAGACCTCAGTGTGTATCGTTCATGGTTAATCGCAAGTCGATACAACAAAAACTTGCGTGAGTGTGAAGCTTCGAGAGTCACGCTTCGCGATGCCCATCAAAAGGTAGATCCGATTCATTTAATCACGGGGCCAATCAAAAGGTAAATCCAATCCATTGATAATGTTTGTGGCTTAGGATTTTCCTGAGAATATGTTAATTTCATGTTGCTCTGAGCTATCAGTGGCCCGCAACAAGAAAAAATAATCAATAGTTTATTAGAATAATACCTACTGTTTTATTGTATTATGGGCCACAAGATCTGAAGATGTCGGTCATTCTCTGGACATTTATCTTCTTTGAAATTCTAAAGAGAATGGACGAAGTGGATTTGACCAAAGGCCAGAGATGGGACCCATAGACATCATACGAAAAGGAGTTTATAATGTCAAAAATGACCATAGGGCCTCATTTTGAATCCCAAACTTGACCCATCTCTCCCTTTCGAAGCTTCTTCTCTAGGACCCACCTCCACTCCCTTTAGCATTGTTATTTTATCACGATTGTCTCTGGCACCATCTTCTTCGCTCCAGCTTCTTGTACTTCCGTAAAACACATTCTTTCGCGATAAAAAAAACTGTAAAAATGGCAAACCAAGGTATGTGGACAATGTTTGATTTTTATTATTAAAAAATTTGCTATTATTGGATATCACTTCGAAGCTATTGAGGGTTGAAAGCGACCATTGTGGGTAAAGTTAGTTGGGTTGTGAATACGGTGATTTTGTGGGTAAAGGTTGTTGTTATGATGGTTGTGGTGGTGGTCATGAGATGTGAATGTGAAAATGATGTGCTTTAGGAATGATGACAATTTGGATCACTTTAAAATGGAAATTTTGACCCATTTTGTACTCTTGTTTCAGTACATAGTACAAGAGTCGTGGTTTTCATCCAGTACGAATCGAGGTTGTCAATAGTTAGCACGGTTGAGGTTGGCATATGATAAGGATCGATGTTGGCATACAATAACGATCAAGGTTGTCAATATTTAGCACTGTCGAGGTTGGCATATAATAAAGATCGAGGTTGTCAATATTTGTCACGGTCGAGGTTATTAGTATGATAACCTTAACCCTTAACAGAGGATTATCAATCTCAACCCTTATTGGATAATAATCTCGACCCTTATTGTCCCACTATCAACCTCAACCCTTAGTAGATTACAACCGAGTGGACAAGTACCTACCCTTAGTGGATTATATATATATATATATATATATATATATATATATATATATATAATCTTGACCTTTATTGGAATGTAGGTCAAATTTTGCTTAAAATGTCCACTCACTTGGATTATGAGAAGGCAATAGTCTCTCCAAAGTGTTTTTTTCAAATTTTTAAGGAATGCATGTTAGATAATTTTGACAACACTCCTAATTAGAAAATAAAAGTTTAGAAAGAGTTTTTTTAGACTTTTACTAGATTTCCTAGTGGCTGGATGGAAGGCCCATGGTCAAATAATCAATTGTCTTATGCAAAGGCATATATGGTGACTTGACTTTTGACGTTCAGGGCACCATCATGAAATTGACCGAGTTAAACTTTGCTCTTATTACGGGTTTGAGGTTTGGACTTGTTAGATCAAATGAGTCCAGAGAGGGTTAAGCGGGGAAAAGAAAAGAATGAAAATTAGGGAGACTTATTTGAAATAAGGAAGTGTGACTAATGGTGATTTGAAAAAAGTTGATCTCTCACTCTGTGGAAAAAAATACGATGATGGATGGATGATGTCAATGAATGATTGTGTATGAGTGTAGGATGGATGGATGATGTCGATGAATGATTGTGTATGAATGTAGGATGGATGAATGATGTACACAAGAGGATTCCTTGTCAAGCAGGTTAAGGGTTATGGTTTTCAATTTAAAGACTGCAATTATCATCCAATAAGAGTCGAGATTATCATCCACAATGGGTCGCAGTTAATAGGTGGTTTAGTAAGGGTCGATTTTATCATCCATAATGGGTCCAGGTTGACAAGAAGGTAAGGGTTAAAGAATCGAGGTTAATAGTAAATGAGTCTTGGTATACACTTGATGTCAACCTCAACCCTTAAGTGGTCTACCTGTCAACCTCGACCCGTAATGAATGACAATCCCGACTCTTAATGGATTGTCTGCCAACCTCAACCCATTGTGGATTATAATCTCAACTTTTACCGGATGATTACTGCGACTCTTAAATTGAAAACCACAACCCTTAACTTGCTTAACAAGGAATCCTCTTATGTACATCATCCATCTATCCTACATTCATACACAATATTATCCAGCCCCACATATATCATTCTACTACATTAACATATACAATATTAAATTATCACACATTATTTTCACATTAACATAGCCATTATCAAACAATAATAAGAGGGCTAAAATTTTCTAAAGTCTTAAGTACATTTAAAAAAAATTACCAACCTACAGGGAGGAAGGTATATCGGCACCAATTGTGACATGTTCGCTTGCATATCGAGCATTTAATTGTTAGTTTATCTTCTCCTTAAGATGTAATTCAAATATTCTTTAGTTTTCCGACAGATCTTATCATTTATGGGGGTTTCATTTTCTCATACAATGCTTTTACTTTGTCAATGATATTCCATTGAGTCTTGTCAAGAACTGGTTAGATCAACTCTTGGTATGTTCTTCAATAAGATTCTATTCTGTAGAATGGAGAGTAGTATTTATAAATATTGAGCTAATACTTATCACAAATCATACTCACATGCATGCGAGATAGCAACATACAATTGAACTCATCGCACGTACACTTCATCTCTCTTAGTTTCACTACGTTAATAATTCCCCTCGATGTCACTTGCAACTCATCTACAGAAATTGCAGTACACTGTGTCTTTCGCACTTCTGAGTGATAAAGTTTGCTCAATCTTCTTTTTTTTTGCCTAAGAGTCAAAATTCCCTTACATGTCGACACCTCATCTCTTCTATAGAGGAAGAACTGTTGGATTTTAATCATTATTGCTTTAAGAAGTTTGGTCGTGGGGTACTCTCATGTATTTACGAATAGTGCATCCAAGCTCTAGACAATATTGGTGGTTACGATGTTATATCTTTTGGCGGAAAAATATAAATGTCCATCTTTCCTTATCTATATTGTTAAGAAACTAATATACGATGAGGTTCGTCATTTGAATGGATCACATCATATCTTAAAAAGTGGATGTCCTACATGTCTTAACAGCACCCTAAAAGTAATCATTCACTGAATCATCTGAATACACATTCTTCATGTTTCCCAAAATATGATGGATACAATATTTATGGATTGCATAAGGGAAGATGGTAGGGACTTCACTGACCAACCCTTTGTGATGATTTGATAAAATAATAAGTCCTAAAAGGATCTTGATTACTTTGTATAAATTGTAAAGGAATCACTTCCAACTATTATTGTTCTCTGATTCTTCAATCCCTTATGTTACTGAGAGGACATGATTATTTACATCCAGTGTCGTATCCAAGAAGAGAACACCCTTGTACATTCCTATTAAATGTATGCAGCTAGAAGCTTTAGATGCACTGTCCAATTGTAATAAAGTATCGTTCAAAACTATTTGTTTCTTCGTTCACCTACAAATCCATCATAGTCCCTAAATTTGTCTTTTTCAACTCATTAAGATACGCCGAAAGATCATTATAATAATCCTAGTAAGATCTTAAGACTTCTTCCTTTGCGATGTCCTTACCTTTTCATGCTTTCTTGAAGCCATGACTTGGTATTCTCCTTCAATGAAAATGGAAACAATTTTAGTATTAGGGTGTCATCCGACACATTGTTGAAGTGTAGGGTAGATACAATCTCATCAAACTCTTTGAGATATACGTATGGACTCTCAAAATCTAGCCCATGGAATTTCAAAAGCAGTTGGATCACTCCCGATTTAAAATCCATGTTTCCTGCATTATGTAGACAAATCATGTAGGAGAGTGTGCTCATCCTAGCTAGTTGTAAATAATCACATAGGGTTCTAGCTAGAGGACCATTGTGTACATCATTCTCATCTTGTTGTTTTTTGGCACAACGATGAGGTTAATTCTCTACCATGTTCTTAGATAATTCAGAGGATCTGAGGTGTTGTCTAATCTGACGATGGATAGGTAATCCTTCAACTAGTCATTATTCACTTAAGAGACGAAGAGTGTTTTCACAAAACCACTTAGGGCACTTAAAAACCTAATTCTAAACCTAAATTTATTTCTACAGAAATAAAAACTCTACATCGAAATAAGAAATCTGAAATAAACTAAAGCAAGAGGGTTCGAAGGATAATACCCGATTGATGATTCTGGATTATATTCTGTGAAACAAACAAACAATGTTAGTATTAAAAAATTTAAGAAAAATTATAATATAAAAACATAGTGAAAACTAATCCTAATCTTACACAAATTCTAGCCATAAGGTATTTTAGAAAAGAGCAACTGAAGTCTTCGGCAACGGCACCAAAAACTTGATGTATCCAAAAGGATGACAACCTCAAGTACAGGGCTGCGATGTAGTTTTAACTCAATGAGACCGAGATCGAATCCATAGGAACTTATATTTATGTGTTCTCTAAAACACTTTAGCACTAGAACTAGAAATAAAACTAACTATAAAATTAGATTATAAGAAATAATGACTGAAACTAAGATAATTTAAAGAGAAAATCAAATAAAATAAATCACTACAACACCAAAGATCCACTTCTAGCCATTCTTAATGCCTAATTCACTTGATTCAACTAGATAACTTAATTAGAATCGAAGTCATATCCTATTTAGTCAAATAATAGAGAGGTTAATTTATCATTAACAAACTAAAATAAATCTGAACTTCAATTGATTCAATTCCCTCATAAAGCACCAAAGTATTGATCGCAAGGCATTCAAAGTATTAATCGTGCCCTTAAACTACGGTATATCAATGGATTTTACATATCAATCCCTTTCAAAATAGATAAGCCAACAATCTTAGCCTTCTTAAGCATCCAAATTATTTGGAGTCGACAATGGATCAAAGTAAACTAAAAATAAAAGCTTCATTCAAACCAATATCAATGAATTATTTAACATTTAAACCAAGCGACTTGAATAAAAGTAAACCAAGACATTAAAAACCACCACAAGCTTCACCTCTAAGCCGTAGCTAAGTGATTTAACCAACTATAGTCGTGATTGAACTAAGTTAAACGAATACATGAAAAAGTAACTTAGAACCGAAAGATTAAAGAGGAAGAACATCTTCGTGGATGCTCCTTTACTCCTTACTTTCTCTTCCAAACACTAAATCGTACTTAGAAGAGCCTAAATCACCCCTTTTCAATAGACTTGATTTGCACCAACTTTGAGCTAACTTTGAATTTTTGCAGTTGCGTGAACCATCAATAGCATCTCGATAGCATCAAACACCCAATGAACACCAATCAATGACATCAAAACTCTCCTCGAGGGATCGAGTAGGAACACCAAACTTGTCTAGCAACAATTTTTCAAATTTTAGAAATCTGTCGATGGCATCAAGTAGGAACACATATTTTTGTCCAACAAGCTTAAGAGAAATTGTGGAATTTCTCAATTTATGCTCAATGGAATTGAACCCCCATCGAAGTCCACTAGCTGGCATTGACAACCACTCAATAGGATCGAAAGTCTCTAAACTTCTTTTGTTTACAACTTTAGCTTAAGTCTTTACTTTCCATCATTTTGTCCTTAATTTTCTTGATCCTTTAGCACTTCAAACCCTCCTTCAAGACCTTGGAATCTTCAATTCTTCATTGTGCCTTCTTTTGAGCTCTAATTCCATCACTTTAAGAAATTTTCATCCTTGAGCTTTGAATCACCTCGCATGCATAAAACACATATAAGTATATCAAATAAGCACACTTATGCATATAAAATCAATGCACAATAAGAGAAAATACACAATATTTCACACTCAACACTATTACCTTAAGAAAATCCTTACAAGTGTCGGAAACCCTCTCACCTCATGAAAACCCTCACCTCTTAGAGTGAACACTTGTATTTTTTTAAAGAATATAAGCCCTAATTCAGAATTAGGCTTATATATCCCTTACACAAAAGTGGACAAACTGTTGGTCGCACCTTCAGTTGACTGAGCTTTCAAAAGAGCCTTTCGATTGACTGAAACAATCCTCGGTCGACCGAGAACAACACAGTGAGGTTAGGTCGACCCCCAATTTTCCTAGTCGACTGAACCGCACTTGCATCCCAAAAGGTAAAATGCAAGGCATCCTGCACAACAATCTCCACCTTGACTTGTATTCCATCAATTCACCCTAAAGAACTTCTTGTGTAACCTCTACTTAAGCATAGACCACTCCATGTATTCTCCACCTGCAACGAAGCTCCATTTGCACCCATGTTCAAGGGCACCCAATCTAATCAATGGGTAGTGAGATTGTTCAAGCCCAACCAATGCTTGAACTTCTCTATGATCACTGGCTTTGTCTACGTGTCTACAACATTCTCGTCCATATGAATCTTCTAAAACATAATCTCTTTTGAAGTAATGAGCTCCCATATCTTGTTGAACCTCATATCGATGTGCTTGGTTTTTGTATGATACACTTGATTCATCGCCAGATGGATAGCACTCTAACTATTGCAGTCCAACTGAAATGCATTTACTTTAACATGAGTTCTCCTATTAAACCTTTCAACCACAATGCCTATTTTAACGCCCCTATCGCAGCCATATATTCTACCTTGATTGTAGACAATGTTATCGTAGACTGAAGCGTAGATCTCCAACTTATGTCTGCCTACTAATGTAAAAACATATCATGTAGTGAACCTCTTATTATCTATAACTTCACCTGAAGCTTTGTGTCCCCCAAACATGATTCCAATATCGACTTCGCCCCTGAGATATATGAGAATCCACTTGACATCATTCCAATGCTCCTTCCCTAAATTTGTCATATATCAACTAACCACATTGACTGTTTGTGAAAATTTAGCCTCATAAAAGCCATTGCGTACATCAGACTCCCACTACATTAGCATATAACACTCATGACATTTCTAAAATCTCTTCCTCTATACTTAGACAGATCGGGCTAATAGGTTAAAGTGAACTACTAGAGGCGTGCTAACTGGCTAAGTACTTTTCATATGGAACCTCTCTAACACCTTCTACACATAATCTTTTTGAGAAAGCCATAGCTTTCCAAACTCTCTATCTCTACTTATCTCCATTCCTATTATCATCTTCGCAACGCCTAGATCCTTCATATCAAACTTCATGCTTAACAGAGACCTAAGCAAGTGTATCTCTGTCTTGTCCTTTGTAGTAATCAACATATCATCCTTGCACCCTATAGTTGTTTGACCTTTTAGAAGTTCCACCAACTCCCATGTCTGATTCGTATGTAGAGATTCCATCTCTTCTAATATGGCTGACATCCACCCGTCGCCATCCTTTCCAGATTTTACCTCTTGAAAGGTGGATGGATCTTCACTCCCTATGAACAATACAAAAGACACCATGTCATCAAACTCGTATCAAACCGGAGCTCTAATGGTTTTTGTTTGCCTGTTCCTAGATATACTTTCTTGAGTATCCTACTGATTATTTTACTTAGTGTATTTCTCTTGTTGATTTTCACCTTCAGTCATCTGCTCAATTGACTCCACCTGCACCGATAATCTCTCGGTCTTACCATGTCTATCTGACTGCCCTGTTACAAGGTCCTCGTTGGTCTTCGACATTGATGCCTCATCGAAGGTGGTATCTCTATTTTAATCACCACCTTTTGTGAAACTGGATCCCAAAGCTTATAGTCCTTGATACCTTTCTCATACCCGACAAATATGCACTTTCTCGACTTCTGATCCAATTTCGACCTTTGTCCACTTTGCACGTGAACATATGTTGGACACCCGAACATTCTCAATCCTAAGTAATCGACGTCCTTTCATATCAAGACTTCATCTACAACCTTAGGGTCTAGCACTGTAAATGGTGACTGATTTACTATATAGCATGCCATATTTACCACTTTAGTCCAAAAGCTTTTAGGCAGCCCCACATGCAACCCCATACTTCTCTCCCTCTCTAATAGAGTTTTATTCATCATATATTACATCATTTTATTGTGGGGTTTCTACAGTTGAGAAGTGTCTTGTAATGCCTTGATCCTTACAAAATTCTATGAATTCTGCCTTTCTATATTCCATACCATTGTCTGACCTAAGATACTTAACATGTCTCCCGGTTTGCTTCTCTACTTATACATTCCATTGCTTGAACCGAGCAAACACCTCAAACTTGTGTTTCAAGAAGTAGACCCAAACCTTCCTCAAGTAATCATCTATGAAGGTCATGAAGTATCATGCCCCTCCCTTATACAATGTTGTTATTGGCCCCCAAACATCGGAATGAATATAGTCAAGCACCCCATTCCTAGTGTGCGTAGCAGTCTTAAACCTTACCTTGCATTGCTTTCTATAGACGCAATTCTCACAAAAATACACTTTACTCGCCTTAACTTCCTTTAACAGTTTCCGTTTATAGAGTTCCATCATGACCCTCATGCTCATATGCTCTAGCCACATATGTTATAGATTTGAGTCATTTGTGCCAAATTTTACATGTGAGGTTGTAATGACCTCACCCATAACTGTGCTCCCAACCAACTTGTACATATTTCCAACCTTACATCATTTCACGACACCATTTCAGCTCTAGTAACCTTAATTACACCGCTCGTTTCTTTAAACATGCAAATGTTCATATTTAAAACCCCCAAGGTATTAAGTTTTTCTTCAGATCTGAGGCATGCCTAACATCACCTAGAGTTTATACGACTCCGTCAAACATCCTCACCTTGATGGTCCCTATTCTGATAGCCTTACATGCTACGTCATTGTCCATCATAACACTTCTATCATCATAAGACTTGTAGGAATCAAACCAAATCCTATCCAGACACATGTGATACGAACATCCTAAATCTAGAATTCAAGTGTTTGAGAGACGACTCATACTTGAACAGACTGAGAGGAGGTCTCCTTCTGAGTTCTCTTTTGCTACATTCACTGATTTACTCATGTTCTATTTTCCTTTGCTTTTCAGGTCATCCTTCTGTTTTTGACAATCTCTCTTGAAATACCCTTTATGCTATAGTAAAAGCATTTGTCATTTACCTTCGATTTTGATCTACACTTTTTCTTCTTACTAGACCAAGATCACTCAATGGATTGCCCACGTCCCTGACTCCATTTTGTGACTAACCCTTCCTCCTGAGAGTTCTCATCGACCGACTTCTTCCTCATCTCGATGGAAACGAGAGACGTGATGATGTCTTTAAGCTGCACTGTATTCTTCCCATACAGTGGAGTAGTGATGAGATTGTCGTATGATGTGAGAAGTGATGCTAGTAATATTACCGCTTTATTTTCTTCATTGCCCTTCACTCTAAGCCTTTACAACTCGCTACATAGCTTTGTAAGTAAGTTCATGTGCTACAGGAAATTGGATCATTTCTTCATATATTGTTTGAAGAGTTGTTTCTTCACAAACAACTTATTTGTAAGGACTTCACCATATATAGGTCTCCTAGCTTCTTCCACAACACTACGGGATATTCCTCTTCCAGGACATTGTACATAACTTGATCCAATAGACACAAACGACTGGTGCTTATAACTTTCTCCCTGACATCGCTTTAGTCATCATCCGGCATCCTCTCGGGTTTTGTTTCCAACAATGCCTTGCTCAACCCTTATAAAACTAAAATGTCATTAACATTCCAATATCATAAACTAAAATTATTCTTCCCATCAAATTTTTGTATGTTGAATTTCGATCCTGACATCTTCATTGAATCCTAAAACGTCCTCAAACTTGACTCTTTAATCCCACTTTGTTGGAGTAACCAACTCTTTATCACACCACAATGATGTAAACCCAACCCACATCAAACCCTGATAACCCTAGGTATTAGAAAATTGAATCTAACACTAATATTAATCCATGCGCTTTGCAGAAGCACGATAAATGAAGATAGAACAATATGATAATGCTATTTACGTGGAAAAACCCTTGCGAGAAAAAACCGCTATACAAAGCGATAGAGATCTCAACTATAATCAAAACCTTATAGTACACCACTCACCTTCTTTGATTATTGGATCATTCGATCTCCCCTTGCGATGCACAACCCCAGAAAAACCCTAGTCCCTTGAGAAAAAAACCCTTACAAGCATCAGAAACCTTCTCACCTTAGGAAAACCCTCGCCTCTTAAAGAAAATACTTGTATTTTTCTGATAATACAAGCCCTAATTCGGAATTAGCCTTATATACCCCATAATTACGCAAAAATGCACAAACCATCAATTGCACTTTCAGCCAATCGAGCTTTCAACAAATACTCTCAGTTGACCGAAACAGTCCTTAATTGATCGAAAATAACACAACAAGGTTCGGTTGACCCCCGATTTTCTCGATCGACCAAACTGCACCTGCAACCCAAAAGGAAAAATGCAACGCGTCCTGAACAACATACCTATTAACCCAAATATCAAGCCAGCATCTTGGAAGATATGTCAGATCAGAGATGCTTGTGAAGTTGGCCTAAGATCGAGCAAATCTTAGGCTAATTATATCACATAGATCTTCTTTTCAAATGTAACTTTTAGACTGTGATCCTTTTTTCAATGGCCCAATGATTTGGACGGTTTTTAATTCCTGCAAGCTATGGCATGCATAAGGTTGGAAAATGCCACTCAATTTCAATGTGAAAAGATCTCTCTGGAAGAATTAGGCTTTAGTAGTTCACTTTTGATAGTCGCGGGTGGAACATTCATGAGAACCGCCTTATTCCTCAGTTAAGGTACCTTTTTTCATCCTAATATTAAAAAAATAAATAAAATAAAATAAAATAAAGGTCAAAAAATTTTACCAAAAAATTCTTCTTAAATATTTATTTGACTATAAAATAGCAATAAATTCTATATTTACCAAATTATAGATTCTAATGGTCTCACGTACCCATTCATTCTCGTCTATATCCTCTCCCTTAGAGATGGGTGACAACTTAATCCCTCCCATTAGAGCTGGGCATCGGACCGAGTCGGTGGATTGGGTCCAATTCAACTCGGTTCGAAATTTGTAGGACCTAACCTGAACTCGGTCCAATTCAGTACTGAGTTCGGGCCATCTAACTCCAACCGATCCGAACCCCTGCTGGCTTGAACCGATCCGAGTTCGACTCGGACAGGAAACCTGAGTCGGATCGGATTGGGCAAGGTTCGGATCGTTCTTTTTTTTCAACGGTGTAGAAATCAATAATCTCATTGTTTTCTATGGTGTAATCTACTTGATTATTGGATATACTTAAAATTTAGTATCAACCCCTAAAATGATTTGGAAAAACTGATGGACAATGTGGATAAACCAAAAAATTCAAGACGGGCCACATAGTTTACTCAGTAGGAGAAAAATGTACTACTTGTTTAAAGCTCACATCAGCTTATAACTTCCTACATAAGCTTCAAGTACTGTTGTACTGTCTGTAGCTAGCTGACACTAAGACGAAGCACTGACGCTACTCAAGCTCCGAGTTGTACGAACGTGGGAGGGATGGGCCCAACGCCGTACACGTGGGAGGGATAGTGGGTGATCATGACTTTCCATATAAGGGCCAACTTTTCTAAAATTGACACGATCACAGATCCTAGCCGTCTGTTTGCTTGACTTCTGTTCAAATGGATCATAAACAGTACTGATTAATGGGCCACATTCAATGAAAAAAAACTGACGTGTGGGATCATCCGATCTGATTACTTTTAGACTCATGGATCATCCCTAGCAGGAACTACCAGATGCCTCTCCTGATGTTCCTCATGACGTGGCATGTATGAATTGGAAGGTAGGCTGTATAGGAGTTCCGGTAGACACGGCTGTACTGGAAGCGAAAGACCTGACAAACGTCAGCTTATACTACTATGTTAGCTTAACATACAACGCTTTTATTTTCCACTTCAGTGGAACATCCGAGCCGTTGAAAAGGTCCATACCATCAAGATCAAATGGAATGAAAATTGGAGCCGTCCATTCATCAAGTGGGTCACACAAATATGTTATGCTCAACCATCGGCTGTGAATTGATTTCAGTGGTATAGCTGTGCCCCCTATCACAGTACCGCATGGGGGTTTGTTTATACACTGCTAGTCTCCCTTCGTCCGTTCTCTCCCCTGCACAGCCACAGGAAGCTCCCAGTCTCTCTCTCTCATGGGCCGCTGCTAACTAACACCTTGATCGAGAGTGAGAGAGAGAGAGAAAGAGTTGCAGATATATATATATATATATATATATATATATATATATATATATATATATATATATATATATATATATATATATATAACACTCCTGAATTTGATACTTCTGGCGTTATTGATAATTATCTTGCTCCAGATGTTGTTAATACCTTAACAACATACCAATTCCAAAAATGGTTTACACCAATCTCATTGGCAACATCCTCCTTTCAAAAGGATGTTATTGCACTAATTGATACTGGTGCTGATTTAAATTGTCTTCGAGAAGGGTTAATCCCTACTCATCTTTGTGAAAAAACTAATAGCACTATTTATACTGCTAATAGTCAAGAATCCCATATTGAATATAAACTTCCTAATGTTCATGTTTGCAAAAATGGAGAATGTATTCCCCTCTCCTTCATAATTGTCAAAAATCTTCAGCATGATGCTATTCTTGGCACTCCTTTCATACTAAAAATTCAACCTTTTACTACAACTAGTAAAGGTATCCAAACCAAAATAAATTCTGTTGAAATAATTTTTGAATTCATAAAACCCCCTCAAACTGGTTTGCTTTCTGAAATAATAAATTGTGTTTCTTACAAAGAAACTCAAATTTCATTCTTAAGAAGTGAAATCTCTACTATTCAGATCCAAAAACAACTCCTCCATCAAAAATTTCAATCTCAATTAAAAGCTTTTCAAAGCACTCTTGAAAACCTTTGTTCTGACATTCCGAATGCTTTTTGGCATAGGAAAACTCATTTAGTTTCTTTGCCATATATAGAAGATTTTAATGAAAAACAGATTCCAACAAAAGCCCGTCCTTCCCAAATGGACTCTCGACTTCTTCATCTTTGTGATGAAGAAATTAAATCCCTTCTCCAAAAGGGACTCATTCGTCCCTCAAAATCTCGATGGTATGTCTTTGCCTTTTATGTTGAAAAGGCTACGAACTTGAAAGAGGAGTTCCACGTCTTGTAATTAATTACAAGCCCCTTAATAAAGTTTTAAAAACCATTAGATATCCCATTCCCAATAAAAAAGATTTATTGAACAGATTACATAAAGCTAATCTCTTTTCCAAATTTGATCTTAAATCGGCTTCTGGCAAATCCAAATTCTTCCAAAAGATCAATACAAAGCGCATTCTTGTTCCCTTTGGATGATTCAATAGACGATAATGCCTTTCGGTCTAAAAAATGCTCCCTCAGAATTCCAAAAATCATGAATGATATCTTTCATCCATATAAAGATTTTATTCTTACTTATATTGATGATATTCTCATCTATTCTTCAAACATCAACCAACATTGGAAGCATTTAGAAATTTTTAAATCTGTCATTGAAAGAAATGGTCTTGTTCTTTCTCTCAGAAAGATTAAGAAGCTCTTTCAACTAGAAATACAATTTAGGCTTCAAAATCTCCCAAAATACTATTAAACCAATTCAAAGAGTTATCGATTTTGCAGATAAGTTTCTGATAAAATTACTGATAAAAAACAACTTCAAAGGTTTCTTGGATGTTTAAATTATATTTCTGACTTTTATAAAGATTTAGCTAAAGATAGAGTTCTTTTACAAAATCTTTTAACCAAAAAACCAAACTCTTCTTGGTCAGATGACCATACAAAAGCTCTTCAAAATATAAAACTAAAGGTAAAACATCTTCCTTGTCTTAATCTCTCAAATCCTGATTTTTCAAAAATTATTCAAACTGATGCCTCTGACATTGGTTATGGAGGAATCCTTTTGCAAACGAATTCAAAAAACCAAGAACAACTTGTTCGTTTTGCTTCTGGAACTTGGAATCCTACTCAAAAAAATTATTCAACCATCAAAAAAGAAATTTTGTCAATGGTCTCTTGTATCCAAAAATTTCAAAGTGATGTTCTAAATCAAAAATTTATTTTAAGAGTTGATTGTAAAGCTGCTAAAGAAGTTTTGAAAAAAGATGTTAAAAACCTTGCTTCAAAACAAATCTTTGCTCGTTGGCAAGCCATTTTATCGATTTTTTATTTTGAAATCGAATTTATTCCCGGAGAAAAAAATTATTTACCTGATTTTCTTTCTCGTGAATTCCTACAGGACAAACCCAAATCTCAAAGGCCATCTCTCAGAAAATGCCTCCAAAATCCAAAAACAAAGGCAAAGAAAAAGAAAGACAAGAGTTGGAATTAGAAATCAAAAATTCCTTTTTTCCTCTTCTCCAAACTCCTCTCCAAATAAGTGACAATCGGCTCATAACACAGCCTCCCACACCAAATACTTCAAAAGATCCCTTTGAAATGCTTCAAGCTCCTCCAAAACTTCCTTTCAATAAAACCCTTCCTACTGAAGCCTACCAAATGAAAGGAAAAATTCGCGTCTTAACGCTTGATCCTGAATTTTCAAAACTTCCTGAAGATCTCCTTATTAACAAAATCTTCCTTCCCAAAAACCATTTCCATCCCAGATCTCCTACTTTCTCTCGAAATTTCTATGAAGCTATATTGACTCAATCTAAAAGTGCCTTTTTTGAACATCGCAAAAATCCAAATCAAGAAGAATTTGCGTTCTCAAAAATGAAAATTCTCAACATCATCTCAGCGAAAGAATGGGGTAATACTCTTTCTCATTGCCTTCCCCTCAAAAGTCCCACAGGGAGTACGTTCCAGTATTCTTATTGGGATTATATGGTTGCATGGAAATATGCTCTCCTTTTTCAAAATTCTGAAAAAAGCCATTCATGGTTTCTCAATTTTTCACGACCATACACCAAACCTATTCCATCTTGGTTTTATACCCAATGGTGGGTTATATTTGGTGGTGCAACAACAATTTTGCCAAGAGACTTATACAGTCATTATGTGAATCTTGAGAAAATTCAGCATCCTGACTTTCCTGGCGTTTTTCTCATGCAATATTTTGCAAAATATGGACTTCCATGGATTCTCCAATGGAAGTATGAGGTTCTACCTTCTGAATACCAAAATGCCAAAGTTCTGTTCCAATCCACTTACATCAAATGGTGGAATAAATTTGATAAGCGGAATTGTTCTCAAAGCAACAACTTCCGTCTCCAAATCCAAATCCAATCAAGTTGTACCAAAATCCTTCAAAGACGTTCTCTCTACCGAGCTTACTGCTGATATTGACAACGCCGCCAAACTCAGAATCGAATTGGAAACACTCAAAGCTGCTTTCCTTTCCTTCAAAGAAGAAGTTGCAAGTCGTCAAGGATCAACTACCTTAGCCGAATCTGAAGGTTCATCAAATGCTGCTCCAGCCAACCTTCAAGATGCTCAAGATCCTGACGACATATTCTTTTGATCAGAGACCTGAAGCTCTATTCGCCACAAGCAAATTCAAGTCAGCCAAAAATAAATGTTAGCTAAATTGAAGCTAAATTGAAGCCAAATGCCAAATGCAAGCACCGACGAATTCGGACGCCAAATTTGCAGCCAAAACATTCTTCCATAAAGCGAAGATTTTTCCGAAAGACGACAAAAGCCAAAAGGCTAAAAGTCTCACAGTAATCTCTTCAGTAGCATCTAAGAAATCTACTGTAGCACTTTTACTGTTACCTTTTACTGTAGCATATAGTAAAAGCAAATAGTAAAACCGCACAGTATCCAAATCTGGGTACTATTCGCCCACAGATTGTACCCACTGTTTTTGTAAAACCGCTCTGTAATAGTATGGTGAACCTTCTATAAAAGGAGGTTATGTATTTTGCTTTAGAGGCAGAAGTTCGAGTAGCGAACTGAATGTTTAGTCCCAGAGAGAGCTTGACTAGCAAGCTAGTGTAGAAATTTTCTTTCTATCTTTGTAAGTTTTGTGTGACACTGCTTCAAGCCGATCTTGGTGTAAAGTGGTATTTTGAAATTTTGTCAATGGTCTCTTGTATCCAAAAATTTCAAAGTGATGTTCTAAATCAAAAATTTATTTTAAGAGTTGATTGTAAAGCTGCTAAAGAAGTTTTGAAAAAAGATGTTAAAAACCTTGCTTCAAAACAAATCTTTGCTCGTTGGCAAGCCATTTTATCGATTTTTTATTTTGAAATCGAATTTATTCCCGGAGAAAAAAATTCTTTACCTGATTTTCTTTCTCGTGAATTCCTACAGGACAAACCCAAATCTCAAAGGCCATCTCTCAGAAAATGCCTCCAAAATCCAAAAACAAAGGCAAAGAAAAAGAAAGACAAGAGTTGGAATTAGAAATCAAAAATTCCTTTTTTCCTCTTCTCCAAACTCCTCTCCAAATAAGTGACAATCGGCTCATAACACAGCCTCCCACACCAAATACTTCAAAAGATCCCTTTGAAATGCTTCAAGCTCCTCCAAAACTTCCTTTCAATAAAACCCTAAATGGAGGTAATTATATTTAGAAGAATTTTGAAGAATTTCTCTAACAGATAATAGAGATAGATCTTCATTTTGGTTTGAGATGGGGATGGTTTGTTCCACTGTTTTGATGATGAAATCTGATTCAAGAGACTCATCATTTTGGAAAGAACCTTCTACATATATTTCACTTTGTGGAACGGTTGGTAAATTCCAATTATGAAGAGATTGTTCAATATCAGAGTAACGAATTTCTTCAAGGTTTTTAATTGACATTGTTTCAGCAAAAGCAGTTTTTGCTATGCTAGTTGATTCGATAGAGGATGACTTTGCAGAATTTGAATCAAAATTACTTTGGGTAGAAAACCAATTTGTTATTTTAGTTTTCAAACTTTTGGAAGATTTTTTAGAAGAATTTTGGCTAAGAGAACTTTCTGTTCGTGCTAATTTTGAATATTTGGTAGATCTTTCTGAAACAGATTTTCTTTCTGGTTCCATTTTAGCAAATAAAAATTTTCAAAGAGTGGCTTGTCAATAATATAAATCCCTAATAAAAGCCTAACGCCTACCCGGCTAAACGGCAAATAGGGTATTACGACAAGGAAGCCTCGGACCTCTATCCAATTTTAATTTGTTAAAATAAAAACAGAAACAAGCTCTAAAACAAAAAGATAAATCAAATATGCAAAAGTAACAAGAAAAGAAAGTAAAACACAAAACAAACTTGATATAAATATCACTACTGCTTACAAGATTGGCTCTGATACCACTTTTTTCTAAATATTCAAAAAAGGATAGTGAAACTCAACCTCTTCTTTTTCCCCAACAGCAAAAAATTCCCAAGTCTATACCGACTCATGTTTATAGCCCACGCTATCAACAAGAAGAAGAAGATTATAACCCAATTGAGAATGATTTTAACCCTCATCCTCAGGTCAATATGATCTCAATCACAAATCAGCAAACAGGTCCAATCTTTGTTATAAATACTGACTACTTAAAACAAGATTTTCAAAAACATCCTTTAACAAAATGGTATTTAAAAAACATACCTGAAACTGTTCGAAAAGACTTAAAAGAACAATGGTATCTTTATATGACCCATATCCAAAAAACTATTCCCTTTTTTACTTGGTTTCAAACCTATACAAAAAATCTTACCGAACCTACAAAAGAAATTTTAATGCTTCAGAATCTCACACGAAGATGGGAATCTCAAGCTGGAAATCAAATCTCTCAATTCTTTCCTCCTTTTCATTCTCTTAAAATCACTGGAACTATAGCTTCTCCAATTAAAGTAGCTGAAAAACTCCCAGCTGACCGTCCTGTAACCCCAAAAGATTTAGCTCCCATAATTGAACAAAATAATTATACAAATACTTTTCTTCATACTCTTGGAGAACATGTTCTTTTTCAAAAAGCTTCTATTGCTCCAAGCACAAGTACGGCTAGTCCTTCATTAGCCCAGAGAAAATCCTCCGCTTTTTTCCTCCCAAAAGAACCTGTCAAAGCGGCTTTCTCAACTCCAAGTCTAGTTCAGTCTGATTTTATAACTGAATTAGCTAGAGAATTAGACAAGGCAAAAAACCCTTCTGTCAATGTTCTTTCTAAAGAAACTAATAAAGAAAAAATTTCTGAAGAAACAGACGAAAATTCCAGTCTTGACTCAGATTCCAGTCTTGACTCCGATTCCAGTCTTGACTCTGAGTTTGAATCTGCTATTCTTCAGGCTCAAAATCAATTTGTTCCTCAAATTCAAAGTATTGTCCGCCCTAATAAAAATTATTATCAAAGACCAACCCCTGTTGATCTTCAAATTGAAGAACAACAAGCCTTTTCTAGACTCCATTTTGATGGAAACCATCTTTATGAATGGAATCTAGATGGTATGACCGAATACCAAATTCTTCAACTTCTCAATCAAGTTTTAACTTATCAGAATGCTTGTTTAATTCATGGTCATACGACAGACAATATTGCAAAAGCTATTGCTCAAGGTTTTTCTGGACAACTCTTTGGTTGGTGGCATGATTTTCTCACACCAATCCAAAGAGAAGAAATCCTTACTGCAGTCAAGCTCGATGCCAATGGTGAGCCAATATTAGATGATAGAGGTAATCAAATTGGAGATCAAGTAACGGTTCTCTTGTTAAATATTATCCATCATTTTATTGGAACCATTGATGATATGTCTGAGAAAAATAAAGAACAACTACTAAATCTTCGATGTAAGACCCTTACTGATTTTCGATGGTATAAAGACGTTTTTCTTTCCAAACTTTACAAAATTACATCTTGTAATGATGTAATTTGGAAAGAAAAATTTGTTTTAGGGTTACCCCCTCTTTTTGGCGAAAAAGTAAAGGCCAAATTAAAAGATTCAAATTATGGTGTCCTAAATTATAATCGATATACTTTTGGAGAATTAATTCAAATAGTTTGCCAAGTTGGCTTAGGCATCTGTACTGAAATGAAACTCCAAAAGCAATTAAAACGTGAACGGTCAAGTGGTCGCAAAGAATTGGGAAATTTTTGCTATCAATTTGGCTATGATCCTATTGTTTCCCCCTCCAAAAAGAAACCATATTTTCAAAGAAAACCTTCTTTCCCTTCAACTTATAAAAAACATCGGTCTAGGCAATCCATCCCAAAAACATATTCTAAGCCAAAGCCTAAATACCAAAAGAAGAAGACATCCCCAGCTTCTTCTCCAAAATGTTATAAATGTGGCCTCCCTGGACATTATGCAAATCGTTGTTTTAAAAATACTCCCAAAAGAAGAGTTAGAGAAATCGCTGCTGAACAGCAAATTTCTTCTTCTTCTTCTGAAGAAAATTGCAAACAACGTTGCAATTGTTCCTTTTCGAGTGAAGAGGCTAATGATCCTTTTTCTTCTTCTACTACCAAACCAACTATATCTATGATCACAGCTAAAGAACAATTAATTCTTGACTTAATCAACCAAATTCAAGATCCCGAAGAAAAAACGAAATATCTAACTAAAGCACTTGAAAATGCTTTTCAACAAGAACCTTCCAAAGAAAGAGAAAAACTTCCCTTTCAAAAGCTTGCCAAACAAAATCCAAATTCAATAACCATGCAAGATGTATATCAACGTCTTCATACTCATCGTCTTAAACAAACAACCTCCTCTCAAATTACTTTGCAAGATCTTTATAAGGAAGTAAATCTTCTTAAACAAGAAGTTTCTCTTCTTAAACAAGAAGTAGAACTCTTGCAAACTAACACTCCTGAATTTGATACTTCTGGCGTTATTGATAATTATCTTGCTCCAGATGTTGTTAATACCTTAACAACATACCAATTCCAAAAATGGTTTACACCAATCTCATTGGCAACATCCTCCTTTCAAAAGGATGTTATTGCACTAATTGATACTGGTGCTGATTTAAATTGTCTTCGAGAAGGGTTAATCCCTACTCATCTTTGTGAAAAAACTAATAGCACTATTTATACTGCTAATAGTCAAGAATCCCATATTGAATATAAACTTCCTAATGTTCATGTTTGCAAAAATGGAGAATGTATTCCCCTCTCCTTCATAATTGTCAAAAATCTTCAGCATGATGCTATTCTTGGCACTCCTTTCATACTAAAAATTCAACCTTTTACTACAACTAGTAAAGGTATCCAAACCAAAATAAATTCTGTTGAAATAATTTTTGAATTCATAAAACCCCCTCAAACTGGTTTGCTTTCTGAAATAATAAATTGTGTTTCTTACAAAGAAACTCAAATTTCATTCTTAAGAAGTGAAATCTCTACTATTCAGATCCAAAAACAACTCCTCCATCAAAAATTTCAATCTCAATTAAAAGCTTTTCAAAGCACTCTTGAAAACCTTTGTTCTGACATTCCGAATGCTTTTTGGCATAGGAAAACTCATTTAGTTTCTTTGCCATATATAGAAGATTTTAATGAAAAACAGATTCCAACAAAAGCCCGTCCTTCCCAAATGGACTCTCGACTTCTTCATCTTTGTGATGAAGAAATTAAATCCCTTCTCCAAAAGGGACTCATTCGTCCCTCAAAATCTCAGTGGAGCTGTGCTGCCTTTTATGTTGAAAAGGCTACAGAACTTGAAAGAGGAGTTCCACGTCTTGTAATTAATTACAAGCCCCTTAATAAAGTTTTAAAAACCATTAGATATCCCATTCCCAATAAAAAAGATTTATTGAACAGATTACATAAAGCTAATCTCTTTTCCAAATTTGATCTTAAATCTGGCTTCTGGCAAATCCAAATTCTTCCAAAAGATCAATACCAAACTGCATTTACTGTTCCCTTTGGACAGTTCGAATGGACAGTAATGCCTTTCGGTCTAAAAAATGCTCCCTCAGAATTCCAAAAAATCATGAATGATATCTTTCATCCATATAAAGATTTTATTCTTACTTATATTGATGATATTCTCATCTATTCTTCAAACATCAACCAACATTGGAAGCATTTAGAAATTTTTAAATCTGTCATTGAAAGAAATGGTCTTGTTCTTTCTCTCAGAAAGATTAAGAAGCTCTTTCAACTAGAAATACAATTTCTAGGCTTCAAAATCTCCCAAAATACTATTAAACCAATTCAAAGAGTTATCGATTTTGCAGATAAGTTTCCTGATAAAATTACTGATAAAAAACAACTTCAAAGGTTTCTTGGATGTTTAAATTATATTTCTGACTTTTATAAAGATTTAGCTAAAGATAGAGTTCTTTTACAAAATCTTTTAACCAAAAAACCAAACTCTTCTTGGTCAGATGACCATACAAAAGCTCTTCAAAATATAAAACTAAAGGTAAAACATCTTCCTTGTCTTAATCTCTCAAATCCTGATTTTCCAAAAATTATTCAAACTGATGCCTCTGACATTGGTTATGGAGGAATCCTTTTGCAAACGAATTCAAAAAACCAAGAACAACTTGTTCGTTTTGCTTCTGGAACTTGGAATCCTACTCAAAAAAATTATTCAACCATCAAAAAAGAAATTTTGTCAATGGTCTCTTGTATCCAAAAATTTCAAAGTGATGTTCTAAATCAAAAATTTATTTTAAGAGTTGATTGTAAAGCTGCTAAAGAAGTTTTGAAAAAAGATGTTAAAAACCTTGCTTCAAAACAAATCTTTGCTCGTTGGCAAGCCATTTTATCGATTTTTTATTTTGAAATCGAATTTATTCCCGGAGAAAAAAATTCTTTACCTGATTTTCTTTCTCGTGAATTCCTACAGGACAAACCCAAATCTCAAAGGCCATCTCTCAGAAAATGCCTCCAAAATCCAAAAACAAAGGCAAAGAAAAAGAAAGACAAGAGTTGGAATTAGAAATCAAAAATTCCTTTTTTCCTCTTCTCCAAACTCCTCTCCAAATAAGTGACAATCGGCTCATAACACAGCCTCCCACACCAAATACTTCAAAAGATCCCTTTGAAATGCTTCAAGCTCCTCCAAAACTTCCTTTCAATAAAACCCTTCCTACTGAAGCCTACCAAATGAAAGGAAAAATTCGCGTCTTAACGCTTGATCCTGAATTTTCAAAACTTCCTGAAGATCTCCTTATTAACAAAATCTTCCTTCCCAAAAACCATTTCCATCCCAGATCTCCTACTTTCTCTCGAAATTTCTATGAAGCTATATTGACTCAATCTAAAAGTGCCTTTTTTGAACATCGCAAAAATCCAAATCAAGAAGAATTTGCGTTCTCAAAAATGAAAATTCTCAACATCATCTCAGCGAAAGAATGGGGTAATACTCTTTCTCATTGCCTTCCCCTCAAAAGTCCCACAGGGAGTACGTTCCAGTATTCTTATTGGGATTATATGGTTGCATGGAAATATGCTCTCCTTTTTCAAAATTCTGAAAAAAGCCATTCATGGTTTCTCAATTTTTCACGACCATACACCAAACCTATTCCATCTTGGTTTTATACCCAATGGTGGGTTATATTTGGTGGTGCAACAACAATTTTGCCAAGAGACTTATACAGTCATTATGTGAATCTTGAGAAAATTCAGCATCCTGACTTTCCTGGCGTTTTTCTCATGCAATATTTTGCAAAATATGGACTTCCATGGATTCTCCAATGGAAGTATGAGGTTCTACCTTCTGAATACCAAAATGCCAAAGTTCTGTTCCAATCCACTTACATCAAATGGTGGAATAAATTTGATAGCGGAATTGTTCTCAAAGCAACAACTTCCGTCTCCAAATCCAAATCCAATCAAGTTGTACCAAAATCCTTCAAAGACGTTCTCTCTACCGAGCTTACTGCTGATATTGACAACGCCGCCAAACTCAGAATCGAATTGGAAACACTCAAAGCTGCTTTCCTTTCCTTCAAAGAAGAAGTTGCAAGTCGTCAAGGATCAACTACCTTAGCCGAATCTGAAGGTTCATCAAATGCTGCTCCAGCCAACCTTCAAGATGCTCAAGATCCTGACGACATATTCTTTTGATCAGAGACCTGAAGCTCTCTTCGCCACAAGCAAATTCAAGTCAGCCAAAAATAAATGTTAGCTAAATTGAAGCTAAATTGAAGCCAAATGCCAAATGCAAGTGATGGGGTTTTTTCCCCGTCTTCGACCGGTCGTGGGAGGTGCTCGACCGGTCGTGGGAGGTGCTCGACCGGTCGTAGGTTCGAGCCCTGGCACGACTCGAAGTCCAAATGAGTTCGTCTTTTTTTACTGTAGCTAGGACTGGTCGTGGAGAGCTACGACCAGTCGTAGGTGGTCTACGACCGGTCGTAGGAGAGCCAGGACTAGTCGTAGGTTACGCAGATTGTTCCGCGATTTTGCGCGAAACTGCGGATTTGAGTCCTTTCGCAACTGGGTTGCGGAAAGGAGTTTCCCAAAACTATAAAAGGGGTTGCCTAGGGTTTTTTCTAGGTATCACAAAATAGCAAGAGGGTTTCCTAAAGCTTGGCAAGGGATTTGCTAAAGGGTTTAGGGCTATCAAAGGTGAGAGAGAGGGAGAAAGAGAGAGAGGAAGCTTATAGAAGGGAGGTTCTGCTCGTGGAGGTTCTCTACTTTGCAATCTACATCTCAGCGCTTCTATGTCCTCTTAATCGGTTAGATCTCTCCGTTTTCTCTATTTCTCTTATTGTTTATCCACTCCTGCGTGAGTGAAGAAGGTTGTAACGTTCTACTTCATAGTGGATTGTTGATCTGGACGAGGTCCCGTGGTTTTTACCTCTTTGAGGGTTTTCCACGTAAAATCTCTTGTGTGGTGTGTGATTGATGCTTTGATTTATTTCATTGCTTTATCCATAATTCCTGGTTTTGTTCTGGAGGGCTAGATCCTGGGTTTTGTGCAAGGCCCCCAACAAAGTGGTATCAGAGCTAAGTTCATTGAACGGGTAGGATCGGTTTGAATTATGGAAGGTGGCTCAAGGATGATCAGCCTCAATGGTTCTAACTGGACCATATGGAAGGCTAAGATGGAGGACTTGCTTTATTGCAGGACCTATATTCTCCAATCTTAGGCATATCAGAAAAATCCAAGGATATGACTAATGATGATTGGAAGAAGATGGACCGAAAGGCGGTGGGGTTTATTAGACAATGGTTGGATGACTCTGTGTTCCACCATGTGTCTGAAACCTCAGCCGAAAGCCTATGGCTAAAATTACAAGGGTCAGTATGAGAGGAAGACAAATGGGTAATAAAATATTTCGATAAGGCGACTTGTAAATCTCAAGTTCAAGGATGGTGGTTCTGCGTGGCCGAGCATATGAATGAGGTCAAGAATATAGTGAACCAACTCACCTCTATGAAGATGGTCCTGGATGATGAATTGCAGGCTTTACTATTGCTTAGTTCATTGCCTGACAGTTGGGAGACATTGGTGGTGTCTCTAAGTAACTCCGCGCCAGACGGAAAGATATCCATGGAACAGGTAACCAGTTGTCTCTTCAATGAGGAGACAAGGAGGAAGTCTCAGGGGTCTACTCAGCAAGAGGCCCTTGTGACACAGGAACGGGGGAGAGGAAAGAACAGGAAGGGCGGGAAGGCCCGAGATAAATCAAGAGGCAAGTCGAGTAACAGAAAAGAGGTTGAATGCTGGAATTGTGGCAAGAAGGGCCACTACAAGCATGAATGTCGTGGTAAGAAAAACGACAAGAAAGGAAAAGGGAAGGAAGAAGAATCTGATTCCACTGCGGTCGCTTCAGATGGCGACATGGTAGTTATTCTTTCTACAGATCACGATGTATGTCTCACGGCTACGAGTCAGGGCACCGACCGGGTGATAGACTCGGGAGCTTCTTTCATGCGACTCCACACAGGGGACTCCTTCACAAGCTACAAGTCGGTGACTATGGACCGTGAAGATGGGAAATTCGCAGCGTATCAAAGATCGTGGGAGTCGGTGATATTTGTGTGAAGACCGATGTGGGTGCACATTGGTTCTCAAGGATGTGAGGCATATCCCGGACCTTCGCCTCAACTTGATGTCGACGGGGAAGGCCGGATGATGATGGCTATGAAAGCCGGTTTCTTTGGTGGGCGATGGAAGCTCATCAAGGGTTCGTTGATCGTGGCTAGAGGAAAGAAGTGTTGCACCACTGTACAAGGCAAGTGTCAGTATGTGCAAGGGTGGATTGAACGCAATGGAAGATTCAGCTATTGACATGTGGCACAGCGTCTAGGCCACATGAGTGAAAAAGGGCTTCACTACTAGCGAGAGCGACTCCTTCCGGACGTGACAGTATGCCTCTCAAAACTGTCTTGATTGTTTATCGTGGAAACAAGATAGAGTTTCATTTATTAAAACTGCTTCTCATGTTAATAAAGTGCATGCATTAGATTTGGTTTATTCTGATATTTGTGGTCCTATGAGGACAAAAACCTTGGGTGGGGCATTGTATTTTGTCACTTTTATAGATGATGCATCTAGGAGGGTTTGGGTTTATGCTTTGAAATCCAAGGATGAGGTCTTTGGTGTGTTTAAGTTGTTTCATGCTATGATCGAGAGAGAGACAGGTAGATCATTGAAGTGCATCCGCATCGACAATGGTGGTGAATACATTGGCGACTTTCACGAGTACTTGCAAGTCCCGGGGTATACGGCATGAACAGACGGTTCCCAAGACCCCAAAGATAATGGTGTAGGCGAGCGAATGAATCGCACCATTGTTGAGAGAATCGGATGCATGTTATCCCATGCGAAGTTGCCCAAGACGTTAGGGAGAAGCAATGCGCACGGCACGTGTATTTGATAAACGGGTCTCCATCGGCCCGTTGAATGGAGAAGTACTGAGAAGGTGTGGGCTGGACAGGATCCATCGTACGGTCATCTCGGGTGTTTGGATGCGGGACATCCGTTCACGTACCAAAGGACGAGAGGTCCAAGCTCGATATGAAGATCGGGCGGTGTGTGTTCTTAGGGTACGGTGATGAAAAATTCGGTTACGAGGTTATGGGATCCGACCGAGAAGAAGCTCGTCAGGAGCAGAGATGTGGTTTTCTTTGAAGATCAGTGTATCGAAGACATTGGTAAGCCAGAGAAGAACCAGCCTAGTTCAGGTGAGCTAGAGGACATGGATCCGATTACTCCTCCCGTGGTGCCTGATGACGGGGAGTACAAAGAAGGTGCGAGGGGCGAAGGAGTTCCTTCGGAAGATGGACCAGGGGAGCAGCCCCACTTGATCCACTGTTGAGCCACGGTGAGGAGGTCATCTAGGGACGATGCACTCCGTCCAAGAGGTACTCACCGCACGAGTACATTATGCTAACCGATGGGGGAGAGCCAGAAGATTATTCTGAGGCCCTAGCCGACGAGCATAAGGAGGAGTGGTTGAAAGCTATGCAAGAGGAGATGGAATCCTTGCATAAGAACCACACCTATGATATGGTGAAACTGCCTAAGGGCAAGAAAGCTCTGAGCAACAAGTGGGTGTTCAGAAAGAAGATTGAGCAGAAGAATTCACAGATGAGGTTCAAGGCCAGACTTGTGGTTAAAGGGTTTGGTCAGAGAAAAGGCATAGACTTCGAGGAGATATTCTCACCAGTGGTGAAGATGACATCCATACGGGTGTTGCTTGGGTTGGCGGCTAGCATGGATCTGGAGATAGAGCAGTTAGATGTTAAAAATGCCTTTCTCCATAGTGACCTGGAAAAAGAGATCTACATGCACCAACCAGAGGGGTTCGAAGTCAAGGGCAAAGAGCATATGGTGTGTAGGCCAAGGAAGAGCTTGTATGGGCAAAAACAAGCTCCACGGTAATGGTACAAGAAGTTCGATTCGTTCATGTTACAGCATGGGTATGACAGAACGGAGTCGGACCACTGTGTGTTCACGCGTAAGTTCTCAGATGGTGATTTCTTAGTTCTGCTATTATACGTTGATGACATGCTCATCATGGGAAAAGATATCAAGAAGATTGTGCTGAAACAGAGTTGGGCAAGTCTTTGCGATGAAAGACTTGGGCCCGGCTAGACAGATCCTAGGAATGGAGATAACCCGTGACGAAGCGGCAGCGAAGCTTTGGGCATCACAAGAGCGGTATATTGAGAAAGTCCTAGAGCGGTTCAATATGAATGCAGCCGGCCGGTCAAGCCTCCACTAGATGGTCACTTCAGATTGAGCGACAGCAGTGTCCCAAGACGAAGGCAGAGGTGGAAGAGATGCAGAAGATACCCTATGCGTCGGCGATAGGAAGTTTGATGTATGCTATGGTGTGTACACGCCCAGACATAGCATATGCGGTTGGTGTTGTCAGCCGGTACCTTGCCAATCCTGGCAAAGAGCATTGGGCAGCGGTGAAATGGATACTACGGTATCTAAGAGGCTCATCCAGGTTGAGCCTATGCTATGGTGACGGTAAACTGTGTTAGAGGGCTACACGGATGCGTAGATATGGCGGTGACATAGATTCCAGGAAGTCTACATCGGGTTCATGTTCACGTTTGCGGGGGAGCGGTTTCTTGGCGAGCAAGCTACGAAGGTCGTAGCATTGTCGACGACGAGAGGCCGAATACATTGCGATCACGAAGCATGTAAAGAGATGCTTTGGATGAAAAGGTTCCTACAGAACTTAGCACGAAGCGGGAGGAGCACGTGGTCTATTGCGATAGTCGAGTGCTATACACTTGAGCAAGAATCCAAGTCGGCATTCCAAGTCGAAGCACATAGAGATTCGGTATCACTTGGATCGTGATACTTTGGAACAAAAGGTGTTACTGGCTTGAGAAGGTCCACACGGACGATAATGGGTCGACATGATGACCAAGGCTTTGCTCAAGGGCAAGTTTGAGGTTTGTAGAAACCTGGTGGCTTGAAGAAGGTGGATCCCTCCCGGGTCAAAAGGGGAGATTTGATGGGGTTTTTTTCCCGTCTTCGACCGGTCGTGGGAGGTGCTCGACCGGTCGTGGGAGGTGCTCGACCTGGTCGTGAGTTCGAGCCTGCACGACTCGAAGTCCAGCCGAGTTCGTGCTGTTTTTTTTGTAGCTAGGACTGGTCGTGGAGAGCTACGACCAGTCGTAGGTGGTCTACGACCGGTCGTAGGAGAGCCAGGACTAGTCGTAGGTTACGCAGATTGTTCCGCGATTTTGCGCGCTATCATGTTGAGTCCTTTCGCAACTGGGATGCGGAAAGGAGTTTCCCAAAACTATAAAAGGGGTTGCCTAGGGTTTTTTCTAGGTATCACAAAATAGCAAGAGGGTTTCCTAAAGCTTGGCAAGGGATTTGCTAAAGGGTTTAGGGCTATCAAAGGTGAGAGAGAGGGAGAAAGAGAGAGAGGAAGCTTATAGAAGGGAGGTTCTGCTCGTGGAGGTTCTCTACTTTGCAATCTACATCTCAGCGCTTCTATGTCCTCTTAATCGGTTAGATCTCTCCGTTTTCTCTATTTCTCTTATTGTTTATCCACTCCTGCGTGAGTGAAGAAGGTTGTAACGTTCTACTTCATAGTGGATTGTTGATCTGGACGAGGTCCCGTGGTTTTTACCTCTTTGAGGGTTTTCCACGTAAAAATCTCTTGTGTGGTGTGTGATTGATGCTTTGATTTATTTCATTGCTTTATCCATAATTCTGGTTTGTTCTGGAGGGCTAGATCCTAAGGTTTTGTGCAAGGCCCCCAACAGCAAGCACCGACGAATTCGGACGCCAAATTTGCAGCCAAAACATTCTTCCATAAAGCGAAGATTTTTCTGAAGATTTTTCCGAAAGACGACAAAAGCCAAAAGGCTAAAAGTCTACTGTAGCGAATCTACTGTAGCATCCTAAGAAATCTACTGTAGCACTTTTACTGTTACCTTTTACTGTAGCATATAGTAAAAGCAAATAGTAAAATCGCACAGTATCCAAATCTGGGTACTATTCGCCCACAGATTGTACCCACTGTTTTTGTAAAACCGCTCTGTAATAGTATGGTGAACCTTCTATAAAAGGAGGTTATGTATTTTGCTTTAGAGGCAGAAGTTCGAGTAGCGAACTGAATGTTTAGTCCCAGAGAGAGCTTGACTAGCAAGCTAGTGTAGAAATTTTCTTTCTATCTTTGTAAGTTTTGTGTGACACTACTTCAAGCCGATCTTGGTGTAAAGTGGGAGAGAGAGAGAGAGAGAGAGAGAGAGAGATTTATCCGGCCGGGTAGAGATCGGGATCGGGACGATTTGGGGATTCCGGATCTGGCACGGCGAGCATTCTTCAGGTGCGGGTAGGGACAGGGTAGGGTAAAAAATAGGTTGCAAAGGAGGGTTCGAGATCTGCGGGTGCGAGTAGGGTAGGGTAGGGTAGAGAAGGAAGGATATAGGGATTTAAGGTTTGGAGCAACGATGAGCGTTCTTTGGGTGTGGTTAGGGTAGGGTAAAAAAGGGGTCAAGTAAGACTTAAAAGTTTTATATATATATATATATATATATATATATATATATATATATATATATATATATATATATATATATAACCTAATAAATACGGTCCGGATCCGATCGGTCCGAATCGGATCCAACCGGATCGGATTGGTTCGGAACAGACGCTATCCGTACCTGACCCGAAAAATGTTTCGAATCTGGATGGGGCTACCCGATCCTGACTGATCCAGACCATCGATTCTGTTCGAATTGGGTCAGATCAGGTCGGATCCACTGGATCGGATCTAAAATGCCCAGCTCTACCTCCCATCAAATGGTCTCCCACCAGCTAAGATTTATATTGAGCTTCCCTAATAGCAAAGGGGTTGGCTGGATCGAGTGGGATTCGTTTTCAAAATCTACTGCAACCATCACCTTTGTGACCTATTTTTAGGCATAGGGCTCAAAAATCATTTCCATCTGTCATTCAATTAGATCATAAGATTAGAAATAGTGTAATGGACAACACCCACCCTCCAAATTATTTCCCGCGGTATGTCTTACTTGAATCACGGGTTGTCCTGAGTTTTGGCCCAGTTTTGGCCCATATATATATATATATATATATATATATATATATATATATATATATATATATATATATATATAAACAGTGGTCTCTCTTCCAACCATTTCCTTTAGTGTGGCCCATCTGAATCAAATGGTTCAGCCTGATTTTTTTGGACTTGAGCCTAACATTGGGATTACACATTTGATGACCGGATCGGATTTCACATACACATCATGGTTAACTCTTTTTTTTTTTTTACCAGGGATATTCCTTGTTACCACATGGCATAAGCTGTGTGAGGCCCATTATGATGTATGTGATTTATCCCATCGCCCATCTGTTTGGCCAACTGATTTTAGAGCATAAGACCAAAGACGACGCAGATCCAACCCTCAAATGGGCCACACCACAGAATACAGTGGGGATTGAACGGCGACAATTGAAAAATTCATAGGTTTATGCAATATTACGGACAGGTTGGATGGTAAATGAATCATCACTCATCACAATGAGCCCTAAGAAGGTTTCGACAGTGGGATGGCGTTGATAAATACACACATCACGGTGGGCCCCAAGCCACGTCGTGCAACATGATATCCCTCCCTGAGTTTTTTGGCAGGGCCCAATGTGATGTGTATGTGAAATCCAGTCTGACCATTAGACATGTAATCCTATGTAAGGCCCACAACCAGGAAATCAGGCTAACCAGTTGAATAGGCCACACCAAAGGAAACAGTTGTGAGAGAATGCACCATTGATTTTTTTCACATAACCCACCATGATAATTATGTGAAATGCATTTAAACCATTAGATACCCAAAAGACATTTAGACCTGGGGCCCAAAAGTCAAGATAATCTGTAATTAAGGTGGGCCACACCGAGGGAAATAGTTTGGAGGGTAGGCATCGCCTTGTACACTGTTTCCAACCGTATGGTCCACCTGAATCACGGATGGGACTGATTTTTGAAAGCTACATGTAAAATTAGGTTTGGCAACTGGTGATCGGATTGGATTTGGGAAAGACATATCATCCCACCATTTAGTTAAACAGCTCTGTCATTCCATCTTCATTGAAGTCTCCTCTCTTCCACTTAAGTGAAGAATGCTACAACGTGTACGATAGCCTCGTATCTGTAACATATTCCAAGATGATGACCTGATATTTGAGCTGTGGCATATTTCATTATTGGGCCATTCCGATGGGCATTTCAAATCTCACAAGTACCCCAAGATGCTCCATGGTAGTTGTTGGGTAAGTTGATAAACGATTCTTACTCAGTTGTAATGTTTGTACGCTAAATTATTTTTTTTTTTTTTTAAACAAAAAAAAAAAAAAAAAAAAAAAAGGTTTATTGAAGGTTGGCACCCAAGTCATTGTAAGATGTTATTCTACAATCACAAACCATTAGCAGCAAATGGATAGATATCCTTTCACATGGCCAAACCCAGCCATTGGCATGAAGTCTTGGCTCATGGGGTTGAAATGCATGAAATCCTTTTCTTCTTTTTTTAACACGCACACACACCCCACACACTCACGCTGGTGGAATTTCACCACCTATGGATACTCGAACCCTTGGCCGGGTGTTGAAACTCTAGAGAGTACCACCCGAGCAAGAGTAAGGATCCAATGCATGAAATCCTTGTTGGATGAGCTTTTACTCTGTAAGCATTGCACGTAAGGCTCATCCTTGCCAGCCGGGTTGCTCGACAGTGAAGGCCGGGTGCTCCAAAACTCAAATGAAAGGTCGTCCATTGTTTTCTAATGATGGGTCAGGTGTGTTCAGTATACACCATCAGTGCATCATGTGAGCTCCGTATGCACTAAAATTCAGGCCTATACCAAGTGGACCACACCATAGAAAACGATAAACAACCATATATATATATATATATATATATATATATATATATATATATATATATATATATATATATATATATAGATATATATATATATAAAAATATAAAGCCTCCCAATTCATGTGGTGACACACGATAGTTGGATCATCCTGATTTTTGGGCCATCCAACTTTGTCGACAGGGAGACCAGATAGACAGTTTGGATGCCATGCACACCCATAGCCTCACAGACGGCACTTGTAGAATAAAATTATTTTACAAGGACCTGTAAAGGTGTCGGGCTCACAAGGAAAACGCTAGGGTGGGGCCTATATCCCAAGAAATAGCAGAACACTCTCATGGACATTCGAAAAAACTTTGCTACTCTAGCAGTGTAATGGATGATACACAAACTTAGAAATTACTTAGAAATCGAATATCTGCTATACAAATCAAATTTTAACTGTCCAAATTATGATTAACAGTTTGGATGTATCATGAACTAAAAATGATGCTTATTTGAGATTATCTCACTATTAGATTGATAGACAATTATTAGATGGTTAAGAATGAAATATCCAATCATCATATATTTCAAGAAGCGTCCATGAATCAGAGGTTAGGGTTGTACAAACAATCTAATTTTGGGATGGTGAATTAGTGACCAAGCTCCACAATTTAGTTGGTTTAATTCAATCAATGCATGCTACATGTACAACTTATGAGTACCTGTGTATCACGCGTCATTTTCTGCCTGAGTATCATCAACTCCCCAGCGTCGAACAGGTTCTCTTCTCATGGGTCGCTACAACTCTGCCAAAATAAGCCCTGTAAGACTTGATTACAAAAATCCCAATGCCATGGAGCAATGCACACATAGTTTTCTGACTCGGCAAGCAGGGGTCTCATCCCGACTCATATGGGTCTGATTCCAGTTGTAACTCACCCAAGTCAAGGTGAATCAGCCCAACTCCACCAAGTCATGAGTGAATCTGAGGGTGAATTGTGGCATTGAACCAGATCAATCCTAACTTAGTCTGTGTCGAACTCAGAAAAGTCGCATCCAACTCTTCGAGTGGTCAATCCATGATGCACAAGGAATTTCAGAACATTCATGACGGATAAGTACATTTGAGCTCCTGTGCATACACCTTCAGGCAGAAGTGGGACCCCTCAACCGAGACAATCTCTTCCGTTTCCGACTCTTCCTAGGAGCCGGAGCCTTCTTGGAACCAGGCGGAAGGGCCAGAGCACCACCCGCTGGCTTACCAACAGATGTTCTGCCTTTCCTAGAAACCCACTTCAATGGCAGATTATTTACCACATGACCAATATCATCGGCCTGGTGTAGCTCAACCAGCCGTAGAATTTTCTCTTGCATGAGGCCCGTCCAAGCCACGGACTGATCAAGGGCAATAGAATCATCCATGGGCTTTTGCCACAAATCCATTAAGATCTGTTGCAATGATTGAAACGACATGGATGGTTGATAACCCTTGCGGTTGTGACAGACCATATTGACCTTGACAACATGCTTACAAAGGTTCCCTTGCATTGCCCATGAACAGTCACAGAGAGCAAATTCCGATCCAGGATTCCACACCAGATGCATTTGGCCGCCATCCTTTCGGCTAGTGACCTTCGCAAATCGGTGGTCTTTATCATCAAACACAACAGCATCATCCGGAATTTGCAATGCTCTATGCCATGATGTGGAAGCAATGTACTCATCCTTGACAGCTTGGAAAGAACCGCTTTCATCTGCATAGCGAGCAAGCCAATAGCTGGAATGCAGCTCGGTCGTCAGCTTGTGCACCAGCCAGTCGACTCGTTGGAGCGCACCAAGATGTGAATCGTCATATAGTTTGAGCTTCAGCTTCAAGTGATAGGCTTCGATGGCACTGCTTGCTTCTTGACTCGCCAGTGGGAGACTCCTCATGGTGGCAAGCCACATTTCTAGCATATAGAAAGAATCTCACATTTCCTTGGTGAATCGCACATACATACTTTTAAAAAAAGGTAAGAGTAAAATTGTACTAAGAGATGCTGTGCTCTCTGAGAACTAGAAATTGCTGCGCTCCTAGTTGCATCGGTTGACTTGGACACTCCAATCAATCGATCTGAAATGTCCAAAAGACATTTCACGGGTCACCATGCAAAAATTGCACTGATCAGATGATCCAATCCATCCTTGATTTGGCCTTATTTTCTATAGACATCCTTTTTCCAAGCCATGGATGGATGGCTGTCATCACCAGCCAAAAGTAACTCTTTAGAATTATAAGCAATCCATGATGGTCCTTAACAAACAGATGGATCAAATTGTTGATTGGAGCTATTTTTGGGTAAACAATCTTGACTATCCATATTAAAGGATTTTGATCAAATCATTGATATTTGTCAGATAAGTGTGACATTCCCATGGTAGCCATGAAGTGTACGTTGGACTTGTCTAGATCAAGGTATTGAACTGGCTAACCATCCCAATGCAACTAGGAGCACTATCACTTATAGTGCTCTGAGACCATTGGAGCATTTCTCAATTGCAACATCCTTAGAACTTTGCAAGGCTACAGACACTTCTGTACATGGACATCTGTGTTGTGCATTGTGGGGCCCACGGTGTCTATGATCTGGCCAAAAAGTCAGTCTGGCCAACTCATCAGGTAGGCCAAGAAGGTAAGAAAACAAATGGACAGTTGAAAGGTCAACATACATGTGGATCCCCTGATGGGAGAACCAACCAGGTGTTTAAGGTCAGATCATCTGAACAGTGGCATTTCAAGTGACATTTCTAGCATAGAAATAATAAAACATGAGTATGCCTGTAACATCATTAAAATTTTTGCTAGGCTACAGACACCCTCTCCGCATGGCTGGACATCTCAGCTGTGCATCAGATAGGGCCCACTGTAGATGACCTGGCCCAAAAATCAGTCTGGCCAATTCATCAGCTAGGCCACAAAGGTGTGAAAACAATGGACAGTTGCAAAGGTCACCATTCAACATACATGTGTGGACCACCTGGGAGAACCAGCCGGGCTTTCAGGTCAGATCATCTGAACTATGAGGTGGTGAGCCTAATGCACTTAAAGTGACATTTCTAGCGTGGAAAGAATTAAAAATGAGTATCATTGTAACATGATTAGAACTTTTGCTAGGCTACAGACACCCTCTCTGCATGACTGGACACATGAGCCATGCATCAGATGGAGCCACAATGTAAATTACCACAGCCAAAAGTCAGTGTGGCCAACTCATCAGGTAGACCATGAAGGTATGAAAACAATGGATGGTTGAAACGTCTGCATTCAACATACACACGTGGATCACCACATGGTATAACCAGCCAGGCTTTTGGGGTCAGATCATCTGAACTGTGGGGCACGCCTAATGCACAGACAGAATGTAGTCCACCTCGGGCTTTAAAAAAATAAAGGGCAAGTAAGATTGGCATCTGACCAATTTTAGGCACCCAACATGTCTTGAAGTAGCGCATGAAGGCTGTTTGGTCGGCAAAATCTTGAATTAGTTCTCCAATAGCATTTACAGAATCCACCCCATTCCAAATGCTGTACATTATTTCTCCAAGACGTTTGAATATCTCCCGCTGAACTTCAATGTGACTGCATTTCTTGATGATGTTCCTCAGCCACGATCTACGAATCCGCCAAACATTAAAAAGAACAGGACAGCAAAAGATGTCCCTAAACACACCATTCGAAACAGGTTAATAGGCTGGACGGTATATCATTACTATAATTGCTAAGCCCTCATGCAGCTGCCTACATGCACCTCTACATAGCTCCAATCCAAGCATCAAGTGGGCTCTGCAATTCTATATATCATTTAAACCATCAATTATTTGTATGTGGGGCCTACCTCAGATGCCCCACACAGTCACACACATGGTACGCAGTCACGTGTGGCCCGCTTGTAAAGGCGCATGTAGGCTCACCTAGATTTATTTTTTTTAAAACATTGCAAAGAAATTCATTAAAAAGGGAAAAAGCCAAGAAGACAACAAGCAAAAACAGAACCTAAAACAAACAGAAACGAGCAAAAGAACGGGAATGAAAGCAAACTAGAAAAGACTAAAAGCCTAAAAACCTGAAAACACTATGCAACTCGAGACTCAAACAGGCCGGAAGGCTCTAAGCAAAGGAGGCAATCTGTCTAAAGATGTTTAGACTGATCAGAAACTCCTTCAGATCCCAAATGATTTGCCCGGGACACCAAAGCAGGAGGAGGATAAATCTTGGAAGCAATGGTGGTTCCTTTCTCTTTTAATGGCACATGGGAAGCCATAACTACCATGTTCCACACCACCTTGGAATTGTGGGCTCACTGAGATCACTACAGAAGCAATGATTTATGGGCTTAGCGTATGGAAACTTCCCATGCATCTAGTTGCATTTAGACTCGTTGCCGCCTACATGATCAATCTGGACCATCGATTAGGTCAACTCCACAATTATTCCATTATGGAATGAAAATCAAAGCAATTGTACAGTCCTAAACATCCTTAATTAGATATAAATTCTATGAATGATCATATCCATCCATTTTTGCATGCCTCTGACTGGATGGTTTAGATTGGTTGATCAGTATGACCTTTTCAAGGCAGCCTTGAGAGTGGACTGGACCTAAATGGATGGTCCAGATAAGTGACATTGATGCCAACAAGTCCAAATGGAACTAGGTGCAGAGGAGCATATCCATGTGCTTAGCCCACTAGATTATTTATTCAGCCCACTTGGTCCTAAATGGTTAGGATTTCTCAAAGCACTGTAAGTTATAGTGCTTCTAGTTGCATCGGTTCACTTGGACAGTCCAGTTGATCAATCTGAAGCCTCTAGATCTCTCAGAGCACAATAAGCTATGGTGCTTCTAGTTGCATTGGTTCAGTCGGACAGTCCAATCGATCAATCTGAACTGTCTATTAAGTCTAGAACGCTTTTCATGGGCTGCTAAGCAAAAATAGCACCAATTGGATGATCCAATCTATCCTTGCGTGGGCCTTACCTTCTATTGCCGTCATTTTTCCAAACCATGGATGGGATGGTCAACATTGCCTCATAAAAGCAATCTTTAGAATCACTAGGGGTAGGGCACATGAAACGCTTGTAGAGTGATGAAGGGAGGGGACAAGAGAGAAAGGTTACAGAGAATGAAATTAAGAGAGAGAGAGAGAGAGAGAGAGAGAGAGAGAGAGAGAGAGAGAGAGTAAATACAGAAAATGAAAAAATTTAGTTACTACAACCAAATGTGGGTCCCATAGGTGGTTGAACTACAAGCTCCAAACTCGGATCAAATGTTCCAAACAGCCTAAAACAATTTAAAAGTAAAAATAAATTTTTAAAAAAAAAAAGTAAAATAAGGTAATATAAATGAAAAACATCAGGTCATAAATCCAAATTGTAGCTCGCATAGCTGGTCCCATAGCTTACAATACGCGAGATCGTATGTCTCATACGAATTGAACGACTTGATTCATTATTGAACATCGATCTCAAAAACTCCATTTGCTCAATAGAATTCCACATTAATCATTCTTTAAAACCAATGTCATCGGTGGGTTAATGCAGGGGCATTTTCACACCAGGCTCAAGTGGGGTTGCCTGTGGGATGCAGGGGCACACTCGGGGTGGGTGGCCCGTGTGAGGCGGGTGACTCGGGTGAAGCGGAACCCATGTGGGGGGTTCGGCCGAGGTCCTAACCCATGGGATGTGGGACCTGGCCTATGAGATAAGGGCCTGTTTGGCTAGCTGCATTAGGTGGGATTAAGGTGGATGGAATTGCAAAAGTTGCAATTAATGCATGTGTAAGGTATTGTCCATGGATTGGGTTTATACCATGTTTTGTAATGCCATGTTTGGAATTGATAGGAATATCTTTAATCCCACGGTATTGAACTAAATCCATGTTTTGAAATAGACTCGGGATTGCACAAGGTACACACCATTTCTCCCTACTCATGTTTGGGATGTAACGTATGGTCACCTTGAAACCTTCTATTACCAACTAATCCACATTTGGAGACATCATACTGGGTTTGGTCCTAGATTTGATGTGACTGCTTCCTATTGACGTACATGACCCACATATGTGGGCCCCGCCACATATGTTGTTTTGAATCAACACCATCAATTCAGCGTAGGAATTAATTTATATTAACACCCAAATAATGAGGGAGATCTGAAGTAAAATTGTGCCCTATCACAGGATAGATCATGGATTGCAGTCACCTATACTTGAATAAATACATGAAAGATAATATGTAATATTGTAGTCGTAGTTAAAATAACGGTAGATAACAACAAACATGCAGCGCCAATAAGTTCCTATAGTTTGATCACAACATACAATGAGAAAAAAGAACCAGGATCGAAACGAAAAAGAAAACAAATGTCGTCTCGAACGTCAGATTTAAGTCATTTGTGGATGTACCCTTTGAAACTGTTGTTGGCGTCCCGAATGTCGGATTCAAGTCTTCCGCTGATGTACCATGTGGAACCATTGTTGTCGTCCGACGTTCGATGTGAGTTGAGATGTTTGAGTTCGGAGTCAGAATATTTACATAGGACTGTATGTCAGCATGGGGAGACGTCTCCATTACTCGTCTTTGGCCTGATCCAATTGCTCTACAACAGCTCCAAAAATCCAACATGGGGAAACCTGCCCCACCACATAGAAAATGTACAATGGTTTTTCACGGGGTCTGATTGTTCCCTTCGCGGTGGGCCACTTGTGTTACAGAGTAGGCTAGATTTTGAGATCTAACTGTAACATGTGGGGACTCATTTAATAGACGGGTTGGATGAAATTCAGGCATCATAACGGGCCCCACATAGCACAAATTGATTGTCTCGACCATGGCTGTAGCCCAGTTTTGAACACACGACTTTTTGGTTGTGTCTCAACCAGGACCATTACCAAGAATCCCTGTGCACATTCAAAATGGGATTTCGCCTGGTCTGGAATAAGCACGGAAATTTCGTGTCACCATTAACGCAGAGTGGGAGAGAAATTGGCATGCAATTGGTACACACAAGGTAATGGCTTATTCACAAGAGAGAAGAAGGAAAGCGAAATATATGGTCCCTACAAAACAACAAACATACCTTAGCCTGTGGCTCCACCCGCATGCACGATTGCCTCCTTTGACCTCCACTTCTCCTCGGCTGCTATATATACAGTGGTAACCAAGGTGTCCCGTATCGGTATCGGTTGACGTAACGGTGCCCTCCAAAACTGATACGGATACGGGGGTGTAACGGCGATACGGGGGCGTAACGGTCCGTAACGGCGCAAAAAAATTTTTTTGCCAAAAAAATATGAAAAAATATGGATTAAATCCGGAATATTCTAAGCATTCCAAATATGCATTCGTTTATAAATTGGAACATGTTTATGGTGGTATAACGGTCCACTCTTTGGTGAAAAGTTGTATTAGACTGTCTGATTAATTTTTGAACCAAGTAACCTGAATTTGACTACAAAATTCATATATTTAATTTTCTAAATATCTAATTTATATACTTAACATCTTGATATCATTTCTCCCAATAGTTCTTTCAAAAAACGAAATTAAATTCAGGTAGATGGCATTGCCAATTTGGGGCTGACTTGGAGGACCAATCTATGCTCCAAATCAGCCTCAAATTCATGCAATTTATTGCCATTATCCTACTTATGAATTGGTGGACATTTATTGGATAGTGAATCATGAAAAAAATCAAAAGGCCCTATTTTAAAAAATAAAAGTCCACAAATTAACAATTAAAACTATTCAAACAATTTGATTTTAGCATTGTGAGTTAGCAATTGCAGTCCATAATTTAATTGCTAAATTTTAAGTTAAAATATGCCTCGTGTACAATTTTTTAAGGCCTGAATTAGGCGGGACTCGGATTGTGAAGTGTAGTACACGTGTCAAAAAATTTTGGGCCCCACCCGTGATAAATGTGTTATATCCACACCGTCCATCTATTTTGCCAAATAATTTTAGGGCATAAGCCCAAAAATGAGGCACATCCAAAGCTTAGGTGGACTGCACCATAAGAAACAATAATAATTAAACGTTCACCATTAAAAATTTATTGGGGGCTACAAAAGTTTTAGATCAAGCTGACATGTGTTTTCCCTTCATCCACGTCAGTGTGACCCAATTAATAGGTTAGATTGAAAATAAACATTACAGTGGACCTTAAGAAATTTTTAATGGTGAGCGTTCTATAATCCTTATTTCCTATCGTGTGGTCCACCTGAGATTTGGACATTACTAATTTTTTGGACCTGGACCTAAAATGACGTGGCGAAATGGATGGACGACATGGATAAAATATATACATCATGGTGGGGCCCACTCGGATCTAATCAGATTGATCGAAAATAAACGTTACGGTGGGCCCTACGAATTGTTTAACGGTGAAAATCATTATCTACGCTACTATTTTTGGTGTGGTCCAGATGATCTTTGGATATAATTCAATTTTTTAGTAGTGCTCTAAAATTATATCTGAAAATAGATGAACGGTGTAGATATAATAAATACATCACTGTGGAGCCCAAGTAACATTGATCTCCTTCGAACCGTTTGTACAACTCGAAGCTCGAGGAGTGTCAGCGCTCGTCTCAGCGTGACACGTACCTACAGCAGGCGTGGTACACCTGCAAATTTAAAAAAAAAAAAAAAAGAAAAAAAAAAGAGGGATCGAGAGGGAAACCGAAAAGAAAAAAGAAAAGAAAAAAGAGGGAAAGAAGAAGAAAAAAAAAAAGAAAAAGAGGGAAAGAAAGAGAGAGAGAGAGAGAGGAAGAGAGAAGAGAGAGAGAGAGAGAGAGAGAGAGAGAGAGAGAGAGAGAGAGAGAAGAAGAAGAAGAAGAAGAAGAAGAAGAAAAAAGAAAAGAAGAAAAAGAAAAGAAAGGAAGAAGGTAAGGTTTTTTTTTTTTTTTAAAGGCCCGTAACAGCCGTTACGGGTCCGTAACGGCCGTTATGGACCGTAACGGCCGTTATGGACCGTAACGGCCGTTACGGTCACAAAATTCCGTAACGGCCATTTCGACCCCGTATCGCGTAACGGTATCAACCGTTACCGTTACGTATCGGCCGTATCGTAACGGATATGGGACACCTTGGTGGTAACCCCTTCCGATCTTCGACTACAGTGAAGGATGAGAGATGTGCAGTCAACATCATCTCCCATCCGAGCAGAGGCGATAGGGTATGGTGGTGAGATGTATCGAGCCCCGCATCTCTCTCTCAAATCTATAGAGCATTCGTCCGAAGGTAGCCCTGTTTCTCTCTATTCGTGAGAAGAGAGCCATGTTTTTTTTTTTGTCTCTCGTAGGACCGAATGGCATGAATACAGGAAGATATGGGAGGGGAACAGGTGACGACTAGTATGCACCACGATCAATATACCACACTGTATGGTGGTCACAATGATATACAAACTATAAATCCACACCGTCCATCCCTATTCAAAGCTAATTACTAGGCATCATCCCAAAAATGAAGCTCAATCAACTCTTAGGTGGACCACACTACAAATGTGTTCATGTGATTGAAACCCCACCTTAAAAACTTCATGGATTGCTCCACCATACAGCGTGGTATATCGATCACAGTGCATACTAGTCATCACTTGTTCCCCTCCCATATCTTCCCGCATTCCTGCCATTCGGTCCTACGAGAGGAAAAAAAAAAAAAAGGCTCTTCTCACAGATAGAGAGAAGCGGGGCTATCTCCGGACAGATGCCCTATAGATTTGAGAGAGAGAGAAACACAGGGCTCGATACATCTCACCACCATACACTGTCACCTCTGCTCGGATGGGAGATGATGTTGACCGCACATCTCTCATCCTCCATTGTAGTCGAAGATCGGAAGGGGTTACCACTGTATATACAGCAACCGAGGAGAGGTGGAGGTCGAAGGAGGCAATCGTGCATACAGGTGGAGCCACAGGCTAAGGTATGTCTGTTGTTTTGTAGGGACCATAGATTTCTCTTTTCTTCCTCTCTTGTGAATAAGCCATTACCTTGTGTGTACCAATTGCGTGCCAATTTCTCTCCCACTCTGTGTTAATGGTGACACGGAATTTTTGTGCTTATTCCAGACCAGGTGAAATCCCATTTTGAATGTGCATAGGGATTCTTGCTAACGGTCCTGTGATTCGTGTTGTGGGGCCCGTTATGATGCGTGAATTTCATCCAACCCGTCTATTAGATGAGTCCCCACATATTAGAGCTAGATCTCAAAATCCAGCCTGCTCTGTAACACAAGTGGCCCAACACGAAGGGAACAACTAGACCTCGTGAAAAACCATTGTACATTTTCTATGTGGTGGGGCATGTTTCCCCATGTTGGATTTTTGAAGCTGTCATAGAACAATTGGATCAGGCCAGAGACTGAGTGAAGGAGACGTCTCCTCATGCTAACATACAGTCCTACGTAAATATTCCGACTCCGAACTTAGACATTTCAACCCACATCGAACGTCGGATGACAACAATGGTTCCATATGGTATGTCAACGGAAGACTTGAATCCGACATTCGAGACGCCAACAACAATTTCAAAGGGTACATCCACAGATGACTTAAATCCGACTTTCGGGATGACATTTGTTTTCTTTTTCGTTTCGATCCTAGTTCTTTTTTTGCAGTGTATGTTGTGATCAAGCTATAGAAACTTTACTTATTAGCGTTGCATGTTTATTGTTATCTACTGTTATTTTAACTACGACTACAATATTACATGTTATCTTTCATATATGTATTCAAATACAGGTGACAGCAATCCATGATCTATCCTGTGATGGGGCACAATTTTACTTCAGATCTCCCTCATTATTTGGGTGTTAATATAAATTAATTCCTACGCTGAATTGATGGTGTGGATTCAAAACAGCATGTGGTGGGGCCCACATATGTGGGTCATGTACGTCAATAGGAAGCAGTCACATCAAATCTAGGACTAAACCCAGTACGACGTCTCCAAACGTGGATTAGTTGGTGATAGAAGGTTTCAAGGTGACCATATGTTACATCCAGTATTTTAAATATCAACAATATTAGCCGATATATCCCACGATATATCTTGTATCCCACCTGTGCAATACGAAACACATAGGTAGTATCGATACATCCCACCTATTCGATCCAGTGAGCATTTTTGTTTTCCAATCCATGTTTTTGTTGTAAGTCACATTAAACCAGTGTCAAATTGTTACAAATTTATGATTCTTCATATTTTACATGAAAAATCATATATTTGAGACTTCGATTTCGAGATTTAGGGGAGATGGGTCAAGTTGCGGAAAATTGAGAAAAATCAAAATTTCTCAATTTCTTGCAAATCAGTTGCAATCTTTGTATCTAAACACAAAATTAAACATGTAACCTAATCTAGTGATTCTTTGAATGTATTGCTTGTGTTTTCATACATGTCTTCTTACGTTTATAAATTAAATGAATAGACTTCGAATATGCTTACATCAGTTCAGTTGGAAAACGCATATATTAGGACCTCGTACAAAGGAAACCCCTTTTATGTGCACTTTTTTTGTAATGTTTTGATTTCTAAGTGTGTATTGACGTCTTTTTCAACAATCTCTGAAGTTCCATTGAAAAAATAACCAATTTCCCAATGTTTCCATGTTTCCCAACAACAGCAATACATTACACGATACAACCAATATATCTCATGCGATAACCGATATGTATCCGTATCCCAAGGGTGCTATACATTAAAACATGGATTTAGTTCAATACCACAGGATTAAAGATATTCCTATCAATTCCAAACATGGCAGTATAAAACATGGGATAAACCCAATCAATAGACAATACTTTATACATGCATTAATTGCAACTTTTGCAATTCCATCCACCTTAATCCCACCTAATGCAGCTGGCCAAACAGGCCCTAAAGGGATTAATTCACCATGCTCTATCAGTTCGAACTTTTAGAGCAAGTGGTTAATTGTCCTGCATCAAAATGGTATCAGAGTGAGAGGTCTCATGTTTAATACTCCTTGCTAGGGGTGATTAATGCAGAGGCATTTTCATACCGGGATCGAGTGGGGTTGCCTATGGGATGCAGGGGCACACTCGGGGTGGGGAGGCTCATATAAGACGGGCCTCACCCATGTGAGGTGGGTGTCTCATGTGAAGCAGAACCCATGTGAGAGCAAGTGGTTAATTGTCATGCATCATGGGTTTAATTAGTGTTAAAATTAGCGGATTTTACATATTGTTGCTTTCTTCTTGTAGATGCATGCTTTGCACACTGTTCTTCATTATTTATAATCATTTATTCAAACATCAACATTTCAAGAGGGAAATGGAAGAGCAAATAGGGTTTCAAGAGGCTCACAGACTGAAAGAGAAATGAGAGCAAGGTATTTTATATCGGTAACGATGACCATAATGGTCACCACCATTACCGGTACGGGTATTGGCCATAATGGCCGATAATGGGGTGTAACGACCGTTACGGCCATCATAACGGTTGGAAAAAAAATTTTGCTTAAAAATTCCGAAAAAAAAAATCTAGAAAATCCAAAATAATGTAAATATTCCAAATATGTATTCAGTTTTTATTTTGAACATGTTTATGGTAGCGTAATGGTCCACCATTACAATTAATCGTTAGAACTAGATATCGAAAAAAAAAAAAAACACATAAATATCACCTTTTTCATTTTTTTGAAAAAATGGCCCTCGGAGCTTCTATTCGCTCAAATCACTTCGATATGGTTTTAATCATAAAAACTATAGTAAGAGTGGTTGAAATTTACTATTGAATGATCTAAGAGAGTTTTTGGAATGAAAACAGTGAAAAAATGAGGAGAAAATGGAGTTAATATTAAAAGAGGTGGTCATTTTTTGAAGAAAAATGGATTTAAATAGAAAAAGTGGTCGCTTTTCGAACGTTGCGAGGGTAATTGTCGTTATGCCCCATAACGGCCGTAATTCGTTATGCCCCATAACGGCCATTACGGCCCCTATAATGGCCAATACGATCCCAAAAAACCAACTACCCCGTTTCACCCCCGTATCGCATAACGGTCATGCCTATACGTATCGGCCGTAACGGATACAGAACACCTTGGATGAGAGGATCGACAAAGCCAATGGGAGAGAGAGAGAGAGAGAGAGAGAGAGAGAGAGAGAGAAAAGGAATTAGGGTTAGTCATGTGGCACAGTAATATCCAATGTCCATGGTCACACACGCATAAATTCATATTCCAAAAATACCCTTAAATAAAAATAGAAATTCCATTCAATGTCCAAAGATCTTTGGAAGCCTGAACAATTGTCAAAAACTAATTGCAGGGGAAAATTTCTCCACCTGCTCGTCGTGTTATATATAGTCAAGTACTTCATGATTGCCCCTAACAAATAGATGATCAAATTGTTGATTTAGCCTATTTTTGTGTAAATGGCTTGATCATACATATTAAAGCCATTGATTAAGTGATTAGTACTGGTCAAATAGTGAGACATTTGCATGGTAGCCCAAAAAAATTTTGTTGGACCTAATGAGCATTAGAGCATCTCCCTCCCCCCACAGACAGGGAGTGAGAGAGATGGACACATCCAACAGGTTGGACAGTTACCATCCACCTGGTGGATAACTTCCAAACTATCATGTGGGTTTGCCATCCACCCTATCCAATAGGCCCCACCATGAGAGTCACCTTATGCAAAATTCGCCCCATCCACTCATCAGGTGGAACACACCAGAAAATAATGTATACCTGCTGATAAATAACAAAATACAAGTGTGGTCCACCTAATGAGTGGGAGGGGCTGATTTTTACCCAAGACTTGAATGTTGCATGCACATGAAATGTTGAAAGTTGAGACACATCTATGGGGTGAACTGAAAGTTTTTGTCCTAACAGTTTTTGTCCTAACATGAAGTGAAGGCCCAACCAGTGCGGTGAGGGACAATGGTAGCATTTGTTTTTCAAAATGTTTTCAAGTATAAATGGATAGGGGCGCCAAAGCAAGAGCAGGAACGTAAGTCCTATGCATGATTCGAAGCGGGAAGGACACCCAGTTAGAAGGATCATGGAACTGAGCATCCAACCGGTTGGATGTGACATCTCTCACTAATTTAGACAGACATGCATACATACAAATTTACACACACACACACATAAATATAGAGCTTAAAATAGAGGGAGGATAATAGAATCTTGCCTGATGGGATCAACCTCCACAGCTGCATCATCAATCAGAAACCCACTAACCCTCCAAACTGGGTCGACAGCATGAATTCTATCAGCAAGAGCTTTCATCCATTTACATACGTCCTGCTTTGCAAAGCTCCGGGTAATGACCCATGCAACAGGAAGTGCATGTTGTCTCGAGTCAAAGGCAAGAAGAGAGTACAGCGGATACTGCAAAACCAAAATACACAGCACAATATCAGATAAAGGGGTCAATGTGCAGTTTGTGAGCTTGTACAATTGAGCGGAAGTGGTGGACATACCTTGAGTTTTTTAATGCCAAACGTTGAATCTGCTGCAATAAGACTGTGATGACCAAAACGAACCATTTGTTGCAACTGCCATTCTGTTTGAATTCCCAAAATAAATGCATCCGTATCCGTAGAATCCTGATAAAAGAACACTGACTTCTTATTGCGTTCGACCCATAAGCGAATGCTAGCTTGATCATCAAGGTCCAGTTCATGTGTGGACCGTTTGATAATCATCTCTAGTTTTTGGACATATTGGGATGCAAGGCTATTGACTTTGGCATTTGATCCACAATAACGTTGTACTCCTTCAATGTGTTTTTGCAATATGTTTTCCTCAGGAATGCCTAGATAAATCATGGACATCGTTTGCTGCTGAATCTCGTCACAAATGTAAGGGATTTTCTTCGCACCTGGGCCAATAGCATCTCTGTCGAGCGGTCCATGGCACAAGAAACCCGACTTATTGACATGGCGTCTGTCAGTGTATATAATCATTGCGACTGACGGACGAGCGTAGAGGCGCTTCACTACAAAATGGCAAGTGCAGCCCCGCATTGATTGTGGTCTAGCAGCACGGTTTCTTGTATTGAGTCTATATTTCCGACTGGGTAAGATACTCCCACCCTCTCCATAATTCTCAGGACCAAACGAGCACCAATACCTGCAAACCCAACACAAATTTAAGAAGATCTACTTGTTTCAGTAAAGTGTCGTTTGGCATATTGATTTCGGGGCATTTGTAATTGGAATCCAAACCCACGCTAAATTTGGGGGATTTCAAATCCAGTAGGGATTTGAAATCCTAAATAAGTCCATTTTTCAATTCTTCTCTAATGGCTTGATTGGATGGTGCAAAAGAAAAGAAAACTGTAACGATTATCCAATAATTATTTTCCCCGATTTCCCATGAGCATGGATTCTCATGGATTTTGGGTGTCTTGTTTGGATAATTAACAAATGGAAAACCAAATGAAGATGTTGAGAAAGTCACCACGTATTTTGTGCATGAAAATTTGACTTTAGTATTTGGGTAATGGTTAAATTTTGAAATCCAACGTTTCTTTTGCTATCCAAACATGATAAAATGTACAATCATAGGAAAAGTCATCCATTTTCTTTTCTTTTCTTTTCTTTTCTTTACCCACAATCCAAATAGGCCCTTAAAAGCTGACCTGCAAACTCCACAGATTTGAAATCCTCTATAACAGCTATAATTTCCAAAATGATCATTTAAGGAGAGCAGCAACCCTCCACACTTCCAAATCCAGATTGCCAAACACAGTTTCAGATTTCCACAGATTGATAATCCAGGTTGCCAAACAAAACTGACAGAATGAAAATATCAGGGATTGCAAATCCTGGATTTGTTATTCTCAAGGAAAAACTCCAAATCTGAGTTACGATATATGACCCCTCATGTGAAAAATGAAACCACAATTAAAAAGATGAACAAAGATAGTAAGTAAAAAAGAAAGAAAGCTTGACAGAGTATGTCAACTCACAGCCTATACTCAAGATATTCATCACTCTTGTAGTTCTTCAAGCTGCCTTTTTCTCTTTTTCTCCCTTTCTCAATGTGAAATCTTGTCGGGCATTCGACATTAGAGCATTCTCCAATTATAAATGCATCGACACGCTTGTATGGGATAAGAGCCACATCATCAATGTGGTGCTCATTAGTTCCGAACTTGGTCCATGTCAGATCAATGGAAGAGAATTCTTCACCGGGCGGATCTTGCAACGGAATATCAAGAACGCTATCCTTTACCTCCATCTGGTGTTGTATCTTTCCGTGATTGCACTACTGAAACATTAGAATCTAGCACCCATTCGGGCAATAACAATGATTAGTCAATATGAAAAATCAGAAGCAATATATAAACCCACAAACAACGGTCAAGTAATTGGATTTTGTAAAGCATATGAAAGAATAACTAGCCCAGGATGAACTACTATTACTTCATTTATAGAAAAGGGGGTATGCACTTGCAATGCACATGGAGAGAGGAGGGGTATGAGCAAAGGGAGAGAGATTTGGATTTTGGTGAGAAATGGTGCGGCTAGACACAGGTGCAGGCTGCACGCCACACAGAGAGAGGAAGAGGAAAAGGAAACGGATAGTAGAGCTAAATTACAAAGAGAGGTGACCCCAGAAGAGGAAGAGATGGTGCGGGCAACACATAGAGGAGAGATGTGGGTGCATGCTATGCACGGAGAGAGCATTTAACCAGTTAAAATCTAAGCCGTTTGAGGGCGTTTGCACGTAAAATCTCAACCATAGCTTTTGAGCACCAGCTAAACTTTTAAATGACATTATTACACTCATTTATTTGGGTAAATCCTTTCCCATATGCCCTTAAAACCGTAAGTTAAGACCTCGTCAAAAAGGGGTATAGATGTCCACGCCTCTTCAAAGGCAAGCGTCCCATCCCGCCATTTCCAATGTTGTGGCCCACATGAGTTTTAGATCTGCCCCGATTTTGGGCTAGTGTCCTAACATGAGCTGTTACAATTGATGGATGGAGTGGACCCAACATAGCCTTTCGTTGAACAGTCGGTCTCACCAATCGCGCCATTCCCAAATCGTGTTATATAAACAGAGATCATAGTTACCTAAACCGTTACAACTACCATCGAATTAAGATTCACTACAAGCTACCTGAATTGCAATTTGATTCACTGTAAATCAATTATACTCATCGAATTGGATGGATACAGACATACAGTACATTAGTAATTCGCCTCTATATGCTGTCAATAGCTATTTTGATAAAGTTATGCATGCGTGTCTAAGGTATTTGTGTACATGCCAACATATCTGCCAGCATGACATACATATATGAGATCAGATTCATCCATCATGAAGGTCACAATGCCTTGAAGACCTGGTGTAAAAACCATTTTGGTCAACTTCTTAGATGGGCTACAGTTGGCGGAACAAAAGTACGGCAAAAAATGATCTTTCTAAGCCACCACCTGTTTTCAATGTAGTGGCTCACCTGATGACCCAGCCTAATTTTTGGATTAGAACATCTAAATGGTCACACACATGATGGACAGCTTGGATATTGCACCTGCCTGCCACATTAGCATGTGCAGTGCTGCCATGTAGATCGGATAACTTTTACACGTGTACACTTGGCAAACTTCCATCTGTATCATCTTAGAAGTCACCTACTTCGGTACTCAAATATGGTACGTGGTGTTGGCTTTGATAACAAATGTTAATAACCTAAATATACACCAAAAGCCCTAGGACTGATGGAACACATCATGCTAAGCCCTTAGACCATGGTGGAGATGGAAAAACCAGAATATGATAGAGCCATGTCTCTACATTGCATGTGGCTAGATTGTCCATCAATCTAAAGGTCCAACCAGTTGGCCTTATTATGGACAGACAATGTTTCGAAAATCATACTTATCAAAAGATACTTGGACAAAGAACAAAGTGAGATCCATCACTTATCAAAAGGCCATACCCGTCACTCATCTTTATGTCCTAGTACTTAACTTTAACCATTAACTATTTTTTTCCCACCGTCAATTTGAAGGCCACTATTTAGATGGCAATGATCATCTGATCTATGCAAATCTCGAACCAGTTTCCTTCGTAGTGGGTCCAACTTGATGGATAATCCTGATTGAAAGATAACACTACCACATATGGCTCTACCATGTTCTGGTTCTTCAGGCTCTACAATATCATCTCCCTTGTATAATACCTTTTGTGGGATTGGAAGAAATACAGAAAATATTCCTAATTGCAAATGCCTCTACAAACACACTTAAGCTAAACTTGTCCATTTATAAAATCAGCAGAAAAATACAAGAGCAAGACATGCATATGGCAAGTGCAACTCACATAAGGAGAGCGGTGGTTTGCAAGACATGGGAGAGAGCTAAAGGTTATAAGAAGTTGTTCAATACTTTGGCAGTGTGTGGGTTGATACTCAGGAGTCAAGCCATTTGAAATTGCACACATGGCAAACATTAGCTCAATCAAAACCACTCAGGTTGTGGTGATCACATTAGATAAGTTGGCTTCCAAATTTCATATTGATTAATGTTTTTAATCTCCAATTAATAAGCATTTATTTGTTAAATTTCAACATTTAACTTTTTGGTCCGTTAAATATCCATTAATTTTTTAAACTATTAAATATCCGTTAATTGGCCAATTAAAAAATCAAATCAATATATTTTCAATTGAAATCCATCTTAATCGAAACCCACAATTTGCACTGTTTAATTTCAGTCCATTGCCTTCCACGTGTGTAATTTCTTAGTGGTTGTGTATCAAGCAACTTACTCTACCAAGGTGATATAGAATGGGCGGCAAATAACTTCATGGACAGGCAGGGTATTACAAAAATAAATAAATAAAAATCAGGTCAGAAGACTCGAACTACGGCAAAAACGGACTAAACGCACACCATAGCTTCCAACAGCCATAACATTGCGACCAACTATCTATTTTGCACGTATAATATATCATTGGAAAGCTATCGGTGAACTCTACACCATGGCTAATAACCCAAGGTTCATTGGAAAGCTATCAGTGAGCTCTACACCATGGCCAATAACCCAAGGTTCATTGGCCCCCAAATGGCTTCTCAAAATTCAATTGTTTTGGGGATCAATTTAGGATTTAAAGTTCCAACTTATTTTCATTAAGTTCCATTTTTCTATTTTTTAGGGTTTTAAGAGTACAATTGCGGTCCATAGTCTTTGTTTTACTCATCTAAGATGAGTTTTAGTAGGATTAGACGTCCTTTTACAATTTTGGGTAATTTTTACTGTTTCAGGAAAGTGTCATATTTCAAGTCAAATTAGGAATCCAAGGCTTCTTTTGATTATATAAGCACATCAAATACGTTTTAATCAACACTTTTCATCAACAATAACAACTTTATTTCTCGTTTTTTTAGAGATTTCTCTCTCCTTATGCATCCAAGGGCTATTTTTTAGAACAAGGCAAAGATTTCTTCTCTTTCTCCACGTATCCGCTACGTTACAAGGTATCAAAGTTTCTTCCCTTGTAAAAAGTAAGAGGGCACAGTTGAACATGTGGTTGGTTACATGTTTCTAAATTCCCTAAATACCCTTTCTTAAAAAATAAAATTAAAATTAAAAATTAAAAATTAAAAAAAAACTACTCCCTTTGTCTTTTAAACAAGGGAAAGATTCACCTCCTCCAAAATCTAGTTGCATGGGTAACAATGTCCGTAGCTACTTGCATTATATACAGTAGAGATTTCTGACAGGGAGTTAGAGGTAGTTTATAATTATATGAGAACGTTAGAATAAAAACCCCAAGTTTTCTTCCTTCTTTTTTATTTTTATTTTTTATTTTTGGGGTTTTGAGAAAAACTTTGATACTCTGTCAAAGTGTGATGGATGATGCCCAGGCACTTATCAATTATCTGACTATCGGATTGGTGGACATCTGTTGCACAGCTAAAATGAGAAATATCCAACTGTCCTATTTCCAAAAACAAGTCGCTACGAATCAGAGGTTAGGATTGTTCAAACAATCGGATGTTGGAATTGTCACTTGGTTTATTTGAGTTAATGAATGCCATGTGTGCAATTTCTGAGTGCCTGCATTTCAAGCATCATATGCAGCCTGAATATCCCATTCCTCATCATTTTTCTTCCTGTTTTTTTACACTGCACCCGAGCATTGTATAATCTCTCTTTTGGAATTGGAAGTTACCTAACACTTGAACAGATAATCAGCAAATAGACAGTTAAGAGAGAAACACAGCAATTGTTCCCAATTGCAAATGCCTCCCAAAAATACTCAAACTAATCTTGTCCATTTATAAAATCAAGAAAAATAAATAAATTAAATAAAAATACCCGCAACATATAACTCAAATCAAACGGTCCAAAACCATGGGACCACAATGGACGGGTCATAAACCCAAAATCTGGAAAAAGAAATCAAACGGCCGAAACCATGTGTCCATCATAAATGGGTAATAACCCCAAATCAGAATTAAAAATAAAATAAAATAAAATTTTAAAAAAAGGTAAAATAATCATACGGTCCAAACCGTGGGTCCACGATCGATGGGTCACAAAATCAGAATAAAAAATTTTTTAAAAAATAATAACATAAATAAAATCCCTTACCAATCTTCTTCTTCTTCTTCTTCTTCTTCTTCTTCTTCGAAGAGAGAGAGAGAGAGAGAGAGAGAGAGAGAATTAGGGTTTTAGAGGGGCCGGTTGGGTTTGGCCTAAGACGCAGAGAGAGAGAGAGAGAGAGAGAGGGAAAGAGGGAGGGAGGTTTTGATCGGGAGCGGATCAGGTGTTACCCGAGTAGCACCACAGTAGGTGTTTCACTGATCGTCGGGCCCACCTTAATGTATTTATTTTATATCCACGCCGTCCATCTGTTTTTTCAGCTCGTTTTAGGGCATATTTCCAAACCTAAAGTAGATCAAAATCTCAAAGATATCACGCAGTAGGGATTGAATTCCCACCATTAAAACTGGGTGGGGGCTACAAAAGTCTTAGATCGAGCTGATATTTGTGTTTTCCATTCATTCATGTCTGTGTGACCTTTGCATCATGTTGGATGGAAGATGGACGTTATGGTGGGCATAGGAACCTTTTAACGGTGGGCATTCAATGACCACCGTTTCTTGTGATATGGTCCACTTGAGTTTAATCTACTTCAATTTTTTGACAATACCCTCAGTGCCTGTTTGATTTTTCAGTGCAAGTACGAATACCTGGTAAATGACTAATTATAACAGTTTCACCCGTTTGGAAATTTTTGGGAATTCTTGCCTTGGAAACGGTTTAAAAGTGTTAGTTAAAATTTTTAAACCCCACGGTAATGTATATGACATATCTGTTCCGTCCATCCGTTTTACCACAACATTTTGACATATGAGTAAAAAAAATCATGTAAATCCAATACTCAAGTGGCCCACACCAAAAGAAACAGTAGCCCTTAGAAGTTTTTAACGGTAAGTGTATGATTTACTTTTTTCTGTGGCATGGTCCACTAGAGCTTTGGATATGCCTCATTTATTGGCTCATGCCATAAATTCAGCTCGCATAATGGATGAACAGTGTGGATAAGCGAAATGCATCACAGTGGGACCCACATATATTTTGCAATATTCTCGATTTCTGTGTTGAAAAAGTAGGTAGTCAAATCAAGTATGGGTGGAATGTTGTAAATGCGCTGGGAAGTAATTATTACTCCCTTTTGCAGGGTATTTACCAATGTCCTGGAACTCAAATAAGCCCTAAAAGATCTGGAAAAAAATTGATGGTCGGTGTAGATATACAACACATAGATCAAGGTGGGCTCCATGGTCAGGGAAACACCCCCTAACGGTACCCTGGCAATATCCAATCCGCTCCCGTTTTTATAAGTGTTACAAATATCCCAAAGATTTTAAAAATCTCACCTTAATATCGATATTATCACGATATTTTCTAATTATTGGCAGATTTTAAAATATCGCATTGTTAATATGTAGGGGTGTATATGAACCAAGCTAGCTTGGTTGGCTTGCTCGACTCGACTCGGATCAAAGCTGAGTTCGAACAGAGTCGAGCTGATTTTTAGAGCTCGAAAATGAGTTCGAGCTGAGTTCAATCTTGCCCCAGCTCGACTCGACTCGACTCGAATTGAATCCTGCTCGAACTCGGCTCGACTCAGTGCGGAGTATATATACCCTTCAAAAAAAAAAAACATAACCCTACTTATAATAAATAAATAAAAACATCTCAGTCCCAGCCTCCCTTACCCGCCCGCATAAACCCTAACCCTCTCTTCCTCCCTCTCTATCAGTCTCACCCTAACCGGCTAACCCTCTCTCTCTCTCTCTCTCTCTCTCTCTCTCTCTCTCTCTCTCTCTCTCTCCTCTCTCTCCCTTCCTTGCTCCGCCGCACAGCCACCATCAGATATCTCTACTCTCTCCCTCCTCTGTCAAGCACCAAACTCGGAAACTGGGTTCACAAAATTTTCGATCACCGAATCCGGTGCCGACAGCCTTCGTAGTACCCCATTCTCGACTCCAAGCGCCCATATATCAGGTTCCGATCCTGGGATCCTATAAGGAGGATTTTTTCAATGTACATTTATCTCGTAACAAGCATAACCACAAGTTTACCCAAATCGCAAAGATAACATCATCATCATATATCCACCAATATAAACATTTGAATACAATGTTGAAAGGGAAAATACATATGTCAAAAATCAAAGCTCCAAAAGTCCACTGCACGCTCCAAGCTCAATGCTGTTGTAACCTAACGCCACATGCACGCATTTATCGTGTATAAGCTTATAGAAAAGCTTAAAGGGTGATGAAAATGTGTGCACAAGGTAAGTACCAAGTATGCAATACAATGCCATAAATCATACAATATCGGAATAACCTGAAATACTGACAAGATCATGAATCATACGATATCAGAGTAAGCGAAAATATACTAGTAAGTCTATAAATACTATCAGCCTTATCCAAGCTATGCGATGTAATGCGGAGACAACAAGCTAAATATCATCTACTGAGGATGCAATGCAATATACAAATCTTGACGAGTCCACGAATATCGTCAACCTCATCAGATTATGCAATACAAAAGCAAAGCAAAACAAATGCTATGTGCTGAGGATGCAATGCAATATACGATATGAATGAAATGACCAAACTGAAGTGTGAAGTCGGGATGATAGTACGTAGTATCGCAGGATATGGGGTCCACCACAAGGGACTTCTATCCAAACCAGTCTCATACCTAAATTTGGATAATCAGACTCAATGTGGTAAACTCCTGATCTTAGGTTAGTCGCACGCCCCAACTGAAATCCTTGTCATTACGAAGGTACACAACAATTAGTTGCGCACCACTAGCCCGAGTGGATAGTGAATGAATGAATGAATGAGTATGCAACTCTTGCTCAATAAGGGCGTGTTTGGATCGCAGGCCCAGAACGTACTGTATTGTTTTATTTTAAAATATTACATTAACTTGTGTTTGAATCGGATTTGAAATCCGATATACACTCCTTGCCCATGTACGTCTTCGTACCAGAAACGGATGGGCATGCGTATCTGCTCTTACGTTTACTCATATTGGGCAGTGCAACCGATTTCATTGCGTTGCAGAGGGTTGGAAGAAAAAAAATAGCTTGAATCGGATTTTTACATCTGTAATGCATGTGGTTTATGTCATGTTAAAGCAAAAATAAAGGAAAGAAGAGCCTTTGAGAGAGATGCCTTTTCCCTTTCTTTCTCGCCTTTTGAGCAATCCCATTTGCAATTTCCTTCCCTTCTATCTTCTATCTTTTTCTTAGATGGTTTTTCTACTTCTTTCACCGTATTTTCTATATCTGGGATTGGTGTTATTTTAGCCATGGTCTCAGCAAGGCTACTCCAGCTGCTGATAGGGACATGAGTTCTTGTTTGGCTGCCTTCCCTTCTCCTTTTTCACTTCCCACGTTCCTCATACTTGCCTTTGATTTGGGTTCCTTTCCATTTCTCTAAAACATTATCCCAAGACCCAAATCATCTCAAGCCTTCTTGAGGCAGTCCTCTGCCGCATTTTGTGAGGTGGGTTCTTGAGCTCTTGAATGAATAAGGTAAGGGAAGCTCTTTTTTTGAAATTTCTTTGATTTGGGTTCCTTGATTTTTGGCCTTCTGTGAAAGGAAGATTCAATTTTTTAATGTAAAGATTAGATTTTTTTCCTGACAAACAAGAAAAAAAGACAAACAGAAAGAGAAAGAAGAGATTGGTCTATATTATGGACTTTTCGCACTAGGGAGTCCATTCCTTGAACAAACATTGAATTCGGTATATCCGTTAATTACATTTCCAAGGTCACTCCATATCAAACATTCTACTGATCAATGATAATAGCTCATGAATACAGTGTACAATGTCCAGAGTATAGGCGTTGTACAGTATTACATTGCAATACAATACTATACGCGAATCCAAACATACCCTAAGTCCACATATCAGTATTGTACATCTCTTGGATCATCACCGGGGTCTAGTACACTCTACATGCAATCGCCGCCCATTGGACGCGTAACCATATAATAGGAAGAGACCTCACTATCCGCCTGGCTAGTAGTCAGCCAATATCTCCTGGCACATCGATAGCAGACCCATTTATAAGCTGGTCAAACTTAGCCTAACTATGCCCACTACCCTCGAGCGGATAAGGCCACACCCCCTCCCAACCGACCATGACACAGTGGGAGACGCGACCTACTGGTATACGGCCCTCATGTGCTCAATATATCCACTCGATCTCGACGTTGGGGCATCCTTTGGTACCTAGAGGATTTAGGGATTTTCATACAGGGCCATTTATGGCGGCCCGATGCTAGTAACAGGTTTTTGGTATTCCATTTGGCCATCCACGACATGACTGTGGAGGCTACGGCCCTAATGTCATTAAGGCGTATAGTAATAACAATACACAATGCAAGATGCATGAATCATACAATCCAGTCATGCATCAATCCTGCGCATACCATGCGCTCATGTGAGATAACCTCCGCCTATCAGGGAGTCTTATAACAACCTGCCCAATGACATATGCAATAATCAACCATATCTCATAACAAACATGCAGATAATGCATATGGGCATGTATCATGATGTTATGTTGTTAAATACTCATAATCGGTATCGACAACCGACACCGATAATTGGCATCAATAATCAGCATCAATAATCGGAATCATAACAAACATGCAGATGATGCACATGGGCATGTATCATGATGTTATGTTGTCACATACTCATAATCGGTATCAACAACCGGCACCGATAATCGGCATTGATAATCGGCCTCGACAATCGGAATCGTCTTTGAAAATCGGAATTGGCCTCGATGATCGGCCGAACAAGGCCTAAGGGAAGGTCATAATGTGAACATTTAACCATCATTGCCCATCAATGTGGACATTTAACCAACATCGCTCCCAAACAGTGGCCCACAAAAACATCATTACATACATTATAGTGAAATCACACATTACATCGGTCTGCACATTCATCGCATTGGGCCTCACTCATGGACCTCATGTACATCACAATGGGCCGTAATACATGGGCCCCATATATGTCAAATGGGCTGCAATATATGAGCCAGAAAATATATCTCATTGGGCCTTACTAAATGGGCCGAAAATACATCACAATGGGCCTCACTCATGGTCCTCATATACACAACAGGTGGGCCCTGCACATGGGCCTCAGATACATCACACTTACCACAACCCATGGGCCTAATGCATATCATAATGGGCCTCATGAAATGGGCTATAAAAACATCACAATGGTCACACCATATGGGCCGGAAATACATCTTATTGGGCCTTACCAAATGGGCCGAAAATACATCACAATGGGCCTTACCAAATGGGCTGGAAATACATCACAATGGGCCACGACATATGGACCTAAAATACATCTCAATGGGCCACGACCCATGAGCCTCAATACATCATGATGGCCGCAACCCATGGGCCTCAAATACATCAAGTGAGCTGCATCAATGGACCGCACCAATGGGCCTCATATACAACGAGTGGGCCGCATTAATGGGCCGCACCAATGGGCCTCATATACACAAATAGGTGGGCCCTGCTCATGGGCCTTAAATACATAACATGTTGGCCCTACACATGGGTCTCATATGCATCAAATGGGCCACGTATCTGGGCCTCGAATACATCAAATGGGCCACCCGTCATGGGCCTAATACATATCACAATGGGCCTTGCCCATAGGCCACAAATACATCACAATGGGCCTTACCCACAGGCCTCGAATACATCACAATGGGCCTTGCCCATAGGCCTCAGATTCAAACAGGTGGGCCCCATCACATGGGCCTCAAATACAAGGTAGATGGGCCCTATCACATGGGCCTCAAATATACATCATGATGGGCCTCATGGATGGGCCGCACCAATGGGCCTCAAGTGGGCTTGGACCACACCAAAAATCATTTCAATAGTTGTAGGTGTAACATGTGTATCACTGTACACTATCATTCCATGGGGCACATGGCCCACTAATGATGATCAGCACTGTCCAAACATTGTCCAGGTAAATCAGCACCTTCCAACCATTGTCCACGTAAATCAGCACCGTCTAAACATTGTCCAGCCCCATCCAGATATGTGGACGGTGTGGATTACAAAACATACATCACGGTGGGTCTTTATGGAACTTGCTGACGTCATGTACAGCACCTGCATTGCTGGTGGGATGCTGACCCACCAGCAGATGGACGGTTTAGAAAAAATATATACATCATGGCGGTTGTAGGGCTCTAGCACGTCCTTTGATGGACGGCTAAGGAAAACACATACATCACGTGTCATCCCACCATCCCAAATCAAATGAACGGTGGGAATGAAGGATACATTCATCAAGGTGGGACCCATGCAGCACGACAGATGGGTGGTGTGCATATACCGCACGCCAAAGTGGGCCCCGTCCGTCTAGAACGGACAGACGGTTAGATATAACACCTACATTACGGTCAGGGGTCCCACGGACCTGCTGACGTATCGCAGCAGCCATTGCTACTGGGCCCACAGTCCAGATGATGGATAGCTGGGGTTACATGGTGGGCCCCACCTGCCAAATGGGTGGACAGTCACATATATCTCATGCCAGACTGACCATCCATAAGTCTGGACGGTGTGGATCTGGACCACATACACCAGTGGTGGGTCCCATGTGTCCCAAACGGACGACGAGGATATTTCATCAAGGTAGGCCCCATGTGTGGGGGTGGGTCCCACCCGTCCAGATGATGGATGGTGTGGATGAGACCCTTACATCACGATAGGGTCCACAAAACTTGGGGACGTCAAAACAGTAGCGATTTAGCTGGTGTGAGACTCACCAGCCAATCTGTTCAACAGGTGGGTCCCACGTGGGGCCCACCACATGCATATATCATATGTATATAATATATAATATATAATATTATTTTACTATTTTTTTTTTTTTTGGAAGGAGCCAGCGTTCAGACCTTGGACACTGGACAGACGAGGTAGGATATAACACATATATCAAGTGGGTCCCACTCCACACGTGCCACGTGTGGGATGGGCCCACGTCCAAACATATGGAAGGTGTGGATCTCACACTCCCCATGGTGGGCCACAAGACTTGCTGGCATCAGTGTACAACAACAGCTGCTGTTGGCCCTCTAGATGGACGGTCCAGCACTGCTGTGTCATCACAGATATATAGTCGGTGTGTGTGGCAGACCAGCCAATCCGTTCTCAAGATAGGTGGGTCCCACGTGGTGTGGCCCACCCACCACATACATACATACATACATATACATACATACATACATATATATATATATATATATATATATATATATATATATATATATATATATATATATATATATATATATATATATATATATATATATATATTTATATTATATGATATTTATGCATATATATAGCACCGTCCTGCTTCAGTGTCCAGGTGCACTGGACGGACGGTCAGGATGCTGGATTCATACATACATCATGTGGGCCCCTGGATGCACGGTGTGCATTAATACATATCACGGCAGGTTCCCATGGATGGTGTGGACCCCACACACACATCAAGGTGGCCCCTTGTTTAAGTTATGGACAGTTGGATGAAAAGCATACATCAGGTGTGGTGGATCTCCACCGTCCAAATCTGCTGGATGGTGCAGATATAATAAATACGTCATGGTGTGGTGGATCTCCACTATCCAGCATCATGGTGGGCCACACAAAAAAAACAGAGAGAGAGAGAGAGAGAAATCGGTGAAGGCCCTCCCTATACAATGCATACATTGAGTGGGTCCCAAATCATGTGGTCCCTACATCAAAATCAAATACTATGAACACCCACCGTTGGATCTCCTCTTCCTTCTTCTGCCAATGCATGTTAGAGCTCCAAAGGAACAATTTCAACGGTTGAGATAGAGTTACGATGGTGGGATTGGGTGGTAAGAAGGTGGGCCACACAAGCTATCTCTCATGGAAATAACTTGGACTGTTGCTCCCATGGAGCTTGGGAGAAAAATGAGAGAGAGATGAGAGAGAGAGGTGATATAAGATATGGGTGTGATGGGTGAGGGATGGGTGAAAGGTGATGGATGTACTTGACATAGTTAACTTTGGGGATGGGTATTATACTTGGGGATGGGTGTGAGTGATGGGAGTGATGTGTACTTGATTGATGTGATTGATTGATTGATTTGACATGTTCTCTTGGGGTTTTGCAAAGCGCGACGTTTTCCTCGAACTGAACGTAGGCCCATATCTCCTAGCCTGGGTATCGCATTGGCACGGCGTCAGAACCGCAGCAACGGTGTGGCGGTGTGGGTACAAGTCTTGGATTGAGCCGACTCAGATTGACAGCATATGACTCAGGGTTGTGCATAAATACCAATTACAGGTCGCGGGTTACCGGAATTCGACTGAGAGAACCGCGAAAGCCTACGGAACGGTACAGGCTAGGATACGGGTCTCACGTCCTCCCTTACACCCACCGCCATTGTCCAATCTCTCTACTCTCTCCCTCCTCCCGTACCCGCACAGCCGCCGTCCGACCATTTCCCTGAACCCTAAGTCCTTGCCATTGCTGCAACTCGCCAGTCCGGTCGCCCCTGCCACTGCTGCAACTCGCATGTCTAGTCGCCCCTACCACTGCGACAACTCGCATGTTTGGTCACTCCTGTCACTGTTGCAACTCATCAATTCGAGTCTGACCTCTAGTAAGCCACAAGCCCCTGTCCCTGTATGAACCAGAATCTACATATTTTTGTTTGATTTGGGCATATTTCCTTTTGAATAAGTTGCAGATTTTTGTTTGATTTGGGCATATTTGCTCGAATAAGTTGTAGATTTTTGTTCGATTTGGACAGATTTTTGTTTCATTTTTTGTATCATGCCTATTAAATAAAGAGAACAAAATCTCACTGTCAGGTCCTAGCACCCCAAAAGGGAAAAACATTATTCTATCTGAATAGACACAAGGGATGTTAATAGGAAGTAAGAACACCAAAACCAATTATGTTAGGTCCTAGCAGACAAAAACAGGGCCATGTTTCATGATCTATGAAGCTCGTTGGAAAAATGAAAATTGGACCCTCAATGTAAAGTTTAAATAGCATTTGTTTGAGAGTATGCATTTAGTTTTACCTAGTGCACAACATTGCTACTGATTTAAATCCATCATGTCCAGTTGTTGGTGGGTTCCAATCCCACAAACCTGTTATGATGCATGCTATTAAAGAGAATCGGAAAGGTCGCATTTGGATGTAGAAGGGAATTGAATTGCAAATGTCCAGCTAAATAGAAGGAAATGGAAAACAGAAATGTTGTTTCTTGATATTGCTAGAAAGTGATGTAATTATGATTTGGAATGGAGATCCTAAATATGAATGCTAAGTACTTAGAATTTGGTTGTTTCCACTACCCCAGACTAATTATTGCAATTTAATTAGATATTGCATCCAAATTCCAAATGCACTAAAGAAATATGGAGTGGATGACATAATGCTCTTCTTTAGGTCTGAAGTATCTACATCCATCTATTGATTTGTTCTTGACCATTTAGGGATTGTTTAGGTGCCACTTAAAAGTGAGTTCCATTTCATTTTAATTAATCGTAATTATGTATTAGAGATCATGTTTCTTTTTAGTAGAGACTAAAAATCATCTTAATAACCAACAATCAGGGTCTCTATACATAATCGTAGTTAATTAAAATGAGATGAACTCATGTTTTAAGTGCCACCCAAACAGGCCCTTAGACTCTTGTTGGAGGAAATTTTGGCTACAATTAGAGTACAAAGATGGCATTTTTCAGTACAGAAGATTCAGATGGTTACTTTACATATAAATGCTTTAATAGATTATTTTTTTTATTTTAGCATTTATATTACATGCACAACTTATCTTATGTTAGGGATTGGCCTTACTTGTGTTTGCTAGAGTCATTGTAAACACATTACATTGTCCATGTTTCATATTACATGTAAAGTCCTTATAGTTAAAAAGGCATCATGCATAATAAAACACACATGTATATCAAAGGTCCATTATATTCTCATTCAATTCCAATCTCTTTTAGATTTACTTTGAGGGAGAGGGGTCTTCAATAACCCTAACATGATGCATGTGTAAAAGAAGTAACACCTCTATTCATGCCATTCATCTATTTTATTAGCTCATTTTATAATATTAGGAGCTTTCTTGATGGCTTTATGATGTCGGCCCTTATATATGGGTCCATTTGGACATTTAGACATTTAAAATTACTAGAGACTAATATCAAATGGATGCATATATGCCAAAAATTGAGTCTAAAAGAGAGATGCAATATTTTTGTTTTGTCGGGCAAGTATTTGGAAGTTTGCTTAATTTATATAAATGCTTTAATAGATACCTATTTTAGCATTTATATTACATGACTCCTTCTAGTTTCGGATCCATAACCTCATTCATATCTTTAACTTTGTAGGCTTCAACGGTCCTCCCGATCGAATTTCATGTCAACTCGCGACCACCATATCCGTCGGCGGTTGTCTAAAAGAGAGACACAATGTTTTTTGCAACCCTAAATCATATCCCGACCCGTGTCCTATTCATTCCGTAGTCGGCCTCGACCGAATTTCGAGACTTGTGGGCTTGCATGCAACCCTAAATCATATCCCACCACGCCGTCGCCGTGGTTCCAAGTTCCAAAGACCGCGTCTCACACGCCGAGGCGATACCCGGGCCGGAAGATGTGGGCCCACGTTCAGTTTGAGGATGAACACAGCGCATTGCAATCCCTAGAAAATATCACATTAATCACATTAATCAAGTACACATCACTCCCATCACTCACACCCATCCCTAAGTACAACCACCCCCTTAAAGTCAACTCTCTCCCTTACACAAGTACACCCATCACCTCACTCACCCATCCCATCCTCTCACTCGTTCTCTCATTTTCTTCCTTTTTCAAGCAACCATGAGATTTCAACGTCCAAGCCTCCATATGAGAAGCCACATGGCCCATCTTCTTACTTCCCATCTCCACCATCTAAAGCCATCTCAACCGTCAGAATCGTTTCCTTGGAGCTCTAGATCGTGTTGGTGGAAGAAGTCCAAGAAGATCAAAGGTGGGTGATTTTATGTTGTGATTTTGTGATTTAAAGGCCCACATATGGTGGGACCCATCTTGAAGTATGTTTTATCCATACCATCTGTACATTTGGTGGCCTACCTGAGCAAGGCCCACCTTATACATGCATTGTGCCCAAACCGTCCAGCATCCAGGGACGTTGGATGTGAAATGAAAAATAAAAATATTAGTTTGATTCAGACACCAAAAATGTTTGGTTCTAGTATACGGGCGTCATAGATATCCCTGAGTGAAAATTCATAAACTTCCGTGGCCAGGAGACACCCCAACGTCGAGACCGAGTGGATACATGAGCGCCCGAGTGCCGAATACCAGGAGGCCGCATCTCCCACTATGTCATAGTCGGTTGGGAGGGGGTGTGACCTTACCCGCCTGAATGAGGGGGCAATGTCTAGATTGAGTTTGACCAGCTTAAGAAATGGGTCCGCTATCGACGAGCCGGGCCCGATATTGGTAAGCAAATAATGAGGTCTCTTCCACTTACCCAGTTGTGCGCTCTTATAGGGGCGACAAGCTAGTGTAAAGTGTAATAAATCTCGGTGATGATCCCATAGATGAACCGTACTGATATGTGGACTTATTGAGTAGGAGTTGCATACTCATTCATTCATTCATTCACTATCCACTTGGGCTGGTGGTGCACAACTATTTGTTACGTGTACCTTCGCAGTGGCCATAGTTTTGGTTAAGATGCGTGACTAACCTGAGATCAGGAGTTTACCACATTGAGTCTGAGTATCCAAATTTAAGTATGAGACTGGTTTGGATAGAAGTCCCTTATGGTAAATCCCGTAGCCTGCGATACTACGTACCATTATCCCGATTTCACACTCTTACATGGTCATTCGCACCATATATTATATTGCATCCTCGATACCTGATATCTGGTTCATTATGTTTCCGCATTACATAGTCGATTTATATTATTTTCTCAGTATATGACATTGTCTTGCTATGTCTTTTCATCGCATATCCTAGATGAGGTTGATGATATTTTTATGGACTTGCAGTATTTTTGCTTACTCTGATATCGTATGATTCATATCAGTAATTCCGATATTGTATGATTAAGGTATTGTATTAAATACTTGACACTTATCTTGTGCACACACTTACACCACCCTCTAAGCTTTCTATAAGCTTATGCAAGATAAATGCATGTAGGCGACGACAGGACGCAGTCTAGCAGAGGCAGGAGCGTGCGGCAGAGCTTCTGGTGATTTTATTATATGCATGTATTTCCTTTTCAGTTTGTACTTAAATGATTATATTAGTGGATATGTGGTGATGACGTTGTTCTTATGATTTGGGTATACTTGTGGTTATGTTTCTTACGAGAAAAATGTACTTTGAAAAATCCTCCTTATAGGATCCCAGGATTGGAATCTGGCGCATAGACGCTAGGAGCCGAGAATGGGGTACTACAGGGGCAGTCGGCACTGGATTCTACGATTGGGATTCCTGTGAGTCCGATCTCCGGGTTTGGGGTGTGATACCTATTGCCCATTAGATATCTTTTATTTTTATCAATGTTGTTAATAGTTAGTTGGATGATGACAGTTGGATATCTTTCAACCCATTCTTTTGTTTGCCTAGATAGTAATTGTTTTATTATTTTAGTTGCAATATAGGATAATCAGTTGCCCATTTGAGGATTTCTATGTTGCTAAATATAGATTCAGTGTGTTCTTGGATGTATAGAAATTCTCAAATTGTCCCTTTTAGGACAGTTTAATGTTGGATAGACAATAATGTTTTTATTTATTCTAATTTAAATGCACATGCTTGTTTCAGTTCGTCTCTCCTAATTCTCTCTGGATATATTTCTTGCATTTATTTCCTTATCAAATATCCACACTTTGTATGGATAGTTGACGTGTGAATCAAACACAAGATTAATATATTCTGAAGAGATAAGGGGAGATGCTGCCGAAATTTTAGTATGTTATTTAAATTGAATAATGAAAGCATTACTATTTATTCAACATTGAATGAGTGACTGATTTAAATGCTTAGAAAATTGTTGAAAGTTTGGAAGATATTTATACACACATGATACACCACTTAGGAAATTCTTTACTAAGGTTAGATGAAATTGTTTCATATATTTAGTGATGACTAGTGAAGATGAAGTCTCAACTACCCCTGGTGCCGATGCATCAACCATATCACCTCTTGTTATTGAGAGAGAGGGGTCTTCAGCTGTAAAAAAAGGAAAGAAACGGTCAGTTGTCTGGGATGATTTTGAAGAAGTAGTAGTTAACAATGTCACGAATATCAGATATTTGCACTGCAAAAGTCTATACAACAAAAATACTGGGGAATCGACTACTCATTTAAATATATATAGGCAAAGTTGTGCAAGGAGACCTAGAATTCCACCTTCAGGCCAATAATTGCTATCGTTTAAAAAGTTTGAAAAAACTGCTTCTAAAGGTAAACTTACCACTTATAAGTTTGAAAAGGGGAAGCTGAATGAATGGTTTGCAAGGCTTATTATCGTTGATGAGCAACCATTTAAAATGATAGAGAGTGAAGTGTTCATGTGATACAGTAAATTTCCTAATCCTCAATTTGAGAAAGTCTCCCGTGTTACTGTAAAGAGAGAGTACATGGAGATATACACAAGTGAGAAAATGAAGTTGAAAGCAATTTTAGATTCAGTTTCAAGGATAAGTTTAACTTCTGATATGTGGACGACGTGAAATCAAAGAAAGGGATATATTTCATTGACTACACACTATGTTTTGAAAATTGAAAACTTTGCAAGAGAATATTGAACTTTCACCACCTTCTACCTCCCCATTCCAGTTTTGTTATTTTAAAATGTATTTACAATTGTCTACAAGATTGGGGCATTGAAAAAGAAAATTAGTTCATTAACTTTAGGTAATGCTTCAATAAATGAGAGTGTAATATCATTCTTAGGTAACTAGTTCAAGGCAATAGACAATTTATTTTTTGAGGGAAACGTATTTCATGTTCGGTGTTGTACACACATTTTGAACCTAATTATACAAGAATGTTTGAAACAATTGACCAAACTATATAGAATGTGAGGGAGAGTGTAAAGTACATAAGGAGCTCACCTTCAAGATTGAGTATATGGAATGACATAGTCAAACGTTTGAATATGAAGTTTCCAAAAATGTTGAAGCTATGCACATGTTGGAATTCGACTTTTGAGATGTTGGATTCGATCTTGGAATTGAAACTTGCATTTATAGAATACACAGTGCGTGATAGAACGTATACTTGACTGCCTACTAAAGAAGATTGGAGCACAACGAAAGAAGTTCATAAATTTTTAAAAGTTTTTTATGACTGTACGGAGATATATTCTGGAAATAAGTTTCCTATAGTAAATATGTTTCTTCCAGTTGTGTGGAAGATCAAGGAAGTCCTAAAGAAAAGTGCCAGTGAAGGTCCATTTTTTCTGCAACTCATGACAGGTGGTATGCAAATTAAGTTCGATAAGTACTAGGATGAATGTCATTTGTTAATGTCCTTAGCTGTTGTTCTTGATCCTCGGTGCAAGATGAGTTATGTTAAGTACATCTTTATGAAGATTTATTCTAATAAAAATGCAGTAACTGAAACCTTGAAGGTTTTTGATGTAATCGAAGCATTATACAATACATACACAACGACAGGTTATGTTAATGAAGTTAGATAGCATGCTACTACAAGCTTTGACATTATGCTCGACGATGATTACATGTCTTTCTTAGCAAAATAAAATACAGACACTAAAATGAAAGAATCAGAGTGAAACTTGTATCTCAAAGAGTCAGTTATAATGCGGTAGGATTCAGACTTCGATGTTTTGGAGTGATAGAAAATGAGAGTTAGTGAAGGAAAATACCTTACACTAGCAATGGTGACATGAGATATTTTGTCAATTATATTTTAACAGTGGTATCAGAATATGTTTATAGCACAGGGAGTAGGGTTGTGAGTAAGACTCGAAGATCCCTTGTACTAGATACAGTGGAAGCATTAATTGGTACACAAGATTGATTACGTCCGAGTTGGGGACGTTTTGATATTGATGAGGAAGAGGAGGAAAGTGTGTATCAAGCTGTATCACATGAAACAACAAAAACATTAATGAAGTTAGCTTAACATTTCTTGTTAATTTATTGGAACTTGAAATGATGTAATGAGTACTCTTTTATTTTTATTTTTATGTTATGTTGATGAATGCTATACGCGCAATGTATTAATGGCTTTTTTTTCCATTCATAAATTGCTTTTGTTTTATGTCGGTATTCATTATTGCTAAAATATATATTTTCCAACACAATAATACAATATGTAGATATGTCTTCAAGTGAACCATTGATTGACGTTTGAGACTATAGTTGAAGATTTTATGTAATTTGTGTGGAACCAAGTTTGTTAATAAAACTAATTAGCTCAGATTACACTTATCTTGTTGGGGTGGAGATGTAAAACCGTGTCCTAAAGCCCCAAAGGAAGTCCAAGTTCTTTTTCAAGCACTTATAGATTCAAACAAAAAAGCTTACACTCCCCCATTCAAACTTTTTATGGCAGAGGAAGAAGCTAAATTATCAGCATTGGAAGAAGAAGAAATCCAACTCGCCTTAAAGCGTATTATGGAAGATGCTTCTACATATCAACGATGTCCTCCAAGACAACATGATGTCGAACTAGGTTTAAGCTGCACAACTAAAAAGAATAAGAATAAGAATTCATATAAGTTTCTCTCCAGTTTGGTACATTTTACAGGACGTTGGGAACTATGTATAAATCTTCTCACAAAGAAAGTTTGAAAAATCTAATTTAAACTATACAATAGTGCAATAAAAAGCTATCTCCATCTTCTGATTCGGGAGAGGTGAATGAGTACGTATATAAAGATTTGGATAGCAGCTCAAGCTCAACAGATGAATATCCTCTACAGTAGTGTCTTCAGTTTGTATTTGATATTTTATTTTATGATCCGTTGTGTTATTAAATGTATGTAGTAAAATTATAATTTTAACTCAACATTTTCAATTTCATAGTTCCGAGTTCCGACATTATGTAATTACAAAAACTAAACTCGAATTCAAATTTGAAAACTAAACGGCTTGAAAGATTGAAAGCTTGAAACTCGACTCAAACTCGGCTCGAAAAACACGACTTGAATGCTCGAGCTTGAACTCGACTCGAAAGCTCAAAATTAGCTCGAACTCGGCTCGAATTGGTTTGATTGCTAACTGAGCCGAGCTGAGTTGGAGATGCTGGCTCGGTTACCAAGTCGAGCTGAGTTCGAGCTGGGTGTGCCTGGTGACTGAGCCGAGCCGAGCTGAGGCTAGCTCGACTCGGTTCGGCTCAATGTACACCCCTATTAATATGGAAGTAATAAAAATTTATGTTATAAATATATGTTCAAATTTTAAATTATTTATTAATTTACTATAAGTATTTTTATTTTATTGAGGTTTTTTCTGTAATATCCAGAGAAAAATCTAAAATTTAAAAAATCTTTCTAGAAATTTTTGAGCGAGAAATTGTCGAGAAGGAGATTTTTCACTATGGTTTTGACATGGTCTCAATTTAAATTTACCATCAACCAAACATGAGAGTTTATTTTATTATTATTCAAATATTATATGGGAAATTGACCATACTAACGTCCATGTACTGTCAAATTCCTTAAAGAGATATAACTATCCAAATATTCTGAAGGTGGCCCTGTGATAACTTTTATAAACTGTAACGGATGAAATGCCCTTGTTCTTGGGATCAGTAGTTGTACAGGTTTTAGAGTGCAGAAGAAGTTACCTTTTATTTCAATCCCGAGAATGTGATATAGACGGAAGCCTTTATGAGTCTAGGAAGGGCCAAATGTTGCCTGTATTCACTTTTTACAGACCTTCTTCTTCTATCGTTTTCCTAGAAAAGTTAAGATTGAGGGACTAACTGCTAGAGAGGGACGTTGTTTCTCCTTGTCATTTCTCTCATCCGAAAGCTTCTTCCACTATGAGGTTAGTATTTTATTCTAGGCATTTGCTAAGGTAAAGGAATATCAAAGTGGAGAAGATGAGGGTTTTGGTTGTCACATGAAGGGAGCTTATTGTAGGGCACACCTTGATCGAACCTCCACCATTGATAGTTGAAAACCACGACTTCACGTTTTAAAACCTTCTACCTTTCAAGAAATCAAATATCAACCATTGACATTGACAACCACGACCCTTCGTAGTTGACAACCATGATCCTTCGTGTTGTAAAACAACGACCCGAATGAAGGGTCGTGGGTCACATGCACATTAGATCGTTGTTGTTATCCACAATATATTGGGTGTCGTGGTTGACAACCACGATCCACTCTAGATGATAACCACGATCCATTGTGCATGTGAACCACGACCCTTTGTCTGGGTCGTGGTTGTCATGAACAGTGGGTCGTGGTTCACAACCACTATCCAACGTGGATGACAACCACGATCCATTGTGCATGTGAACCATAACCCTTTGTCTGGGTCATGGTTGTCATGCACATTGGGTCGTGGTTCACAACTACAATCCATTGTTCATCATAACCATGACATACGAACCATGACCCATCGTCCATGACAACCACGACCCATTGTTCTTCATAACCATGATCCTTCGTACTGGCCTCGATGCATGGTCCTACCTCCCAAATATTCTAAGGGTGGCCTTTTAACAACTGTTATAAATTATTTTGAACAAAAATGCCCTTGTCCTTGGATCAGTAGTTGTACGATTTTAAAATGCGGAAGAAGTTACCTGTTATTTCAATTCCAAGAATGTGACTTGGACGGAAGCCTTTTTGACACGATCCATTATGTATGTGAACCACAACCCTTCGTTCGAGTCATGGTTGTCATGCATAGTGGGTGGTGGTTCCCAACCATGATCCAATGTGGATGACAACCACAACCCATTATTCATAAAAAGGATGATAACCACGACCCATTATTCATAAAAACCACGACCCTTCCTATGGGTCATGGTCATCATCCATATAGGGTCATGGTTGTCAACCACGACCCATTATGGATGACAACCACAACCCATTATGGATGACAACCACGACCCATTGTTCGTCATAACTACAACCCTTTGTTTGGCCACGTAACTTGTTGCCCCCACAACTCCTCTGTACTTAGTACAGTTTCTTCCTATTCTAAAACTCTGCCCATTTTCCCTTAAGTTCTAAATTTTCTTCTAGCCCTTGAATTCTTCCTTTATTTCCAAAATCTACTATCTGATCCGGTAATCTTCATTTCATAGATATGAAGCACTCGAAGGCTTCGTCTTCAAGAAGGAAGGGGTGTTTATCTTCTTCAGAGTTTAAACAAATTTTCCAACGTACTTGGGATTGCATAGAGATCAATGAAAAAGTCTTGGAGTTTCATAACCCCTTTGTAAATGAAACAACCGTCATTCCTATCAATTTGCGGCGTCACCGGTCGATTTTGCATAGTGAACTCTCTGATTAACGAAATGGTCTTGTTTCTGCAGATAATTGGATTATGATAAAGCCAGGAATTTTAGAAAGATGTTTGGAAGAAGACAAATCTCGTCAGAAAGTTGACATGGTCTATAAAATGAGATTTGTTCGCTCTTATTATAGTCCTCATCAGTTCTTTCTCACTCATTTCTTCGAGACTGCCCAATAGTGCTTCTTCAATGAAAACTTACCCTGGAAAACAGACGGATTCCTGACAAAAGGTCTTTTATCAGCTCGGGATTTCTATAGTGCTTGGGCTTGTGATATTGTTTATAAACATACTGTCATATTGAAGCATATCGGTCTTTTTGATGCAATCATAGCTACATTAAAACATTTCTTTGGGGATCCAGCTATTTTCAGGAATTTTCTTAATCACTGGTCTCCAATTACCAATTCATTCCATCTTCCTGTGGGTGAGATCAACATCACCTTGTGGGACCTCTTTTGCATAGCGAGCCTTCCTATCATGGGTAATATCTTCGATGAATATATGCCTTCAAATGAAGAATTTGTTCTTACTTCTTCAGGAAGCAGTATGTCTGAAGTTTCAGAAACTTCTCTTGAACTGTTCAGAGAAATGACTAATTTTCCACGGCCTGATGAAATTCATTCTCTTGACTGGTTGCTCATTTCTCTCAAAACTTGCAGTATACTTCTTTTTCTTTTTCAAAATTTTCATCATATAAATATAAATATATATTCATATCACCTGTCTGATAATTGCATCATTATCTTGACAGCTTTATAGGTCAGAATCCTTAAGACCTCAAGATTGCTCATGAGAATATCCAGCATACTACTGAATATAGTTCTTCTTGTGAATTGGCTGCTTTCTTGGCTTATTGGCTCAACTTGGTGATATTTCTAAATTCAACACAAGTGATAATCATTAGGTCATCTATTTTTGTAGTTGCAGGTGCAACGGCAGAAGGTCGGAAATATTCATTAGTTCCTTCAGTCCTCTTCTCACTGTATCGTGCTTTTGGAAGCATTGTTTCTGATTCTGAAAATTCATCTTTTGAGCCTTTTTCATTCTGCGCTCCTTGGCATTTCTTTGTAGGCTGGTTAGGAGTATACTTTCCTTGGGCTTTTGCTGATTCTGAAAGAGACTATTTGAATCCTCACTGACTCCCTCTTCGACATTATCAATTAAGGAAAATGATTGAAAAATCAAATGGCTGAGTCACTAGGAAAATAGAGAAGAATGAGCCCATTGACTTCTTTCAATTTCCACTCACTAGCTTCCTAGAAGATACAAATGTTATCGATAATAATTTCATTTCTTCTGATGAGCACCCATTTCTTGTTTATATCAGATCCAGTACTCTTCCACTGAGAGAAGGTAATAAATTCTGGCGAGAACCATATTGTCCTAGCAGATTTGCTCGCCAAATTGGTTTCGATTAGATGGTACCGGAGACTTGTGACATTGTTACAAAGTCCATGAGGAGTTATAACATCGGACTATATAACTGAGCTATGATATGGAGACAACTTTTGAATACTAATACTGGATCTCACTTCATAATTCCCGGCTATAACTATCTAATCCATACTTCTTATTGCTGGATGTGTTGGTGGGCTCATCAATGTTATTTGGTGTGCAATTATTATCCAATAGATTATGCCATACGTATTTTTCTGCTGCATGTAAGAAGTTATCAGAAAGACCAAGGCATATGTTACTTTGAAGAAGCGGATCGTGCCCCCTGTCCAAGTCAACTTTGCATAAAGATTTCTTTGGAAGATAATACTTACGAAGCAAAGCCTGTTGATACTCTTGAAGGGTGGATAACATTTGGTATTTCTTTAAGAGATTCAAAGAATACATCTGAATCATCAAGCTGTCCGGAAAAAAATGATAGCTCTTTATGATTTCATTCTCCTCCGCCTTTAAGAATTTTGCCAGATAATGTTCCTTCATCATCAAGAAGACGAGACAGAAAGACCCCGTGGCTCTCGTCAGAAGGATAAATATATTATAATTGAAGACTAGTAGTCGATCTTGAGATTGAACTTTTGAATAGAGTACTACAAACATTTTGAATATACTTGATATTGTTGTAATTTGAACCTAATTCAAGAGAAAATATAATATTTTGTATCTCTTGCAGTAATCTTTGATAATGCATTTCTATATAAGATAAATGAACATATGCATTTGTAGAGTTATGCACTAGTTCGAGACTTGTAGTTATATTTCCTTTGGTGATTGGAGCTGATTTTCAATTTAGTTAGCTATAAAGGCATTATATGTGCAATTTTAAGCTCTATTGAGGATTTTGGACTTCTAAATTGTAATTTACTTATTGATGCTGACATTTAAGTATATGATGCATATGTATTAACCACCACCCAGTGTGTATGACAATTGCATTCCGTACAAAGGATCATGGTTCACATGCACAACGGATCTTTATTGTCATCAATAAAGGATCGTGGATGACAACCATGATCCAATATGGATGACAATCACAATCCTTTGTGTATGTGAACTACGACCCATATAACTGAAAACCACAACCCATACCACGTGACAACTACAACCCTTACCACATTACAACCATGATCCAAAAATATTTGGTATTAGTCACGGTTGTAATGTGGTGAGGGTCGTGGTTGTCACGTGGTAAGGGTCATGGTTGTCAAGATTAATGTAATTAATAACATTGTTATAATATTAGGATCAGCTAATATTATGTGCCCTAGCCTTGCTATTAATAACATTATTATAATATTATATAATGTGTTAAGGGTTGTGTTTTATGGATCGTGCTTTTCAGGACCGTGTGCAAGGCACAACTAATTGGGCCCACACTGATGCATCGTGATTGTCATGTTTTATGGGTCATGGTTGTCGTGCTATATGGGTTGTGGTTTTCATGTTACATGGATCGTGGTTGTCGGTTCTTATGGGTCGTGATTGTCATGTTATACGGGTCGTGGTTGTCACGTTATATCAATCGTGCTTTTTAGGGCTATGTACAAGCTCAACTTATTGGGCCTCACACTATTGCATCGTGGTTATCATGTTATATGGGTCATGGCTGTCATGTTATATGGGTCGTGGTTGCCATGTTGCATGGATCGTGGTTGTAAGTTGTTATGGTTCGTGGTTGTCATATTATATGGGTCATGGTTGTCATGTTATATGGGTCGTGGTTGTCATTTTTCGGACAAAAATGTCATTTACAACACAACCCTTGCCATGATACACAGGGTCGTGGTTGTCATGTTACATGGTTCGTGGTTTTCATGTTATATGGGCTGTGGTAATAATAGGTCGAGGTTTTCCTGCTACATGGGTTGTGGTTCTCATGTTATATGGATCGTGGTTGTCATCCACGATGGGCAAGCCCCAGTTCGTGGCACCCACACTGATGCATGTGTATAATTAATGCCGCTCATCCCTCCTGCGGTGTCAACTTAGGGCTAGGGCCCAATTATCAGCTTGATCCGGATAGAGTGGACCACGCACTAGAAAAGAAATGGTGATTGGACAGAATGGATCGCCTCAATTCCTATTATTTTTAAATAAATAAGTTATTCAATTACATCAACCCTACAACCACGACCCTTACCACGCTACAACCACAACCCTTGTCATGTTACATGGGGTTATGGTTATCATGTTATATGGATTGTGGTTTTTATGTTATATGGGCGTGGTTATAATAGGTCGAGATTTTCCTGCTACATGGGTCGTGGTTTTCATGTTATATGGATCGTGGTTGTCATCCATGATGGAATAGCCCCAATTCGTGGGGCCCACACTGATGCATGTGTATAATCCATGCCGCCCATCCCTCCTGTCGTGTCAACTTAGGGTTGGGGCCCAATTATCATCCTGATCCAGATAGAGTAGACCACATAGTAGAAAAGAAATGGTGATTAGACAGAGCGGATCACCTCAACTCCTATTATTTTTAAATAAATAAGTTATTCAATTACATCAGCCCTGCAATCATGACCATTGCTACGCTACAATCATGACCCTTAATACATTACAACTACGACTCTTGTCATGCAACACAGGGTTATAGTTGTCATGTTACACAGATCGTGGTTTTCATGTTATATGGATCATGGTTATAATGGGTCGAGGTTTTCCTACAACTTGGGTCGTGGTTCTCATGTTATATGGATCGTGGTTGTCATCCATAATGGAATGGATCTTGGTTCACATCTAAATGGATCAACAACGACCATTTGTGGATGACAATAACGATCCATTCATGGATCATGTTTCATATGAAAAATGGATCGTGATTGTCATCTACAAATAGTCATGGTTTACAACCACCCCATATAACATTATAACCACGATCCAAAGTGCATGACAACTATGACCCATCTCATTTACCAAACCATTACAGATATTAATATGGAAAAACATTATAAACATAATTCCATTAAAAAAAATATATTATCAGCAATCCACTCCAAAAATAATATAACACCAATCCATTTAATAAATTTAACACCAATCCATTCAACATCCATTTAATAATTTTAGCACCAATCCATTCAACATTTAATACAAAATCAGTGTTCGACTCTTTTCATTGGTATGGCTGATATCTGTTGCAGTTTATTTAAGAAAGTAACATCAGATTCTTTCTTGTACTGTAGACAATCGTATGCAATTGTCTTTCTGAATTTAGGGATTTCCTCCTACAAAACAAGTTTGAAATAATATTAACAATAAAAGACAAAGCAATCAAGATTTAATGTAGACGAATAAAATATATACTTACAGGTTCAGAATCAATTGCATGCATACTTCTTAGGAAGTCTATAAATTTTAACATGAATATGCCACAATCGTCTCCATTTTATTGCGTCGGTCTATCAGTTATCATCTTCACATTCCATGGCTTCTTCCAAAACTTAACTCCACCATCAAGAATGTGAAATAACCACCTCAGACTGTTCGTTATTTGAGCGATGACCAAAACATTTATCTCCTTTCATTCAATATTCATATTGACATATAAAATGACATTTCTCTTCTTTGGATAAACAACACCCATAAACCAGTGTTGTTGTCTTGCATTCAGAGGGAGGTATATCTGTCAAACATAACAAATAAGACAACAGTTAAACGCATGCCTTTCTAAAATGAATAATATCATTTAAGTTCAAGTACATGTATAAGTAAGTAAGATCTTACTATGTCATATTTTCATAAAGCCTTCATTCCACCTTCGGCTATAACTATAAGATTTTCATTCAATTTTTCTAGCTTTATTTGTTGTCGGTCCTTATAGTTCCCAACTTCATAAGTACACAACAAGTTAAGTTGAAACTCCATGATTTTCTATTGTGATATTAGATAGTGTTAGAAACATAAATAATTTATGATGCGATAAAGAAAACTATAGTTCTCAATTTCACATTACCGTAAATATTGACGGGACGAATGCACAGTCCTGTCTATGATGTGATTGGTTTTCTTAACATTGTGATAAATAGTTTATGTATAGATCGATGGCCTACATAATGAGGAAAATGTATTATATAATATTCATACAATGATATTAAATAAAGAAAGAGAAAGGATAGAAACTTACTTCACAGTCGATCCAAGAATTTAAGTTGTAGATGCTATTCAATCATTGATGTGAACCTGACTCCCTAACAAGTCTCAACTCATTGTCTTCTGCATCGATTAGAGCTCAGTGTGGATCCACATACCCCTAAACACTTTCCTTTACAGGAGAAGAAGATGGAGCCGTGTATGGAGAACACATATATTTCGAGGCCGGTGCATTACATTGTGGCCTATGTACATCCGCAACAGGAGTAACATCAAGGTTGTCCTCTCCCTTCCTCACTCAATTGTATCGGACTGATGTTCAGCTGTAATAAAATCACATATTATCTATGTAATTCATAATATAATGTCTCGGTAAAAATTAAAATAAATGCAATTTCATATACACTTTTTGATTGAAATTCTTCCCTTAGTTACTTCATTTCTTCCTTGCATGAAGCATTGTCCTCCTTCAAATGCCTCATCTCTTCAGCTTGCATCGATGAAATGATGACCTGTATTAAAATCACACATTATTTATGTAGTTTGTTAAAGATTAAAACAAATGCAATTTCACATACATTTTTCGTATTAACTTCATCCTTTAGCAGGTTCATCTCTTGCCTTAGCGAAGCATTGTCCTCCTTCAGTTGCTTCATTTCTTCTTTAATTTGCATCGAATGGATTTTGTCCTGTAATAAAATCATATATTATTTATGTATTTCAAGATGTCTTTTTTAAGGAATTCAACCACGACCCTTCTTGGTTGTGAACCACGACCCACTGTGGATGACAACCATGATGAAGAAAAGGGTCATGGTTATTATAAACATTGGATCGTGGTTGCCATCTATATTGGGTCGTGATTGAACCACGATCCACTATAGATGAAAACCACGACCCATTGAGCATGTGAACCACGTCACAAAGGATGGATCGTGGATTGTGGTTGTCATCCACAATGGGTTGTGGTTTAACCATGACCCAGTATGGACGGAAACCACTATCCATTGGGAATGTAAACCACCATCCTCCATCTGGATCGTTGTTGTCATCCACATTGGGACGTGGTTCACACCCACGAATCATCGTGGATGAAAACCACGATCCACTATGGACGATAATCACGATCCATAGTTCATACTAACTATGACCCAAACGAAGAGTCGTGGTTGTTATCTATATTGGGTCGTGGATCAACCACGACCCAATGTGGATGATAACAACGACCCATTGTTCATAGTAACCATGACCCATAGTCTAAGTCGTGGTTATCATCGATAGTGGGTCGTGGTTCACAACCACGATCTACTATGGGTGATAACCACGACCCATTATTCATGATAACCATGACCCATTGTTCATAGTAATCATGACCCTCGTCTGGATTGTGGTTGTCATCCACATTGGGTTGTGGATCAATCATGACCCAACGTGGATGATAACTACGACTCATTATGTATAATAACCATGACCCTTGTTTGGATTGAGCATATTGAAAGTGCTGTATTGATAAACCCTAAGTATAGTTAAATTTTGGTGTGACAAACCAATTCAAGTTTGTATCTTAATTTGTTTCAAGTTTGTGCATCTATTTACATTGAATCTTCGATGTTCGTTTTGTTCGTGCTGAATCTATCTTGCCGATATCTACGACGAACTTACCGAGATCTTCAAACTGAAAGAAAGTGAAGACTTTCATATATTTAGTGAAGACAGAGTTTTTAAGAACATTGTGGTTCAAGATCTGGAACCAGAAAAGTCCAAGAACTCAAGACCTAGTTGAATATTATATTTGGTATGTTGAGTTCAAGCTTTGAAGATCGCAAGAATTAAAGTTACTGAAGTGATCGATAGATTAAGTGTTCATATGTTCTATCTTACAAGTAAGGTATGATTGACCTAGATTGACCTTAGATCATGATTAGATCATTTTATACTTTCGGTCAGTCATTTTATAAGTGTAAAATTCTGTTCTTTCGAGTAGCCCTAACATTGGCTCGACCAGTCCTAGTATTTCCTCGACCAGTCTAGGATTTGTTATGAATTTTTAAAAATTTTCTATTGGTCTACGATTAGTCCTGGAAACTGCTCGACCAGTCATGTGAATAGTGCTCGACCAGTTGTGAAGTACTCGACTCATTTTCCAGCGAGTAATCTGTACTCATATGACCAGTCGTGTGGTATCCACGACTAGTCAAGTAGGCCACTCGACCAGTCGTGGGACTCACAAGGCTAGTTATGCGACTGAAAAATCTTATCGCACCAGAATTTTCAAAAATCTGTTTGGATAAGGGCAGTCGTGCGAACCGATTTTCACTTATAAATAGTACTCAAATTTTAGAGTTTTCTATTCAATTTTTATCATTCTTAAGCATTCACTCTGAGATAATTTTGAGTACACTCTAAGCTATTTTGTGCATATTTAAGATTCTTTAAAGTTGCTCTTATTTTTTATTTTAATTCTCTATTCCATCCTCATTTTGAAAAGGGATATTTGATTTACCCTTCCTTGAGATCAAAATCAATACAAAGCCCATGTTGATTTAATGAAAAATCATCTAGACTTAGAACCATATACACTTGTGAGACTGAACGTTGAACATCTACGTCGTCATCAAGTTGGTTCTATCAGGTTGCTTCAGAATCGCCATACACATAAGTTTTTTTCTTTTTCTGTAATTCAATTCATTTCTGGTTTGTGAGATTGTTCCAGAAAATTTCTATTTTAATTTTGTCTGAGGTGATCCAGAAAATCTCAGAGCGAGGGGTTTTTGAATTATGTAAGCTCATCTAAAGACACAATTGTGAAGGTTTTAGGTGAACCTTGAAAAACCTATTTTGATTAGTGAACGTTAACATCCCGAGGGAGTGGATATTAGGAGTGGAGTAATTGTGTGGCTGTATATTAACAGTTGGTGTACACACAAGCGAACCACTATAATTCTTTGTGTTTGGTGGATGTGTGATTTATTTCTTTATCTTTTATTGTTTAAGATTGTGGGATGTATTTGTGGATGTGAATGTTGTAATCTTTATATTTCAGCATTGTGTGGTGAATGTTGTAATAGATTAGTTTCTATTTCATTCATATCCTCTTGAGTTCGAGTTTTTGATACTCACCCATGTTCTAGTAAGGTTGTCTTACCATAAACCATTGGTTTTTTATGTTAGGTTATCATTAGAACTAAGTTTGTATCAACCTCTTAATACTTGATTTTTGATGTTGTTATTTCTTTTTGTTATTTGCATTCTTTTTGGCTATCTGTTATCTATATTCCGCTTATTAATTTTTATTTGGCATAGTCTTATTCACCTCCTGCCTCTAGGACACATAGCTCGGCCTTTTCATAACCACATTAGGTCGTGTTTCATAACCACGACTCATTGTGGATAACAACTATGATCTATTGTGGATGATAACCACAACCCATAAAGGAACACAACTACGACCAAATAAGGATTAAGATAAATTCAATTTCATATACCTTCGTTGCTTGAAACTCCTCTCTTAGCTGCTTCATCTGCTCTCGCAGTGAAGCATTCTCATCTTTGAGATGTCTCATCCCATCTTCAAAATTTGTGAGATGGCTCATCCCATCTTTAACAATTGATGTTGTTGTGTTGTTCACCTGTATTAAAATCATATATTAGACATTACATTTATAATGACTTGTTAACAATTAAACAAAGGCATTATCACGTACATATTTTGTATGAACATCCTCTCTCATCAACTTCACTTCTTCGCGTAAAGAAGCATTCTCCTCGAGATGCTTTATTTCTCCAACAAACCCATCAATACGCTTCATTTTCTCCTTTATTCCTTCCACTTCATTGGCAAGGAACTCAATCCACTGATTAAAATTCTTTATGGCAGATCTTAATTTCTTATTCTGTTTGAATACCTTGCCAGCAAGTGTCTCGAGGGAGGCTCTAAGGTCAGCCTCAAGTTTGCTTCCCTCATCAATTTTTCTTCTTATTACCTCCACTTCCTCCTCTCTATTTTCCTCTCCATCCTAACTGCTTTCTCCTTTCTCATTTCTGCTAGCGACATGTTTAAGCACCATATCCTTGACCAATTTCTCTGTTGTGGCTACAGCCTGTAGAGCCTTGTCCTTCCTATACGTGTCATCAGTTACACTCTTAATAACCTCGGTCTCTGCTTCTTAGACCATTGGTTGAAGCTTTGGAGCAAGCAACACCTATAGGAGCAAAATTGATTTATTAATTATATATACACTGCATAATTAGATTACACTAATAATTGAATAACTCTTATTGAGACAACTTTGAAGATAGCCAAGATGGGGGGATATCTGCCTACTCTAAAAGGATCCCAATTTAGTATTCGAGGAATCCTTGCAGGTAGTCTTCTAGTGGCCCCCCCACGGTCACTAGTGAGTTTTAGGAAACACTCGTATGCCCATATCTATTTAAAATCCATTATCATGCATTACATATCGGTTAACATGTATGAAGTAAATATTCAAACTCAAAGTATGATTGAGGACAAGAATAACTTACTTGTAGCACATACGCGCATCTGCAAATGTTGTATGATTTGGGATACTGACTATTCTCACGAACACTACCAATTACAGTGTTAACCCCATCCATCAAGTACTCATACCCCACACTGCCCCAGGAGTAGTTATTAAAATATTTCAAGTCATTAATCATGTCGATAAACTTATCAACACAATGATTCTTTTGAGGAGATCCAACTATTAGATTCTCAACGCAAATTATTAGAGCCAGCTTCATTACATCTGTATGTTCCTTTTTCCCTGTGAGTGACAAATAGGCTTCTTTCAATTCATCTCTAGTCACACTAACTGCTCTTAGATAGCTCTCCCTAATACCTTTTCCTGCCTTTACTCCTATGTTCTTCTCATGTCCACCATCATCTATCCTAATTCGTCTAAACTTAAGACCTATTATTAATGCAAAGTCAAGCTCAATAAACTTTATCATGGTGCCCTGAACATTGAATGTCAGGTCACGAACATGCCTCTGCATTATGCAGTGCATGATCTGAGAGTGTGACTTCCACCCAGTCAGTGAAAAGTCAAGTAAAAATCCAAAAAAACTTTTCCTAAATAGTTCATTTCTACTAGGATTCTTGTCTAGATCTTCAATCATGTACTCATTCAAAAAACTGATTGAACACTTCAGAGAGACCCGTGCCTTCTTAAAGTTTAAGCAGGTGGTCATCCTTGGCTAGTTTCGACTTGCATTCCAATATGGTTCAAGATTGTTAATCAATAAGAGTAGAAATTTAGCATGGGTTGTAGTTGTATTATATAGTGGATCATGATTGTAATCCATAAAGGATTGTGGTTGATAGGAATTTGTGAAGGATTGTGGTTGACAGGCAATATGGATCATGGTTGTCATCCATGTTAAACCATGACCCATAAAACATGTGAGCCATGATTCATTATGCCTGCCAACCACGATCCACTGAGCATATCAACTATGAACACAACCACGACCCAATGTATATTATAATCCGTGGTTCACATGAACAAATGGGTCGTAGTTGTTATGTTATATGGGTCGTGGTTGCTAGCAGACAGAGAAGGGTCGTGGTTCTCTTACATGTGAACCATGATTCGTGGTACATGTGAACCACGATCTACACTGGATCGTGGTTGATAACCACGATCCATTTTACATGTGAACCATGATCTATTGTACATGTGAACCACAATCCACACTGGGTCGTGGTTGACAACAACGAACCATTGTACATGTGAACCACGATCCGTTGTGCCTATCAACCATGACCAATTGTTCAAGTAACCATGACCATATGTTCGTGTAAATCATGACCGTTCTTAATAAGCTACCACAACCATTTTTTGAATATATATCAACCACGATCCATTAAGTTTAAGTTTACATTAATAATGGGGCGATGTTGATTGGTAATATATGAATAACTTAGTGTCATGGTTCTCAATAAAGACCCACTGTTCATGTGAGTGTACTGAGGGTGGAGGTCAACAACCATAAACCATTGTTCATGTGAATCACGACCCATTGTGCATGTGAACCACGATCCGTTGTACATGCGAACCGCAATTCACATTGGGTCATGGTTGATAACCGCGATCCTTTGTGTATGTGAACCACGATCCGTTGTACATGTGAACCGCGATCCACATTGGGTCGTGGTTGATAACCGTGATCCATTGTACATGTGAACCATTGTCACACCCAAAACTTGGAAACCAGATTCACAAAATTCCCGAATGCCGAATCCGGCACTGACAGCCTCCGTAGTACCCCATTCTCAGCTTCCAGCACCCATATACCAGGTTCCGATCCTAGGATCCTACAAGGAGGATTTTCAATGATGAATTTATTCTATAATAAGCATAACCACAAGTATACCCAAATCACAAGAACAACATTATCGCCACATATCCACTAATATTATCATTCAAGTACAATGCTGAAAGGGAAATACATGTATATAATAAAATCTTCACAAGGCTCGACCGCACGCTCCTGCTCCTGCTCAGCTACGACTGTATTCTAACGTCACCTGCATGCATCTATTGTGCATAAGCTTATAGAAAGCTTAGAGGGTGGTGAAAGTGTGTGAGCAGTATATGCGTGCTCAGAATGTAATATCAGAGTAAACGAAAATACTGGTAAGTCCACGAACCATACAATATTAAAGTAAGCAGAAATACTGACAAGTCCATAAATTGTACAATACCAGAATAATGCGGAAACATGCTGGTAAGTCTATAAATATCATCAGCCTTATCCAGGCTATGTGATGTAAAAATATAATAGGCCAATATCATATGTTGAGGAAACAATGTAGATCAGCTATGTAATGCGGAGACATAGAAAGCTAAATATCAGATACTGAGTCCACGAATATCGTCAACCTTAATCAGGTTATGTAAAACAGAAGCACAGTAAACTAAATGCTATGTGCTGGGGATGCAATGTAATATGTAATGCAAATGAAATGACCAAGCTGGAGTGTGAAGTCGAGATGATAGTACATAGTATCGCAGGCTACGGGGTCCACAACAGGAGACTTCTATCCAAACTAGTCCCATACCTAAATTTAGATAGTCAGACTCAATGTGGTAGACTCCTGATTTCAGATTAGTAGAGCGCCTCAACAGAAATCCTGGCCATTGCGAAGGTACACATAACAATTAGTTGCGCACTACCTGCCCGAGTGAAATGTGAATGAATGAATGAGTATAATGCTGAGTATGCAACTCCTGCTCAATAAGTCCACATATCAGTACCGTACATCTCTGGGATCATCACCGGGGTCTAGTACACTCCAAGCTGGCTACCGCCCCAGCCGGCCGCGTAGCCCAGTGAGTGGAAAAGACCTCACTACCCGCCTGCCAGTAGTATACCAATGCCTACCCGGCTCGTCGATAGCGGACCCATTTGGGAGCTGGTCAAACTCAACCTAGCTTACAGCCCCCTCACTCGGGCGGATAATGCCACACCCTGTAACATCCTGGATTTTTGCCAACCTGGGATTAGACGTCCTTAGGCAATGGGTCGATCCTAACACCTCATTAACTTGTCAGAACTGAATCCCAATGTCTAAAGCTGCCTTTGAACCCATTTCCTTCACGAATCTCACCCTTCACCACCTTGATCTTCCAATTTTTTAAAGTACTTTCACCCTAGACACTATCTTAAACTAGCTAAGTAGTATAACTTGGATCACTTTATATACAAACTACAATCACTACTAGAAAACTGGGCAAAGGCTACGGATAAAAGTCGTAGCTAAAGGTGTATGGCTACGGTTAAAGTCCATAGCACGACCGTAGCCATTGATGCCGTAGCCATAGGTCTTAAAGCTATAGCTACGGATTTAATCCGTAGCCGTAGAAACTATAGCTACGGCTTAAATCCGTAGTAATACTTTCTGTAGCTCCAAAGTATATACAACTATGGATTATATCTGTAGCAAAAGGTAGAGCAAGAACCATAGCAATAGGCTAAAATTAGCAACAGCTACGGTTAATAGCCGTAGCTAATGCCTATTTTTTTAATAAATAAATAAATAAAATGTAATAATGGCATCTCTTACCATTGTAGTACATGCCCTAATAGATCAACTCATATAAGCTAATATAGATAAATAGTTCATGGCTAAATCATTCATTCATTCAATCAAACACATTCATTTATTCATTCACTCAATCAAACACGTTCATTTATTCATTCATTTAATCAAATACAATCATTCATTTTAAATCATTCACAAAAGTACAATGCTAACATAATAGTTATATGTCTATTTAAAGTTCTCATTGACAGCAAGATCCAATGCCTTCTCGCAGCCAAATAGCTTCTCAACAATCACATGCAAGAACTCCATGGATGTGCCTCTCTACAGTTATCAATTCACCATCAACCAACACCTATTCTCGGCTTCACTTTGATCCGAAAAACTTCACGCACATGGTGAAAATCAATTTCATCATACAAACAACAAAGTCATATGAAAAAGTTATGCCTCGAAAATAAAGAATTAAATTATAGAGAAAGATGACGACGAGATGACATAAAAGGAAAGACAATACTGGAGCATACACTTGATCTTCTCATTTCGAACAAGCAAAATCTGCAAATGACCAAAGACAAAATTAACATTCACTATTCAAAATACCAACTAATATAGGTATAGCAATACCAACTAAATTTGTAAAATCAGAATAGATCAACCACTTTAGCTAAACTCAGCCAATGAATTGGGTAGTCATTCATATGGTCAAGGTTTTTCGAGTCGAGACACATTGATGATTTGATTCAATTGCTTCTCAATGCTCAGATTGACCAAAGCATCTTCTCTAAACACACTCTTCGCATACAGATTAATAACCATAAATCAGCAGTCTCCATCTAGGGCAGACCTGAGACGGAGTGTAGGTGAAGCATCAACCAACTAATATCAAGGAGCATGCCAAAAACATCTCTGTGGTAACATATGCATTATGGCACACTAATGGGGAACCATTAATATGGTGGGAACAACCACATGGACAACTTAATCCAAAAAGCAAGCTAATCACAATTAGATCAGTGGCCTGAAAAAACAGAGGATTGTGAATGAGGATCAACATTCAATGGGTAAACCCCCTAATAATCACACATGAGTAAGAAATGTCCAATGAACATGATTTTCGGTTTAAATTGCCCACCGGTGGTGGCCCACCAGAGCTTGACGCATCATAAGTGCATTCTATCATCAATGACCAATTTTATTTGAAAAAATGCATAGATGGTTAGACCATTCAAAAAGGAGGGAAAAAAAGATGAAGAAAGAAAGAGAAGGAAGAAAGACAAACAGATGATGCATCAAAATAGCATTTCTCCTAGATACAATCAAAGACTCTGGAGAGATTAAAAGCTTACACTGGAGTGAGGCACTTCATGTTTGTCGACTTCATGATGTGGTTCAAAATTTCCTTCTCAACTTGAAGTACGGTGTTCACGCCACCTGAAACGCAAGGCAGTAGTATATATATAGAAGGCCAATATATGATTCCAGCACAAGAAAAAGGCATTTCTTTGTTAAATTGGGGGTGAGTGGAAAAGTGCCACAGAGAGCTAAGATGGTGCCAGGATATTTGTTAATGAAATTTTTTATAAATCAGGCTAGGGAATGGGTCACAGGTTCGAACTAGGGAGGTTTAAACATGATTATGGATATCCAGTCATCATTAGATCCACATCTCAAGGCAATCTTTCTATTGTTCTAAACTTAAAAGGTATCAGTCTTCCGCTCAGTATCTGAGTTGGTAAGGCATCCCAAGAGTACATCCTGGGCCAGGGTCTCGCATGTTTTGGATTAAGTGAAGCTGTTTGAAAGCTCAGAGATAAAGCCATGCATGCCAGCTAGGCGAGGTGGTGGATTGGGTATTACCCCTACTTGGATCGAGCTCCATCTGTCTATATTCAGTCCTGATCGTTCATCAGGTGCACCAAATCACCCTCCCAAATCTCATGGGCACCACATGGCATGATTTTACATTGTTCCATGAGGCCCACCTTAGATTTTTTTTTTCTCTTCTTCTTTACCATAATCTAAGGCCCACCTTAGATTTGGATCGTCTGATTTTTGGGCTGTTTGGACAACATGAAAAGTTTCAATTGATGGACAAAGTGGGTGCAAGGTTTACAACAATGTGAGCCCCGTTGAGCTCGGGGATCTTACCCACAGCTTAAAGCGGGGGAGGTATTGTCTTATTCACACCATCTTATTGTTTTTCCAGCTAATTTTGGGGCATGAACTCAAAATTGAAGCATATCAAAAGCTCTAAGTGCACGGCATCACAGGAAGCAGTGGAATGGTTGAAAACTGCTACTACAACACTGTATAGTGTATAAGGTAAACTTTGTGGGTCCCACCATGATGTATGTGTTATATTTGTCCACCTATGATACCAACTCATTTTAGAACATAAGCCTAAAAATGTAGCATATCGAAAGTTAAAGTGGACCACCATAGTACATCCTTGGCGTTCTACGAGTTTAAGATCTCCCATGGTTGCCAACTCCAAGCATAGATTCTGTAGTGTCTCCCTAGTTCGGTTGATGACTGTAACATCGAGGATAATGTCATAATGATGAACGGTGACATATGCTTCAGCAAAGATGGGATCACTGAATCCCGTGAGTTGAAGAATGTGATTCAGCTTATTCTCATCTTTTCCATTATTGGTGAATTCACCAGCACGTTTCAAATCATCTTGAACCTCATCTTCCAATTCGAGCTAGCTCATACCCTAAAGAATCAAAGCAATCAAATGGGGGAAAATGAAAACTTATCCAATGGCTCCAATATCATTTGTAAGCATATGACCACACAAATAAACTAATCGCTGAATAAGCAGCACCTGAAGAGTCAATTAATCTGTTGAATTGTCCTGAAAGCATCATCATCATCGTCTTAGCCTTTCTCCCAACAATTTGGGGTTGGCTTTTAAATGGTAGAGTGAGGAAATGTTCTATGATCATTTGCCCGCTGCAAATCAACATTTTTGGGCTCTTGGAAGTTTGTAACCAGCAAGCAGATGTTCCCAATGCGATTCCACCTACTATTGATTCCCATCCTTTTAAAATATACACCGGAAAGGGTGAGCAACATGGCTGAAGTTTCTAGCCACTACGTATGAAGCACACCTTCTAAAACAAGAATAAATGAAGTACAACATGGTCTCCCATGCCTCAAACATTCCAAAATCAAAATTTTCATGATGGCCATTATCAGAAAGGAAAAGTAAATAACCTTAGAATGCCATAACAAAATAACAGTCAGCTACAATGAATTCCACTAAGAAAGCTAATATCATAATTAAGCCTGAATTCCTATTTAATCACAAGATTAGAAGTTCCAATCCTCCAAGCTATTTGAAAACCCAACCATATCAACATGTGGACTTCACAGCAGGATGGGCACATGAAACAAGCTTGTGTTCATAGATTTACTACTCACAGTGCCATTTCGGAATTCACCTGAGATGTCTAGCTGGGTCCAGAGTGCTTTGGCCAATAGATAAACAACGAATATAATGAAGAGATACAAAGGATTCGTAAACAAAGGTGGATTGGTGTTGGAGGGATGAGAAATAAAACGATTCAACATCCATTGTCATCACATGACTAATGCATCACCATTACCTTAAAAGAGTCATAAATTCATTGAATCCCAACACAGAAATGGCAAGCATTGCCCACGAAGGTGGTAACCCATTGTTATTACGTTTATGGGCCTCCTGAAAATAACAAACTGGACATAATTAACACTGAACATAATAAAATCTTCTTTAGACATGTATGATCTTGCTCCCTCTGTATGCCACTGCTAAAGTTTGACTAGATGGTGCACATGTTGAACGATGAGCCCTCCATCGAGGTGGGTCGCAATATCAGATGACCTGGCCCAAAAATAGGGTCTGCTCATCAGGCGGTCTAAGGTGTTCCAAACAAATAAATGACTACAATATTTGCCAATATTTTTCTAGCATCCATTTATTCGAAAAGCACACCTGATTACAAGAATGACCTGATTTTTTCAGTGAATCTACATAGCAGAATCCACGAGACAGATGGTTCTCCTGTTTGACAGTGGGTGAAATGTGGATTAAAGAAAACTTCTTACATGTGCATCTATGCAATCTGCAATACAAGGTGGCAAAAAAAAAAAAAAAAAAAAAAAAAAAAAGGATGGATACCAACAATTTTGTTCTTGGTGACATCTACAACACAAAAGGTCCTGGTCATAATGGACAACCACAAGGCTATAGAATAAATGTGATTATCTACTTGTTAATTATTTCATGTCATTTTCACACTTTCACCATAATGGAATTCTTTCTCGTACACGTGCGGTGGCGTAGGATGCATGTAGAACTTGTTCCCCATTCAGATGCAAAGAGAGCATCTCATTGTATCATGTCTGAAACCATACTAGAGGGACATTGTTGAAGTTATTATCTAAGTTTAGAGGAATTCCACATTGATAAGACAGAAATAGCATACCACTTGTTAGGCAAGACTTGGTGACCTTAAGAAGGCCAAAAAATGGGAAACTGAGGCCATAAATTATCCCTTGGGAATGGCTGTGAAATGCTTCTTGTTTATCCAAAACAGTTCCTCATGCCAAGTCAATTGAAATTTTCCATCAAGAAAGTGAAGAGCATGTATGCCAATCACTTTTCCTCAGACATCATTTGCACAATCTGCCACTGAAAATGTACTCACACCACAATATATAGAAGAATGAGAATTTTCATTGGTTTTATTTATTAAAAAAAAAAAACTTAGTCTTTCAATTTTAATAGCTTCAAGCTTCAAAGTGGATGTATTTTAGTTTTGCAAATCTACAGAGACTCTGCAGTCTTAATTTCAATAAATTATAATGCCCAAAACTTCTAATCATTTGCATATGCAATCAAACTTCACAAACAGGAAGGCAAGACCAAGTCATAGAAAAAAGAAAAAAGAAAAAAGAAAAAAAGAAAAACAGTTATATTCCTCCAAAAAGAACTGACTTTCAAATTTCAATAGGGTAATTCTACGAGGCATTTCATATCAACACTTAAAAGGAAAAGCATCAGCACTAAAGCAAGCATTTTCTGTAATTTTGACATCATCATTAAATCATGCTCACCACCATGACCATGATTAAAGCCCTGTCCAGCTATTTGGTGTTGGCTTCTCATGATTGCTTGGCAAAGTTCAACAAAATGCTTTGCCTCCCGACATTAACCCTCCTTTACCAGGGGTTTGGTACCACTGGCACATTGCTACTGGGCGAGTTTTAAATTTTAATATTATGTACTTGTGTGCTACATAACCAATACAAGGCGGTTCCCCGCCCACCAAAAAAAAGAAAGATGGAAGACAACTTTTCTTAAGGAACCAAAAAGTCTCTGACAAGAACAACAACGGTGGCACGGGAATGTGCTATGATAATCCATGTCATCATGCACAATTAGGAGGTTTAAAAGAAAAAGAACTAAACTTGACATTCAAAATCACAATAATGAATTATTTTTTAGAGAAAGATCTATGAAGTATTTATACCTGAGCAGAAATGGCCTAGGTTACGTGTATTCTATCTCTGCCTTGAATTGTCTCCACAGAGATTTACATTAGACGGGAGAAATCAAAGTTTTTGTCGGTGAAACTGATAACAAAATTTCAACTGTAAAAATGAGTGATCATACCTCAACACAGATCACATGCACTTCACAGAAAACCTTTGGAGGCAAATGGCGCAGGCTTAGGTTCTAAAATGTAACATACAAAGGAAATGATGTGCATTATAAACAAGTAATAGGTCAAATGCTAGAATGACAACAATGCTCCTTCCTCTACTCATCTAAACAACAAGTATATCACTTCATGGAAAACCATGAACTAAAAACTCATTCTTCATACCAAACTTCTTTGGAGAGCCGGATACTGAGTGAAAGTGGTACATTTGGCCAAGCTCAACTATTGTCCACTGTTTTGGCTGGATTTGGGTGGAGTATAATGGCCACATCTTTGGGTTTGGGCACGAGCTTTGAGGACTCATTATGAGTCGCGCCCAGGTGCAAGTTTTTAATCTCTCACTTTGGAATGGTATCAATTATGTCATCGATACCAAGTTTTTTTAATCATGGGGTCACCAAACTATCAAATTGCATCAATATCTCACCAATGCCCTGCAATATTTTGTGATATCGGTTATCAGGCCCACACGATTCCAATACTCTCAGCCAATATCAGACGAAAGGATCGGCACTACAAACACTGAATCCAACCTCATCTAAAACCAGCATGATTATTTATTTTTATTTTTTTGAGAATGCTTAAACTCTCATATTAAAAGCCTAAGGCGTGTTGTGAGAGCACGTGATATTATACCAACTTGATAAGGGAAGCAGAAAACAGAAATAAATATATAGGTAATTCTAATAGGAATATATAGCAACACTCTGGGAGCTGCATTCTTTCCCATTTTGAAAGGCAACCACTTGTATCCTAAGGTAAGATCATACACATTTCAGAATCAACGGTCTGCTTTGATTATACTCCCCCAAGCCACATAGGCCATCATCTTCAATCATCATCATCATCATCATCATCATCTTCCTCCTCCTCACTTTCCATATTATCATCTTGAACTTCAGATTTCGACCTATCGGACTCCTCATCACCATCATCAGCCATACTTTCCTGTTTCTTGTTGTAGGCTGAAATAAGCTTTTCATACTCGCCCCTCATCTTTGCAGCTTTGGCTTCAAAAGGAGCTTTCTCAGCATCAGACATTAACTTCCACTTCTCTCCCCCAACATTCCCAACAATTTGAGACAAATGCCTTCACATTAGGATGCTCTTGCGTCACTACTAAAACAGGGTTGTATCGTCCCTAAAACCAGCATGATTTGCAAATCGGTTTTACGTCACTACTAAAACAGGGTTGTATCGTCCCCAAATTGGACGGGCTCAGCTTCAGGCCAATACGAGTGAAGATGGGCGCATCCTTCACAAATGATAACGGTGCATATCCCTTCGCAAATGTGAAGTGGCAGACCAGCGGCAATCGGAACTCCACATTTCGGCTTCTCCCATAAATCTCAACACATATAAGCATTCTAAGTTTGCAGGGGAAGTAAAAGGATGCATTCTATATATACAAATATATTATCCAGTAATCAGAAGGATCCACATACACAAATTTGAAAGGAAAAAAAGCTCATATTCGAAGCTTACCATGTTCTGAAATCGCTGCCGAGATGTCTTCTGGATCGAGAGAGAAAAGAGAGAGAGAGAGAGAGAGAGAGAGAGAGAGAGAGAGAGGGACGGACGTGAGAGGGAATGGGGTTTTTTTCCGAGGAGTGGAGGGAAATGAAACGTTTGGTGAGAGGGGGAAAAGAAAAAGGCAGCGCGGTTTCTGCCATTTTACCTGCTACGGATCTACTACGGTTTTAGACCGTAGCTAATGCTCTCGACCGTAGCTATTACACCATCCTTTGTAGCCCCTATGCACTCACACGTCTAACGGGTTTTGGAGGGACAATCTTGTTAAGGGCTTTGTGGGGTCCATCGTGATGCATTTGATATATCTACTCCGTCCATTAATTTTGTAATTTTTTAATAGGGAGTGACCCCAACATATAGGCAAATCTAAGGTCCAAATGAACCACACCATCAATCAAAGGTATGTATTAATCTCCACTGTTTCCTACCGTGTGGTCCACTTGAGCGTTCGATCTACTTCCATTTTTGGGCTCTTTCCCTAACATTCTCTTTCAAAATAGATAAGCGTATTAGATGGAGCACACACATTTCAATGGGCCTCGTAAAGTTCCCTATGGGGCTATCCCAGGTTGTATATGAAAGTGTGGAGGTTTCAGCTTTTAGCTACGGTTTTAAGCCCTAGAAAAGTAGCTACGGTCTAAATCCGTAGGTCCGTAGCCTTTGATCATTTTTTTGGTAGTGAATGGACTAAGTTCCACCTCAGACGAAAATCACTTAGGATTAAATCTTTTAGAAATTTGACAAAGTTAACTAGGTGCTAAACTAGATTAGCCATGAAATCCATTTGAATTGCTTTAAATATGATCTGCAAGACCCAAAACTTACAGAATCATTGACGCTAGGTTACCCTAAAATCTAGGATCAATCTCATTACCCGGCTGCTCTCGGGAGCATCTCGAAACTCTGTATCTGATCTGGACCGCACATCGGGAGTCCGAACAATACGAGGTTAAGGACTTAGGACCGCCTCACTGGGCTCGACAACCATCTAGGAAATCAGCCCAAGGCAGTGTCCTATGGCTGTTCGCTTGAGTCCGGAGCGAGGGAGTGTGAAAACCACTCTTTCCTTTACAAAATAAATATCTTGAATAGTGATCTGGCACCATTCGATTATGGATCAGATAAAACTTAACCGCATCAAAATCGACTAAATTACACCCTCGGATCAGGAAAAATTTCATACACATTTACATGTACTCGGAATCTCCGATCGAGATCCGCTGACCGTTGAACTGAATCTGGTCCGCCACGCGTGATCTGGAAATTCGACTAAAATGAAAACTTAATAGAACGTAGATCCGGTGTCGGTGAGCTTAAGTCCGACCTTTGGCTCAAGGAGGCCCGCCAGAAGTCCTTCATTGAGCTGAGAAAGTTCCGCTTTGGTTATAACCTAGGTGAACCTTGTCTAGAAGTCTATTTTGGTGAAGTTTTAGACTATATAAGGACCTTAAACCCTCTCCCATTTCAGCCATACGAATTTGGATTTGAGAGAGAGAAAAGAGAGAGAAAGTGTGGGAGATGTGGGAGGAACTCCCTGCTGCTGTTCCCTGCCGCTATTCGGGCTCCACCGCCTGATTCTTATCGCTTTTCCGGTGATTTCGGCGTCGTTTCTAGGTAAGAAACCCTAATCCTAACCTGTTTTAGGGTTGTATAAGTTGTAGGTTATGAAATAGCTAACCTGTTTCGTTCTTTAGGTTGTCAAACTCCCGTATACGGAAGCTTAGCGAACCTATCGACTCTGTTATGATTCTACGACAAAAGATGGGGGAACGGTGCAACCTTTGTGCGTAATAGCCCTGGCAGCCCTTTGTAGTGACCGCGAGCATATTCTGAAGTCGCAGTGCGCCTTAGGGTTCGCCGCGATATATAGAGTATGAACTAGGCCTGTTTCTATATAGTGATGAATCGTTTAAGGGGTGATGGGGAGTGGTGCAACCTTTGTGCGTAACAACCCTAGCAACCTCTCGTAGTGACCTAGAAAACACACCATCGTCTGATATTAACTAGGACTGACGACCCTAGAATGGATCATGTTTGGGAATGATACAAGGGAGGTACCTTAGTTTCCCAATCCTGCTGTTTGAAATGGATTAATTAAAAACTCGGTAATCATGCTCATCATGCATCGCATGTTCCTGGAAGATGTGGAGCACTGTGGGATGTAAGCATGCCGCGAACGTGAGATGGTGTCGCATGAGGGAGTATGTCGGTGAGGGCATCCATCATACCTGCATTCATACTTACATTAATCAGAGTAACTAGGGAGTGTTTGATTTACTGCTTTATCATTACTGCTTGACTGAGTTGATAACATGTTAACCTATGCTTTACTGTTCCACTGAGTTGATCACTCACTCCCACGTTACGGGATGGTGTTGTACACACCAACCAGATTTGTTGAGTTTCAGGTGATGGCAATGCTTATGAAGCAGAGCCGGACTACTTCTATGATGTCGAGGAGGAGTTCTCCTACATGTAACTCGCTGACGGGTCTCTGAAGACCTGGTACTGTATTGACGGGGCTATGGTATTTGGGATAGGAGACATTACACTTCCTCACATTAGGTATATTTTAGAACTGTACTTGTAATTAACTAACCTGGTAACTTTATTACACTCTGGAGACTCACCACTGTTTTTATATTATATATATCTATCATAGTCTTCCACTTGCAATTTAATTGTCTCTAGAGTATGATATGTTGTTTTGGCTTAATCTCACTCATGTTCAATGCACAAATACAGTCAACATTCAATCATCATTCATTTTGTTGCATAAGTGAAGTTCTGGAACTCGGGAGTTGAGTTTATGCTCGACCCCCGATTTTCAGGGCGTTACAAGATGGTATCAGAGCATGATTTGGATTAAACCGGACCTGAGTTATGGTCACACGACGCACACTGATGCACTCTGACTTAGGAGGGAGCAACGGAATGTAGAAACAGACTTAGGTTCTCTAATTTCGCCAAATAACACAATTGGTTGAGACCAACCGTAGACATTGGACCCGTAGGCCTCAATGATTGCACGAAACGATCTCGAATCGCCTCTAGGTCGTCAGTTGATAGGTTTGAGTCGTTCCCTAGAAATGAATATTCTTAGGTTGTGGGTCAACCACAACACCAAAGCCTAAAACCCCTTTTTACCTAATTCCTTCAAAACCTCTCCTTGCACCACTTCATTCTTCAATTTTTTCTAAATCCTTTCATACCAGATATAAATTCTAACATATAAATGATGAAGAATAATACTTAAACAAAAAGTTACTATAAATAGTAAATATATGTAGAAATTGGACTTTTGACCATTAAAATTGTTGAATCTGACCAAATAAGAGGGGTTAGTTGGATGGATGAGCTCCTCCTACCTCAAAATCATATGCTACACATCATATAAAATCATTCCAGTTTGCATTTTGGCCCCGATACGACTCAAAATGGAGTCGGGGGCCAAACGGAGCACTTTCGGAGGGAACCAAGGTAGGCCCCATACTTTTTTGGAGCCTAGGGGACTGGTGGAACATGCCCATGGGGCCCCCCTTTGCAAACCACAAAATTTTTCGGTGAGGCCTCGCCGGTTTTTTTGCTGGGCCAGGCCGGCCGTCCGGGCCGATTGTGTTTGGGGGCTTGGGGAACCCCCTGGTGTATGGGTCGTTCATTAAAACCCCCCTATGGCATACTTTCTTCACAAACCACCCCTCCAAGCTCCCTTTTCCCCTCCAAGTTGCTGTCCTCTCTCTCAAAACTCCCTTCCAAACGCTCAATCTCCCATTTTCGACCACAACCCATCCATTCCCATCATCCACAGCAGTCCCTTCCTCCCTACCCTCTCCGTTTCCCTCATTTGGACTCCCACACCCCCATTTGAAGCTCAAAATCGGGCAAGCCCTCTAACCCATCCATTTTCTTCATTTTCCTTTCTTTACTCCTTGTCAGTTAGACCTCTACAACCCCTGATGAGAACCAAATCTATGGAGAACCAAAACTCCAGCCCCTTTTCTCCCTTTAGGGCCCGTTCGGCCAAACTGCATTAGGTGAGTTAGGTGGATAGAATTGTATAAGTAATAATAAATGTATGTGTAGGTATGGCCCCTAGATTGGTTGTATCCCATGTTTTCCGACATCATGTTTAGAATGTACGCAATTAAAAGTAAATCCTGGAATTTTCCTTTCCAAGTACACTTAGAAATTCATTATCTTGGGATTTGAAAATCCCATCTCACATTTTTCCACACAAGACTCATTTTCCAAAGCCTATAAAATTAATTAATCCCCTCCCACCCTCCTACCAACTATGCCATTCCCAAACCCGAGGTAGGATTAGTAATACAATCCCATTTACTACAACTTAAGACCACTGACCAAATAGACCCATGGAGTTTTGAACCCAGAGCGGTGCTCCTAGATTTTGACAGACTTGACAATATAGGAAATCCAACCAATTAAGAACGTGAACTCTAGAACCCCCTTCGCGGTTGGTTTGAGCATGTGTGACATGCTCGGGCGTACTCAATTCTAATTAAACAACTTTGACCCTACGTAATAAAACCCTTCCTTGTATTAAAAATGAAGCGAAATCATCTAGCGTATAAGCATATACTTTGGACCCACCTATGAATTCCCGCTACTCCTAAATTAAGACTAGACTACTGGTTAGGCTAAGGAAAGTAAAAGACTAATTAATTATGCTAAGCCAATTGAATAATAGACTTAGTTATTCGGCTTAACCGACTCAGACCCACTGCACAATTTTCTTTCCGTGTTGGCCCGACCATTTACAACTAAAAGTTTATAATTTTGTCCTTAAAAAGTGTTAGGAGTATATAGCTGATAGAGACTTTATCTTTTAGGCCTAAGGAATTGCCCAAATGGGCAACAAACAGTTAGGAATTAGGTCCCTAAATCGCATGCCATGTCGGCATACATATTGTGCTTATGAACTTAAAAAGATAGCCTGCCTATTAAGCTAGACACGATTAAATAGGATAAGTCTGGACCGCGACAAAATTCCTTGGTAGAATTAGGCATCTTGCCTCAAACTCACACCCATTCGTGATAGCCCCTTTCTATAATCCTAGGTACCAAAACTGATGTAGTGGGAGACCGCATCTCATTTCATGTCAAGGATAGGTTATAAATTACACCTTGTTCCGATGTACGGAGAAGGACATAAATCTTAAGCCTTGAGGGTGAAAATAAAATTTTAAGGGGGGTAGAACATTATGAGCCCAATCTAGTTAGGTCACCTATTGCATCTCTTTGATCTGGGTGGCGCAGCGAAAGCGTGGTGAACCCTACTCCACTGGCCCAGGATCGAAACGGTGCGCGTTAACATACGCACATTATAGAAGCCCTAGCAGGTTCTAATATGAGAAACCATTTTAAGATGATCTAGTAAGATTTGATTCACCACTTCCTTAGACATAGATAATATCAAGGCTTCTCTTAGACTAAGACCTAAAGGGTAACCTAGACATAGACAAATTGAGCCTTTCAATGATGGACATTCCCTACGTTTTTAGAGTGATCGGACTACGGAGTTACTGAAATATACAACTGCGAAACATTCGCGGCTTGACCTAATTCTCAATCCTGTGCGACTACCAACGGACTCACTGCTTGACCGAGCAGAAGACCAGGATTCACTAGGATTCGGAAGGGATACGATGAGCCTTCCACCCTGGTCAGGTAGATGATCGATGTATTGGGATCAAGCCAACTATTACCGTCTCTCCGTGTTGGTCAAACAATGAAAACAACTATCTTACTCTAAATTGTTGGGAGTTGTTGTCAAGACTCCAAGTAGGTAAAGAAATAAATTGTAACAAACCATCAGGGTATGAGAAATGGATAAAGAAATAAGTTTTAAGAGGGGTAGACTAAAATGAACCAGCTAGTACATACCCTACCACGCGTAGAAACTTGGAACCAATCAGTCTTAGACGAATGAAATAATAGAACTCTTTCTTTATTACCCTTAGCCAATTTCGGGGACGAAATTTTGTTTTAAGGGGGGTAGATTGTAACATCCCGGATTTTTGCCAACCTGGGATTAGACGTCCTTAGGCAATGGGTCAATCCTAACACCTCATTAACTTGTCAGAACTGAATCCCAATGTATAAAGCTGCCTTTGAACCCATTTCCTTCACGAATCTCACCCTTCACCACCTTGATCTTCCAATTTTTCAAAGCACTTTCACCCTAGACACTATCTTAAACTAGCTAAGTAGTATAACTTGGATCACTTTATATACAAACTACAATGGACTAAGTTCCACCTCAGACGAAAATCACTTAGGATTAAATCCTTTAGAAATTTGACAAAGTTAACTAGGTGGTAAACTAGATTAGCCATGAAATCCATTTGAATCGCTTTAAATACGATCTGCAAGACCCAAAACTTACAGAATCATTGACGCTAGGTTATCCTAAAATTTAGGATCAATCTCATTACCCGGCTGCTCTCGGGAGCATCTCGAAACTCTGTATCTGATCTGGACCACACATCGGGAGTCCGAACAATACGAGGTTAAGGACTTAGGACCGCCTCACTGGGCTCGACAACCATCTCGGAAATCAGCCCAAGGCAGTGTCCCACGGCTGTTCGCTTGAGTCCGGAGCGAGGGAGTGTGAAAACCACTCTTTCCTTTACAAAATAAATATCTTGAATAGTGATCTGGCACCATTCGGTTGCGGATCAGTATTAAGCAACCAGACCGTCAGAATCAGACCAAATTACACCCTCGGATCAGGAAAAATTTCATACACATTTACATGTACTCGGAATCTCCGATCGAGATCCGCTGACCGTTGAACTGAATCTGGTCCGCCACGCGTGATCTGGAAATCTGACTAAAACGAAAACTTAATAGAACGTAGATCCGGTGTCGGTGAGCTTAAGTCCAACCTTTGGCTCAAGGAGGCCCGCCAGAAGTCCTTCGTTGAGCTGAGAAAGTTCTGCTTTGGTTATAACCTAGGTGAACCTTGTCTAGAAGTCTATTTTGGTGAAGTTTTAGACTATATAAGGACCTTAAACCCTCTCCCATTTCAGCCATACGAATTTGGATTTGAGAGAGAGAAAAGAGAGAGAAAGTGTGGGAGATGTGGGAGGAACTCCTATTTCTTTAACATTCCTCTAGCTATTCGGGCTCCACCGCCTGATTCTTATCGCTTTCCCGGCGATTCCGGCGTCGTTTCTAGGTAAGAAACCCTAACCCTAACCTGTTTTAGGGTTGTATAAGTTGTAGGTTATGAAATAGCTAACCTGTTTCGTTCTTTAGGTTGCCAAACTCCCGTATACGAAAGCTTAGCGAACCTATCGACTCCGTTACGATTCTACGACAAAAGGTGAGGACTTTAGGTGTATAGGTTGCGGTTTTCAACGCTTTCAATGTCAGATAATGGTAGATTCATGATCTGCATGCAATTGCACATGTACAAAGTGCTTTCCGTTTTCTGTTTCAATTAGAATTGTAGAATTTGAAATTTCACATACTCTAGGTATTCGTATAAAATACCGTATACGTATTTTTTATGGAAATGTGTTTGACATGTTTAATTGTCGTATGGATATATAACATATGGATAAAATACTCATTTGGTGAAAGGGTTCGCCTAAATACATGTTTACTAATATACACCATGTATGTAGAAATACGGTATTGTAAGAAGTACCATATACGTGTATATTTTAGCGATGTATTTGTCATGATTAATTGTTGTATAAATATATTATGTGCGTATAAATTAATTGCTTGGCGAAAAGAATCGCCGTATTACAAGTTCCCTTGTAAACACTATGTATGTTGAAATTGGGTATCCTAGAAAATACCCTATACGTATAAAATTTGCTGATGTAATTGTCATGATTATTTCTTTGTATGAATATGATGTATACGTATAAAATACTAGTTTGGTAAAGGGACAACCCTAGTGCACTTTTCCCTAACATACGTCATGTATGTTGAAATAGTGCATTCCAAGTGTTGGTAAAAATTGCTTGTGAATGTAAGTGCTTAAGTGTTAGAACCTTAGGAAGGTGCTGAGATGGGATTCTCAACTACCTTAGAGTCACATATGATACCCTCCATGTGGTTATTTACTCTAACCACTCACCTATGAAATATATGTATTTGTATCCCTATTTGTATAGTGCTTTACAACATGCTTTTGAACATACTTTGTAACTTGTTTATTAACATGCTTTATGACATGCTTTATAACATGATTGCTAGCGTTCCTGAATTTCCTTGTTTATCATACTGTACTTCACATGTTATGGTTAGGAATTGATTGAGCTTGGGACTATGTCCATAGTCCAGGCATCCGGTATCCGACTTGGAATTGTGGTTGAGATTCGTTTCGCCACACATGATGTGTTGGCGAACCCGTGTTGTACTTCGGTTGGCGACAGTGGTTGGCCACATGAGGTGCTTCTGCGCTTCATATCTCCCAACTTGTTGTGCGCTCGAGCCAGCCGAACACGTCAAGTAACCCGTGTGTCTTATGTATGTTCACCATGTTTGGTCGCTAATGCTTGAACCTAGGGTACCAAACTTACCAGTGAGAATCCCGTTAACCATGGTACCTCGATCCGCTAAGACTCATGAGCCGGGCATGGTGGTATGAGACACCGTGGTCGTAGTGCCGTCGGCCTACGGCCGGGCTATGTGCCTCCCGTAGTGACCCGGGAGCAACCAAACTCGTGAGCCGATTATGGTGGTATGGGACACTATATTCGTGTTTGTCGTCACCTACATTGATAAGGTGATGGGGAGCGGTGTAACCTTTGTGCGTAATGACCACAGCGTACCTTTGTAGTGACCGCGAGCACATTCGAAGTCGCAGTGCTTGCCTTAGGGTTCGCCGCGATATATAGAGTATGAACTAGGCCTGTTTTTGTATAGTGATGAATCGTTTAAGGGGTGATGGGGGAGTGGTGCAACCTTTGTGCGTAATGACTTGACCAGCGACCTCTGCAGTGACCTAGAAAACACACCATCATCTCGATATTAACTAGACCGACGACCCTAGAATGGATCATGTTTGGGAATGATACAAGGAGGTACCTTAGTTTCCCAATCCTGCTATTTGTTGAAATGAATTAATTAAAAACTCGGTAATCATGCTCATCATGCATCGCATGTGCCTGGAAGATGTGGAGCACTGTGGGATGTAAGCATGCCGCGAACGTGAGATGGTGTCGCATGAGGGAGTATATCGGTGAGGGCATCCATCATACCTGCATTCATACTTGCATTAATCAGAGTAACTAGGAGTGTTTGATTTACTGCTTGACTGAGTTAATAACATGTTAACCTATGCTTTACTGTTCCACTGAGTTGATCACTCACTCCCACGTTACGGGACGGTGTTGTACACACCAACCAGATTTGTTGAGTTTCAGGTGATGGCAATGCTTATGAAGCAGAGCCAGACTACTTCTATGATGTCGAGGAGGAGTTCTCCTACATGTAACTCTCTGACGGGTCTCTGAAGACCTGGTACTGTATTGACGGGGCTATGGTATTTGGGATAGGAGACATTACACTTCCTCACATTAGGTATATTTTAGAACTGTACTTGTAATTAACTAACCAGTAACTTTATCACACTGGAGACTCACCACTGTTTTTATATTATATATATCTATCATAATCTTCCGCTTGCAATTTAATTGTCTCTGGAGTATGATATGCTGTTTTGGCTTAATCTCACTCATGTTCAATGCACAAATATAGTCAACATTCAATCATCATTCATTTTGTTGCATAAGTGATGTTCTGAAACTCGGGAGTTGAGTTTATGCTCGACCCCCGATTGAGCATGTATCATAATGCGTATGAGCATGTATCATAATGCTATGCTGTCATATACTCATAATCAGTATCAATAACCGGCACCGATAATCAACATCGATAATTGGCCTCGATAATCAACATCGACAATCGGCCTCGACAATCGACCTAAAAAAAGGGCCTAAGGGAAGGTCACAATGTGGACATCTAACCATCATTGCCCATCAATGTAGACATTTAACCAACATTGCACCCAAGGAGTGGCCCAGACAAAGCCTAACATATAGTGGACCCATGGCCTCACATAAGGGCCTAATATATAATACCATGGGCCTCACTCAAGAGCTTAATACATATCACGATGGGCCTTTCACATGGGCCTAATATACATCACAATAGGCTCCATCGCCTGGCCCTCAAATGCACCACAATGGGCCTCATCACATAGGCCTCATATACATCACATTGAGCCTTAAACATGGATTGAATACACATCACAATGGGCCTTAAATACGAGCCGCATATACATCACATTAGGCCTCGACAATTGGCCTTGATATTCGGCCTCAACAATTAGAATCGACTTTGACAATCGGAATCGGCCTCGATAATCAGAATTGGTATCGATAATCGGAATAGGCCTCAATAATCGGCCTCAACAATTGGAATCAGCCTCGACAATCGGAATCAGAATTGACCTCAATAATCGGCCTCGATAATCAGAATCGGCCTCAATATTCAGCCTCGATAATCGGAATCGGCCTCGATAATAGAGATTAGAATTGGCCTCAACAATCGGTCTTGACAATCAGAATCGGAATTGGCCTCAACAAATGGCCTCGACAATCAGAATCAACCTCGATAATCGTAATCAAAATTGGCCTCAACAAATGGCCTCGACAATCAGAATCAGCCTCGATAATCGTAATTGGAATTGGCCTTAACAATCAGCCTCGACAATCGGAATCGGCCTCGATAATCGGAATCGGTATCGACAATCGGAATCGGCCTCGACGCAAAGCAAAGTCCATATATGGATGACCAATGATAGACTAAGAAATATCAATGAGGACCAATAATTTGGGTTAACCCACTAGAGAATGATAAGAATGGGCCTAACCAAGCCTAAGGGGGGGGGGTCACAATGTGGACATTTAACCATCACTGCCCATTAATGTGGACATTCAACCAACATTGCTCCCAAGGAGTAGCTCACATAGGACCAAAAGTATAGTGGGCCCATGGTCTCACACAAGGGCCTAATATACATCACCATGGGCCTTAATTACATCAAATGGGCCGATACAAATGAGCCGAATCAAATGGGCTAAGTCAAATGGGCCCAAACCAACCACACCATTCATCTATTGCTAGAGATCATTTTAGAGCATTATTCAAAAAGAATGAATCATATCCAAAGGATCATCTGGACCATACAACAAATAATAGTGGTGATAAGGATTTACACAGTTAAATTCCAGTGGGCCCCACCATAGGGTTTATTTCCCATCCAGTCTGTTCATAAGGTCATAAAGACCTGGATTTAGAGGAAAAACAAATATCATATTGGTTCAAAACTTTTGTAATCCCAAAAGGGGTTTCAATGATGGGCGTTCAATCCACTGTTTCTGTAGTGTGGTTCACTTGATAACTGGATCTGTCTTATTTTTAGTCTCAAGCCTTGAGACAAGCTTGCCAAATGGATGGACTGTTAGATGTAACACATACATCAGTGGGGCCCATAGTTGTTGCATCATGGCAGCAAGTTATGTGGACCACACTATATAAAACAGTGGATTGAACACCCACCATTGAAACCCCTTTTGGGATTACAAAAGTTTTGAACCAATATGATATTTGTTTTTCCTCTAAATCTAGGTCTTTATGACCTTATGAACAGACTGGATGTGAAATAAACCTTATGGTGGGGCCCACTGGAATTTAACGGTGGAAATCCTTATCATCGCTATTATTTGTGGTATGGTCCAGATGATCCTTTGGATAGATTCATTCTTTTTGAATAATGCTCTAAAATGATCTCTAGAAATAGATGAATGGTGTAGTTGGTTTGGGCCCATTCGACTTGGCCCATTTGATTCGTCTCATTTGTATCGGCCCATTTTGATTCGGCCTATTTGATCGGCCCATTTGATTCAGCCCATTTGATTCGGCCCATTTGATGTAATTGAGGCCCATGGTGATGTATATTGGCCCTTGTGTGAGATTGTTGGCCAACTATATGTTTGGTCCTATGTGGGCTACTCCTTGGGAGCAATGTTGGTTGAATGACCACATTAATGGGCAGTGATGGTTAAATGTCCACATTGTGACCCCCCTTTGGCTTGGTTAGGCCCATTCTTATCATTCTCTAGTGGGTTCACCTAAATTATTGGGTCCCATTGATATTGCTTGGTCCATCATCAGCCGTCCATCTATGGACTTTACCATGCGTCGAGGCCTATTTCGATTGTCGATACCGATTCTGATTATCGAGGTCGATTCCGATTGTCGAGGCTGATTGTTAAGGCCGATTCCGATTATCGAGGTAATTCCGATTGTCGAGGCTGATTATCGAGGCCGATTCCAATTGTCGAGGCCGATTTCGATTTCGATTGTCGAGGCCGATTGTTGAGGCCGATTCCAATCCTGATTATTGAGGTCGATTTTGATTGTCAAGGCCGATTATTGAGGCTGATTCCGATTGTCGAGGCTGATTGTTAAGGCCGATTCCGATTCAGATTGTCGAGGTTGATTATCGAGGCCAATTCTGATTGTCGATACCGATTCTGATTATCGAGGATGATTCTGATTATAAAGGCTGATTCCGATTATCGAGGCCGATTCCAATTGTCGAAGTCGATTCTGATTGTTGAGGCCGAATATCGAGGCTGATTGTCTAGGCCTAATGTGATGTATATACGGCCCGTATTTGAGGTCCATTGTGATGTGTATTCAGTCCATGTTCAAGGCCCAATGTGATGTATATGAGGCCTATGTGATGAGGCCTATTTTGGTGCATTTGAGGGCCAGGTGATGGAGCCCATTGTGATGTATATTAAGCCCATGTGAGAGGCCCATCGTGATGTGTATTAAGCTCTTTAGTGAGGCCCATGTTGTTGTATATTAGGCCCTTGTATGAGGCCATAGGTCCACTATATGTTAGGCTCTATCTGGGCCACTCCTTGGGGCAATGTTGGTTTAAATGTCCACATTGATGGACAATGATGGTTGGATGTCCACATTGTGACCTTCCCTTAGGCCCTTTTTTAAGGCCCTTTTTTTAGGTCGGATATCGAGGCCGATTGTCGATCCCTATTATCGATGTTGATTATCAGTGTTGGTTATTGATACTGATTATGAGTATGTGACAACATAGTATTATGATACATGCCCATACGCATCATTTGCATATTTATTATGAGATGTGATTGACCATTGCATGTGCCATAGTGCAGGTGGTTTATGGGACTCTCTAATAGGCGGAGTTATCCTATATGAGTGCACGATATACGCATAATTGATGCATGATTGGACTACATGACTCATGCATCTTGCATTGTGTGATTGTGATTACTGTATGCCTTAGCGACATCAGGGCTTTGACCTCCATAAGCATGTCGTGGATGGCCAGATAGGACACCGAAAATGTTTGGTTCGAGCATCTGGGTACTTTGAATGTCCGTGGATGAAAGTCCCTAAACCTCTGAGGCCAAGAGACACCCCAACGTCTAGACCGAGTGAATACATGAGCGCTCGAGTACCGAATACCAGTAGGTCGCGTCTCCCACTGTGTTATGGTCGGTTGGGAGGGGGTGTAGCCTTATCCGCTTGAGTGAGGGGGCTGTAAGCTAGGCCGAGTTGACCAGCTCCCAAATGGGTCCGCTATCGACGAGCCGGGTAGGCATTGGTATACTACTGGCAGGTGGGTAGTGAGGTCTTTTCCACTCACTGGGCTACGCGGCCGGCTAGGGCGGTAGCCAGCTTGGAGTGTACTAGACCCCAGTGATGATCCCAGAGATGTACGGTATCGATATGTGGACTTATTGAGTAGGAGTTTTATACTTAACATTATACTCATTTATTCACTTATTCACTTTCCACTCGGGCTGGTGGTGCACAACTAATTGTTATATGTACTTTCGCAATGGCTAGGATTTCGGTTGGGGCACGCCACTAATTTGAAATCAGGAGTCTACCACATTGAGTCTGAGTATCCAAATTTAGGTATGAGACTAGCTTGGATAGAAGTCCCTTGTGGTGGACCTCGTAGCCTGTGATACTATCTACTATCATCCCGACTTCACACTCCAGTTTGGTCATTTCATTCGCATTGCATCCTCTGCACATAGCATTTGGTTTACTATGCTTCTGTATTACATAACCTGATTAAGGTTGATGGTATTCGTGGACTCGGTATCTGATCTCCACATTGCATAGCTGATCTACATTACTTCCTCAACATATGATATTGGCCTATTATGTTTTTACATCGCATAGCCTGGATAAGGCCAATGATATTTATGGACTTACCAACATGTTTCCGCATTATTCTGGTATTGTACGATTTATGAACTTGTTAGTATTTCTGCTTACTCTGATATTGTATAGTTCGTGGACTTACCAGTATTTTTGTTTACTCTGATATTTCATTCTGAGCACGCATATACTGCTCACACACTTTCACCACCCTCTAAGCTTTCTATAAGCTTATGCATGATGGATGCGTGCAGATGACGTTAGGACGCAATCGTAATTGAGCAAGAGCAGGAGCGTGCAGCCGAGCCTTCTGAAGATTTTATTATATGCATGTATTTCCCTTTCAGCATTGTACTTGAATGATTATATTAGTGGATATGTGGTGATGATGTTGTTCTTGTGATTTGGGTATACTTGTGGTTATGCTTATTACAAAATACATGATTGGAAATCCTCCTTGTAGGATCCCAAGATCGGAACCTGGTATATGGGTGCCGGGAGCCGAGAATGGGGTACTACGGAGGCTATCGGTGCCGGATTCGGCAAATGGAAATTTTGTGAGCCTGGTTTCTGAGTTTTGGGTGTGACAACCATGATCCGTTATATGTGTGAACCATGATCCACACTAGGTTGAGGTTGTCAACCACGAACCATTGTACATGTGAACCATGATCCGTTGTGCATATGAACCACAATCCACGTTGGGTCGTGGTTCACAACCACGAACCATTATACATGTGAACCACAATTCATTGTGCCTATCAACCACGACCCATTATTCGTGTAACCCATGACCCTATTTTCATGTAAACCACGACCATTCTCAATAAGCTATCAACCACAACCATTTTTGTATATCTGTCAACAACTACCAATTAAGTTTAAGTTTACATTAACAATGGGACGATGTTGATTGGTAAGATAGGTCGTGGTTCTCAACCAAGACCCATTGTTCATGTGAGTTCACTGAGGGTCGAAGTCGACAACCACGACCCGTTAGCATACACTGGGGAATGGATTGAGAATAGAGTTTGGCAAAACACATACCTTGTTTTGCCATTAATATGGAAAGATGTCAGAGCTGGACTGAAGAATTGATGTACTTGCTGAGTGGTGGTTAAGGGTCCTAGTGAAGAAGATTCAAAGCCAGGAAGTGTAAAGGGTACCAGAGAAGAAGCTTCAAATGTCAATTGTAGAGTTGATGTTCTGTATGGGGCTAAACGGTCGTTTTCCATTATATACATTCCCCCTTATGATGTTTCTAAGCCACATCGAATTGCATTTTGTCTAATCCGCTTCGTCCATTCTCTTAGTAAAATTAAGGAAGTCAAATGTCCAAAGAATGATCAAAATATTCAAATATGATGGACCAAAACAGTTCAAAACAATAGGTACTATATAAGTAAAGCATTTGTCCTTTTTCCTCAATGTGGGCCACTGATGGACTGATACGGTGTCAAGATTACACATTTGGTAGGGAATTCATCAGCCCTGAATAATATTAACGGATTAGATCCGATTTATGATGGGCTTGGAGACTAGAACAAGATGATCAACACTTGGTTTTAGGTATTGGGAATTGTGAGAGAAACAATCTGCCTTCTCTCGCCATTTTTTCTGTACCTACATGCTATTTATTAAATTGGTATAAGGTAAGATATGTGGGGCCCAGAGTGATCTGTATATGTCATCTAACTTGTTCGTCATATGTAATATACGTTTATAAAGGGATAACATAAATATAATGTTTATCAGAAAGGTGTATGACCCACTTAGTTCTCAATGCTTGATAACTATTTATTTAGGTGTAGTCCACTTCACCTGTCATAATTTTGGATAAAGATTATGATGAACTCATACAACTCATCATACGTGTAGATTAAAAATTTACATCACATTTGTCCCACAACCGAGAGATAACCATTGCCATATGAGACATACAAGCACCACATAAGACTTCCTACGCCGACTTCTCATCTTCATCATTACCTCTTTTTATGTGTAAAGGGCATTTTGGTCCGAAAAAGTGACAACCACGATCCATATAACATGACAACCACGACCCATATAACACGACAATTATGAACTATAACAACTGAAAACCACGATCCATGTAACATGACAACTACAACCCATATAACATGACAACCACGATCCATAACAATTGGAAACCACGATCCATATAACATGACAACCATGACCCATATAACATGACAACTACGATACAAAGTTGTGGGCTAAACGAGTTAGACCTTGCACACGGCCCATGAAAACCATGACCCATAACAACTGACAACCATGACCCATGTAACATGAAAACCACAACCCATATGACATGACAACCATGATCCATAACAACTGACAACCATGACCAATGTAACATGAAAACCACGACTCATATAACATCGTAACCATGACCCATAATAACTGACAACCACGACCCATGTAACACGAAACCACGACCATATAACATGACAACCACGACCCATAACAATTGCCAACCACGACCCATGTAACATGACAACCACGACCCGTATAGCATGACAACCACGACCCATAACAATTGCCAACCACGACCCATGTAACATTACAAGCATGACCCATAAAACATGACAATCTCAATGCATCAGTGTGGGCCCAACGAGTTGCGCCTTGCACACGACCCTGAAAAGCATGATCCATGTAACACGACCCTTACTACATTACATAATATTATAATAATGTTATTAATATCAGGGCTAGGGCACATAATATTAGCCTGATCCTAATAATATAATAATGGTATTAATTACATTAACTTTTACAACCATGACCCTTATTACGTTACAAGCTCGACCATTATCACATTATAACCATGACCAAAACCAAATAATTTTGGATCATGGTTATAATGTTGTAAGGGTCATGGTTTTCATGTGGTAAGGGTCGTGGTTGTCAGTTGTCATGGATCATGGTTGTCATGTTATATGGGTTGTGGTTGTCATCCACGTTGGATCGTGGTTATAAACTACGTCCTTTGTCATCCACATTGGGTCGTGGTTCACATGCACAACGGTTTGTGATTATCATCCATATTGGGTCATGGTTCACATGCACAACAGTTCGTGATTATCATTCACATTGGGTCATAGTTCACATGCACAATGGTTCGTGATTATCATTCACATTGGGTCGTGGTTCACATGCACAATGGTTCGTGATTATCATCTAGCATCGATAAGTAGATTACAATTCAAAAGCCCAAAATACTCATTGGTGTGATTACATTATATTATGACAAAAAAATGAAAGTAATAAGTCCTCATCAGCCTCAACCTGTAGGGACGAAAGTGTGTTAACACCGATTGTGACCTATTCGATTGCATCTCGAGCATCTAGGTGTTGGCCTATCTTCTCACTGAGATGTAATTCGAACTTTTTTCTATCTTCTAGCAGATCTTCAAGTTTATGAAAGTTTTATATTCTCACATAAAATGTTCACTTCGTTTGAAATATTCCATTGTGCCTTGTCAAGCACTGGGTAAACTGACTCTTAGTATGTTTTACAATATAATTCTTTTGAGTAGAATGAAGAGCAGTATTTATAAATATTATGTTGATACTTATCGCAGTCTGCTATCACATGAACACAAGATAGTAACATAGAACTAAACTCACCGCACGTACACTTCATTCCTCTTAGCTTCACTACATCGGTCATTCCCCGTGCTGTCACTTGGAACTCATCTACTGAAATAGCAATACATTATGTCTTTCATACTTCCAAATGATAAAGTTCACTTAATCTTTTTTTTGCCCAAGAAGTCAAAATTTCCTTGCAAGCCGAGGCCTCGTCTCGTCTGCAAAGGAAGAAGTCTTGGATTTTACTCTCTACTGATTCAAGAAGTTTCATGACAGGGTACTCTCGTGCATCTACGAACAATGCATTTATGCTCTCGACAATTTTGGTGGTTACGATATTATATCTCATATTGGGAAAGAATACGGATGCCCATCTTTCCTTTTTTTATACCATTAAGGAATTGATATGCTATGGGATTCAAAATTTGAATGCATCGCATCATCTCCGAAAATGTGGATGTCCTGCATGTCTTAACAGCACCCCAAAAGTATTCCCTCACAGAATCATCTGAACACACCTTCTTCATGTTTCCAAGAAAATGATGAGTACAATATCCATGGATCGCATAGGGGAAGATGTTGGGGGCTTCACTAACCAACCCTTTGTGACAATCTGACACTATAACTAGTCCTGGAAGAATCTCAATTACTTTGGATAAATTCCTAAGGAACCACCTCCAGTTACTATTGTTCTCTAATTCTTTGATCTCATATGCTGTAGGGATGCAGTGGCCATGAAAAGAGCACCCTTGTACCTTCCTGTCAAATGTGCCACATCAACACGCAAAACCATTTGAATATGTATATGTAGGCTTCTGATGCACTATCCAATTGTAATGAAACATCTTTCAAAACTATTTGTTTCTTCATTCACCTATAACTCCGTCACAGTCCCTAAATTGACATTTCTCAACTCATGAAGATAGGCCGGAAGCTTTTTATAAAAACCCTTGTAAGATTCTAAGACTTGTTCCATTACAATCTCTTTACCTTTCCATACTTTCTTGTAGCTGATCTCAACCTCGTACATCTCGCTTATTCGATATTGAATTTCTTTTGGCGGCGAGTCAGTCTCAAACTCATACGACTAATGCCAAATTCACTACTTATGAGATTGGTGGCTTGGCGATGATCTCTTCCCCTCTTCGAAGTTACTATATCACGTCTGTCATCCACGATCGTTGACTCGGAGTAGCATATCGTCTCAAACGACATGCTACATGTATGCTTGGAGTTGTAAGTCTTTATCTTGAACATCCCTGCGCTGTCCAATTTTGAAGTGTGCATCCTCCAACTACAATTTCCTATAATGTACCTAATCGTATATCTCAGCTTCTTGGACTTCAAGACCTTATACTGGAAGTTGTGGCGCATCGCATATTTACATAGAAAATGTTATAATCGGCTTTTGTCCTTAAACACTTGTCCGACAGATATTTCGATTGGATCTTCCACCAATTCCAGATATCCTTGATGATCTGAATTGACGAAAGCTTCGTCAGATGGAGTGAAGACGGTATACAATGAAATATGAATATCTCCATTTTCTTCATAGACCTGTATGGGTAAATTTAAGTTTATAGGTTATGGATTGAACTGCACGGAGGGATTAAAAGATGCATCATTGATAGATGGGATTTGGAGATTGTAGTCGTCAATTATTCATTGAAATTGATCATTACTTGAAGGGCCGAGTATATCACAATCGCCGAGTCCTCTATCATGATATCTATCATTACTTGATAGGCCAGGTATATCATAGTTATCATTTCCTCGATCATGATGTGTATCGCAATAATCGAGTCCTCGATCGTGATATTTATCATTACTTGAAGAACCAGGTATTTCGAAATCATCGACTCTCTAATCATTGCTTGAAGGTTGCAAATAAAGAGATGGTAGGTTTGAATGTAAAGTAGAATGTATGTTATTATCTTCAACGAGAGGTCTATGCCTCACTTTCTCTACATACAATGGTATTTATGTTGGTGGAGTCTAGTAGTGCACTCACCATGCACACATGGTTGTCAATCATGTGACTAGTTGTGTCTAGTAGTCGGATGGGTCATTGGTAGATGAAGACCGACGATGCAACTGGAATAGAAGCCCAAGCTACAAGTTCAAAGGACAAAGAAGCTTTTACAATCTTGACCTTGCTTATAGATGATCCTAACCCAAATAGGAAAACCCACTTAGATCATCTATTCAAGCCATTTTAAGTTCATATTTTCTACCCTCCTATACTTGGCTTTAGGAAGTTCCAAGTTGTTGAATGATTTAAAGAACAAGATGTTAAAATAAAAAAAAAATTGTCCCAATTTGGTTGGAGAAGGTGCCACCAAATGGCACCTTCGATACCACTAAAAGTACCCAAAACAGTCTAGCAACATATCAAAGGTAATTTGGTACCACCGATTGGATTTTCGGTCCCACCTACTCCAAAGTACAATGTTCGGTGCCACCAAAAGTAACAAATTTCATCCAATAACTTTAGGATCTAATTTGGTACCATCGAGTGATATTTCAGTGCCACTGACTGCAGTTCGGTGCCACCGAAGGTTCACTCGGTAGAATCGAAAACTAACTGTTATAGATCCATTGGGACTTTTTTATTTTTATAAATATAAGATCCGGAACTTTATGAATGGTGTGGATTTAGGCATTTCAGAGTCTCTGGTGTATCCCAAGCTTATCTCACTCATCTTAGACTCTATCCACACAAGATTTATGTTCTTTCATTGTGATTCCTCACTTTAATGAGCATTTAAAGCTCCTATTATGAAGAACATGATCTCTTAACTGTTTTAGAGTATAGAGACCAAACCCATTGGTAAATCCTCTGTCACCATGATACTCTAGAAACATCTATTAGTTGAATCTTTTAGGAGATTCACTCATTACCTTTGATAGGAGATTCAACCCACTCCCATTACCTTGGTTACCTTTATAGAAACATCATATGCAAGGTACTTGATCGTGAAGCTGATACAACAGGAAAATCATAACATCGTGATCGCGGGATCATCGGGGAGCTGATTTAAGCACGAGAGAGCGAAGATCAAGTAACCCAATACAAGCTACAAAAGAGGGCTCATTTCGACAAATAAGTGTCATTGTTAAGAGTCTACAAGTTAACCTCCTTCCTTATGAAGGATTGAGGCTAAGAATTTGCTATCCAAAAAATCGTTTAGCTGCCTTGTGTGAGACCTTGGCGTGTGCGCCTAAACATAGGTGCCTACTGTGGGACCTTAGCCGGTGTGCCTAAACATAGGTGCCTAGTGTGGGACCTTGGCCGTGGGGCCTAAACGTAGGTTCTTAGTGTAGGACCTATGCTCGTGTGTAGAGCATAAATTGTTGAGTCCATTGTGTAGGGCTATAAAGGTTAATGTTGAACCTGATTTAAAACCATTCATAGTGAAATCCGGTACACTTTAGGAGAGAGTGCATCTGCCGGGAGTAGAGTAGGTAAGTAGCCAAGTCACTATACATGCTTGTGTTTGGAATTGTTATATGCACATCTATTTAAATTATGTGTATGATTTGAATGCTTAATTATACATGCATGATTAAAATGAATGTGTAATGCCCCGTGTTTTTAGAATCCAAGTATATGACTCGTTCTCCAAAAACCCAAGTGTTAACCTTTAAAGATAATCGAATTCATATATATATATTTTTTTTCTTTCAGGGTTAGCAGTTTAGTGAAAGATGGACAAATTAAACATAAAGAAAATTTTTATTTGCATTTAGAATATACGAGTGGCTGCCCATAATGACTTATACAAACAAATGTTCCAATACTTATAATTATAAAATAAAATTATATCGCATGTGAAACAAAGTAAATTATAACAAATCTTGAGCTGTAAAATCACATAGCAACTCTTGGCAAATACAATCATGCATCCTCGACAATTGTACACTACTCCTCATCAATATGAACACAAATATCATTCAGGCCACGTGTGCTACCTGTACGGTTATATATTAGATGAATGAGTGGCTAGCTCACTGTGAATTCCCCTCACGATTACACACTGCCACATTAGGTAAGCATTGTTATAAACAAAAAGCATTCAAAACAATACACGATGCAGTCTTATTAAATGCATGGATGCGTGAGTGCACATCAACTGGGGGATGCTCATCTAGTTGACTTTTGGGTAAAACCCATGCATGTGGCCGGTCACCAATGAAAGTATATTGTACATGCGTAGTGCCAAGCTCACCAAAAGTGGGCCGATAGTGGATGGTCAGGGAGCTAGCAAAATGATACCCCAACTAAATCCTATTAGGCACGTGCTACAACATCCAGAATTAGTCACCCGTCATCACCCATATGCCATGAATGCATGATTAGCCCATCAGTTATTATTCCATTTACAACCAGCTAGTTTAATAAAACTTAAAGGTCACTACGGGGTGTTCATCACCCAGGGTAGCCGAAAGCTTGGACAAACTGTCCCATGACTACCATCCCTAGCTCATGAGACTACCACCTTAAGATATTTAATAGAAACCCATCGACTAATGGCCAATCATAGTTCAACATGTGGAACTTACCATCGCACGGTTATGTAGAAATAAATCATCAAAGCCACATAGGACAAATACTAAGTCAAAGCCACATAGGGCAAATGACAAATCGAAATCATATAGGGAAAATATCAAATCAAAGCCACATAGGGAAAATATTAAATCGATGTGATAAAAAGACCATCCTCAAAAGCCACGCAGACACAATAACCCATGGATGGTAGGCCCACTTCAATACCTACATCATTTAAGGTAACCACTAGATCGAGGGCCCATTTTAAACACAATTAATCAAGTTACATCTCAAGTATGAGTGTACATTTATAAGTGGAGTTTCCCACTAATTGATGTACCAATTTAAATTCCATAAGCAATCCATAAGCATGAGAAAATATGTAGGATAAATATTGAGCATGTAATCTAGCATTCAATTTCAACAACTAGCACATGTAATTAAAAGATAAAGATATCAATTATCAATTGAAATTAAAATAAAAACTATCGCTTAAGCTAATGGGAAAATGGAAAGCTCAAGGGGATGAAATCATCACCTGATGAATCGAATCACCCACTAGTGTTACTGGGTGCGTGTGCCCTTAGAACCGAATCCTACCATGAATTATAAATTTTGCAAGGTCAGATTCAAGTTTCGTATACTATCTACGGTTAGGATCATAACCTACGGTTTGGGTTACTTAGATTTAGGGTTTTATCCACTAATCTAATTTTAGGCTTTATTCTAAAGTTTGAAATATAATAAGTAATAACTGTCAGTTAATACTAACAATACTAATCTTATAATCAATAATCTACTAATGACAAAATAAGAATAGCATTAATAATGATAGATGTTAATATTTACTACTAACAATCAAGTAGTAGAATTAATAACATCTAATAATAATTTCTAACAATAGTAAAAATAATGATAATTTGATTTTGACAATTTAAATGTATAAAAGAATTGTAAGTTGACATACCTAAGTTGAATGGATCAGGATCTTCATTAAAACTAGCCCAATTTGAGTTTGAAGTGGTGAGGATTGAGTCGACTCAACTGGAAACTCGACAACCTCTGACTGTTCTCATCTTTTCCTTCTCTTCCTTATCTTTTCTCTTTCCATTCTCTTCCTTCTCTCTTTGCCACTCTACCTGACTAGGCGAGTCTGGACTCAGCCAACCTCACACCCAACTCGGACCGAACTCGGAAAAATGGCAGCCGAGTTGACTCGACATTGCCCTCTCTCCTCTTCTTCTTCCTTCTTTCTCTCTTCTTTCTTCTTTTCTTTTCCTTCTTCTTCCCAACTCAACCAGGACTCGCCCTAATTCGACAGCGAGTTGAGGCAGCAAGGAGCAGCACCTTAGTGAGTTTCAAACAAGCTATCTCAGCTCGACTCGCCCTGGTACAACATCACAACTCGAATCCTCTTCCTTTCTTTTTCCTGATATTTTCTTCTTTCTATCTTCCTTGGGGGAACTTGGACTGAACTAGGCCTACCCCAAATCTGACATGACTCACCACACATGTCCTAACTCACCACCTGGACTCGACAGCGAGTCAGGTAGTGACTCAGTGCAGCACCACGTTGCAATGCCTCTTCCTCTCTCGTTCGTTTCTCTTCCTAGCTTTTTAGGAAGCCTGAACACAAGCTAGACTCGTCTAAATCGGATTGACCACGGCCACAACTTGGCTGACTCGGTCACGACTCGGCAGCAGGTGCTGCACAGCCCGCACCCGCACTCACACACCCACACAGACTCTCTCTCCTCCTCTTCTTCTTCTTTCCTTTTTTCTCCTTTTCTTTCTTTCTTCTTTCTGTTTCTTCTTCTTTAATGCTTCTGGAAAGTCCAGAGGTGGCTGGACTCATCTCAGGTGCGGCCCAACTCAGTGGACTTGGTCCGTTTTTGGCTTGAGCCACAAGCGCGACTCGGCCTGATTCGAGCTGGTGCAACAACGCACCCTCTCTCTCTCTCTCTCTCTCTCTCTCTCTCTCTCTCTCTCTCTCTCATTTCTCTTCTTCTCTCCTCATTTCTTTCTCCCTTTCTTTCATCTGCTGCAGGTCGAGCGGAACCACTAGACGACCAGGTTCGACACTAATCGAACGCATCAACTCGGTTTGGTGTAACTTAAATGAGGAAGAAGGCAAGAGGCAATGGCAGATCTCCTCCCATTGCTTCTTTCTTCATTCCGACAACATGGGAGGGTCCCTAGGGATTCAATGGAGCTTGCGGATGCAGGAAACTGAAGGTTCGAGGGTGTTTTCTCAATGGGTTTGGACGAAGGAGAAAATGACGATTTTCTCGGGTTTTTGGAAGAGAGGGTAGGAGCTCGTTCGTATTTATGTTTTTCTCCCACTACATTATGCCCTAGATGCATCCAGAGTCATTGGATGAAGATTAGATGGCCTAGATTTACTTAGCTTTAAAACAGCCCTCACGTACGGTCGTCAGAGCCGAAAACTAGCCGTTGGTTTTTCCTCTGGTATTGAGGAAGCCCTAAATGGCGCTGCCTTAAATGGAGGACTGCGATTCTCCTTAAATGGATGGCTGGGATTGAAGGAGACGTGCGCATGTGGATTGCCAGCCTGTTGGTAAAACAGTTTCCATTTTGAGAAACTTCCATCTGCCAGCCTGTCTTACACTGGGCACGGTGTTCTCATGCGCGAGCATGCCCATGCAAGGTTTACATGGTTTTAGTCAAACGAGGACCATCTACCAGATGGACGGCTTGGATCTTGCGTCAGGGTGATGGAGATGGGCCACGATCACGAGCAACGGATGACTGTCCGGTCGCTGGCGAAAATTGTGAAAGGAAGAGGGAGTTTTCCCTCTTTAGTGCGGGTCCAACTCGGTTTAACTGAGTCCACGGTCAGGTGCAACGTTGGTGTTCTTGCACTATGTACATGCACTGCAAGTGTGGGGCTCATAGTGATGTTCTATTGAAATCTACTCCATCCATTCTCCTTAAAGGCTCTAATCAAGTCCTCTGACCAAAAAACTAGGCAGATCCGAAGCTCAAGTGGGCCCCACGACTTGATTCTGATCATATTTGTGGATTTGCCTTGATCCAATGGTCAGATTACATCCAAACTTATCATCTACGGTAAAAAGTCCACGGGACCACTTAACTAGAATTTAGTGGCTGGATTATGGATCATATGGCCTAAAACACACTTATAATATTAAATATCCTTTTTATAATATTTTTAACATTATTATTATTATTATTATTATTATATAGTTGTTTATCGTGGTTTGCATCTTGATCAACGCCATTTATTTACTCAATTAGTTGCCTATAGGGCTTTGATAAGAAAGATTAGATTATTTTAAATTTGTAAGTGAGCCATACCAAGTGAACGTCCATTTATCAACTCTCGACATCATAATGATTCAAATAATTCAATGGTTGAATTGACTCGTCTATAGTTATAAATAGTCCTAGGAACCCTAAGAAGTATTTATGTGTGATCTGGTAGTCAAATATGGGAGTAGATGATCCAGTTTGTGTTTATAAAGGATGGATAATCCAACGGGATGTTGTAACCTGATGAACGTTGGATTTCGTGATCTATAACTTTAAATCTATGATGGTCAGTTAGATTTATCTATCCATGAAATTAGAATCCTAAGAATAGGTTTTTCTAACGACACACTGGTTCGTCTTGAAGAATAACGGATGGATAGCTTGATGTATGGGTGCGCACTGCTTTTAATGGTCGGATTTTGATTGGAATGCACGTGAATGTTCGTTTAGGCTAGATTTGTACTTATACTAAGTTGGGTTACTCAGTAGCACTCGAGTATGGAAAAGTATGGGGCGTTACAAAATGCCTGAGATTGATAGGTAACATGTTCCACACACACATGTTTACCATGCTATAGGCTAGTCACTTAATTTACACATCTTAAGTAGCCTATATGATTGGAACCTCTATTGGCTTGGAAGCCTTTAGAGTTATATTACCTTACTTGCTTTCAATTGAAGGATTGTTTAAGTTAGGCAATTAGAAGTTTTAGATAGGCATAATATTTGAAAAGTCCTATTCACCCCCCTCTACGACTCTCAAACTATTCCATCCTTCTACTATAGTGATCTAAACCGCTATTTCAATTGGTATCAAAGCGAGGTTCCTCTTGAAGGATCTAACAACCTAAAGGGAGATCCTAACAAGAAGTTGGAACACTGATGAAAGGAGAAGGACTAGTCGTCTCCCGACCTCCTCTTTTTGATGGTTCAAATTATCCTTATTGGAAGTCCAAGATGTCTTATTTTCTACAAGCTTTGGATCATGAAGTTTGAGAAATTATTGAAAATGGATATGTACCACCAACTGAATAAGTGGTATTAGAAACAATACAACTATTTCCAAACTGAAACCAAAAGAGAAATGGACTCAATATGATAAAGAAATGAAATCTTATGAAGCTAAAGCCATGAATGCTATTTACTGTGGAGTCTCACAAGATGTGTTCAATCAAATCTGCATGCGTGGAACTTCAAAAGAAGCATGAGATTTATTGTAAACAACCCATGAAGGAACCAACACAGTAAAAATATCAAAGCTACAACTATTGACAACTCAATTCGAAAATATAAGGATGGAAGAACATGAGACATTCATGGAATTTTTCACAAAGCTGAATATCATATGTAACTCCATGAGGGGACTAGGAGAGAAAATTCTAGTACCTAAAATTTGTAGGAAAATCCTAAGATCCCTATCAGAATGATTTAATTCCAAAGTCACCACAATAGAAGAAAGTAGGAACATAGACGAAATGAAAGTTGAAGACCTTGTGGGTTATTTACAAACATTTGAGTTGCATTGTAAACCACCTACAAAGTCAAAACACAATGTCCTTAAAGTTTCTAAAACCATAATGGACGAACAAGAAACTGAAAATGAAGATGATGATGAAGAAGTGACTCTCTTGGTTAAATGTTTAAAAATCCTTTAAGGGGAAACAACTGGACAACAAATGCCAAATAGGCAAACCTTTTAGAAAGTCCAAAGAACCCCAATGTCTTAATTGCTAAAAGTATGGACATATATCAACTGAACGTCCGGCAAGAAAATCAAAAGGAAAAGTCATGGCAGCCACATGGGATGGCACAAATGACTTAAACTTTTAAAACAGTGAGTCCGAAAATGATGATGACCAAAAGTCACTAAAAATACTTATGACATCTATGACCACAGTCATTCCCAAATTGAAAAATAAGATAGAGGATGAGCATACTGGAATAAAGGATGCAAGCCAAATGTGCAGTCTATTAGCTCACACGACATCATCCCCTTAAGAATTTTGAGAAGGGACCCCAGGGGTCCACTTGAGCTGAATTGGTATACCTGAGGATCATGCCTCCCATATCTAAGGATCACCGTATACAACTTTAATTATCAAATCAAATTCATCCGATGTAGCCTTTATAATCTCATGCATTTTATCTATGAGCTGCCGATACGTAATATCATCACTCACAACAAATCCTTTCGAGTCTCCACTGTCGTACGTAAAAATTCCCTTATCATATACACTCTTTCCATCATAATAGCATAGTATGAGACTATGACCCATATTCTTCTAATATTGGTTAACCTGCAATACAAATGAATGGGTACAACTTGTTAGAAATGAAGGGTCGCGGTCGTCATCTATAAAGGGTTCTAGTTATCATCCACTCTGGATCGTGGTTGTCATCCACATTAGGTCATGGTTGACAACCACGACCCACTATGGATGATAACCACAATCCAGTCAGAGGGTCATGGTTATTATGAACAATGGGTCGTGGTTGTCATCCATATTGGATCGTGGTTTGGAACCACCACCCACTGTGCATGACAACCACGACTTGAATGAATGGTCATGGTTCACATGCACAATGGATCGTGGTTGTCATCCACATTGGATCGTGGTTGTCAACTATGACCCACTCTAGATGAAACCATGATCCATTTCATAAAAAAGCTTCCATCCACGTCACATTTTTGGGATTGAAATAATAGGTAACATCTTCCACACTCTGAGACCGTACCACAACTGATCTAAGGACAATGGCATTTTCATCCGAAATAATTTATAAAAGTTGTTAGAAGGCCACCCTCAGAATATTTGGAAAGTAGTACCTAACTAGGGAATTTGACCATGCATCGAGGGTAGTGCGAAGGGTCGTGGTTGTGAAGAACAATGGGTCGTGGTTGTCATGTACAATGGGTCATAGTTATCAACCACGATGACCATATGTGGATGAAAACCACGACCTAGACAAAGGGTCATGGTTATGATGAACAATGGATCATGCTTGTCGTCCACGTTGGATCGTGGTTGTGAACCACGACCCAGTGTGCACGACAACCACGACCCGGACGAAGGGTCGTGGTTATGATGAACAATGGATCATGGTTGTCATTGACGTTGGATCATGGTCAACAACGATCCAACGTGGATGACAACCACGATCCATTGTTCATCATAACCATGACCCTTCGTCTAGGTCGTCGTTGTCATCCACATATGGCCATCATGGTTCACAACCACGACCCATTGTTCGTGACAACCATGACCCATTGTTCTTCATAACCATGACCCATTGTTCTTCACAACCACGACACCCATTGTGGATGACAACCACGATCCAATGTGCATGTGAATCACGACCCTTCGTCTGGGTCGTGGTTTTAGAATGTGAAGGATAGTTGTTGTTAATTTTGAAGGGTCATGGTTGTCACTGTCAATGAACCACAATCCACTGTGCATGACAACCACGACCTAGACAAATGGTCGTGGTTCACATGAGCAATGGATGGTGGTTGTCATTTGTTATTTGTTGAGGTTCAAATATTGCATATTGGACCCCATTTATTACTTGATTTTATGAACATGATAATGCTTAATGTTATATTTTAATCATATTTGTGTTGCAAGGTGAAATTAAGAGCATAGATTGGAAAAGGTGCTAAAAACATGTATTTGATGCTTAAGAATCACCAAAGCTAAAAATGGATCTTAGGAGACTAAGATTGAAGAATTCACATGCCAAAGATCCAAGGAAACCAATTGATGAAGGAAGAAAATTGAAGACTTGAAGTGAAGACAAGGAAACCTGAAAATTGTCCTGAAAACAGATTCGGGGGCTAGAAAAGTCTAATTTTGAAAAAAATGCCCGAATGGGCTTCGATCTTATCAAAAGACCTTTGATGCTATCGAAGGACATATTGAAGAACATATTGAAGACACTTCGATATATCGAGAAATTTTGGATTTCAGGCCAAACTTGCTGGACAGTTCTGGACCTTTTTCGATGATATCAAAAGACCTTCGAATATATCGAAGGACATATCGAAAGACCTTCGATATATCGAGAAAATTTAGGATTTTTAAGCCGAACTTGCTGGATAGTTTTGGACCTTCTTCGATTCTATCAAAAGACCTTCAATTATATCGAAGGACATATCGAAAGACCTTTGATGCATCGAATTATTTACGCGGACTATGTAAATTTGAGGCAGTTTCTAGATTCTTCAAAGTCAGTGCGAACGTTTAAGCCCTAAACTATAAATAGGGGTCCTTAGGGCACCCTTAGGCATCATCTAGGGTTTGAGGAGTGGAGCAAAAGTATGGAGAAGCAGTCACTAAGAGTTTTTCTTCCTTTTTCTTAGTAGTTTTTATGCTTTTCTTAAGAGATTTTTAGTTCCATCATGTCTATGGTTGGCTAAACCTCTTAGTTGGGGCTAAGACGTGAAGCTTGTAGCATGATGGGATGTTTCTATTACTTTGATTCATGTTTATATTGAACTCTCTTTGATTCTAGTTTGATTATAAGGAATACTTTCAGTTTTTAATGGTTTGTTGTGACTCAAATTACAATGGATCTGCGATAGCTTTGAGTATGTTCTTTTCATGTTTTGGGATTATGAATCTAGGAAATCCTGTTGTTCACCATCATCCCTTGGGTATGGTTGGATGATGGAATCCTCCCTAACTTTCACAATTCTCTTGGATTGATTATGGGATTGGTAAATCCTGTTGTGAGCCATTGTCTCATGGGCATGGTTTTGTGATGGAATCACTTCTAGTTCTCACACCGCTCTTCCATTGAGAATTAGGTCAAAGGAAATTTAGATTTGATTTTACTGAGATATCTTTCAATTGGATAAGATGGGACTTTGATTCCAATTGTGTCCTTGAATCAAGCATAGATCTCCCTGATCTCTACAAGTGGATCCTCGAAAACCCTAGTTTCCCACCTTTGAATTTCTTAAGTTTTTCATTAAATCTCTCATAATTACTTTCAAATATTTTAGATTTAGATATACATCTTCTTCTAGTTCTAGTTCTAATTCTAGTTGCTTTCAGAATACACACGAGATTAGTCCTTGTGGATTCGACCTCAGTCTCACTGAGATTATTACTACATCGCGACCCTACACTTGGGGTTGTGAACAAGTTTTTGGCACCGTTGCCAAGGACTAACGGTTGCGTTTTTCTGAGATTAGCTAGTTTTGGAATTAGTTTAAGATTAGGGTTTTTCTATTTTCTATTTTTAGGATTAGGGTTTTTCTGTTTTATTTTAGAAACTAACCTAACTTTCCTGTTTTGTATGATCCTAATATAGAAACTTCTAATTCGGTAATCTCTTTCTATTTTTTTCTTTCTATTTCTAGATTAGGGTTTGTTTTCTGTTTTGTAGAAACTTTCTTATTCTAGGTTTTCTTTTATTTTTAGAAACTAACTTACTTTCTAATTCTAGGTTTAGAACTTTTCTAATCAGTTTTTAGAAACTTTCTATTTCTGTTTTTAGAAATTTTCCTTTTTAAAAACTAGTTTACTTGCTATTTTTATTTTTAGAAACTTTCGAATTTTAGAATTTCTGTTTTTAGAAACTAACTTATTTTGTTTGTTTTGCAGGATCTTAATTATGAACTTCTAATTTGGTAACTTCTTTCTAATTCCCTCTCTCTTTCTATTTTTAGATTTTTATTTTCCTTCTTTCTTTTAGGTTAAGGTTAGAATCTGAAATTGAGGGCTGAGAGTGTTTCATACCCAAGTGGGTTCGTGACAACATTCGACGTCTTTTGAGTAAAGGAGGATTGGTTGAGGGGTTATCTATCCATAACAGGATTAGACACCACTTGAGATCCTCGGAGTTAATTGAGCTTATGGCTGCAAATCAACCGGTCAATGAACCGAGAAGACAACCTTAACCTCGGGTTGAGAAAGTCCAGGATGAGCATCAAGCACCCCCGCATCGTACTTTACGAGACTATTTACAATTGACAGGGGTGAGTACACCTTCATGTATGGTTTTTTCAGAAAATACGGGACACATGGATATCAAGCCAGGGGTGATCCAACTCCTTCCAAAATTCTATGGGCTTGAATATGAAAATCCGTATCTACACTTGAAAGAGTTCGATGAAATCATAGCCACTCAATATTTTCCTAACGTTTCTGACAACACGGTCGGGCTGAAACTCTTTCCTTTTTCTTTGAAAGAGAAAGCTAAGACGTGGTTGCATTCACAACATCCTCGATCTATTGGCAAATGGAATGGCATGACAAGGGAATTCATAAAGAACATTTTTTTATACCATAAGACCAACACCCTTAGAAAGTCGATCATGAACTTCGCCCAAAAAGAAGATAAAACATTCTTCCAATGTTGGGAGCGGTTCAAAGATCTTGTCAATTCATGCCCACAACACGGTTTTGAAACGTGGCGCATCACGAACTTTTTCTATGATAGACTGACCTCTCCTATGCGCCAATTAGTCTAGACAATGTGTAATGGGGAATTTATGAATAAAAGTGTCATTGATGTGTGGGACTACTTTAATAAGCTTGCTGAAAACACACAATCATGGGACGTCTACTCAAAATCAAGCACCATGTCTAGGCCGACTCAATCCAAAGAGAGGGGTGGAATGTATCTCCTGAAAGAGGATGTTCACCACCCCAAGTATAGGGTTGTGATGTAGTAATAATCTTGGTAAGACCGAGGTCGAATCCACAGGGACTGAACCTTGTACGTCTTCTGAAAGTTACTAGAGCTAGAACTAGAAGAAGATGAAAATATAAATCTGGAATATTTGGGGGAGTAATTATGATTAAAGTAATTAAAACTAATAAATTTAAAGGTGGTAATTAGGGTGCCAAGGATCCACTTGTAGCAATTGGGAAGCTACCTTGGATGATTCAAGGACACAACTGGAATCAGAGTTCTATCTTATCCAGTTAGTAAGAAGAGATTTGTCAAATCTTTGAACTTCTCATGGATCTAATCATCAAAGGATGAGAGTGGTGAAGATTTGGAAGTGATCTCGTCACCTAACCATGCCTAGGAGATAAGGCAAACAACAACAATTTACCAAACCCACAACCAATCATAAGAGAATTGTGAAAGTTAGGAAGGATTTCGTCACTCTACCATGCCCATGGGATGATGGTGAACAATGAGATTTCCTAAGTTCACAATCTCAATTCAGGAAAAGAAGATATCTCAAGCTATCGCAGATCCATTGTAATTTGAGTCACAACAAACTAATAAATACTAAAAATATTCCTTAATAATCAAACTAGAATCCATAAGGTTCAACAAGACATGAATCAAAACAAAACAAATATCCCAATCATGCTACAAGCTTCACCTCTTAGCCCTAGCTAAAGAGGTTTAGCTCATCATAGACATGATGATCTAAAGGCTCTTAAAAACATAAAGGAAAGAAGAGGCTAAAGAAGAAAAGGAGAAGAAAAACTCCTGTTGTGCCGTCCACTCTCTCTCTCTTTCTCTTGCTCCACGTCTAAGGATTTAATGTTCCTTCACGCTTTCTCTCTTCTCTCCTTTTATAAACCTGGAGTCGGCAATAGAGGTGGTGCATGGGTAAGTCTTTCACAGCCTCAAAAAACGCAAACTCTTGGAGTGGATATTTGGATAGAAGATCATCCCATCTTGTGATTTCGTCATCTTTGCTAGGGTCATGGCCCCCTTGGGCATCTTGTGGACGGTTTGGATCTTGCATCCGACTGTGTCCATGATCGTACAATGGCCCACGGAGGGTCGGACATGCGTAGCCCTTATGCAGGTTACGCTGAGATGCTCGGTGGGCCCCACAGTGATATTTTTGGAGAAATCCATCCCGTCCATTGGATTCCTGGCAAGATTTTGGTTAGAAATGGGTGGTTTTGATCGAGTTTTGGTGCGCCCCACTGTATCAAATTACGTTGTTGTTCATCCTGCGTTTGACGATGATCTGCGTGTGTACACGTGCATGGGAGCAAAAGGATTTCATGGGTATGATCGGCCCCACCCCCTGAACACAATGAACGGTTCAGATCATCCAAATGATGGATGGTGGTGGGCCACTAATCACCTTAGCGGATGATGTCCACTTGCTATGCGTAAACCGTCGGGTCAACCGTCTTTGACTAAGGATCCTGGTCTGGTGTGGTGCGGCTGTGCACCTACTGTGCACATGCATCTAGCCTGTGGGTCTTACAATGATGTTTTCCATAAATCCATTCCATCCATCCTCTTTCTCATCTAATTTAAGGAGTTGAGACCAAAATTGAAGCATATCCAGATATCAGGTGGGCCCCAAATCAGTGATTTAATGACTGATCTATCCATTAGGCCACTTCCAAAAAGATCCAATGGGCAAAATTTTACGTGTATAGTTATTTTATGGTCCTCAGGCAAGACATAAAGTTTCGAGCCAAACGGATGGTGGGAACCCTGTGATCTTGCATTCAAGACAATTTTCATGCCTCTTTATCATTAATCACTTGGTTTTCTCGAATCTTTAGTGTGTGAATTCTTCAATCTCGGTATCCTAGGATCCGTCCCTTGCTTTGGTGATTCTTGAGCATCAAATCCATGCTTTTAATACATTTTTTCAATCTAAGCTCTTAAATTCACATTGCAACCAAAACATGATTAAAATAGGACGTTAAGCATTATCATGTTCGTAAAATCAGGTAATAACTAGGGTCTAATATGCAATATTTGACCCTCAACAGAGCACGATGATATCAATGCTAAAGTGACTAATCTCACTAGAAAACTCGAGGCCATAGAATTAAAGAAAGATAAAGGTAAGGAAATTGTTTGCGATATTTGTGGTTACAATATTCACACAACTAAAAATTGCCCAATAATATCTGCTTTTCAAGAGGTACGAAATGAGTAATCTAATGCCCTAAGCAATTACCAAAGACCTTGCAGTGGGTCCACCTCTAATATGTACAATCCCAGCTGAAGAAATCATCCAAACTTTAGCTGGAGAAACGGACAAACTGCTACACCTCAAGGATTCCCTAACCAAATTCCACATCAAGGAAAACCTCAGGAGGATTTGGTTTTAAAGCATCTTTAAAATTAAGAGCTTTTTAATCAGGATATGCTACAAGTCTTTCAAGACCTCACAAAGGCCATACAAGGACTTGAGACTAAAAGTGCGATTGGGAACAAGGGGAGCCTTCCAGCTCAACCTCTTCCCAATCCAAAACCATAATATGAAGTTAGCGACCCGAGCTCTTCAAATCAGATGGAGCAAGCTAAACCTATCACCACTCTTAGGAGTGGGAAGACCATTGACAAAACCATTTCGGTTAGGGCTGAAAAGCCTAAGGATTCGGAAGAGGACAATAATGATAGATCTAGCCATGTCCCACAAGAATTAGAACCAGAACCTTAAGGGAAGCCGATTGCTCCATTTTCCCAACGGTTGGTTGAACTAAAACCTCTCTTTAACTCTCAGGACATTCTAGAGGTGTTGAAACAAGTGAAGGTCAATATTCCTTTACTGGATGTGGTGAAACAAATACCTTCATATGCCAAATTTTTGAAAGACCTATGTACGACCAAAAGATGACAGAATATTCAAAAGAAAATCTTTTTAACTGAAAAAGTGAGTGCCATCTTAAAGTAAGATGTGCCACAGAAATTCAAAGATCCTGGTAGCCTAACCATACCTTATGTAATTGGGAACTACCGAATTGAGCACGCACTTCTTGACTTAAGAGTGGGCGTGAATCTGATTCCTTACTCGGTTTACAAATAGCTAGGTTTGGGTGAATTGAAACCACCCTAACCACATTACAACTTTCTGATTGCTTAGTTCGTGTACTGAGAGGGGTAATTGAGGATGTGTTGGTCTAGGTTGACAAATTCTACTACCTAGTAGATTTTATCAACCTGAATATGCAACCCATCAGTAACATAAGTACTCAAATTCCCATGATTCTTGGTCACCCATTACTCGCCACTTCAAACGCAATCATTAATTGCAGGAATGGAGTCATGAGTATATCTTTCGGGAATATAAAATTAGAGTTGAATATCTTTTTCAACACAGGCAAATAGTTAGAGAATGATGACGATTTCCATGACATTAATATGATTAACTCTTTCACGGAAGATAGAACACTTTTGACCTTATCCTCTGACCCTCTAGAGACATGCTCGCCCACACCCATGATTTTGATGATGATATGATTAGGGAGATGAGAACCATGTTGGATATTGTACCAGTATTTGAAGTTAATCGGTGGAGGCCACAATTTGAAGAATTGCCCCAAACTGATGTAGTGTTTTTACTGTCTAACCTCAAGGCACCGAAGCTTGACCTAAAACCTTTGCCCTCTGATTTGAAATATGTCTATTTAGGTCAAGATGAGACATACACAGTGGTGATTTCTTTCCACCTTGTGCAACAGGAGAGTATGCTCATCTCTGCTCTCATTAAGCACAAAGGAGCCCTTTGGTGGTTGATTGCAGATCTCAAGGGAATAGACCCTTCGATTTGTACTCACTGCATTTATCTTGAGTATAATGTAAGACCTCACGACAACCATAATGTAGACTAAATCCAAACACGAAGGAAGTGGTTAAGGCCGAGGTTCTTAAGCTATTGGATGTAGGTATCATATACTCAATATCCGATAGCCAATGGGTGAGTCCAACTCATGTGGTTCCCAAGAAGTTTGGAATCACCATTGTAGCCAATGCCAATAATGAACTCGTGCCAACTAGGATTACTACTAGTTGAAAAATGTGCATTGACTATAGGAAATTGAATACCGTAATAAGGAAAGACCACTTTCCTTTACCCTTTATTGATTAAATTTTGGAAAGACTAGCTGGTCATTCCTATTACTGTTTCCTTGACAGATATTCGAGCTACAATCAGATAGAGATAGCCCTGAAGATCAGAAAAAGACTACATTCACATGTTCCTTTGGCACATTTTCTTACCGAAGGATGCCATTCGAACTGTGTAATGCCCCGCCACCTTTCAGCGATGTATGATGAGTATTTTTTCTGACATGGTGGGGCAATATCTAGAGGTCTTCATAGACGACTTCTTTGTCTTTGGTCCATCTTTCAGCGATAGCTTAGAAAATCTTAAATATGTGTTGAAAAGATGTGAAGAAAAGAATTTGGTATTGAATTGGGAGAATTGTCATTTCATGGTTCGTAAGGGAATTGTCCTTAGACATATCATCTCATCCAAAGGAATCAAGGTAGATAAGGCTAAAATTGATCTTAACTCTAACCTACCTCCACCCAAGAACATACGAGACGTGCAATCCTTCTTAGGACACGCCGACTTTTACAGGAGATTCATAAAGGACTTTAGTCACCTCTCTCGTCCTTTATATAATCTACTTCAAAAGAATGCACCATACAGGTGGACTAAGTAATGATAGGAAGCTTTTACTATGCTCAAGGGCATGTTAACCACTGCACCTATTATGTAGCCACCCGACTGGAACCTTCCTTTTGAACTTATGTGCGATGTGTCTGACTATGCTCTTGGGGCAGTTTTAGGTTAGAGAAAAGAAAAGAAGCCCTACGTTATTCATTATGCAAGTAGAACTCTAAATCTGGCCCAAGTGAACTACTCTACTATAGAAAAGGAGCTCTTAGCCATAATGTTCTCTTTGGACAAATTTAGGTCCTATTTGATCGAATCTAAGATTGTCATTTACATATATTATACGACGCTCAAGTATCTTCTTTCTAAGAATGATGCTAAGCCTCGCCTGATAAGATGGATCCTGCTACCCCAAGAATTTGATTTGGAAATAAAAGATAAAATCATGCATCAAGGTGGGATTCCCACTGTCCAGATGATGGACGACATGGATAATATCATGCATTAAGGTGGGCCACTAGATGGGAAAGAAAGAGATAGAGAGAGATGACGATGGAGGGGAGGGACTCCACCACTATGAGCTCTCCCTAGATGGGCCATGTAAATACAATACATACATCAAAATGGGTCCCAAATCATATGGGCCTTAAATCATAAAAATCAACGGTGGAGATCCCTTCCCACCAAAAGATGCAAGGTCTAGATGACCTTTCCATAAATGAGAAAAATATACATCATGATGGGGTCCATAGAGAATGGCCCTATCATGGGATAATCTTATGAATCGTGGTGGGTCATCGGCCACACCTAGGGTCCAAAGTGAGATCCAACCATCAATCGGTAGGCCTCACTTGGCCCATAATTAAAATATAAATCTAATCCTACAAAAACACCCACCAATTGTCTTCTTCTTTAGCTCCTTGAAATCCTTAGCTCTAAGCTCTCTCTTTGTTGGAGGATGATGAAGATTAAAGGGTTGTATGGTGAGATTTGGGGCACCACAAGAAAATCCACTTTTATCGACGAAAAAATTCGTCGCTAAAAGACCATTTTTCGTAGGTAATGGGTTTTACTGACGAATTTTTTCATCGTTAAAAGACTGAGGGTAAAGGCTTTTACCGACGAAAAATTATATCATCGGCAAAGGTATGACTGTTACCAACGAAATTTTTCATAGGTAAAAAATCTTGACAAAACTTTTACCTACGAATTTTTTCGTAGGTAAAAATGTTCACGAAACTTTTACCTACGAAAATTTTCGTAGGTAAAAATTTTTGACAAAACTTTTACCGACGAATGTTTTTGTAGGTAAAAATGTTCACGAAACTTTTACCTACGAAATTTTTTGTAGGTAAAAATGTTCACGAAACTTTTACCTATGAAAATTTTCATAGGTAAAAATGTGTAATTTGTTTTCATCAGCTTTGGTTTGACTTTTACCTAAGAAATTGTTCATAGGTAAAAACGTTTGCCTGTGAAATTTTTCGTAGGTAAAAATGTGGTTGAATCTTTTACCTATGAAAGTTTTCGTAGGTAAAAAACATGGATGAAACGTTTACCTACGAAATATTTCGCAGGTAAAAGTTTTTTTTTTTTTTCAATATTCGGGCAAAAATTCCTGATATACACCTGTTATAATATATTTCATCATATTCTTCATGATATACACTTGTTATAATATATTTCATCATATTCACATTTACATCCATCTAAACACAAACTACGTACATCCATCCAAACATAAACTACATCCATCTAAACACAAACAATCTTATCCACATCACATTCATCCACGCATAAATACATATAAGTTTAACATCATAAATAAAATGCAAAAAATTATTCATAGCCTATTTCTTGGTGGGGCTCACAAAATTCAGTGTGGTCAACACATCGCCGAGGTTAGTGTACACACACACCTAGGTCCTTACTCATACCTTAATGGTAGATTCAAAATAATTTTAATAGAAGGTCACGAGTTCAAGTACCCATTGTGGCCGTAACCGAATCTAGTGTGTGAGTGTGTTAAAAGAAAAAAGAAAGAAAAAAAATGCTGATTTATCTTTTGGGTTGAGCTTAATGGTACTTGGTGATTTCTCATCAGGTAGAAATTATTATTAGTTGTTTTTAGAAAGGTGAGATTAGGCCACTTATAATTATATTAACATGATAAAATGTTGTACGTATATTTGAGCAAACACCACAAAATAAACAATCCTATGAAAAAAAAAACAAACGAAAAGAGAGAGAGAACATATGAGAGGTGATCATTATCTCCTTTGATGGATTCAAGCTGCATGTGCCTACCCAACTTCCTATAAGGAGAAGTTATACGGGTCTTGGAATAATGTTGGTGACAAATCCACATTGTCTATTAATTTTATCATATTGTGTTAGGACATGACTCTAAAAATAAGACAAATGCAAATCTCAAATAATCTATGCTATAAGAGATAGTGGAGGTGGAAATAGATGCATTGTAATGCTTGAGTTCGAGTATGCTTGCCAACAAAGCAATATTTTCTTGTTTGTTGCCATGTGATTGAGCTACATTATTATGTACTACGTTTGATGCAGCAATGCTGGCAACGTTAATGATGACTAGGATTTGCAGTCACAATGCAAGAAAATGAGAAATTTCTATTTGTATCATGGTAAGCAGAGGATCTAGATTCGTGATGCTCATATGTCATCCAAATTGTTTATAAAGTCATTACCACTAAAATAAACTGAAAAAATATAAGAGTTTGCTCATCCTAAACTCTTATATCCCAAAGAAGGTTTGAATGTAGGTGTTCAATCTCTATTCTTATCTCTATTCTTATTTGCCATGTGATTCACTTGAGTATGGATTTACTTCATTTTTGGGCACATGTCATAAACTCTTATATCCCAAAAAGGTTTAGGGAATTGAGTTTAGGTTATAGGTTATAGGTTTAGGTTAGAAGTTATAGGTTATAGGTTTAGGTTTTAGGTTTAGGTTTAGGTTATAAGTGTAGGTTATAGGTTTAGGTTTAGGTTAGGTTATAGGTTAAGGTTTAGGGAATTAGTTTAGGTTATAAGTTATAGGTTTAGGTTATAGGTTAAGGTTTAGGTTATAGGTTAAGGTTTAGGTTTAGGTTATAGGTTTAGGTTTAGGTTAAGGTTTAGGTTTGGGTTATAGGTTTTGGGATTTGAGATAGGTTTAGGTTATAAGTATAGGATTAGGTTAATGTTGTAGGTTATAGGTTTAGGTTATAGGTTTATGTTAATGTTGTAGGTTTTAGGTTTAGGTTTAGGTTTAGGGATTTGAGAATACATTTAGGTTTTAGGTTTAGGTTTAGGTTTTATGTTTAGGTTAAGGTTATAGGTTTAGGTTTAGGTTATAAGTGTAGGTTTGTAACGCCCTGAAAATCGGGGGTCGAGTATGAACTCAACTCCCGAGTTCCAACGCATCACTTATGCAACATACACAATGATAGTTAAATGTTGTCTGAGTTAGATAAACATGAATGAGATTATACCAAAACAATAATTCATACTCCAGTTCAATTGTATAAAGGCAAGCGGAAGACTAACATTTTATATTCAAGATATGTAAAGTATCAAAATTTTGTGAACTCCAGAGTATGAGTACTAACTGAGTACCAATATACATGTATTGTCTCTAAGTCAAAAAATCAAAATACAATCCTCAAAGAGGCCCTCGTAAATCCCGCGATGCAAATTCGGCCTAAGCGTAGCCGCGAGTACCGCATAAAGGAGAACTCCTCCCGATCCTCCTCATAGTCTAGCTCCGGCCTCCCGAACGCAGGCGCCATCTACACCCGTGACAGAGTCCGGTGGGTGTTGCAAACACCATCCCGTAACGTGGGAGTGAGTAGCTAACTCGGTGGAACAATAAAGCATAGGTTAACATGTTATCAAATCAATCAAGCAAGAATGATAACGCAAGACAAATCAAACATTTCTAATTACTCTTGTTAAGTGCAAAATGATATGACATGATGTCAGTATGCCCTTGCCAAACCACCCTCAAGCGACATCATCTTACGTTCGCGAATGCTACTCCCTTAGTGCGCCACATCTACAAAGCACATGCGGTGCATGATGATCATGATTACCAAGTTTTTATTAATCCATTTCAACTAGCAATATTGGGAAACTAAGGTACCTCCCTTGTATCATTCCCAAACATGATCCATTCTAGGTCGTCAATCCTAGTTAATCTCATACGATGTTATGGTTTGAGAAGCGTAGTGAAGGCATCGCAAAGGGCTCGTCACCCGTCAGTAGCGATACAGATCTCACCGTATGCGGCTCAATTGTCTGGCCGTCACCAGGTACATATCTCACCGCACTTCGGCTCAATCACTAGCCGTCGGCTCAAGTACAGTCTCACCGTGTATTTGGCTCAACTCATACTCTGGTTATCGTGAAAGACTCGTCAGCCAATCACAGACACTTGAGTACTCGAAGATACTACGGAGGACTCGTCGCCGTCGGCCGAAGACGAGCACAGTCTCACCGTGCAGCGGCTCTCGCCAAATATCGACAGCTCGAATATAGTGTCCCATACCACCATAATCGGCTCACGAGGTTGGTTGCGCAATGGTCACTACGGGAGGCACATGACCCCGCCGTAGGCCGACAGCCTCGACCACGGTGTCCCATACCACCATGTCCGGCTCATGCGTCTTAGCGGATCGAGGTACCATGGTTAACGGATCGCCACTGGTAAGTTTGGTACCCTAGGTTCAAGCAAGAGCGACCAAACATGGTGAACATACATATACACATATCGGTTTGCTGACGAGCCCGACTAGCTCGAGCGCACCACAAGTTGAGCGATATGGAGCGCAAAAGCACTCCGTGTGGCCAACCACTATCGCCAACCGAAGTACGACTGGGTTCGCCAGACACGTCCATCGTGGCGATATGAATCTCGCCACAACAGTAAGTCTAGTACTGAATGTGTGGACTATAGGCATAGTCCCAAACTCAATCAGTGGTAGAACATAAAGTAAAGCATGAAGTAGAGCATGTATTATAAAGCATGAAGTATAGCATGTTATAAGGCATGTTGTAAAGCATGTTGTAAGACATGTTATAAAGCACTAAACACATAGGGATACAATTACTTAGAGTTCATAGATGAGTGGTTAGAGTGAACAACCACGTGGAGAGTGTCATATGTGACTCTAAGGTAGCGGAGAATCCCATCTCAAAGACCTAACTAAGGTTCTAACACTTAAACACTTACACTCGCAAGTGATTTCACCAACACTTGGAATACACTACGTCAACATACATGACGTATGCTAGAGAAGGGTGTACTAGGGTTGTCCCTTTACCGAGCTAGTATTTTATACATATACATCCTATTCATACAGAAATAAACATAGCAAACACATCAGCAAATTTTATACGTATAGGGTACTTTCACGTATACCCAATTTCGACATACATAGTGTTTACAAAGGAACATCGGTTTCTGCGATTCCTTTCGCCAGCTAGTATTTTAATCATGTATTGTATAATCATACATTAAATACATATGTCAAACATTATTCCAAAAGAAATACGTATACGGTATTTCTACAATACGTATTTTCAACATACGGCACATTTACAAAGGAACATATATTTTGGCGATCTCTTTCGCCAAACTAGTATTTTATTCATATGTTATATAATTAAACATTAAATAAACATGTCAAGCAATTATCCAAAAAATACGTATACGGTATTTCTACGTACACCTAGAATATGTGAAATTCCATATTTCACACCGCTAATCAAAACAGGAAACTAAAGCACTTTCAGACATGTGCAATTGCAAGCAGATCATGAATCTACCATTATCCGACATTGAAAGCGTTGAAAACCTTAACTTATACACTTAAAGTCCTCACCTTTGCCTTTGGAAACGGAATAAATCAAGAAGGGTGATGGATCTTCCGTCTACGGCACGATTTCTAGCCTAAAGAGCGGAATCGGTTAGAGATACACCCCACCTCAATTCCTCATCAAATCAGACCTAGGGTTAGGTTTTCTTACCTTCAAATGAGGCGGAAAACACCGGAAAACGCCGAGAATAAGGCGGTGTAGGCCGTGTAGCAATCCAAGGTAAGTGGAGGAAGATCTACAACGATTTCCAAGTCCTTCTCTCTCTTTTCTCTCTCTCTCTGTGGTTTCCACCAAAATTCGTATGGCTGTGAGAGGGGCTGCTCTAAGCCCCTTTTATAGCATCAAACATTACGAAAACAGACTTATGTTCATAGTGGTACCGCCTATATAGGTTTTTTCGTCGCTTTTCCGGGCTCAAAAGGGTAGTTCCTGTGGCCCCTTTTGAACCAAACGTCGAGACTTAAGCTCACCACCAATGGATCTACGTGGGATTACGTTTTGACTCATTCGGATACGTTATCGCACGTGGCGACCACTTTCGCCGACGGTCATGGTGGGCCACGATCGAAATTCCAAGTACATGTAAATGTTCTCGAAATTTTTCTTAATCCGAGGGTGTAATTTGGTCCGATTCGACGGCCAGTTGCTTATCCGACGCGTCAACGAACGATGCCGATCACTATTCCGTGATATTTATTTCTGCTTGTGAATAGTGTTTTTCACACTTCCTCGCTCCGATTCAAACGAATGGCCGTGGAATGTCGGATAAGGCCGATTTTGAGATGATTGTTAAGTCCATTGGGGCGGTCCTAGTTCCTTAACTTCGGATTAATCGGAATCCCGAGGTGCGATCTAGACCTAATACGAAGTTTCGTTTCATTCCCGAGAGCGACGGGAATGAGTTCGGTTCTAAACTTTAGGGTAACCCCAACAATGATTCTCAAGGTTTGGGTCTTGCAGATCGTATTTAAAGCGATCCTAACGGATTTCATATTTAATTGAGTTTAGTACTTAGTTAACTTTGTTAAATTTCTAAAGGATTTAATCCTATGTGATTTCTCGGTCGAGGTGGTACTCGACCCAATGTACGGAATTTTCCAGTGTCGTTACAATCTACCCCCTTAAACAAAAAATTTCGTCCTCGAAATTTATACCGTCGTACTCCTCGAGAATCCGAGGGTAGTTCTTCCCGACCTCGGCCTCGCCTCCCGGTAGCTTCCTCCTCGAATGATGTGTCCAAAGTACCTTCACAAGCGGGATGACCTTGCTACGCAAGAGACTGCTCCTTCCTTCGTCAAGGATGCGCGTCAAGCGCAACTCATATGTAAAGCATCCTCGCTCAACTACCTGCTCCCATCCGATGATATGCGAAGGATCGTGAACGTACTTCTTCAAAGATAGATACATGAAATACGTTGTGCACGGAACAAGTGGTGTAGGCAAGGCGAGACGATACGCCACATCACCCACTCGATCCAAGATCTCGAAATGGACCGATGAACCTCGGTGTGAGTTTCCCCCTTCTTCCCAAACCGAAGGACTCCCTTCATAGGGGGAAACCCGAAGGAACACATGATCACCAACCTCGAACTCCGGCGGTCGCCGCCTCGTAGACGGCGTAATCTTACCGCTCGCTCAAGGCCGTGAGTAATCGACGCCGATAATGTCTACCTTCTCTCGTAGTCGCCCCGAACCAACTCCGGCCAATCAGCTACGCTCTCCAACCTCTCGCCCAACAAGTGCGGTGCTCTACAAGGTCGACCATATAGAGCCTCATATGGCGCCATGCCAATCGTCGCCCGGAAGCCGTTATTGTAGGCGAACTCGCAGACGGAAGACAAGGTCCCAACCGTCCTCAAGTCCAACACACACGCCGCAACATATCCTCCAGAATCCGATTCACTCGCTCCGTCCGCCCATCATCGGTCGAGGATGAAACGCTCGATCGAACTTCAACTTCACACCCATCGCCTCCTGATACGAGTCCGTAAGATGGATGTGAACCGCGTGTCTCTCGTCCGACACAATCTCTAAAGGAACCCCGTGCAGACGGACGATCTCCCCGATGTACACCCAGCCACCACTCGCGGAGTTCGTAACTCGATAGGGAGGAAATGGGCCGATTTAGTCAACCGGTCCACAATCACCCAAATGGAATCGTGCCCCTTCCTCGTCTTCTAAGGCAACCCCGATATGAAGTCCATGGAGATGAAGTCCCACTTCCACTCCGCTTATAGCATGGGCCGAAGCGAGTCCCAGAGGTCGGCGATGTTCTCACCTTGACCCAGCCGGCACGTCGACACCGAGACACAAACTCAAAGAATGTGGGCCTTCATGTTGTCCCACCAATACGTCCGTCTCATATCCCGGTACATCTTCGTGCTACCAGATGCATCGCAAACTTCGACTTATGGGCGCACTCGAGAAGCTCGCGTCTCAAGTCGCACATCCGGAACACATAGCGGCCACGAACCGTAAACCCCCATCGATCCAACTCTCCACTCGAGTCCACAGCCTTCGCTAGCCTCGCTCTCGAAGCTCGACATGACCGTATGTCGCCCTCCCGGGCCTCAACAATCCCGTCGTCGATAAGTGGCCGCACCCGAATGTGCGCAACACACTCAAATGGCTCCTCGACAAGTGAGTCTCGCCGAAGTCCCGCACAAACTCTACCATATCCCACTCTATCATCGCGGTGCCGCAAATGCACCGCCTTCTTGCGGCTCAACGCGTCTGCCACAAGGTTCGCCTTGCCAGATGGTAGAAACCTCGAACTCAAGTCCTTCAAGGTCTCCATCCATCGGCACTGTCTCATATTCAAATCTCGCATTGCGTGAATATGTATTTAAGGCTCTTGTGGTCGCAGAAAGCTCGAACTCCTCACCATAGAGGTAATGTCTCCAGAGCTTCAATGCAAAGATGACAAATTACAACTGTGTCATGTGTAGGGTAATTCTCCTCGTGCTTCCTTAATTGTCTCGAGGCATACGATATCACCCTATCTTTCGCATCGACACACAACCCAAACCAACGCGAGACGCGTCAAGATACACCGTGTATTTCACCCCTTGCTCCTAAGGCAATACTAGCACAGGGGCGGACGTCAACTTGTCCTTCACCTCCTTAAAGCTACCTCCGCCTTCTCATTCCAGGCGAACTTCGTGTCCTTCCGAGTCACCGAGACAATGGCACTCCGCTATCTTCGAGAAATCCCGAATGAAACGTCTCAGTACCCGGCTCCACCAGCCAAGGAAACTCCTCACCTCGGTAGAATCGATTCAGCCGGCGCCAATCTGAACCGCAGCTACCTTAGCAAGGTCCATCATATCCCATCCTTGGACACTACATGTCCCAGAATTTGACTTCCTCCCCGCGAAGTCGCACTTCTTGTACCGCGCAAACAACTGTTCTTCTTCGGTGTCTCCAATACCGCTCGCAAGTGCTCCTCGTGCTCCTCCCGACTCGTGGAGATATCAAGATGTCATCGATGAAGACGATGACGAATCGGTAGAGGAAGGGCCGAAATACCCGGTTCATCAGATCCATGAACACGGCTGGTGCGTTCGTCAGACCGAACGACATCACTAAGAACTCGTAGTGCCCAAAGCACGTCCCCGAAGGCCGTCTTCGCACGTCCTCCTCTCTCACGCGGTGGTGGTACCCTGACTGGAGATTAATCTTCGAGAAATACTTCGCCCCTCTCAACTGATCGAACAGATCGTCAATCCTGGGCAAATGATACTTGTTCTTCACCGTGACCTGGTTCAACCTACGGTAATCAATACACAACCGTAGGGACCCGTCCTTCTTCTTCACGAACAACACAGTGCTCCCCAAGGAGACACACTAGGTCGAATAAAACCTCTCTCTACAAGCACGTCAATCTGTGTCCGCAGCTCCTCCATCTCACATGGAGGCATACGATACGTAGGCAACGAGATGGGCGTCGCACCAGGCGTAAGATCTATCGTAAAATCAATCTCACGCCGAGGAGGTAAACCCGGATAGTCTCAAACACGCCCGCGAAGTCTCGAACCACCGGCGTACTATCTACCGTCGGACCATCACGGCACAAGCAAAGCAAAGATAACAATCAACTCGACAGGCCAACCGACTCCGCACCGGAACGTGAAAGCCGCACCGTCGTGTCCATAGGCCGTCACGATCCGAGTATCGTAATCTATCTCCGCCCTCATCCCGGTGAGCCAATCCATACCCGTGGATAACATCGTAGTGCCACAAATGGAGCAACAATGAGGTCGACGAGCACCGTGTCGCTACCCAAAACTACCGAGCAACCCTCACATAACCGTGTGACATCCGAAGTGTCCCAGGTAGCCGTAGTGAGTCTCATTCCCTTAGTGGGAATCGTATGCAAAGATAGGCGTTTCACCGCCCCACAGAAATAATAGAGGTAGTGGACCCAAATGTCCACCAACAAAGAGACGGGAGTGTCGTGAATAAGAGCCGTGCCCTCGAAAGCCGTCGGAGCCGGAACCGACGTCTCGTGTGCCTCGGCCACGAGAGTATGAACGCGAGCCCGCTGGCCGGCGGTTCTACTGTGGAGCCAAGGGTCGCCGTGGCGGCCCGAAGGACTCGCACGGGAGGTCGGAATGAAGGATGTGCGGGAACGGTCAGTAGCGGCGAGCCGATATGGCTGTGGATAAGAGCGACCCACCTCTGGTGGTGGCGCAAAGCCGCTAGCTCTCATGCGCGAGAAGCGCTCTCGGCGGGGTGTCCGTGTTTCCCGCAAAACGTGCGGGTCACCAACGGGCGTCTCATAGGAATACCGGCACCGCGGCCCCGGGGGAGAATCGGCCGAGGCCTCTTGCCTAAAATAGGCCCTCGCTTCGTACATCCTATCGCGGTCTCGCAACCATAGTGCCCCGTGATCTCGGCCGTACGGTCCACATCCCGCTCGGCCGTCATAGACATGTGGACCAACGCCGCATACGTAGGAATACCGTGGCAAGATATCCTCGACCGAATCTCCGGCCGCAAACCCAAAGAAAATCGACGCATCCGCATCCGCTCGTCCACTAGTATAGCCTGGACAAAGCGGCCCAACTCGGTGAAGCGGTGCTCGTACTGTGATAGTCATGCCTCCCTCGCCCGAGGCGCAAAACTCTTCCTCCCGCTCGTGTCGATAAGTCTGCGGTAGTACTTTCGTGGAACCGAGACTCGAAAGCCTCCCAGGTCCACACGAAGTCTCTTTCGCGACAAGTGCAAGCGCCGTCCCACCATAAGCTCGCCTCTCTCTCAAACATGAAGGCGGCCGCCTCTACCGCTCGCCTCCGAATAGTGAAGCATCCGTAGCATCTTGGAGATGCGGTCTAACTGTAACTCCGCCTCCTCGGGTGCCGTGAGAACCCATAAACGAGGGAGGCCTCAAGCGCCGGAATCGCTCGAGTAGGCCGCGTGTACCGACCTCTCCAAGTAGGAGGTGCGACGGATGGGGCGAGAGGCACATCCTCAACCCGAGCAGGAGGCCCGCAATGCTCATCGGGACGTGTAGATGTCGCAGTGGAGTCGCACTACCACCACGGGACAAGGCCTCAGCGATAGTGGCCATAAGTGGCGATCCGCCGATGCCGCTGCCGCCGTATCTCCCGGCTGCCGTGCCGCACCTGCCGCCGATGCATCATCATCATCAGCTGCTCAAACCTATCAGTCGGTGGAGCAGCCTGGGAGTCATACTGCGCAGACGATGATGGCCGGAACTGCTCACGGACCGGGGCGTGTATGGTGGCAACCCGCCAGCAGGACCAGTAGGGGGCTGATCGGAACCCAACCCACGGTCCGCAGGACCACCACTACTAGAAGGTGCCTGGTCCATGGAGCCAGTCAGACGAAGATGTGCGGTGCTCCGCGTATACTGTCGCGGCATACCCTACACAACACAGGGTACAGCATTGGTGAGATACAGCATAACACACATCATAAAGCGCTTTAGCATTCCACACATCATCAAACAAAAGAGGCTATATGCTTTTCATTAACTCAAAATTGTCATAATACATGGACTACAGAGTTTACATGAATCATGACTAAATAACATTATAGCCAATACATCCACACATCAAACACCTAAACATGCTACTACCTAATGCAACATCCGTACGAAAACACAAACCGCCTATCGCGGTAACCAAAGCAAACACAACAAACAACAATATGGATGACTAAGTATCCGAAGTAGGCGGTGGAGGAGGAGCATTCTTATCCTCGCGCACAACACAGGATGGCCTTCAACGTACGGGACATCTTCTTGAAATTCTTCTTCATGTAGGCTTCATTCTCTTCAAGTTTAGTTCGAACTTGACCAAGCTCACCGAACTCCGTCCAATCTCACCAACTTGTCCAACCTCTTCTTTGCAGGGCGGCTTGCCTCTCCTCAAACGGCAAATCGCGCATCGATACATCTCGATCCACACCCCGCTCCCGAGCCGCAGGGGTGAACTCTCCTCTGTGTCCCGAGCCTCGTGTTCTTCCTCCCCATATGTCATCACTGCGCTCCTCATCGCCGTCACCGAGGTCAACACTCTCCTCACCGGCACTATCCGACTCATCTCCGTACTCGTCGAGTCGGGCTTGCCGCCGTTGGGGGCCGATCTTCATATTCCCGAGTGTCGCTTCATTTATGATTCTGGACCGGTGCAAGATCCTCCATATTCAATCTGTAGCCTACATCACGAGCCATCCCGCAGGATCGGTCGGCCAAATGGGAGCGAAAGATCGTTCTGGCGAACGAACAACATTAACTATCCGGGATAGGATGAATGTGGGCGTAGGCATATGTTTTCCCAAAGTGTCCCATCTTGTACAGAAAGTCCACCATCACCCTAGTACATTCCGTATGCGGTTACCCCACCGTGGGTATACATTGTATGTGAAGATGTGATGGAGCAAATGGAAGTCTTCGGACATCTTTGTCGCCGCAATACAATTTCCTCGCTTCCAAGTAACCCGGCGACCACGGAGAAATCGCGTGCGGCGATCCCTTTCCCGCCAGCTTCTAGAGAAGTCATCACTAGGATGCACCCGACCAAGCGGAATCTTCGTGATTCGAACCACCTCATCCACGGTGATTGTGCGCCTTATGCCCCTCACGAAACAAGAACCGAAGAGGCTCTAGTGATGCGTCTATGATGTGAGCGTAGAAGGCACGAACCGTGTGCTCACATGCGGGGACTCGCCTTCAAAAATATGATTCCACCCGATATCCACCAAGTGGTCCATCATCTGGTGTAGACCAAACATCCTCTCATCCACATGAGCTTCAAACACAACCTCGCGGCCCGCGAAGCGCCCATATTCCATGCCTATTGATAAGCATTCCCGGCGGGGTGGTCGATCCGTGTCTCGCTTCGACCTAAACTCCCGCACGGTGCTTGTGCCGGCCCCAACATCGATTTTCTTCTGGGAACGGCTGGCCTACTTGGGCCGGCGTCATCGGCCGCGGTTTCCTCTTTTCCCATGAAAGATAGGATGGAGGAAATGGAGAAAATGGTGGCCACCACACCAAGGAGAGCCATGGAAATTTTCCAAAATGGGAAACAAAGGGTGACCTCTTTTACCTTCCACAACCAACAATCCAACAGTGTGTGGAATAAGCTCTAGAGGTAGGAAATGAAGAAGAAACAAGAAGGAAATGAGATGGGTTAGAATATTACCCAATTTTGAGCTCCAAGGAGGGTTATGAGAGCTCCAACTTGTGGAAATGGGGAAAGGGAGAGGCTAGGGCTGTTGTAGGAGGTAGTGGTGTGTGAGTTATGGAAGAAAATGGAGGGATTGAAGGTTTGGAGGGATGGGTTTTCAAAGAAAATCGAAAATGGAGGTGGTGGTGGGTGAAAAGAGGGGAAATGAGAGAGATGAGTGCTTCACCCCTAAAATACTAATCAAATGCCAAAATGGCACGTGCCATGGGGTAGGGGGGACCAAACCGACCACTCCCAAGCTTTAAAACCCACCTGAAAGTCAATCGGGCGCGGTCCGCCCGTCGGCAGCACGCGTGGCGCCGCGGCCGGGTTTGGCCGGAGCCGCGCCGCCTGCTCTGGTTTTGTTCGTCGGACTCCCGTGGTGCCAAATGCACCCTGTCTTGGTCCCAAATGTTAACGGATTAGTCGTGGGGCCCACGGACTCGCTTTGTGCCAAAACGGTCCGCTCCGCAAAGTTCGACATGTCGGTTTTTCCCGATTTTTAACGACTTATTTTTGGTAAAGTGACCCTGGACACGTCAATAGACGGTCTAGGAGTGACCAGGGATCCATAAGTGTGGTCGGGATCGAGTACGCACTCGATCAAACCGTCCGTGTGGACGAACCCGCCGAATCCACGAAATCGGGAGACCCTAGGAGTCGTTGCTATTTTTCGCGCACCCTCCTAAGTGAAATGCGTCGTCGTACGTAGTGGGGACATAACTCAGTCCGGTTTAATCAAAATCATGCTTTGATACCAACTTGTAACGCTCGAAAATCGGGGTCGAGTATGAACTCAACTCCCGAGTTCCAACGCATCACTTATGCAACATACACAATGATAGTTAAATGTTGTCCGAGTTAGCGCAATAAACATGAATGAGATTATACCAAAACAAGAATTCATACTCCAGTTCAATTGTATAAAGGCAAGCGGAAGACTAACATTTTATATTCAAGATATGTAAAGTATCAAAATTTTGTGAACTCCGTAGTATGAGTACTAACTGAGTACCAATATACATGTATTGTCTCTAAGTCAAAAAAAATCAAAATACAATCCTCAAAGAGGCCCTCAGAAATCCCGCGATGCAAATTCTAAGCCTAGCAGTAGCCGTCGAGTACCGCATAAAGGAGAACTCCTCCCGATCCTCCTCATAGTCTAGCTCCGGCTCCCGAACGGAGGCGCCATCTACACCTGTGACAGAGTCCGGTGGGTGTTGCAAACACCATCCGTAACGTGGGAGTGAGTAGCTAACTCAAGTGGAACAATAAAGCATAGGTTAACATGTTATCAAATCAATCAAGCAAGAATGATAACGCAAAGACAAATCAAACATTTCTAATTACTCTTGTTAAGTGCAAAAATGATATGACATGATGTCAGTATGCCCTTGCCAAACCACCCTCAAGCGACATCATCTTACGTTCGCGAATGCTACTCCCTTAGTGCGCCACATCTACAAAGCACATGCGGTGCATGATGATCATGATTACCAAGTTTTTATTAATCCATTTCAACCAAAGAGTATTGGGAAACTAAGGTACCTCCCTTGTATCATTCCCAAACATGATCCATTCTAGTGGTCGTCAATCCTAGTTAATCTCATACGATGTTATGGTTTGAGAAGCGTAGTGAAGGCATCGCAAAGGGCTCGTCACCCGTCGGGCGCTGATACAGATCTCACCGTATGCGGCTCAATTGCGGGCCGTCACTCAGTACATATCTCACCGCACTGCCTCAATCACTAGCCGTCACCAAGTACGTGTCTCACCGTATTTGCTCAACTCATACTCTAGTTAATGTGAAAGACTCGTCGCTAATCACGGTTACACTTGGAGTACTCGAAGATACTACGGAGGACTCGTCGCCGCGTCGGCACGAGCACGTGTCTCACCGTGTTTCTCGGCTCTCGCCGTAAATATCGACAAATCGAATATATAGTGTCCCATACCACCATAATCGGCTCACGAGGTTGGTTGCGCAATGGTCACTACGGGGAGGCACATGACCCCAGCGTAGGCCGACAGCACGACCACGGTGTCCCATACCACCATGTCCGGCTCATGCGTCTTAGCGGATCGAGGTACCATGGTTAACGGATCGCCACCGGTAAGTTTGGTACCCTAGGTTCAAGCAAGAGCGACCAAACATGGTGAACATACATATACACATATCGGTTTGCTTGACGAGCCTGACTAGCTCGAGCGCACCACAAGTTGAGCGATATGGAGCGCAAAAGCACTCCGTGTGGCCAACCACTATCGCCAACCGAAGTACGACTCGGGTTCGCCAGACACGTCCATCGTGGCGATATGAATCTCTACCACAACAAGAAGTCTAGTACAAATGTGTGGACTATAGGCATAGTCCCAAACTCAATCAGTGGTAGAACATAAAGTAAAGCATGAAGTAGAGCATGTATTATAAAGCATGAAGTATAGCATGTTATAAGGCATGTTGTAAAGCATGTTGTAAGACATGTTATAAAGCACTAAACACATAGGATACAATTACTTAGAGTTCATAGATGAGTGGTTAGAGTGAACAACCACGTGGAGAGTGTCATATGTGACTCTAAGGTAGCGGAGAATCCCATCTCAAAGACCTAACTAAGGTTCTAACACTTAAACACTTACACTCGCAAGTGATTTCACCAACACTTGGAATACACTACGTCAACATACATGACGTATGCTAGAGAAGGGTGTACTAGGTTGTCCCTTTACCGAGCTAGTATTTTATACATATACATCCTATTCATACAAAGAAATAAACATAGCAAACACATCAGCAAATTTTATACGTATAGGGTACTTTCACGTGATACCCAATTTCGACATACATAGTGTTTACAAAGGAACATCGGTTTCGGCGATTCCTTTCGCCGAGCTAGTATTTTAATCATGTATTGTATAATCATACATTAAATACATATGTCAAACATTATTCCAAAAGAAATACGTATACGGTATTTCTACAATACGTATTTTCAACATACGGCACATTTACAAAGGAACATATATTTTGGCGATCTCTTTTCGCCAAACTAGTATTTTATTCATATGTTATATAATTAAACATTAAATAAACATGTCAAGCAATTATCCAAAAAAATACGTATACGGTATTTCTACGTACACCTAGAATATGTGAAATTCCATATTTCACACCGCTTAATCAAAACAGAAACGGAAAGCACTTTCAGTACATGTGCAATTGCAAGCAGATCATGAATCTACCATTATCGACATTGAAAGCGTTGAAAACCTTAACTTATACACTTAAAGTCCTCACCTTTGCCTTTGGAAACGGAATAAATCGAAGGGTGATGGATCTTCCGTCTACTGGCCGATTTCTAGCCTAAAGAGCTTTAATCGGTTAGCCTGCAGATACACCCTACCTCAATTCCTCATCAAATCGACCTAGGGTTAGGTTTTCTTACCTTCAAATGAGGCGGAAAACACCGGAAAACGCCGAGAATAAGGCGGTGTAGGCCGTAGCAATCCAAAGGCAAGTGGAGGAAGATCGGCAACGATTTCCAAGTCCTTCTCTCTTTTTCTCTCTCTCTCTCTAGGGTTTCCACCAAAATTCGTATGGCTGTGAGAGGGGCTGCTCTAAGCCCCTTTTATAGCATCAAACATTACGAAAACAGACTTATGTTCATAGGGTACTGCCTATATAGGTTTTTCGCCGCTTTTCCGGCTCAAAAGGGTAGTTCGGTGGCCCTTTTGAACCAAACGTCGACTTAAGCTCACCACCAATGGATCTACGTGGGATTACGTTTTGACTCATTCGGATACGCAGATCGCACGTGGCGGACCACTTTCGGGCTCGACGGTCAAGTGGGCCACGATCGAAATTCCAAGTACATGTAAATGTTCTGAAATTTTTCTTAATCCGAGGGTGTAATTTGGTCCGATTCTCGACGGCCGTTGCTTAATACCGACGCGTCAACGAACGATGCCGATCACTATTCCGATATTTATTTCGGCTTGTGAATAGTGTTTTTCACACTTCCTCGCTCCGATTCGAAACGAATGGCCGTGGAATGTCCTGATAAGGCCGATTTTTGAGATGATTGTTAAGTCCATGGGCGGTCCTAGTTCCTTAACTTCGGATTAATCGGAATCCCGAGGTGCGATCTAGACCTAATCGAAGTTTCGTTTCATTCCCGAGAGCAGACGGGGAATGAGTTCGGTTCTAAACTTTAGGGTAACCTAAGCGTCAATGATTAAAGGTTTGGGTCTTGCAGATCGTATTTAAAGCGATCCTAACGGATTTCATATTTAATTGAGTTTAGTACTTAGTTAACTTTGTTAAATTTCTAAAGGATTTAATCCTATGTGATTTCTGGTCGAGGTGGTACTCGACCCAATGTACGGAATTTTCCAGGTCGTTACAAGGTTATAGGTTTAGGTTTAGGTTAGGTTATAGGTTAAGATTTAGGGAATTGAGTTTAGGTTATAGGTTATAAGTTAAGGTTTAGGTTATAGGTTAAGGTTTAGGTTTAGGTTATAGGTTTTGGGATTTGAGAATAGGTTTAGGTTGTAACTATAGGTTTAGGTTAATGTTATAGGCTTTAGGTTTACGTCATAGGTTTATGTTAATGTTGTACGTTATAAGTTTAGGTTTAGGTTTAGGTTTAGGGATTTGAGAATACTTTTAGGTTTTAGGTTAAGGTTTAGGTTTTACGTTTAGGTTAAGGTTAAAAGTGTAGGTTATAGGTTTAGGTTTAGGTTAGGTTATAGGTTAAGGTTTAGGGAATTGAGTTTAAGTTATAGGTTATATGTAAGGCCCGTATCCTAGTCTGTACTGTTCTGTCAATTCCCGCGATCCTTCTCGTCGAATTCCAGTAACCTGCGACCTATAATCGACGTTTGCGTGCGATCCTAAATCATATTCTTTAGATTTGAGTCGGCTTAATCCGAGACTTGTACCATTGTGACCGCACCGTCGCTGTGGTTCTGACGCCGCATCTTACGCACTGATTTGATGCCTTGGCCAGGAGATGTGGGCCAGCGTTTATTTCGAAGAAACGCCGCGCATTTGCGAACCCAAGAGAATCTCTACATCCCATCCCATCAATCAATCAATCAATCAATCAAAGTACACACCCATGCTTCCTTCTCCCCAAGTCAAGCAACCTACCAAGTCAACTCTCAAGTCAAGTACATCCATCACTCACATCCATCACCTCTCCCTTATAACCACCATTTCTCTCTTTTTCTCTTCACATTTTCCAAGCAACCAAAGAGGTGCACGTCCAAGCACCTCCAAGAGAGAAAAGTGTGTTTTGTGTGGCCCACTTCCCACCCCATAATCCTTCATTCTAGCCCTTCAATCCCCATCACCTTCCATCAAAGTGAGACATAAGAAGATTGGCATTCCATCGGACAAGAAGATCAAACAGTGGGTGTTTCTATAAGCTTAGATTTCTTATTTTTACGATGGGCCAAGTGAGGCCTACCGATTGATGGTATGGATCTCACTTTGGACCCTAGATGTGGCCGATGGCCCACCTTGATTCACATGATCATTCCATGATGGGGCCATTCTCCATGGACCCCATCATGATGTTTACTTTCTAGTTTGAAAGAGGTCATCTAGACCTTCCATTTTGGTGGAGAAGGAATCTCCACCGTTAATTTTAGGTGGGCCCACATGTATTGGGACCCACTTGATGTATGATTGAATGCATGGAAGGGAGGGCCCGTAGTATCGGGGTCCCTCCATCATCACGTGTCTCTCTCTCTCTTCCTTTATTTTGTGGTCCATTTAATGAGTGTATGTTGTGTCCAAACCGTCCATTAAATGGACCCCATGGTCATCCAAACCATAGGGGCCCTACCTTCTAGATGATGGGAAAACACACATATCAGGTTGATCCAATCAAGTGGGCCACGTCCACGTGGGACCCACTGGTCGTGGTCCCCGCACATGGGACCCACCTTGATGAAATGTATACTCACGCCGTCCGTCCAGCATCCCTGGACCTGGACGTGGACTAGTGAAGTATGAACAGACAGTGGGGTGTACACAGCACGTCTGGGCGTGCTCTGTGAAAAAATAAAAGTATTAGCTTGATTCCAAACTTTTGGATGGGCCACTTATGCAGGCCTCACCTTGATGTATGAATATAATCCACGCCATCCATCCTATTTCTCATCCCATTTTAGGCGTTGAGTTGAAAAATGAAGCTGATTCGATTATCTGGTGGGACACAACATAGAAAATAGTGATTTTTACCGTTAAAATTCACTCTAATGTTTCAATATACCAAAGCATATCGAATATTGGGCTCGTTTGGTCTGTCTCAAGCTGTAAAATCTAATGGGTGGGGTGGATTTTACTGATACAGGCCCCACCTAAGAAAATCCCCAAGAAAATAAAAAAATAAAAATAAAAAATATATATGCAGCAGGACGTTGCTGCTGCTGGAGGACGCGCAACAGCGCCTGCTGCACTGTGGATGTGAAGGGGCTAGGGACGGTGGGTCCCAGCCACGTATGATGTATGTGTTTTATCCACACCGTCCACACCACTAGACGGTGGGGGCCACGTATGATGTATGTGTTCTATAAACACCGTCCACACCACTGGATGGTGGGACCCAACGCTATGATTTATGTGTTTTATCCACACCCACCATGATGCAATGTGTTGTATCCATACTATCTAACCATTTTGAAATATCATTTTATGGTATGAAATAAAGAATGAGTCGGATCTAAAGTTTAAATGGACCCCACCATCAATGTGGATAGTGACCTCCACCGTTCAAACTTCCAAGTGCCACAGTGGTTTCCAATTAAGCTCACATTTTTGTTTTCACTTCATCTATCACTATGTTAACTTATGAATAGGTTGGATCTCAAATATATCACGACGGGCCACTCCGTGATGTGTCCAGCCTTTGATCAGGTGGACCACACTGTAAAAATAATGGAGGATTGAACGTCTATTATTGAAACCCATTTGGGTCACGGAAGTTCTGGATCAATGGAGAATTTGTTTTCCCTCTTAATCCAAGTCTTTATGACCTTATGATTAGATTGGTTGAAAAATAAACTTATAGTGGGCCTTGTGATTTATTTAACCATGAAAATTATTATCTTCATTGCTATTTGTGGTATCACTACCAAAAAAAGGGGCAAAGGATTCAGAGCACGTTTGCTTTTTGCTACGGATATAAACCTTAGCTAAGTTTGCTACGGTTTTAATCCGTAGCTTAAAAGTTAGTACACCATTAATATTTAATAGTGTTGTAAGGGACTCTACGAGGCCTAAAAGAAACTATATGTTCTATCTAAGCCGTCTATATATTTTTAAATATTACTTTAGTGGATGATAAAAAAAATCAGCTAGATCGAAGGCTCAAGTGGACCACACGGTAGGAAACATTGATATTAAATCATAGTTGCTTCTTATAGTGTGGTCCACTTGGATCTTCAATATATTTGAAATTTAGTGTAATAAGCTAAAATTATTTATTAAAATTATTTATCAGAATGGATTAGGGAAATACATCATGATGGGCCCCACGGAGCCCCTGATCGGACCGTTTACGTTCGTCCGTCAGAAACCCCCAAATTTGGGCACGTGCTCAAAACAGAGTTGTGCCCAAACATGATTATTTCACTCTCTCCCTCTCTCTCTCTCTCTTGATTGCAGAGAGGGAGGGTGTTCGTTGCAGACGGAGAGAGATTGTAGAGACGGGGGGCGGTCATTGCAGACGGAGAGAGATTGCAGAGAGGGAGAGCGAGAGATTGCAGAGAGGGAGAGTGCGTTTCTCCATCTTCCCCTCTTTTTAAATCTCCAGCAACATTGAGGTATTTCTCTCTCTCTCTCTCTCTCTCTCAATCTCAATTCCGATTTAGGGTTATTCGGATTTTAGGGTGGATTCCACCGGAATGTTTATTTGCCATACAACCTGTTGATATGCTAGGTGGGGCCCACATTGTTGTTAGTCACAATGGGCCGTGTAGCCCGCCTTACCCAACAATTCGACCTGGATTTGGGGATTTTAGGGCTTACAGATTTGAGGATTTTAGTTGTTTATCTTGTTTGTAACTTTTAAAACCAATTTTATGGCAATGCTGTTTACATATGGTGTTAATGTTCAAATAGTTTCAATTATTCCAACATGTAAAGAAATGTAAGAATATAGATCTAATTTTTGCCGTATTTCTTTGTATAGCCGAAGCATTACTTGCTTTCAAGAGTGCCGTGCGTAATCCCCAACAATTAAGTAGTTGGGTTGGGAAATACCCTCTGTAATGAATCACCATCCCCAACAGTTTGCCTATCTATTGTTAGAGTAATGCTTCCCGACACATTAATCAGATATACTGCTTTTTTGCATACATGTATGGGTCATGCAGTTCAAACTTGGCAAGCTGACATTTAGTCAATTCATTTGCATAGGATGTCTTTTATATTCATGATACATTGTTACTGGATTCCATGTTCAGCATTTGTGATTTTGTTGCCTAATCATTTAACTCTTGTTAGCTATGAGTAAAGAAAAAAAAAGGAACTCCATCATTTTAGCTTTTATACAGTCATATTATAGAAAGAAAGAAAAGAAAACTTATTGTGACCCACTTGTAAGTTATATCACGATGCTTCTGCCATTTTTTTTTTTTTTTTGTTCATATATGTCTCTCCCTTTTCTTTCTCAATGTTATAATTCCAAAAGTCCTTTGGCATTGATGTTTGGGTCACAAGAGAATTTGTCCTCCTACAAATTGAATAGATTCAACCTTCCAATATCAGAAGTTGTATTTTGATTTTTGTTGTCTGACATGCACTAAATCTAACAGATAAATTTTAAAAAAAGAAAGAAAGAAAGACATCCGCATAACTTATCCTAGAAAATGAATCCAATGATGTTTCAGTCTTGAATCATTTTCTTTGATGCATCATTTCCACATCCATGTTTTAGTTGCTCTCTATTAAAAGTAATGATTTTCATTGACTGATTATATGAAAATCTCGTAGGTGATAGTTTGATTGGTTTGGTTTGAGATATAACCAAATAGCCTATATTATGTTATTTGTTGTTTCATTTACCTTCTTTTGGTGATCTTAGAACCAGTTCTAAAACCCAGACCCAACTCCTGTCTGTATGATCGATTGGTTCTGATTGGAACTGGCATGGTACCAATATATCACTATAACACCTAGTTAGTTGAGCAGAAACAATCTGTAAAAGAAAAAAAAAGAACTATATCAGTCAAAGCTCATGCGCAGGACTTGAAAATTAGACAGTTTCACTATGCAAATAATGGAATACTTTTATTTATTTATTTATTTTTTCTATTTTTATGATCTTAGATTGAGCAGATTTTCTGGCTGAAATGAAACATAGTTGGGTCTAACCAGATGGACTGGCGGTTGGATCAAACCGTCGCCCAAGTCCAATCTATGTTTTAAACCATTGCTTAGAATAATCTTAGGATGTCATTTAAATAGTTTAAAAAATAAACAAACAAATAAAATGAAGTACAGAAGGAAAAAAAAATCACCTTAGGCTTCAAATGGAAAGCCAATGTCTGGTTTTGATCAATAAGTACAAACACTGCCTCAATTTCCAACTATGCAGAAGTCGAATTCTCATGAGAGTCCCAAAGCTGTGAGATCAGTGTTATGAATGACTATACTAATAAAAGCATCATTTTTGAATGCTATTGAAAGATTGGAGCCTGTAACATAATGTATAACAGAGCTGTTGATATTGTGCAGAGTGTTCCTGTGCAAGCTGGACAAACACCACCACTGTTTCTAGCTTCTGTAAATATATATATATATATATATATATATATTTCCTGACATACAAAGATTTTACATCATATCTTTACATCTAATATGTATCCCCGCTCTGGAAACAAGACTGAGTTGACTTTACTTATGGTTCGTATTTTATACTCAATCGTTACTGGAGCTAATATTTGTTTGCCCTCTTTGATTTGTTCCTCTATCATTCAATTCCGTATTCATCCTGGTCATAGTGATATTCCATTTGGGTATCTGATGAATGTGTTAGCCACTAATATGTTAGTCGCTATGCCCATCGGAGAGGCTCCTATCCAACACCTCATATTCAACAACTCCAACATAAACAAAATGAAGTTGAAACTGGCTCCAGGTCAAGTTGATGTTGGTGAAGGTGGAGCTGCTATTGAGGCTAGGAATGATGAAGAAAGTGATGATCTTCCTCCAGATGATATCAATATGGACGATATTTTTAATGAAATTGATTCTGACTCTGGGAATGATCATGACTTTGTGCCATCTGATTTCAATGCTCGTCTAAGTGCATTAGAGGAGAAGGTAGAAAATATGAATGTTGGCCACAATTGGCAATTTAAAAATATGCGCAAGTATTTTAGGCGCTTACAAAAAGGCCTTCATCAAATTGATCCTACCATACCTGCTCCTTCTGGATCGGATTGAGACTTTAATCTTTGGTCTGTAATAACTATAATACTTTTTACTTTCTCTGATTGTGTTAGACTCTATCTGACTTGACTTTATAACTCCTTATGCTATGTTCTGTATTCTTAACTTTCAATCTTTCTATCTTTATGCTTGATCATTACTTTACTGTCTTTCAAATCCTATTTGCGTTTCTTCCTTTGTCATATTTTAACAAAAAGGGGGAGAAATTTGAGAATTCTATTCTATGGATTATGATTGGATTGATGATGTGATGGGATGGTTGAAGTGTACTACTAAGGGGGAGTTATACACAAGGGAAGTTAAGTGGTTGTGCATGAGGTTGTATGCTGTATGCTAGTTCATGACAACTGGTGCATGATTCGTTAATATACATGTTGCGCTACTCTTGTTGAAGTATGTTTTGTCACAAATTTGATAAAGGGGGAGATTGTAAGTGCTATGGTTTGATTCCTCTTTGATTGTCAAATTTTGTATGTCAAAACCTCTATATGTGTCTTCTGTTTATATCTTGATAAATTTGTTCGAGACACCATGTCAACAATTGAAGTCAAGAAGATGAATTCTTCAAGCTAGTTCAAGCTACAATATAGTAGATATTAAAGAAGAGTTCAAGTTCATGTGTAAGACTCAAGCTCAAGTTCACGTGTATTCAAGATCAAGACTCAAGCATAGTTTGGGATTCAAGTGCAGCTCAAAATGACATTGATTTCAAAGCTTGTGAAGTGGTCAAGCTACATCAAGAAGAACTCAAGCTTCATAATGTTCAAAGTCTAAGCAAATAAAGTTTTCAATGTCCATACTTCATGTCCCAGGTATGATAAACCTTAGATTGACCTTAGGGTAGGTCACTTTGGCTACATAATTCATTTGAATATTAATATATGATTTTGGTCTATTCTAAGATTACTCCTAGACCTTGTTCAACCAGTCCTAGCACTGGTTCAACCAGTCTAAGAAATTCCAGGACCAATCCTAGAGTTGTTGCAATTTATCGAATTTTTTTCGTTCGGCTACAACCAGTCCTGGAGTTTTCTCGACAGGTCGTGGGATGGTCTCAACTCAACCTTCGACCAGTCGTAATGCTATGACTCAAACTCCAGCGACTAAATCAAGTGACTAAATCAAGTGTCGCACGACCAGTCGTAGAGGGGTCTCGACCGGTCGTGGACTACCTTCGACCAGTCGTGGACTACCTATGACCGGTCGTACAACGGTTTTATCCGATTGTGCTAAAAAATTCAAAAATCTATTTCTCCTTCGACCAGTCGTGGTGTCCCTAGGATCAGTTGAAGATGAATTTCTGCAGCTATAAATAGCACACGAATTTCAGAGTTTTTCAATAGGAAAATCAAATGAATTCAAGGCTCCACTCTGAGATAAGTTTGTGTTTGTTTTTAAGCTATATTGTGCATAATTCTATTTCCTTTTGTTAGCTTATTGTCATTTGATTTTGATTTGTATTCCAATCTGATTAGAAAAAGGGGAATTCTTAATTCCTTCTTCTCGGAATCAAAATCAAATACAGTTAGCCTTAATTTGATTAAACTTAAAATCAATTAGAACTTAGAACCATTGTAAAGTGAGTATTGGACATTGAACTTCCATATTCGAACTTCTACTCCGATTGGTTCTTCCGAGCTGTTACAAGAGGAGAAATCTAGGTATAAAATTTCCATTCTTTTGATTTTTGTTTGGGATTCGCTAGAAAAATTCCATTTGTGTGGTTATTTGAGAAGAGCCAGAAAACTCAAAAAGAGGGGTTTTTGGATTGTGTAAGCCCAAGTTAAAAAGACGCAATTGTGAAGGTTTTAGGTGAACCCGTAAAACCTATTTTGATAGTGAACGCTAATATCCCCTGTGTGAGGATATTAGGAGTGGAGTAGCATTCTATGTGGCTATTGTTTAACAGTTGGTGAACACACAAGCAAACCACGAACCACTATAATTCTTTGTCTTGTGGATTGACTGCTTGCTTAATCTTTTATCTTTTATCCTTTATCATTCAAAGCTGTGGAATGTATGTGTGGATGTGAATGTTGTAAATATTTATATTTCAAGCAAGTGTGGGGAATGTTGTAATAAGTTAGATTTAAATTTCTGCAATCTATTTCAATTCCTTGCTATTTATTTTTATTGAGTTCTTAATACAAAGGACGTTCTAGAAATAAGGTTGTCCTGCCATAAACCTTTGGTTTTTATGGTGTAAGGTAGTCCTTAGAATTGAATTTGTATAAACCTCTCAATACTTGTTAATTGAGGTTGAGTTTATTTCAGCATTGTGAATTGATTTATTTTTGTAAGGCTATCTGTTTATTGTTTATTCTGCTATTTTTATTTTAATTTAGCATAGTCTTATTCACCCCCCCTCTAGGACATATAGCTTGGCCATTTCAAACCTACACCTAATCCTAATCTTAACTACTTAACCTAAACCTAAACTTGAAAACCCAGACCTAAACCCGATCCTGAACCCGAATTCGATTTCCTAAACTTAAACCTTAACATATTCTCAATTCCCTAAAACTATAACCTATAACCTAAACCTAAACCTAAACCTTAACCTAAACCTAAACCTATAACCTTAACCAAAACCAAAACCTTAACCTAAACCTTAACCTATAACCTAAACTTATAACCTATAACCTAACCTTAACCTAAATCTAAACCTAAACTAAACCTATAACCTAAAACCTAAATGTATTCTCAAATCCCTAAACATAAACCTACACCTAATCCTAATGTCAACTCCCAAACCTAAACCTAAACTTGAAAGTCCAAACCTAAACCCAATCCCGAACCTGATTTCCTAAACCTAAACCTTAACCTATTCTCAATTCCCTAAAGTTATAACCTATAACCTTAACCTAAACCTAACCTAAACCTAACCTAAACCTATAACCTAAACTTATAACCTAAACCAAAACCTATAACCTTAACCTATAACCTAAAACCTAAACCTAAACCTAAAACCTAAATATATTCTCAAATCTCTAAACCTAAACCTACACCTAATCCTAATCTCAACTCCCTAACCTAAATCTAAACCTAAACTTGAAAACCCAAACCTAAACCGGATCCCGAACCCGAACCTGATTTCTTAAACCTAAACCTTAACCTATTCTCAATTCCCTAAAGTAAAACCTAAATGTATTCTAAAATCCTTAAACCTAAACCTACACCTAATCCTAATCTCAACACCTAACCTAAACCTAAACCTAAACTTGAAAACCCAAACCTATTGGAGGGGCCTGACCATTTGGATAGGCCGTGTTTATGTATTTGCTCGAAATGAATGGAGCAGACCCGGATGTGCGCCGGAGCTATCCGGATGAGCGGGGGTCCTTGGAAGGTGGGAACCGCTGTTATGACCATGATGAAGCTGTCCATTTCCTATGGACAACATTGGAGGGGCCAGGCCATTTGAACAGGCCGTGTTTATATCTGTATTTGCAGGGACCACACCCTTAACCTAAACCACACCCTAAACCTATAACCTAAACCTATTCTAAATTCCCTGAAGCTATGACCTATAACCTAAACCTACCTAAACCTAATCCTAATCTCAACTCCCTAACCTAAACCTAAACCTACACCTAATCCGAATCTCAACTCCCTAACCTAAACTTGAAAACCCAAACCTAAACCTGATTTCCTAAACCTAAACCTTAACCTATTCTCAATTCCTAAACCTTAACCTAAATGTATTCTCAAATCCTAAACCTAAACCTAAACTTGAAAACCCAAAACTAAACCCGATCTCGATCCCGAACCCGAACCCGAACCCAATTTCCTAAACCTAAACCTTAACCTATTCTCAATTCCCTAAACCTAAACCTAAATGTATTCTCAAATCCCTAACCTAAACCTAAACCTACACCTAATCCTAATCTCAACTCCCTAACCTAAACCTAAACCTAAACCTAAACTTGAAAACTCAAACCTAAATCCAATCCCGAACCCGAACCCGATTTCCTAAACCTAAACATTAAACTATTCTCAATTCCCTAAACCTTAACCTAAATGTATTCTTAAATCCTTAAACCTAAACCTACACCTAATCCTAATCTCAACTCCCTAACCTAAACCTAAACCTAAACCCGATCCAGAACCCGAACCCGAACACGATTTCTTAAACCTAAACCTTAACCTATTCTCAATTCCTAAACCTTAACCTAAATGTATTCTCAAATCCCTAAACCTAAACCTACACCTAATCCTAATCTCAACTCCCTAACCTAAACCTAAACCCGATCCCAAACTCCGATTTCCTAAACCTAAACCTTAATCAATTCTTAATTCCCTAAACCCGAACCTAAATGTATTCTCAAATCCCTAACCTAAACCTAAACCTACACCTAATCCTAATCTCAACTCCCTAACCTAAACCCGATCCCGAACCCGACACGATTTCCTAAACCTAAACCTTAACCTATTCTCAATTCCCTAAACCTTAACCTAAATGTATTCTCAAATCCCTAAACCTAAACTTACACCTAATCCTAATCTCAACTCCCTAACCTAAACCTAAACCCGATCCCGAACCTAATTTCCTAAACCTAAACCTTAACCAATTCTTAATTCCTAAACCTAAACCTAAATGTATTCTCAAATCCCTAACCTAAACCTAAACCTACACCTAATCCTAATCTCAACTCCCTAACCTAAACCTAAACTTGAAAACCCAAACCTAAACCCGATCCCGAACCCAAACCCAATTTCCTAAACCTAAACCTTAACCTATTCTCAATTCCCTAAACCTTAACCTAAATGTATTCTCAAATCCCTAAACCTAAACCTACACCTAATCCTAATCTCAACTCCCTAACGTAAACCTAAACCTAAACTCGATCCCGAACCCGAACCCGATTTCTAAACCTAAACCTTAACCTATTCTCAATTCCTAAACCTTAACCTAAATGTATTCTCAAATCCCTAAACCTAAACCTACACCTAATCCTAATCTCAACTCCCTAACATAAACCTAAACCTAAACTTGAAACCCCAAACCAAAACCCGATCCCGAACCCGAACTTGATTTCCTAAACCTAAACCTTAACCTATTCTCAATTCCTAAACCTAAACCTAAATGTATTCTCAAATCCCTAACCTAAACCTAAATCTACACCTAATCCTAATCTCAACTCCTAATCTAAACCTAAACTTAAACTTGAAAACCCAAACCTAAACCCAATCCCGAACCCGAAGCCGATTTCCTAAACCTAAACCTTAACCTATTCTCAATTCCCTAAACCTTAACCTAAATGTATTCTCAAATCCCTAAACCTAAACCTACACCTAATCCTAATCTTAACTCTGAAAGTGCACCTGCTAGTGCTCTGGTTTGTCAAGTTACGTGTATGGTGAGTCAGACTGGCTACAGAACTCGATAAGAAGATTATTTCAAGTGTCTGCCTCAACCGGATGTGTGGAAGCTTGTAACAGGTAAATCATAGCCTCACATCCCATGTCTCAAAACACCAGGTGATTAAAACCCTTAAAACAAGATAGACATCCTAGGGTTTTTATGGTGAGAAAACTTTTTCAAAATAGGAAAATCTCTAAGTTTTTCTCGCCCTGTCGATTCTATCGAAACACCCTCGATATGATCGACCTGCACTGTCGATGTCCTCTATACCTTAACGATATTATCGATAAGAGGACTAAAAGTGTCCAGCAACTAAATATTCATCTGGACGGATTTATCGATGTATCGATACACCTATCGATATCATCGATATAAGTACAAATATGTCCAATAACTTCACAATATATCTGGATGAATTATTGATGCATCGATACACATCAATATCATTTATATTCAAATCTCGAGACCATCGACAGTGGCTCGATAAGATCGATAGACAGATTTCCGGTGCCCCTGTTTTTTAATGAAAATTTCAAACTCCTTCGATATATCAATGACTATCCGATATGATCTGAAATCAAATATCGATAAGATCGGAGGTATATCGATGATATCGACAGTGGGCGCACATTTCTTACAGCAGTTATTTCAGGTTGTTTTTAACTATGATTGGGGGCCCTTCGATCTAATTGATATTCAAATATCGATGATATCGACACTAGATCGATTGTATTGAACAAAGTCATAAACTGTCCAGCAAGTTTAAAGATAAATCAGCTGGATTTATCGATGCCTCGACTCTGATCTCTATGTCATCGACATTCAAATTCCGATGACCTTGAAGTTTCCCCCGATCATTCATGAAAACTTGAAATATCTCAAAGTCAAGTCTCTCTCATTTTTCAAGTGTCGATGGATCGATTCTGTCATTGGAGTTCGAAATCCGATGACATTGACAATGACTTCAATTCATCGACCAATTGGCAAAGAGTTTCAAAAGCGTATGACATCGAGTCCGAGTCATCGAATAGACCATCGATGTTATCGAGAGTATACGCTCGATGATATCGAACCTACTCGATGATATCGAGCTCTGTCATAAATGTGACCGTTTTATATCCGTTGGAACTTTTTGCCTATTTATAGAGGACTTGTCTTCTGTTGCTGTGAGAGAAAGCAGAGAGAGCTTTTAAGTGTTTCAACTTATATCCTATACCTAAAGCCCTTTTTCTCAAGGGAGTTTATCCTCTAATCCACCCTCACCATTGATATTCAATAGAGTGGATTGGGGAATGAACTTTTGCGTTCAAGGATCCTCCAGCTACTACCTTAATGGCAAATCATTATACTGGGATGCCTTAAATGCATAAGAGAGGATCTACTCTTTCTTCCTTATAGGAAAATCTTTAGAGAGTAGGATTCCATCTCACCCTTGACCCAACTCGAAGCTAACCATTGGTATATCATCTTACGTTATGGATCAAGGGAGCAGAAGACTCTTCATCAACAAGAAGGAGGAGATCTTCGGCGTTGTGCTTAACGGGACTCATCAACTTCTCTAGAGTTCAAGAGGACACTTGTGATCATTCCTTTCTAGGATTCGTTCTTAAGTGGTTCTCACCCTTTGAAGCCCTTGTAGGAGGCCTCCGGCGGGAGTGTACTTAGTGGGTGCATAGTGTGGACCCTTGCTCTTGTGTAGGGAATAAACTGTTATGTCCTTGTGTAGGTCCTTGACCTGTGTGGTCTAAAATTCGGGTGCATTGTGTGGACCCTTGCTCTATGGAGAACATAAACATCTGGTTATGAGTGAACCAGTAAAACTCTGGGTTTGAGGTGAACCGCGTAAAACTTCTGTAAAGGTTGAAGGTGAACCTGATTCAAAACCTTAGATTTAAGGTGAACCCTGGGAAACCTCCTTAGTGAAATCCGGTACACTCAAGGGTTGAGTGCGATAGCCGGGAGTGGAGTAGACATATCGTCAAACCACTATAAAATGACTATGTTTGTGATTATTTTTCTCTATGAGTGATTCATGTTAATGCATTCATATTCATATATCTGATCACATCTTTCACACACATACACAGTCACATCCAACATAGACTAAGTTGCACATTACTATATCTTGGTTAGTTTATGATTGGATCCTCTACTTGGCTTGGAAGTCGATAGAGTTACATTTGAGTAATCCCGAAAATTGTATAAATGATAGGATTAGAGTGATAGGATTTTTAAATAACTTATAAATCTTTAAAAAGTCCTATTCACCCCCCTCTAGGACATATTGGCATATTCCAACTTCAACTCAAGCGGTCTTCACCGCTATTTCAATTGGTATCAGTACGGGTCTCTCTTTAAGGGATTCACCGCCTAGAGAATGATCTTGACTAAAGTTGGGAATATGGCCAAAGGAGAGGGCTCATCAGTCACTAGACCTCCAGTATTTGATGGATCAAATTATGCATACTGGAAGGCTAGGATGCACTACTTTCTGAGATCTTTGGATCATGACGTTTGGGATATAGTTGAAAACAGATATGTGCCACCAACAGATCAAGTTGTACTAGATAGTGGCACAACTATCACAAAACCCAAATCTAAAGAGATGTGGACGACGTCTGATAAAGATAAATAGACTTCTGAAGCTAAACCGATGAACGCCATCTACTGTGCCGTGTCCCAAGATATCTTCAATCAAATAAGCATGTGTAGGACATCCAAAGAAGCATGGGATTTATTGGAAATAACCCATGAAGGCACAAGCACTGTGAAGCAATCCAAACTTCAACTCCTTACTTCACAGTTCGAAAGTTTTAGAATGGAGGAGCATGAGACATTTATGGAGTTTTTTACAAAGCTAAATATCATTTGCAACTCCATGAGTGGATTGGGAGAGAAAGTTTCGGTACCGAAAATCTGTAGGAAAATTCTAAGATCCCTACCAGAACGGTTTAATCCCAAAGTAACAACAATTGAGGAGTGTAGGAATATAGACGAGATGAAAGTAGAAGAACTAGTAGGTTCCTTACAAACTTTTGAACTACACTTTACTCAAACCCATAAATCCAAAGCAACTGTCTTAAAAGCCTCTAAGAAAACACTAAAAGAGGACAGTGAAAGTGAAAGAGAGGGATGATCTATCTATCGCCACAAACCGTTGATGACCTCCCCGTTAAAGAATCCTATGTTGGTGATTCCCTCGTTCCAATGCCCGCTGATGGGGAAGCGACTAAACCTGATCTACCCGCCTCAAGAAGGAAGGAACTAGCTATTGATGAATCCGAACGAACAGCTCTATTCCTAATGGGCGTGACATTTACATCAATCCTGTTCAAAATGGATCACACGTCTGGAAAGGGTTCCTCAAGTGCAGAACAAAATTCCGCAAGCATTTTGGCTACAGGGAAATGGTGCCTCCATATCCTTTTTTCAAGATGTTTGGTTGGGTCACCGTTCTCTCGCCTCTAGATGTCCAAACCTCTTCTCTCTCTCCTTTGATCTGAATTGCAAAGTGGAGGATTGCATCTCTAGAGACGACTTCCAACCAACCCCATCCCTCTCCCCCTTCCCTCCCATCGCGGCCAAGGAATTAAGCGATCTTTGCAATCGGTTCGAGAGGACCTCTTCCGCGGTGATCGAAGAAACCGAGGAAGTCAACCGTCGGTTCCCCCATAGGCACGAAGGCAACCCCCGCCTCACAAAGATTGGGTCTTCCCGGCAGGACCTCGTAGAGTTTCTCAAAGATTACCAAGACGTCTTTGCCTGGTCATAAAGAGATATTATTGGATCCTAATGGAGCATCATCTGGTTTTGGCATCAATCCTTAAGTTTTGAAATGAAAGTTAAGGAAATGATTAGAGGTGGATTTCACCCCGTGCATAAGAAGGATGGACGGGTTCGTATGCATCGACTTTAGAAATCTAAAGGTCCCAAAGACGACTTCCCGCTACCTCATATTGATCTGCTGCAGAATCAAAAATGGACGGATTTTCCTTATATAATCAGGCGGAAGCCGATCAGAAGAAAACATCGTTCATAACGCAATGGGGGACGCTATAAGGTCATGCCGTTCGGTATGAAGAACGCAGGAGCAACCGGGCGATGACCGCAATTTTTCACGATATGAAGCATACGGATATTTAGGATTATGTCGATGATATCCTCGTGAAATCCAGGACAAGAAACGATCACCTCGTGGTGCTAAATCAAGATGTTTGGTTGGGTCATATCCATTTTTGTTTCTCTCGCCTCTAGATGTCCAAACCTCGACGTTCTCTCTCGTATCTTTGATCTGAATTGCAAAGTGGAACGGATTGCATCTCTAGAATACGACCATTCCAATAGGAAAAGAAAAGGATGCGAGTTAGATTGGAAAGCGCCTTCGTGGGCCGGCGTTTATTTCGAAAGAATGCCGCACTTTTACGATCCCGAGAGAATCTCTACATCATGTCAAATCAAGCCCTTTCTCTCTCCAAAGTCAACATCCCTCTCCCCACCCATCACCCCATCGCGGCCAAGGAATTAAGCGATCTTTGCAATCGGTTCGAGAGGACCTCTTCCGCGGTGATCGAAGAAACCGAGGAAGTCAACCGTCGGTTCCCCCATAGGCACGAAGGCAACCCCCGCCTCACAAAGATTGGGTCTTCCCGGCAGGACCTCGTAGAGTTTCTCAAAGATTACCAAGACGTCTTTGCCTGGTCATAAAGAGATATGCCGGGGTTGGATCCCGCGCTCGTGGAGCATCATCTGGTTTTGGCTGAAGGGGCCAAACCAGTCAAGCAAAAGCTGAGAAGATTAAGGCCAGACTTTGAAATGAAAGTTAAGGAGGAAATGATTAGAGGTTTTTTTGATTAGCCTCCGATTATTCTGATTGGATTTCACGTCCCCGTGCATAAGAAGGATGGACGGGTTCGAGTATGCATCGACTTCAGAAATCTAAACAAGGCATGTCCCAAAGACGACTTCACCGTCCACCATTGGGTAAGCCCGTCTTCTTGAGGCTAAAAATGGGGCGAAGGGCGATAGTTCAAGTGGACCTCACCTTGCTATATAAGGCCCATGATCTGCTCGTGGACAACACCGCAGCCCACGAGATGCTGTCATTCATGGACGGATTTTCCTTATATAATCAGGCGGAAGCCGATCAGAAGAAAACATCGTTCATAACGCAATGGGGGACGCTATAAGGTCATGCCGTTCGGTATGAAGAACGCAGGAGCCATGACCGTTGGGAGAAATTTTTTAAGTATAATGTTGGTTAAATGTCCGCATACTCTCCCTAGAAGCATACGGATATTTAGGATTATGTCGATGATTCATGCCCATGATCATATCCTATGAAGAATGATAACATGAGCCTGTGAGAATAAAGAAAGAGTGCGAGCACATGGTCTTATACGGTGGTAATTCATAATCTCGCATACATGTTACATGAAGTTGATTGAAGAAGAAGTTCAAGGAGGAGGCGATTGACAGAACCAGTAGCCCACATAAGTGGAAGTATTCCGCAGGCTCCCAATTACCAATGTCGGCTGCTTCATATCCTATTTTTGAATAGATCGAGGATTTTGGCGGGATGAGCCTATTCCACTTACCCGAAGCGACTTAGGAATTGTCTTTTATTTAAAATTATTTTTCGCATGTTTGCCGGCGTAGAGTTAATAGACCCCTGTGATAATCTCGAAAGGGATGAGAGAACATCACTTTGTAGACTTATTGGGAGCAGGTGAATTCATTCACTATCCACCCGTGTACCTTCGATGGATTTCGATGAAAAATCGAGAGTTTACCACATCTTCCAACTGGACCTATGCGAATGCAAAAACGACCTCTAGCATACGTCGAAGAGGAGATGGTATTCATGGTTCGTCGGGATTTGCATATTGCATTGCCCTAGAATCCGTTATTGTCTTGTTATGTTTTGAATCTCAGGTGGACAAAGCCCCCGGGCCCGATGGATTTCAAATGAAAATCTTCCAACTGGACCTATGCGAATGCAAAAACGACCTCCTAGCACACGTCGAAGAAGTGAGACGAACGGGTAGAATGCCAGGGGCGGTAAACTCTACTTTTCTAATGCTTGCTCCGAAAGATCAGAGGCCTGAAGCCTTTGACAGATTCAGACCCCCCCGAAGGGGCTATTCCTTTGAGCTTTATCAAATCTCCGCTAAGCTAAAATGATCGCTGTTGGATAAAATTCTGTGCAGATTCATATCAGATGATTGTATGTGCATTCCTAAAAGGTCGATCGATTTCCGAACAGCACCATCACCATACAGACAGTAAGTGCTTTATGAAGCAAAGAAAGATAAGAAGAAAAGGATGCAAGTTGGATGTGGAAAGCGCCTTCGATAGAGGGGAATTCATCCTAAAACTTTTTAGAAAGCGTCGGTTTCTCAGCGGACCGGACCAAGTGAATCGGGGCGTGTATCAACAAAACGACGTATTTTTGCTTTCCGATTGATCAAATGGGAGACCCAGCTTTTCAGAACGGAAAGAGGCATCCGCCAAGGGGTTGGTTTGGCCCCCTACCTCTACATCATGATAGCGGAGACTTTGGGAAGGAAATTCAACGAGGCAATGCAGAAAAATGAAGCGACACCCCCGGAGGTTAGATCAATCAACCACAGCTTATTCGCCGATGATAGAGGCATTGCTGGAGGGGCAACTTCCATGGAAGCTCAAAGTAACAGAAAGATTCTTCGGCACTTATGCATAGCCGAAAGAGCCAAAATCAATGAAAAGAAGAGCAGAATTTTGTCCCCCCCTTCTTTATTATAGGGCTATGGAGTCACTTTCACTTTAGTTAGGGCTATTCCGAACAACGAATTCTAATCACTGACGGAATTGACACTTCTTGTGCCGGTATGCTCATGGCTTCGAGAGAGAGTTTATCCACGAATGAGAATTCGTTCTTCGGATTTAGCAGACCTATCTATTTTCCAGCATCCATCTTTGAATCTTCATTCGACATTTGGTCCGGGTTAGTGATTCCCTCCCCTAGCCTCCTCTTGTTACGCTCTGCCCATAGTTCCCAGGCGACGAAAAGCGGGGCGATTCCTCTTATCAAGGCCATTTGAGACCCACCTTTAGCACGACTAAACCAAAGTCAGAATCTGGTCTGAATCGTTTGATTGGGAATCAGATTCACGTTGCACAGACTCGAAACTTCTTTCCACACCCATTCAGCAATCTCACATTTAATGAACAAGTGGGTCTTCTTCAAACCCTTTCTGACAAACATAGCATCGAGATGCTAGCCGAACACCCACCTTCTTGACGGAGCTGTCAACCGGAAGACCGTTGTTCATGATCCTCCAACCGAATTGACTCATTTTTGTAGGTACTTTAGATGACCAGACGAACCGTCGCCCAATCTTTTTTGGCAACCCTCGGTCTGCACAACTCCCATGCCGAAGCGATGGAGAATTTCCCATGGCTTTCGGCTTTCCATATAAATAGGTCTTTGATCGGTTTCAATCGGATTTCAGATCTAAGAATTTCTAGCTTTTTCGAATCGGGGATAATATCAGCCGTCTAAGACCCAGTTTCCATTTGCATCACACACCTCGGAAATCAAAGGATTCTTTTGTTTTGAGGGACTTCTGAGAGATTCTTTATTATTGGCCCGGAATCAAGCCGACGGGTCAAACCATAGCCTGGTATCAGTTCCATCCCCAATCAAAACCTTTGAGTGAGTAATCACCGATCTCATAACCTAAATTATTTACCTCGACAGTCTTCGAGCAGCCGTGTTTAGGTATTGCAAACCATTCAATGGAATTGGTGAGATCTTTATCTCTTACATAGTTCGCCCAGACCGAGTTCTCTGACTGCACTTTCCATGCGACGTTTCATCATGCTAGCCGTCTTTACATCCTCCAGACGCCTGATGCCCGACGCCTCCTTCTTGCTTCGGAAGACAAATGGTTGGCCATGAGATCCAGTGGTGTTTGCTAGAGTTATCCGCGCCACTCCAAAGGAAATGAATTGGAGAACAATCTTTCTATTTCCGCTGCCACATATTTAGGGATCGGAGCGACTGAAAAGATGTGAATTGGCATACTTGATAAAACATGTTTGATGAGGGTGATCCTTCCGCCCGTTGAAAGGAGCTTTGATTTCCTCCTTTCAATTTTCGTTATCAAGTCCGAGAAACCCACTCTTCCAATTTTCCCGACGTACAAGGGAGCTCCAAGGTAAACCGAGGGAAGGGGTTTTCTTGGAATCCTAGTGGTGTGCTGGATAGAGAGTACTCTGTTCAGAGGGAGCTTTTCAGATGCAAAGAAGCAACTCTTTTCAACATTAATAAACTGAATCCCTATCCTCATACATAGAGCAAAAATCCAGAATCTTTTTAAGAGACCTTTTTTTTCTCCCGTTTAAGAATATCAGGAGATCATCTGCAAACAATAGATGAGTCACCGGAGCACAATTCCTCGGGCAAGCATAATAGCCAATCAGTCCTTCATCAAAAGATTCTTGAGTCCACGACTGAGAACCTCTTCCGCAATAATAAACAGACTAGGAGAGAGCGGATCACCCTGTCTTAAACCCCTTGTTCCTTTGAAGTCACCATATGGAACCCCATTAACAAGAACGGAAAAATATTCGTTGTTGAGGCAACCCGCGGTACCCATATTTCGGAAAAGCCAAATCTTCGAAGGACGGCAACAAGGAAACCCCACTCAATTCTATCGTAGGCTTTACTAATATCCATTTTCATTGCTATATTTCCCCAAAATCTTTTCTGTTCATTTCGGATCTCCGAGGGCTATGTTATCGGTGAGACTTCTACCTTTAACAAAAGCTCCTTGTTCAGGAGATATGATCTTAGGGAGAATAGAGCTGACGCCTCCGCGATAGATTTTTTGAAAGAATTTGAGAAAGAAAATGACATAAACTGATTGGCCTAAAGTGAAAATGCCCAAAGTTAGAGGGCCTTTGGGATCATTGCAATGAATGAGGAATTCACGGCCGTCGGGGATGAGACCTTCCCTAAAAAAGCTGTGCACTGCACTTTCCAAATCGAACGTCGATGATGTCCCAACAGGCGATGTAAAAGGACCCTGGATAGCCATCCGGACCAGGGGCGCTATCTGGAGGCATGCTCTTGATGGAACCATATATTTCTTCCATTGATGGCCATTTTGTAAGCATTTTCTTATCCTCCTCCGATACAAGGATGCTTTCGACGAAGGCCTTCATCCAGAACAATATTACCTTCCGTCAACATGCTCTTGAAAAACTTTGCTGCTTCTAGGCCAACTAGGTCTTGACCTTCCACCCCTGGACTATATTCCATCCGAAAGCTGAATTTTCTCAATTTTGTTCCTCCGCTTTCTAGCCATAGTTTATAGATGGAAAAACTGAGTATTGCGATCTCCTTCAACTTGATTCTGGATTTCTGCCTCCAGAAGACTTCCTCCTGCTTTAGCCTCAGCTGGTACGCTTCCTTGGCTTCATTTCATTTTTCTTGCTTTTCCTCAGACCACCCTCCTTAAATTAGATCATTTTCACACATAAGCACCGACGTCTTCGGCTAGTTTGAGATTTTTGAATACATCCCTTGTTCCGACGCTTTTAGGACATTTTTGAGCCGCTTCAGCTTGGAAAAGAATCTAAACATGGGGGTCCCAGGTATATCTAAGACCCAAGACTGATTGACTTTACCACCTTTTCAAACCGAGAATCATCTAACCATATGTTTTCAAACGTCGAAAGGTTTGGGATTACTATGGTCGGAATCACGTACCTGTAGCAATAAGGGCGAGTAATCCGACTACCTTCTTCCGAGATGACAAACGTCGAGTATCCCTGAAGGAGGCAATCCAATCCGCATTGACCAAGATACGATCTAATCGAGCCCTGTCCTCGCCCCCTGTTGGTTATTGCACTAAGTGTATTTATTACCGGAGAATCCCGCGTCAACCAGACCACAGGAATCTATCATTGTCCTGAAGTCGGTCATTGATTGATAGCATGCTTCACGACCTCCAATCTTTTCAGATGGTTCGACGAATTGTATTGAAGTCGCCTCCCACCATCCACGGGCCACTGAAGTTTGAACCAATCGTGCAGAGATCATTCCATAAGACTCTTCGATCTGATACGTTGCATTTAGCATAAACAGTTGAAATCATCACCTTTCGAGGGAAATTGTTATGAGTGACTTCCGACGGTTACCATCTGATCTGAAGCAAACACGACTGAAACCTCCATGCTGTCCTTCCATAATATCCAAATTCTCCTTCCATAATCATAATGACGAATGAAAACCCATTTTCCTACCCACCTTCTGTAATTGGTTTGAATTTCTCATGGGCTCTAGAATGGCCAAGAACGACAAGCCATATTGACGGGATATTGAGAATATTATTCTAATAGAAGGATCATTTCCGATCCCTCTAACATTCCATATAGCTGCACTTATCATGGAACTAACGTCGAGGAATACCCTTGCAGAATATCGGGTCTCACTTGAGGCCTGGTAACACCACCGGGGCCAAGGTACCAAGCCCTCCTACGACGTTTGCGCTTGGAAACTACTGGCGTAAACCCATCTTGATCACCTTTCTCCTGTTCAGCATCGACGGCTAGAACCCGATTCTGATCTATCCGATTCCGTGTCTTCTACAACAAGATCTTCAAAGTTCTCCGTAGCTTCACGAACTCGGAACATCGCCTGAATTTTTCCAGTCATGGCACGACTGAATTCTAAGAATTCTTCTTTTTTTAGGTGGGTGATAACCCTTCCTCCTTCAGAAGGACCCTTAGATTCCGAAACTATGCCTCGAGCTTCTTGAGTCGCAGCCGACGGGTACATTCGGGAAGCTTTCCCGCCTACGGTGATCTGAATTTCTAGCCTCAGCCTCAGCAGAATTCAGATAATCAGAGAGGCTTGCCACATCATTGAAAGCTTCAGCAGTTTCTGGGTCACGTGGGATCGAACCCAAAGGCATATTCTGCATGCATGGGGGGCTGACGTCAACTTATGCACCATTTGTAACTTCATCTAAAACCCTAGCAGATTTCCCAAGAGGGGCTAGGGGTGGAGTCGATGCTTCCGTCGCCTGATTTTCAAGAACGGTGCCAACACCCGTTGTCTCAACAACCTCAGCAACACGCGGTGGTTATTCAGTATGATCCCGATTACCCAAACGTCGGATTTTCATCATCGATCGCGCCTTGGGTAACATTGCGTTCAATAGGAACCCACTCCTTCCGGGTTCGACGAAGGTCCTCAGGGTTGCCTCTTTAGCAAACCTACAGTTCTCGAGATTATGACCCTGTTTTCTACACCTCGAACAGTCTTTCGGAATGTTCTCATAAAGTCAGTCTCTTTTGCAAAAATCCTTTCGTACCCATCCCGATCCATACACGATCAGGGCAGAGGAAGAGAGAAGATCTCCTCCTGGAAGCGGGGGGGGGGGCGAGAGTCACTGGACTGCCTGCCGGAAGGGGGAGAAACCGGAACTAACTACGGATAAGGTGCCCGTAACCAGGTACATATCTGTGTTAGGGCTTTCACCCCTAATATTCAAATCCAAGCAATCTCCGAACACCAGCCTTTCCTAACCTAAGAGAATAGAACAATTGAGTGGGGGACTTCACTAACATTAGATAGATGCTTCCGCCTAGTAGAAAGAACCTTATGATCAGTCTAATGTTCGGAACCTCCCGCATTCGATCTCCTCCCCTTCCAAGATGTTTTCACGATCTGCCCGATGGAGAGGTGCGGCAGCCACTCGGCCGCCGGGAAAGGAATAAACCGTACCAGAGTTTCCTGATGAGGGGTACGACCCCGGTGTTAAACAACATAACCTATGCCTTGCTGCTCGACGCTTCACCGACTGCTTCATCCACTACTGCTGCATCTTCCTCAGTGGGGGAGGTAGTCCATTCAAGAGTTGTTCGATCTGCTAATTCTGATTCGCCCAGGGCCCTTGAGGCACTCGACTGCTAGCTAGGGGATTCAGGGGTGGAGTCTCATGCTCTTCCTCTTCCCCCTCATTCAAACACGGGAGATGCCAGAGCCCGATATCTTTCTTATCACCGGAAAGGCCTTACTTACCCCGGCTGGGGTAGTTCAATCAACCGGGGATCACCAGGTTCTGATAATTGTATATATGGGAAAGAGCTAGGAGAGTCCTATTCTTCTTCTCTTTCTTCGGCGGGGAATAATCGTATGGTAAGCCAATCATAACTCCCGGCCGTCCGGTTCGTAGCTCTTTCCCGCTCGTTTATAGCGGCGCAGCCAACGAGAAGAGAATTTCCCGAAACCCGGGGGGGGGAAATCTCTAAGACATGTTTTCGGTTGCCCCATAGAAAAGGTGTGCAAAGACAATGTTGGAAGTCTTTATCCTGGATCGGGTCTTCTTCTCGATTCCTTCCGAGATAACCATGGTCGATTTCTCTCGCACGGCTGTCCCTCGGCGTTGCAGTGGTCAATGCGTCAATGGGATGGATGCGTAGCGCACGTGAGGTTTGGATAGTAGCATCCGCAATGGTGCGGGGTGTGCTTGGTGTAGACTTCGATAAAGTGCACTAGTAGCTATGTGTCAGTGAAAGGACGGGCCAGGGTGTGTGGGGCGAGTCACCCCGTCATTCCTCGTGGACTGGTTTGTAGGGGGTGTGGTGTCCGCGCTGGAGCGGCCGGGATAAACCCTTCGTGCGCGCGAATGTCACTGGTGACGGGTTGGCCCGGAGCTCTGCGGTTGATCCGTTGGGTAGGAATAAGAGCCATTAATCACCCCAGCCACTGGCTGCTCTCGATCTCCAATGAATGTATCTGCGCCTGGATTTGCTTCCTTTGCTTCGGCTGTCTCTGCCGAAACGGTCAAAAGCTGGCTCAGCCGCTGCCTCTCCCGCCCGTGCTCCCCTCGATGGTGAATCCACAGATTCTGGCACTCTAACTTCTGAATCTGCATCTTGAACTGAAACAACCACCGAAGCACTTGTCTCGGCCTTTGGTCATGGTGGTGGGGAGGATGCTGGTGGGTCAACTTAAGCCGGTCCCGCTCCTGCTATCCCTGCTTCTGTCCCCGCGGAATCTCGATATCGATCTCAATCAACAGGCTCTGGTTCAACTGTCTCCACCTCCGCTACCTAAACTCAATCAAAGAATTTTAAAGGCATACATACGATGACGATTAAGAAATCTTTATTGAATCGGTTCCGCCAGTCCCTGGCCGACCGTTGTTGCTCTATCTCTCCACAACCGAAACCGCAATGGGGTGCGTCCTGGGTCAGCATGACGACTCAGGAAAGAAAGAGCAAGTCATCTACTACCTGAGCAACACTCTAGTCGGATATGAGACGAGGTACACGCCTCTGGAAAAGACGTCGCCTTGCTGTCGTTTGGGCAACCCAGAAGCTCAGACATTACATGCTGGCCCACTCGGGGTTAAGCTGCTGGCCCGAATGGATCCTCTGAAGTCTTTGTTCGAGAAGCCAGCTGTTTCTAGGATTCTAAATGGCAGTGAATACTGTTCGAGTTTGAACTTATGTCACTCAGAAATCCATCAAGGGACAGGCCATCGCCGATCACTTGGCCACGCACCCCGTCCCGGCCTACGAACCGTTGAAGACAGACTTCCCCGATGAAGACCTCTTGTTTGTCACTGCGGAAGAGCCCAATAACTGGCAGATGAACTTCGACGGAGCCTTTAATGACTCCGGAAATGGTATAGGGAGAATGATGATGTCCCAAGAGGAAAGACTATTGATCAGCAGACTGAATTTTGAATGTACGAATAACATTGCGGAGTACGAAGCCTGTATAGCCGGGCTCAAGCTTGCCATTGACATGTCCTTAAAGCGAAGCGCCTCGATGTGAGGGGAGATTCCAAGCTAGTCATAAGTCAGACTAATGGAAACTGGAAAACAAGAGACGAGAAATTGATTCCATATCAAGAAATGCTCGACTCGAGGTTTTGATTTCTCAATTTGATGAGAGATCGTTCTCCCAAGAGACAATAATCGCTTCGTAGACGCTCTGGCGACTCTCGCGTCCATGACCGAAATGCCAGAGAGAGCCACCATGAAACCATTTTTGATTGGACAGTTTTATATGCCCGCGCATCAAGGCTTCGCGAAAAGGGAAAAGGAAAAGGGATAAGCCCCTTCGGGGGGTTGAAATGCCCAGCATCGGAAGGATCAACATCGCAGAATGAACCCGAAGAAGTCCAGTGGGTTGAAGAAGAGAAAGTTCGCGATGGACGCCCGCCAAAATCAATATATCGAGGACATTGAAAATGAATTTCCTGCGAGACCCATCGTTTCCAGAGTTTGCGACGGCTAGGGACCGTCAGATTGTGCGAAAACTGGCCACCCGCTATGTGCTGTGCGGGGAACAGCTCTATAAAAGATCATTCAACCACGTTTTGTTGCGCTGCCTACCCTATCACGTAAGGGGAGGAAGTCCAGCAAGTGATGCATGAGGTGCACGCCGGAGTTTGTGGCGGGCATGTCAATAGCAATATGGATAGGCACCAAGAAAAGAATGTTTTTTTCCTCCTTCCCGGCCGACTGCTACTCTAAAGTCCTGTCCGCCGTTGCCACAGGTGTCAAATTCACGGGGACTTGATCCACGCGCCAGCATCGGCCCTCCATGCCACAGCCGCCCCTTGGCCTTTAGCAATGTGGGGTTTAGATGTCATCGGCAAGATCTCCCCCACGGCTGATGAAGGGCATTGTTTGATTCTGGTAGCGACGGAGTATTTCACGAAATGGGTCGAACCCTTTCGAAGGTAGAAGGGGTCGCACGAAAAAGAAAAAAGTCACATTATCTGCCGGCTTCCACAAGAAAGATTCTCCGATAACGGTCCTAATTTCAAGAGCAAGAAAGTGGCGTACCTATGCAAGAAGTGAAAGATAAATCATCGATTTTCCGCACCTTATTATCCCCCGCAGAAGCCACGAATAAGACATTAATCCAGTCGGAAGACGATTGATTCTGGGCGTGACTGGCATGAGAAGCTCCCGTTCGCGCTCTGGGCCTATCGAACGTCTATTCCTACCAATGCAACGCCGTTTTCATTAGTTTATGGAATGGAGGCTGTCCTCCCCATTGAAATCGAGATCCCATCTCATTTGATCTCCCTTGAGAGGCAGCTTCCCGAGGAGGAACGGCATAGAGAGCGTCTAGCCCAGCTCGAATGGCTAGATGAGAAGCGGCTCCGAGCGGCCCACCATGCCCAGATATATCAGCGCAGGATTTACCATAATGACGGTCTTGGAGCGCCGCTTTTCAGTAGGAGATCTGGTTCTGAAGAAGATTTTTCCCTCTGCTGCACCCGGAGTTTGGGTCATTAATGTAGTAACCATGGTCGTGAGCTTGATTACCTGAAGATGATTATGCAACTCCCTCTTGAAAGCAGCTAACGCACTCGGAAAGGTACCACTTGCCTAACAGCTGAAAGGCAACAAGGCAAGGGAGATTTAAACAACTTTACTTTACTGTACCCCGCAACCACGCTCCACTCCACTAAATCAATTCTTTAAGTCGTAGTCCCCTTCGCTCCACTCACTTTCAAACTCTAATGCCCGGTTTCCTACTAACCTAACAGCTTGAGCTCGGAAGGCAGGAGAGGTTTAACCAACGTCAGCTACTTGTCTTAACCGTTGCGCCCCACACCCCCCCGAGCCCCCCTCATCTATAAAGGAGGTGACCTTCGCTACACTCCCTGAGCTACAAGAGCCGAGCTAACTGAGCTAACAGAGTGAACTGCCCTAGCTGCTACAGCTCCCTTAGCAGCAGGAATAACAGCAGCAAGCCGAGCTGCACTAGCTGCTAGAGTTAGGAAGCCGAAGGCGACATCAAGCAAGGCAGAAGCGACTAGCTCCAGAGCTGCTAGAGATGCTACAGCTGCACCCTGCCTTAAAGCAACTAGAGCTGCTAAGGCAACTGGGCAAGGAGGTTGGAACGACGACGCTACCTTAGCTACTTGTCAAAAAGCTACCACTAAACCCGTGACGCTCGGCCCTCTCTTGGGAGAGTGCCTTCTCGTAACTCCCCTTAAAGAGCCAAGGGAAAGACAAGGTCTCATTAGTGCTCTCTTTCTTTAAGGGAAGGAGAGGGATCACGACTTCAACTAGTCTTAAGCAAGCAAGGCAGCCAAGGAAGCGAAAGCCCCTATCATACAGGCGACCAACCCGTCGATCCTAACCCTCTCCAGCGAAGAACGGTTCTCTCGTCGGATTGATTGATTGATCGTCCCTCGTGCCTGGGAGTTGAAGCGCTAGTTCCGCTTTCTTTCCATCCCACCGGCAATCAACCGTCCCTCTTTCTCTGAAGAAGCTATCGGTTTTTGGCTGAGGAAGAAAGGCCAACCCCGCACCACTAGTCACCCGCCTCCGAATCACATCTTAGAGATCGGCCTACCTCTCCCGCCCTTCGATGAATGAATGACACCCACCCTCACTCCTTCTGAAGCGAGACCAACCCCACCATCGAATGACGTGTTGGGGCGCCTTCCTGAAATCAAATCACTTCCTTCTTCGGACCGCATTTTCAGTGAAGAATTCGTCGTCGTTTAAGCTTCCTTATGTGAACGTGAACAAATTCCTCTATGGGGCCCCTCTGGAAGAAGAGGAGTGAACTGATAGAGATGGATAAACGGCTTCAAGGAGTTCTCACTTCTGGATATGGGTTTCCACTCCGAGGTTTCTTTCTCAATCAACATCGATAAGGGCCCTCCCACCCCTGGAGGATCTCAAACTGGATTACAGACTTCTCCAACAGGCGAGAATGCTGGTCCCGAATCAACTATTGGTTCCGGATCGGGGGAAACCACTGACTTTGCTACTTGAATTGAGGGATAAGTCCCTTCGGGGGGTGGTCAATCAAAGAAATTGGTGAAACTGCTGCTGGATCTTCCGCACTGAAACCGAAATTGCTGCTACTTTGATTCATATGCTGGTTGTGAGTCAAATGCGACTTCATAGACGGGGAGAACCAACCCGGCCAACCTACCAGGTTAGTTGCTCGGATGACCAACTCATGCCCGTCCCCCGCGTTACCTAAACGTCAGTAGCATGTTGGCGTGGAGCTGGCGATCCACGGCAAAAACGCTTGGGGGCTCTATGAATGAAATTTCCCGGCCCTTCCCTTACTGATAATTCAATTCCAATTCTTTTTCCCAATTCCTTTGTCTTTCCCATTCTCTCTATGTTGACGAAGGGAAGAGAGTCTCGAACCTGGCCGGTGAAATGTGAACAGTCTTATAATATAAAGGCAATGTCTTAGTCGAAGAGTCTCTATCTGCTGTGGATCAATGGGCTATAGTGAAATGGCCACATTCCCGATCCAATGCTACTGATCCAGGATAGTTTACCGGGTAATGGGGCAACTGATGAACCAATTGGTTCAAGATCAACCACTGAAATTGCTGAGTCGACGAAGCCAACTGGCCCAGATACTGGCTTAGATGCTGCTACCTCTGCCGCTGGTGATATCTCCGCCCTTTTTGGTGGTGCTCTTGTTGCCTTCTCCGCTGCTGATAGTTCGACCCGGTCAACTGGATATGACACTGGATCAGATGAGTTCATAGAAACCGGGTCAACTGCTGGTGTTACCACCGTTGCAGAACCGCATTTCGATCTTTATCTATCACTTCAACATAAATAACCAGGACGGGTCCCGGTCCTGCCACTTCTTCCTCGGATGCTTTTCCCGCCGTCTATACCTTTGATTTTCTTGCTTTGCTCCTGCGACCGGCGCCCGCGCTAATGCTAATGGTGATCCCCAGGCCCCATAATCCGGAGGTATGCTCCCGGCACTTGATGGAAGTATATCTGCGACTGGATAATCTGTGTATGGATCTGGAAATGGATCTAGAGACTCCCTCCGAAGAATGGATCTGCTACCCTTTCCCGTCCTGTCATCCGGCAAAACATGAGGTTTAGCTTATAAATGTGTTGGTTGGAGCGATGGGATTTGTTTGATTCCCATTGCCTGCTGCCTCTTCAATCTATTCCCCCGCTATGGGCCCCTGCTTGCCTTGGTCCTCAGTCAACGGGATCGGGGACTGGACGTCTATAACTAACTATCCCGCTTTTGCTCTAAGAAAGACAGATGCCTATGCGGGATCATTATGAAAACAGGTTACGGGGGCGGAAGCGGCTATCGAACTGTCGGGGGGACTGGATCAATCAAATCAAATCAACTACTCGGTAAACCGGATCTCTAACAGGCACTGGAATTGGACGAGATAGTTGCGGCTATGCATCCCCATTTGCAATGGTGGGAGGATATTCAACTAGATTTTGAATTGGTACTGCCATCCTTGCTTCTGCCCCCGTTGCCTCTGATAGCTATGCCCCCGCCTCTGTTTCTGTCTCTCTGACTCCCTTTTACTAACTTTGACTAATAGGGGAGCCGTCACTAATAGGGATAGGGGCGCTAGCGTTTTGTAGAGATATTGGCTGTCCCAATATTTTTGATAGGTAAGGCAGTTCCATCTCCAGTAAAGACCATGCAGCTCCCTTTATAGGGAATCAAATCTGAAAGAATGACTGGATCTCCAGTCACATGATTTGTGGCTCCGGTATCTGGATACCACGCAGAATCCGAGGGAGATGCAATAGACATGTTGGCCACTTGATGAGTTAGTGCTTCATGTTGATAGGAGGGATGAAACCTGTGAGAGCACTGAAGAGCCGAGTGTCCACGTTTGCCACATACTTGGCAAGTGACAGAGGATCGATTATCACGGTTGTCAGGAGGCGAGAATGCTTCCTGGTGCCGCTGATTGAGTGGTCTGTGGTCTGCGGATTTGAGCGAGAATGAAATGATTATTACCGCGGCCACGTCCTCGATTATAACGTCCACGTCCCCGAGATGGACGGGATTCCGTTACAAGCACCTCCGCTGATGGAGGATTCGAGCCATGCGTTACCGGAGACACGAACCGTCGCCTCAGAAGAAGGAGAGGTCGAAGTTCAGAAAAATAAGGAAAAGGAGGGCGAGTGGTTACCAACGTGACAAACATGTGTTGTACTCCTCCCCGAGGCCTCCAAGAACATAGAGAACTTTCTCAGTGTCCGGGATGGCATGCTGAATCGCAGCTAGCTGATCGCAGATAGCTTTGAAGCGGTTCAAATAATCTTATTCAAATGACGATTATATAGATGCTCCTCCCCTTGCTGAAGCTCGAGTCGAAGCTGCATTAGACTTGCGATTCTTGAGCGTAGATGTTGTGCAGAGCATCCCTTGGCTGAAGAAAGATCAATCACTTGAGCCAGAATCTCTGTTGTAAGAGTGGCATTAATCCAACTAACTAAAATCAAAGCTGATCGTTGGAAACCCAAGCAGCATATGCCGGATTAGGGACCCGAGAGATCACAGACTTGCCATCATCTGAGACAACTTGCTCCTCAAAATAGGGAGGAGGAGCTGGGAGAGATCCATCAAAACCCGGCTGCGAACAAGAGGCATGGCCTTTCAAAAGAATCAAATTCGAAGTCCCTATCCTATAAAGGAGGAGGTCGCAGCCATAGAGAAAAATTGGCACGACAGGGGTCAGACAAAGGTAGCAGGTCTGATCAGAAGAAGAGAAAGAAGGTAAGAGAGGCAGATCAGATAAAAGAGCAGAGTGCAGATTATCGCAGGTCTGCAGAGAGTCGCAGATCTGCAAAAAGGTGCAAATCTGAGATAGATGGAAAAGACGTGAGGGCAGGAGGATGGCAGAAGAGATGGGGCTGTGAGGGGGGCTGGCGGGAGAGATGGAACTGACGGAGGGCCAGGTAGGGGCCTGACGGAATAGTAGGAAGGGCTGTCGGAGATGGGAAAAGAGGAGGAGGGAAGATAGCAGGTGGAAAACGGTGATGAGGGAGCCGTCACTACTATAGATAAAGACTAGGACCCAGCTTCAAAACTACTGCGCGCGTTTTACTAATAGGCTTGACTTTACTCCGCCCAAGTGCTTGCTGGCTTTGAAGCAGCCGTTGCTTGCTGGCTGAAAAGCCTATTAGTAAAACGCGCGTTGGCCTTTGACGTAATAATCGTTTTGAAGCTGAAAAACGCTTATTAAGTAAAAAAAAGGCCCCTTCTTTATTAAGGGCCCGTTAGAGTCCGTCAGCTTGCTTGCTGGATTTTCAGCCCCCGGGCTTTGCCCAGGCCCTAACGGGGGCCAGCCGTTGCTTGCTCTTGCTGGCTTTTCAGCTATAGCCGTTGCTTGCTGGGGCCTTTAAGAGACAGGGGAGGAACGGCTTAAGGAGCTACCTTTCGGACTAGCTGCCTTACTCGGTTTGCGAGCCCTTCCCTTCCAGGCTTCTTAGGCTTCTGAGTTATAGCTTTGAACTCCTTATCCGAAAAGAGAGCAATGAAGGAAGCGAAAGCCCCTATCATACAGGCGACCAACCCGTCGATCCTAACCCTCTCCAGCGAAGACGAAAGAAGAAGAGGAAATGCCGCTCAAAGGAGAAATGCTGCCGGAAGAAAGGAAGACTCGAGTTTCTGGAAATGTTTCAAGAGGGAGAAGTTCATCCCATTTCATTTAGGCGAGAGGGATAATTAATATGGGAGAAGCGGGGAAGAGGAAAATTCAGAAAAAGATAGAAAAGAGATAGAAAAGAAGAAGATTGAATAGATTATCCCGAACCTGCCTCCGCCGCCGTCGCACGAACCATTTACGATGGCCGCGTCTGGGTGGATTGTGGTGCTACCATTCCTTTAGGATACCTTTCGGCTTCAGTAGAAACTCTTCCCCCGTCAGTTTTGATAGATATTGATAATGTACGGTAACTCAACTTTGAGTATTGAATTTACTTTGTTGGTTGAGTGGAGTTACGGTAGTTCAATCTATAAAGGAAGGACAATCGATCGCACTTGGCTCAGAACCACCTAACGGTGGCTCTTTACTCCCTCAAGACTTGCTTCTGATTTTTCCTTCACCCCACCCCCACCCCTACCCCTACCCCTACCGAGACGAGGAGCTGTGAGCTGCGAGCAAGGCAGCTCTGCTCCGGAAAGAAAAGAAGCCAGCAGGTCCTTTTCCGCTTGACCGCTAACTCATGAGCAAAGCCGCCTTTTGCCGCCCCTCATGCTGCATGAGCGGATCTTCACTAAAAGCCGGCTCTATTGGCGGATGGATAGCGCCCCTCACTCTGCCATGAGAACAGACGAAAGCCGCACTATCTCCTTGCAGCTTTGCCTGCCGCCCTTCGGTGGTATAGTAGGATGGATAGCAAAGCCGCCTTCGGCCCTTCGCGTCAGTAAGCCCCTCTTCGAGCCTCTACTGAATTCCGCTCGCCCCGGTCCGTCAGTAGCGTTGCGTTGACAAAGGCAACCTTTTGATTATGTCGTTACGGTTTGTTCCGGCTCGGTTGACTTTGTCAACGACACAAGCAAGGAGTTGACAAAGGAGAACAGCCCTGCCCTTGCTGTTAGTCTGCTACTTCCTTCGAGTTGACAAAGGTGAACAGCCCCCCTGTTGTTGATA